>BSWB01000005.1:140828493-142078493 GCA_033239125.1 Fagopyrum homotropicum
GTAATGCATAAGCACAAGCACAATCATGAAAGATAAACACATCAGCATGCTATCACACATTTACCCATTTATTATCTTTATATAATAACCATTCACTCAAAAACCGTATATATATATAGATAGATGAAAGTATGTGACACGAGGACCGATACATCCCCGCCTCTGAGTACAATGTCCAGCTGTACGAGTATCGGTCACACAATCCGTGTACCCTATGGGAGTGGATTGCGCCCTTCCTGTAAACCAGTCTGGCCCGACATCAGAGAACCTCCCAGACTCCACGGCGGGATGAAAGAGAAAGGTTATCACAGCCACGCAGTGGGGCAGTCAATAGAACATAGGTCGATAAAAACGACAACTCATGCTATCATAGCAAACATATAAAGCACACACCACTCATGCAAACACCCAATATAGGGATGGTAGCTAAGTAAGTCCTACGGACTTACCTCAACCTCGTACAATCACAACCACGATCAACCTCCAATCCTGAGAGGGACACTGCCTAATAACAAGGCATAAAGAGATATATTAACCTCTATTCATCAAAGGGGTCACACCTAGACCCAAAGGGATCCATAAGGATCATACTCAATCTATGAGCCTCACAACCAACTAAACCTCAATATCTCAGCATAACTCACAATTCCTCAAATCTCAAGGTAGTATCTAATCAACATTCCTCAATCTCAATTCTAGTCCTAATTTAATTAATTAACCTTTAATTAATTAATTAGATTTCGTCAGAATAACGTTTTGCCCGCAGACAATTTCTAAACTCACCTGTCATCAGATTTCATCAAATAAATTATCCATAATCACCAGAATAATATAACGACCATAATGGAATTTCTAATTATCAATTTTGACAAGCCTAAATTCAATTTAGGCCAAATCGCAGTACGGAAAACGAATAAATTCATAACTTATTCGTTACTAACCCGATTGACGATCTGAAAGAAGATTCGGAAACACAGCGACGCAGGCTACGCATGGACAACATAAAATTCACCGGAATCTGAGCGATGGAACCATCCTGGTGACATATATGCTCGACCAGCCCTCCATATACTCGGAAATGCAGAAACTCGGTACCGATATGAAGAGAATGAAGAGAGGAATCCAGAAACTCAAACGGAATTGAAATCGGATTAGAAACGGAGAGTAGATCTGAGTTTGAAGGTTGAGAGAAATCAGAGTTTTTACGAGGAAACGTGAAATGAAATGAATTAATAAAGGATTTTCCGCTATTTATAGTGAAGACGATAATTATCCTTTAGTAAAGTCGATAATTATCCTTTAACCGATCCAAATGCGGGTCGAACCTCTTTGTCCAAACTTCTCGAGATTGGAACATTAAATCTGGAATATTGTAGGGATAATTATTACACAACTGTCTCGGAAAACGTGTATTCCTAAGCCGTCTTTCTTAGCCGTTAAGAAACGAAATAGCGACTGTTTTGGCCGTTTTGCCTCTCCATGTTATTTCATATCTAGGACATATCCGATGTCCTGATCATTTCTCTCAACTGCATTTTTATTAATTGGAGCTCCCAAATGCTCCAAATAACACCGGAGGGTAAAAATAATTACCCGGGGGAAAAAGTAAAAATTTCCCCAAACGTCCAAAATTACGCGAGGAACATAACGGTGGGACTCATACTCATCACTTGCGAAATCTTCGCGAGTTGTATGTCAATTACTATCAACGATTAAGTTAATCAACATTAATTAGAATTCGGAAATCCTATCTATTACATCACACACCCCTTAAAAAAAGTTTCGTCCCGAAACTTGAACAATTCCCAAATCCTCTCGGACCCATACGCCGAGGTATAACTCTCACTCTTTCTATCGGAGGTATCACATCTCCGTTCAAAAGATCACAACCTATAACAATCTACAACCTCAACTATAAACATGGAGGAATCATCACTCCAGGAAACAGGGCCATAATGCTACCCAAAGGCGTAGAGGAATCACGTCTCTCGTCATACCACATCACTAGGCATAGAGGAAGCACATCTCTAGCCAAAACATATCACATGCATAGAGGAAATATGTCTCTAGCCAACTCATAAACATATATATCGCATGGAGGAATCACATCTCCACTGAACTATGTCCATCAAGGTAGCATGGAGGAAATAACCATCTCCAGCTGAATCCTAATCACACTCAAATAGCATGAAGGAAAGAACCATCTCCAGCTATAAATATAATCATACTCGGGTAGCGTGGAGGAAGTAATCATCTCCAGCTATAACATACATCACGCTAGCACATCAAGATCTACTAAGATCATAAATCACATCACAACTAGCATGGAATAACACATCAAGGCATATAAGCACATAAGCACAACATTCATCAAGATAACACTAAGATCTACTCGTGCTCCCACAAATGGGTCTGTCCCAACATATACTCTGGATAGTTCCTCAGGACACTATCCTCAGTCTCTCACATAGCCTCTTCAGGTCTTCATCTCGACCATAATATCCTCAATATGGGAATGTCTTTCAAATGCAAGCGTTTCATATCTTATTCCAAGAATGTAATCAGATGCTCAACAACGATGTGGTTCAACTTAACCACTAGATCATTATAACTCACAAAGTGTTTCCAACCTGGTATATACTTCCTCAGTTGAGACACATGGACACTGGGTGAACATCCACCAACTTCAGAGTGAAAGCTAAACATCATGTTGCCTTCACAAAACTGATCAAGATCTCAAGTAACCGACATATTGGAAACTCAGTTCCCCTTTCCATGATACACAACAAACGTCTCATAGCTGAGATACCTCCAGCCGGACATGAACTCTCACTTGAACTTTAGAGGTTAACACCTCTTGTCTACACACACAATCTGGCGACTATGTAGAGCCAACACTCTTCCTTTAATCATCGTTACTTGAACTATAAAATCCTGAGTCTGGTCATGTGTTATTTCTACTACTATTGTTAGATCACTTCTAGCATAAGGATATACGACATCTATGTCTATATATATTGCCTCATAGGGCCATCCCAGAAAGATGCATGTCCTTCATTGTTATATAATAAACTCATTAATGGAAGGTAATATAACCATCCATGTTTCCCATTCGACTTACAACTTATAATAGATCTTTAAGATCTAGATGATCCTCTCTAAGTGACCATCTGTCAGGGGGTGAAGTGTAGTCATGAGGTACAGAATCGTCCCCAAAGCAGTCTGAATATGCTGACTAAAATCTCAAAGTAAAAACATCCATCTCGATCAGAAATGATCGTTCTCGGTATACCATGGAGTCTCACTATCTGTCTAGTGTACTCCTCAACCAATTCATTCACTTGCCACGTCCTTCTGATAGAAATGAAACGTGCCGGTTTCATTAATCTGTTACCAACAATCCAAATAACATCAATCTTCTACTGGGTCACAATCCCATAATAAAGTCCATAGAGATGTCCTTCCAAATTCTACTACTGCACTGGTAGTGGGTGGGGCTTATCTCTAGATCGGAAATACTCTATCTGAACCTGCTGACATGTCACACACTATATCACAAATCTGGTTATATTGGCTTCATATAATATAATCTTCTCATCTCGTGGTACATCTTACTCGTACCTGAATGTACTGAATAAGGCGTACAATGGGTATACCGTAATATTCTCTGTCTCCAATCCCATAATAAAGTCCATAGAGTTGTCATGACTCTTCATCAGTCCATCTACTCCAATGGAGAACTATGGTGCCTCAGTAGACATCCTTTCTCTAAACCTTGTCAAGGCTGGGTAGGTCTCCTGCTTCTGTTGGACCTCATCCAACAGACCAGATAGAACCTCTGAGGTAACTGGGTATCCTTATCAAGGAACTAATTGTCCAACTCTAACCAATCTAGATCTCTCTGAAGTTGAGGCTGAACTATCATTCTCACAATCATCTTCTCTTGGAGCGTCTTTCCATTCAAGTTATCGGCGACAACATTCAACTTCTCTAAATGATATGGAATCTTCAAGTGAAAGTCTTGATCAATTTAAGCTCTTAACACTTGTGGTTATTCAACCCATGTTGCATATAATATACTTCAGATTTCTATGATCTATATAAATCTGACATGAAGATCACACCGGTACGGTCTTCAAAACTTAAAGGCTTGAACTACCACTACTAACTCTAAATCGTGAGTCGGGTAGTTCTCATCATACGTTCTCAGTTGTAAACACACATATCAATAACCCTACTCCTCTATAGTAATACACATATCAGACTTAGCTGGGATGTATCTCCGTAAATCACGGGATCCCAAAAATCTTCTAACTACAACAGAATGGAAGCAGAGGTCAAATGTCTCCTCAACTCTTCAGAACATAGACACATTGCTTTCATCACGTAATTATGGTGGTCTTCTCAAAAGACTCGCAAATGAATATGTAATCATATAAAATCCTTCCTCAAAGCATTGGTAGCAATCGGCTGAGCCGAGAAAACTATGTATTCCTTAATGTTCATCAGTATCTCCCATGTTACAACATACTTAATTCTCGCCAGGTCAACCATGATCCCACTGGCGGAGACAACATGGCCTAAAAAGGCTACCACTGGCATCTCAACTTACACTTAGAGAGCGTAGAATACATCCCTCTATCTCTCAAAATCTGCAAAACGGTCCTCAGACGATCGGTCTACTATTCTTTGCTATGAGAGTATACCGACATGTCATCCATGAAGTCCGCCACCAACTAATCAATGAAGTCGATGAAGATACTATTCATCAACTACATAAAAACTACTAAAACATTTGTCAACCCAAATGACATCACTACAAACTCGTAGTGTCCATAGCGGGTATGGGATGTTATCTCATACACATGATGCTCTCTCATCCATGACTAGGGATATCTTGAGCACAAAGGAATCCTGAAAACAAAATTGCTTCTTGAAGCTAACTCATCAGGTCGTCAATATGGAACATGGAACCCACTAGGGTAAACCCGTTTCAATCAACTTTTCAAGTTATCAGTACAATATCTCAACAAGCACCATATAGTGTGGCTTTCCCATTCAATCTTGTACCATACTTCAACTCGATAACAATGTCCACACTCCGCTGAGGTGGAAAAACTAGACGGTTCAGTAACACGTCTATAAACTCATAAATAACTGGAATATCTTCCATTGTTGGACTATCTCGCTCCTTCATGGTATAACACTAGAAGGCGTCACATCCCTGTGCTATCAACTCGCTGCTCGTACAGTCCTGATGACAAATCCATCTCTTCAAAGGTCTTAACCTTAGAAGACCTCTATTTACCATCTCAATAAAGACTATAATAGCCTTACTATTAATATCTAACACCGCATGATATCTATTCATCCAATCCATACACATAATGACTTCCTCATGCACCTACGGCATGACAAAGAAGTCTACAAGCCATACACAAGTCCCGGAATAAGGGAGCAAACACATATCTCGCGGGTACCTCAGACCCCTAATTGGTAATCCTGTAAAGGAAAGTCCACCTTCTACTATATATCAAAATTCAACCATTAACGCATGCATCGAAAGACATGACGTGCATAGCACTCACAACAAGCAAAACTCCACCAAGTAAACCATTAACGAGAATGGTACCTATAACAGCTAACACTCGTAGCTCCTCTACATATCATCACTCAATGTCAGATCCATGCTCCTCAAGTATCACTGAGGTCCTCACTATAGCCTCCACTTCCTCTCTTTCAACACCGGAAAGAGGAAGGTCTTGCTGGGAAGAAACACTACCTTGCTGACAGAAAGGGGCCAGATGGCCTAGTTCACCACAGATGAAACAAGCTATCGGTGCCAAAGGGCACTCAAAACGCAAATGATCTGGATAGCCACAATTGTAACATAATTGTCTCATTCTTGCAACCTGTGCAATTGAAGGGTAACTCGACCTTCATCATCCACCTGGAATGATCTCACTCTTGAAGGGAACTTGTAAAGGCAATGCCATGCCCCGTCGACAAAACTTCGCTCTATGCCTTGCTTTACCACACGTAAAGCATATGATGGGCGCCTTTGGGCACACAGCTCGCCAGTGTCCCAACTTCCACGCAATTAAAACACTGTAGTTCCTTGCTAGTCATCTTCATGGCCAAAGGATCACTACATTGTCCTGATATTGGACTTGGTTCCCCATTCATCATCTTTGCTTCTCCATTAACTGATTCAGTCCATTGCTTCTTTCCGGATCCAGAAGCTTCAGTTGATCTCACAATTGTTGGTAAATCCGGTGTGGATCTACCCGCTATCACCGCTTCATATACTTGTTACATATATTCTTGAAACTTGGATCTACTCATGGAGACACGATCAGCCTCTTCAAACTCGTTCTCTGCCATAGGCGAAACAACAACGGAAACTGGTCCCTGACTTATCACTACTAGAGGAAGAGGGGGTGGGGTGTACCCCTACCTCATCCCACTACAGATACTGCTCTAGTCTGAGTCATCTGTAGGATATACGCACCTAATCTTATAAGGCTATATATATGCCATAGGTATCGATATGTATATAATACATCCACATAATCCATAGTACACACAGATATATATACATATCTACGCTGCAGAGATCCATGGCAGAGGTGACGACTTCTCGTACATTCTATCCCAAAACCACACTTAAAACCAAAACCTTTGAAAACGTCAGATCCCATGTGGGCTCTGTTTATTTTACCTATCAAACCTCATTGCAGGTAGCAAGTGTCATTGTTGTCAACCTAGGCTCTGATACCAACTTTGTAACACCCCGAATCCGCGGGACTCAGGATGTCACAATGGACTAGGATCTCACAATGGATCCTGACCCTAGCCTGACAACAAGTTCACTGGACCTTACAACATGGCACTGACAGATATAAAACAAATACATAAAACAGTATAAATTGTACGACCCAAAGTAAACAACAACATAGCCGAGTATATAAAACGACATCCTCACATAGGAGGTACAAAAGATCATCCTCACGTAGGAGGGGAAACACAACAACCCCAAACCAACCACCTAATGTACGAGAGTCCTCGGCCTGTCACCCTGCCAGATCACCCAGTAGCGCCTAACCTGTAAACATCTACAACACGGTATGAAACCGTTAGCTAACCATACATATATGAGGTAATGCATAAGCAAAAGCACAATCATGAAAGATAAACACATCAGCATGCTATCACACATTTACCCATTTATTATCTTTATATAATAACCATTCACTCAAAAACCGTATATATATAAATAGATGAAAGTATGTGACACGAGGACCGATACATCCCCGCCTCTGAGTACAATGTCCAGCTGTACGAGTATCGGTCACACAATCCGTGTACCCTATGGGAGTGGATTGCGCCCTTCCTGTAAACCAGTCTGGCCCGACATCAGAGAACCTCCCAGACTCCACGGCGGGATGAAAGGGAAATGTTATCACAGCCACGCAGTGGGGCAGTCAATAGAACATAGGTCGATAAAAACGACAACTCATGCTATCATAGCAAACATATAAAGCACACACCACTCATGCAAACACCCAATATAGGGATGGTAGCTAAGTAAGTCCTACGGACTTACCTCAACCTCGTACAATCACAACCACGATCAACCTCCAATCCTGAGAGGGACACTGCCTAATAACAAGGCATAAAGAGATATATTAACCTCTATTCATCAAAGGGGTCACACCTAGACCCAAAGGGATCCATAAGGATCATACTCAATCTATGAGCCTCACAACCAACTAAACCTCAATATCTCAGCATAACTCACAATTCCTCAAATCTCAAGGTAGTATCTAATCAACATTCCTCAATCTCAATTCTAGTCCTAATTTAATTAATTAACCTTTAATTAATTAATTAGATTTCGTTAGAATAACGTTTTGCCCGCAGACAATTTCTAAACTCACCTGTCATCAGATTTCATCAAACAAATTATCCATAATCACCAGAATAATATAACGACCATAATGGAATTTCTAATTATCAATTTTGACAAGCCTAAATTCAATTTAGACCAAATCGCAGTACGAAAAACGAATAAATTCATAACTTATTCGTTACTAACCCGATTGACGATCTGAAAGAAGATTCGGAAACACAGCGACGCAGGCTACGCATGGACAACATAAAATTCACCGGAATCTGAGCGACGGAACCATCCTGGTGACATATATGCTCGACCAGCCCTCCATATACTCGGAAATGCAGAAACTCGGTACCGATATGAAGAGAATGAAGAGAGGAATCCAGAAAATCAAACGGAATTGAAATCCGATTAGAAACGGAGAGTAGATCTGAGTTTGAAGGTTGAGAGAAATCAGAGTTTTTACGAGGAAACGTGAAATGAAATGAATTAATAAAGGATTTTCCGCTATTTATAGTGAAGACGATAATTATCCTTTAGTAAAGTCGATAATTATCCTTTAACCGATCCAAATGCGGGTCGAACCTCTTTGTCCAAACTTCTCGAGATTGGAACATTAAATCTGGAATATTGTAGGGATAATTATTACACAACTGCCTCGGAAAACGTGTATTCCTAAGCCGTCTTTCTTAGCCGTTAAGAAACGAAATAGCGACTGATTTGGCCGTTTTGCCTCTCCATGTTATTTCATATCTAGGACATATCCGATGTCCTGATCATTTCTCTCAACTGCATTTTTATTAATTGGAGCTCCCAAATGCTCCAAATAACACCGGAGGGTAAAAATAATTACCCGGGGGAAAAAGTAAAAATTTCCCCAAACGTCCAAAATTACGCGAGGAACATAACGGTGGGACTCATACTCATCACTTGCGAAATCTTCGCGAGTTGTATGTCAATTACTATCAACGATTAAGTTAATCAACATTAATTAGAATTCGGAAATCCTATCTATTACAGCCACAACTCTCCTCTCAGGTACAGCTGGCACCTGAGGCGCTCCCTATGTCACCTGGACAGATCTAGCCGGTACTGGTGGTACCTGGGTAAGTCTCTCTGACCTAGCAGCCTCCTCCATACGCTCAACGTATGCTCGGTACTCTCTGTACTCAGTCGCTCCAATGGAAACACGTCCTGACTCCGTCGAACGTGCTCTCTGTGCTCCAGACCTAGCAACGGTCTCATTCCCGACCTCAGGACCTACACTCTCAGCTACCTCCTCCACTCCAGCCTCTGGCATGATCACTGCTAGTGGATCCTCTCGAAGAGCTCGACCTCGGCCTCAGGCTAGTGGAGGTATACCTCCACGGCCGCGTCCTCTAACTGTAGGGGTCCCATCTCCCCTACCTGGTCCAACTGGAGGGAGAGGTGGACGACCTCTACCTCGACCAGTAGCTAGCGTGGCTCTAGTACGTGCCATCTGCGCGAGGAATAATAACTATAATTACAACTAGCTAAAAAGTCCAAAAAGTCCATCTACAGTAAAACCTAAAGTCCATACTAAGCATACTGAGATCCGCGGTAGTAGTGGTGGTCAGCCGTACTTTTCTATTCCCAACCAGACTATGCATGCATTTAAAACCAAAAATTTTCTTTTTAAAACTCAGACCCCTTTTCGGGTTCTGCTTAAAACTTATTCGGTCTTTCAGAAGATTTCAAGTGCCATTGTTGCCAACCTGCTCTGATACCAAGTTTTAACACCCCGAATTCTCAGAACTCGGGACATTACTGGTTAGAACCTCACAGTGGGTTCCGACCTCAATTTGACAACAATATTACTAGGATCTTGCAACAAGACACAAATAAAGAACACCGAAATTCATAAAAATAGTATTTTTAAGGTAATGAATGCAACACTGTCTAGCAGCCTAAAGTACTTAAACAAAAGAAACGAACAACTGTCTTAACCAAAAGAAAGGAAAGACAAACACAACTCCCAACCCCCACTCTAAGGAGTACGGAGACCCGACTGACCACTACTTCCGGATCACTCAGCTGCTGGTCTAACCTGTGGTAAATCTAAAAACACAACAAGAGGAACCGTTAGCTAGTTATCTAAATATTAGAAGAATAATAGTAGCACACACACACATAAAAATATAAACACCCAACATGTTTTCAAACAAGTCCATTTTATTATCTTGAGTTAAGTTACTCTTTCACGCTAATGATACTTATTTTGTGACACGAGGAATTCCCAAACCTCGCCTCCGCCCCCGTGTAACCATCAGGAATGGATCCGATGCATCTCACCTTGTACCTGCCTGGTCTGGGTACAGAGAACCTCCCAGTCTACTGTCAGAGCTGGGCAGTGATGTCACGGCCCGTTATACATACACTTGGGCCTTAAACGTAATAATGACAGTCGTCCTAGCAAGTTATTATTATTAAAACACGCACATATCACACACAACCACTATCACTCAACTAATATCCAGATTCTGGCTAAGTAAGCGCAAGGACTTACCTGAGTCAAAATACACTCTAACACGTCTCAAACAGTCCGTCCTCGTGGTAACTCAAACGCTTGTCAAATAAGGCATGTGTATCAAAATCACATCTCGATGTCCAACCTCATGCGAAGGAATTACGGAAAAGCTCTCTTATGGTAAAAGACCATTTTACCCTTGGTATCGTAAATTCCCGAAGTTTATTCTTGAATTCTACTAATTTCTTCCTTAACTTATTTTTCCAAAATTATGTCTCTCGGATAGCTACTTATAGGTTATAAGTTTAAAACCGAAACCACTCGTCAAAGAACAACACTCCTCCTCTTTCCCGGTTACTACTCTACTCTTCTACATGTATATATATACTTACGTACATACCCTAACTTTTCCTTCAACTCGTATAATTATGTAACTACTCGGTACTTGCATATATATCTCCAGATATTTATATTTCTCATTTCATACTGTTATATATATATATATATATACCTACATATATCACTATATATATCCTTATATATATATATACCTATGTAGATATATGTCCAAAGCTCCAATCTATTCACATAAATATCTTTGTACTCATGTCTAGCACACTGCAGTGCATATCTATACCACTATATCTTCCCCATCTATATCCAACTCGTACTCGTATATATCTATATACCTTCATACCCTCCTATACGTATATATACACTTATACGTTCAAAAATTCTCATAAGTATGTATATAATTACACATCCAGCACACATTCATACCCATAAACCCATCTCTATACACACTGTTGTTCAACGAGAGGCTTACCTACTGCAGTATCGGGGTCCTCGTCGGCTGAAAGGGAAAGGGTGGAGGTTGCACCGTTCTTCTGGAGTGGCTCGCGCCTGGGCTGCGTCACCGGCGAACAGGAGAGGCGGTTAGCACTGCGCCCACCGGAACAGAAAGAGGAAAAAGAAGGGCGGACGACTCACCTTGCCACCGGGTGCTACGCTGGTCCAGGAGGTGCGGCGACGGCTCACTGGTGGGACTCGTAACGGCTGCGGGATGGTAATGTTAGGTCCGGCTGCTTCGAAACAGAAAGAGGGGTGGGGAGAGATAGACAGAACCGTGGCTAACCTGGGCGCCCTGGGTAGTCGACAAGGCCGGCGGCGGTAGGCCTGGTGGTGGAGTGCGGCGAACGGCTCGTCGACGGGGCTGCTCACTGTTGCTCGCTTCCAACGTGCAGAAGGCAAGGCTGCGGGTCAACGAAGGCAGAAGGTAAGGGAAAGATGGGTAGCGGCACGCAGCAATAGCGGATAGGTTTAGATTAGGTTAATTTTAATTAGGTTAATTAGATTAGTTTCTTACGAATGGGTTGGCTAGCTGGGCCGGTAATTGGGCCTGGTAGCGGGTTATATCCCGTCTCTCTCTTTAAAACAGGATCCGGAACTCGTTAATTAAGTGCGGGAATTTATATAATACGTAATTAAATTCCGTATTTTATAACTTATTATTATTCTTATTTTAACGTACGTAAATTATTCCGGTTATTTAATTTATCATTTTATGTGAATCTAGGTCACATAAAATGATAGAACTAAACTCGTTTTATTTTACTTATTTATTTATTTAAGATTGTCGCATCAGATTTTGGTTAATTTTAGTTTACCGGAACTTTAAAATTTTCGGTTATTACAGTTTTTACGTAAACCCTAGAATCTCTCCCCTCTCTCTCACGCTCTAACCCTAAAACCTCTTCTACGTTTCACACGCTCTGGATCGTTTTTGCGAGCAGTTCCAGCACCAACCATCAGGATGACACACAACTCTCAATCTCGTCTCTCCCTCACAGCGTCACGACCTCGCCCTTCCTTGCAACTGTCGACAAGCAGCAGCAAGCCTCCTTCATGTGTGCTCGAGGACTCACAACAACAGCTGCCTACCTTGACTAGACCTCCTCTCGCCTTCTGCACGTACAGGACGACAGCAAAGACAAGATCCGAAGGGGCGCTGTCCTTCCTGGCCATGGGTGCGTCCGCTGGTACACCTCCTGCAAAGATCTGAACGTGACTTCCCTCTCCCAAGCGACATCAACCGTGCAACTCCCTCCTTGTCGAGATTTATAGTGAGTATGACCATGCCCTCCCTTCCCTCCATTTATATATATGATTAATTGCTGCTAAGCCGTCCTAGAACCCATACTTTGCAGCCAAAGGAACAATTACAAGGAGCTGTTACTTCTTTTCCAGCTTTCCAACATTGACGAGCAGTCAACTTCGGATCCAATTTTGGGTAAGCTAGACTCTTCCTTTTTGGCTAGTTTTCGAATATGTTATAGATGGTATTGCATAGTAAATCATACTAAAATTTCATAGGAATCCATGTTATGGTTTTAGAGATATGGGGTTTCAAAGTTGACTCCTCATACAGTTTTTATAAATGTGTTGAATTGAGGAAAACAGCATGGGATGCTGTTTTGTGAGATAGTTTTGAATAGGCTTTTGATCTCTGTTGGGCATGAATTTTTGATATGATATAGTTGGAATATTTTGTAGATCATATTAAAATTTGGGAGGAATCCAACAAGTGGTTTAGGATTTACGATTTTTCAATGATTGGGTCATAAGCAGTTTTTCTGTTGTGCTGAAATTTGTAAGTGTTGAGAAAAACTGCTTGTGATGCAGTTTTGTGATATAGGATTGAATAGGTTATTGACATCTATTGGACTTGAATTTTGGATATGTCTTAGTTAGGCTTACATAGTATAGTGTATCAAAATTTGAGAGGATTTAATCGAGAGGTTTAGGAGTTATGATTTTCCAAAGTTAAGACAATGTGCTGTTTTGGTAAGTGGTTGCTGAATTTTCAGAAACTGTGTTGATCAGTCAAGTTTGAGAATACTTTTTGATGCCTTAGAGATAAGATCCACCGTTCAGTTCTTGAGATGTTGTTTCGTGCCATGCATAGGTTAATTTGTCAAAAGTTGGGATGAATCCAACGGTGGGATTTAGAATTATAGAGGCTCAAAGTGGACTTGTTGTACAGTTAGAAAACATACTCAGATTTTGGGTAAGTATAGAATATTTTAAGTGTTGTAACCAACTTTGGAAATTTTTGTAGAAGTGATGGTTGAACAATTTTAAGATTCTTGCTCCTAGGAGTAGATGAGATATCATAGATGATCTAGGGAATTATTTCGGAATTTTTATAAGACTATTCGAATTTCATAGTTGAAGCCGAAGTTGGACCTAACGATCTTTCCGAAAATAGGAAAATGGGTAAATTACCAGTTTGTAAGCAAACTCATCTTTAGGAGTTAGAATATGACTCTTTAGTCTCAAATAAGAGCTTAGGCATGAATTATGGAATTTTTGGAAGTTTCGGGACCAAGGGTAAAATAGTCATTTTACCATAAATTGATACTGTATTAAATTCTGTTCTAATAGGATCTACTACCTTAGAAGTCTTAGACTTCTACTTACCTAAAAAGTGTGTTGACACACTTGCCTCCTTTGACAGACAACCGAGTTATACAGTTACAGATTGAGTTGTGATTAAGAGAATCGAGATCTGATTCAGGTAAGTCCACGGACTTACTTAGCTGACTTCTTGTATGAGTGTAATGTGTATGAGTGGTGTTTGTTATTTATGATAAACAACGAAAACGGGTTAGGCCGACTTTATTATATTATGTAATTGACCCAAGTGTATGATAACGGGTCGTGACATCATCTGCCTAGCTCTTGCGAGAGTCTAGGAGGTTCCCTGCGACCAGCCCAGTCAGGTAGACGGTCAGATGCATTAGTACCATTCCTCGTTGGTAAACGGGGACAGGGGCGAGGTTTGGGAATCCCTCGTGTCACAAAATAAGTATCATTAGTAATGACATCATCTAATTAAAGATAATAAAAGGATTGATTGTTGCATGTTGATTGTGTATGTTGTGTGTTTGTGCTTTTACCTTTATACTTATGCATAGAATGTCAGCTAATGATTTTATCCGTGTTGTAGATTTGTATAGATAGACAGTTGTAGAGAGATCCGGGACGGATGGTCAGCCGGGTCCACGTATTCATTAGATGTACATTCATATATTAAAAATAATATGTTTTGAAATTGTTTTAAATACATTTGTGCCTTGTTGTAAGATCCTAGTGAGTTTCTTGTCAAACTAAGGTCGGAACCCATTGTGAGGTCCTAACTAGTAGCTCCCCGAGTTCTCAGAATTTGGGATGTTACAAAATACCGGATTGTTGGCTATATGAATGGCGGACTGATTATCACAAAAGAGGCGCATAGGAGCCTTGTGTGAAACCCCGAGTGAATCAAGTAGAGAACGAAGCCAAAGGAGCTCACAAGTAGTAGCTGCCATTGCTCTATATTCGGCCTCAGCAAAAGATCTAGAAACCGTAGCATGTTTCTTGGTTCTCCAAAAAATGGGTGAATTACCGAGGAGAATGAAGTAGCCTGTAGTAGAGTGTCTAGTGATAGGGCAAGCTGCATAATCCGAATCACAAAAAGCACGAATACACAAATCACTTGAACGAGATAAGAAAATACCTTGATCAGGTATTGACTTTAGGTAACGAAGAACCTTTAAGGCAACATCCAATTGGTCACGGCGCGGAGCAGCCATAATTTGAGAAAGTGTATGAACCGAGTATGCAAGTTCAGGGCGAGTGATGGAAAATTAGATAAGAGGACCAACCAAACGACGATATTTCTCAGGATCATCAAGCAGAGCAGAGGAATCTGATTGAAGACCATGATCAACAAACATCGTAAACGATGCGGATTTGCATCCAAGAAGACCAGAATCAGCTAGAATATCTAGAGTGTATTTCCGTTGGTTCAACCATAAACCATACGGTGTACGAACAATTTCAATGCCTAAGAAGAACCGAAGGGGTCCAAGGTCCTTCATTTGAAAGCAAGCATGTAGATAGTCTTCAAATCGGCGAATGGTAGCAGGATTATTTCCAGTAATGACTAGATCATCCACATATATCAAAATGTGAAGGATGATACCTGACCGTCTGAAGGTGAAAAGGGAGTAATCAGCCAGAGACTGAGATAAACCATATTTCAAAAGAGGAGATGTGTGTTTGAGGGTAAAATGTCATAAATTTTAAAATAATTTATGAAATTATATAAAATTATGGAAACCAAAAAAAAAAAACAAGTTATTAATATTTTATAATAATTTGTTTGTTCCATAAGCTAAGTTTCTAAAATTAAGAAAATGTGGTTTGGAGGAAAGCCTAAAGTTTTGCTTATTTGTTAATAAGCTTGATTAATTAATTAAGTTTAAAAATCTAATATTAACTTAATTAATAAAAAAAAATGTTGAGTTGATGGTTATGGGAATCATCCGTTCTTTTAAAACAAATAAAAAAAAAAGATTAAAAATTAAAGAAGGTGGAGTAAGTGGGTTAGTGGAGTTAACAAAATAACTTCTTTAAACCCCAATATTTATTCTGCAAAAAGAAAGAGGTCTGAAATTTTCAGAAAGGTTGGAAACAAAACAGTAGAAGTTAAAATAAACAAAACAGTAGAAGCCAAAGAGAATTCTCAATTTTACTCGTAAAGGATCGGGTATAAAGTGAAAGGGTGAGTAGTTTATGCTTACAAAAGCACATCTAGCAAAGCATTTGTACTCTACTCTCTGCTTTCAAACCATGAAACATTTTTATGAGTTCTTTTCTTCGTATCAATTGTCAAGTCATTTGTTGGACTAAGCATTTGATTTGTCTTTATATAAATTTTGATTTCATTACCACTCAACTATCAAACATCTTTGATTTTGGATGGGTTTCAGTAAATCAAATCTAGTGATTGAGTTTTGTTTTTTAAAACTAAACAAGAAGCAATTCACTGTGATTTTTGATTTCTGTTTTGTCAACAATGAGAAACGAGAAGGATGCCCTTGTGGTTGAGCCGAAAGTACATACTTTCTATCGCTACACAGAACTCGCGGCTGATAGGAATCGATTGATTCCTCCACCGCAAAACCCGTAATTGTTCGGATTTGATGGGAACGGGTGTATGCACAGAAAGGGAAAACAAAGAAAATAAGGTTCTATCAAATTAATCATATTTTTCTTCCTTACTTGAGTTGTTTAAACTCTCTTTCAAAAGAGTCTAAGAATTCATAACTTGCTACTTTCTTCTTCACCAATCTCTGTTGGCTATCTTTGAGGCCTTTACCTGGATGAATGTGTACACAAATTCACATTTGTAGACCCAAAATCCTCCATCACTTTGTCTGATATGAATCTCCCAAAATCCTTCGTTGATTTTGTACTCGATCTTCTACTCCTCTTTAATTAAGAACTTTTTCACACCTTTCACATTTGAAATTAGCCGATGCCGAGAGCTAGTCCTCCCATCTCCACCATTGCAGTTTCGTAATTTCCTTCTGCAAATAGATGGAATATGAACTTACAGGAAGAAATAAGAGATTGAGGAAAAGAAAGTAAAACAAAAAAGGAAATAAAAGTAAAAAAAAGTAATTTATATACATGTACGGCAAATGTGGAAAGTTCACATGAACTTTTTAAAATTAAAAATTAAACCAATGAAAAAAGTGAAATGTGTAGTCTGCATTTGCAGTACTTTCCGAGTTTTCAAATCAAGTTATGATTTATTTACAAACTATACCCACAAAAACAAGCTTTTGTAAATGACAACCCATAAAATAGGTTATTTGCAAAATTGATCCTATTAAGACAAATTCTTAATAAATAGGATCATAAATTTACGATTATGTATCGTAATTAAATATTTATATATAAAACTAAACAAAATCAAAATATAAATTTTGTTTCTGTAGAACTACGTAAGGACTTGCGCCACTCAAATGGCTACGTAGGTAACCCGATACCAAGTTTAAAATATTATCGGGTACAGTCGCAAATCAAATTCAAATTATCTTTCATTTTAGAACTACGTCATGACTTGATACTCGTTTTGAGTTACGTAGGAAATCCGATCTCAAATTAAATTGGATTCAGTCGACCCGTTCAAGCAAAGTATAATTAAATTCCAAGCTTGGACTTAAAACCAAAATTCTCAAATATTCATGAACTCGATATAAAGCATCCGCTCGTCGAGTTTAATCACAAAAGGTCCAATCCAAATATCCATTTAGAACTACGTAAGGACTTGCGCCACTCAAATGGCTACGTAGGTAGCCCGATACTAAGTTTAAAGTATTATCGGGTACAGTCGCAAATCAAATCCAAATTATCTTTCATTGCAGAACTACGTTATGACTTGATGCTCTTTCCGAGCTACGTAGGAAATCCGATATTAAATTGGATTCAGTCGCCCCGTCCGAGTGAAGTAAATTTTGATATAAATCTCGGACATAAATCAAATATCTCTTTATAAAATAAATTGGTAGAACTACGTTATGACTTGATTCTCTTTCCGAGCTACGTAGGAAATCCGATATGAAATTAAATTGGATTCAGTCGATCCGTCCGAGTAAAATAAACTTTGAATTAAATCTTGGACGTAAAATCAAAAGACACCAAATTTTATAAACTCGATATAAAGCATCCGCTCATCGAGTTTAACCACAAATCAAAAATTTACACCAAATATCTTTTATCATAAAAGAACTACGTATGATTTGATTCCGTTTTTACGGATACGTAGGAAATTTAATACAAAAGGATACGTATTAAATTCAATCGCAAAACATATTTTTTTGACTTTTATATGAAATGAAAGTCATAAAGTTAAATTTTTATTAATTTAATACAAAAGAATATGTATTAAATTAAATCACAAAATATATTTTCGACTTTTATATGAAATGAAAGTCATAAAATTAAATTTCAAACAATCCCTTTAAGAACTACGTACGACTTGATTCCTAATAAAGGATACGTAGGAAATTTGGTAAATTATAAACCAGATTCAGTCACAAGTTTTAAAATAAAATAAAATAAAATAAAATAAAATAACCTATCACTGTTCTTGATTATGTGCGTGATAGTAGGGATAAATTAAGCAACCCTTCCTAGAAGGTGGGTTTAATTTAATCCTTTGATGCATGATCGAGATATAAATGCCATGCAAATGATAGTTGAATCATCGTCTAGGCAACCCTTCCTAGAAGGTGGGTCGGGACTTTGATTCTTTGATGCATGAAAACACCGCACTGAACTACGTGAGACTTGATCCTCTTTAAAGAGGTACGTAGGCAACCCGTCCAAAAACGGGTGCAGTCCAAATCACCAAAACCAAACCAAACATCGGTATTTATATAACTTAGAATCAAAAGGTCAAAAAGAGAGGGTCGAACTCAAATAAAAAAATAAAATGTGTTTTGTAAATTTGTATTCGAATAAAACAGAAAAAGGCGTTTTGTAAATTTGTGTACATTTTTACTCAACAATGTGAACTTGTGGAACCAATTCCGTGGAGCTTGACGAAGACCATATAATGATTTCTTTAGACGACAAACTTGGGGCGAGGTTCGAAAACCGGGAGGTGGTAGCATATATACTTCCTCATGCAGATCCCCATGAAGAAAAGTATTGTGAACATCCATCTGATGAAGTTCCCAGTTATAGATAGAGACAATTGCAAGAAGTAGTTTAACTGTAACTGATTTAGCAACAGGAGCAAAAGTTTCATTATAATCAATGCCTTCTTGTTGATGTTGCCGAGTGCAACCAAACGCGCCTTATAGCGCTCAACCTGTTCGGGAATATGTGGGAGGATTTCTTGGGTGAAGGCTGTTTTTCGGGGGGTTTCTTGGTAATATTCGGGGGAAAAGTCAATGGGGTCTGCTATGGACTCCGTAGGTTCAGGAGAATTTTTTGGTTCGGATAACGAAAAATGTTCTTGTAAAAATGTGCATCCCGTGTTGTAAAAATTTCTTGGGTATCAAGATCCAACATTTTCCAAGACTTTTGTGAAGATGCATATACTATAAAAATGCATTTTCGACCTCGAGGTCGAAATTTATCTAAAGACCGAGGTATAAAGGAACAATATGCAAGACAACCAAACACCCGAAGATGGTCAAGATTTAGTGGAGAGCCATGAAGAAGCTCATAAGGAGTTTTGTGATGGAGGATGGGAGTAGGGGTGCGATTGATAAGGTAACATGCCGTAAGAACACATTCTCCACAAAGCGAGACGGGTAAATTTGCTTGAAACATTATGGATCTAGCGACATTAAGGATATGACGGTGTTTGCGTTCTACCCTCCCATTTTGTTGTGGTGTGTAGGTACAAGAGGTTTCTAAATGGATACTCTTACCTTTAAGAAAAGGTCGAAGGGAAATAAATTCTCTAGCATTGTCACTACGAAAGGTTTTGACACAAGTGTGGAATTGAGTCTCAACCATGACACAAAAATCTCTGATTAAAGTGGCGACTTCACCTTTTCCCTTTATTGAATAAACCCAGGTCCAACGGGAGTAGTCATCTAAAACGGTAAGAAAGTATGAACAACCGGAAGTAGAAATGGTGCGATAAGGACCCCAAATATCTAAATGGACTAATTCAAATAACGACAAAACATGAGAGCTGCTAACCGGAAAAGATGATCTAGGTAGTTTGGCCCGGAGACATATGTCACATGGATAGGTGGTTTTGGTGATGGAAGGATGACCAAGCGGTTATGTTGGGTGGTGGTATCAATAGTGGTAAGACATGAAAGGAGCGGAGAAGCATTTGTCATCCAGCGAAGCCAGTAGATTCCATCACGAGCTTCACCCACTCCAACCAATGTCCTCGAAGTACGGTCCTGTATAACACAAAGTTTATTAGTTATTATAAAAACACAATTCAAGTCCGTAGGTAACTGATTTAGAGAAAGTAGATGACAATCAAGTCCTAGAACATATAATACTCGGGGCAAGTGAAGGAGTTATTGAGTCGCAAGGTGCATGCGTGTTCAGCGAAGACTAATTCTCCATTAGGGAGTTTAATCCGGCATGTAGTGACCGGCTTGAGTGATGAAAGTAATGAACGATCACCTGTCATATGAAAAGAAGCCCCCGAATCAAGAATTCAAGGGAACGAATTTGAATGGTAGGAGTTCAAAGCAGATATGAGAGTATTTCATTGAGTATCATTAATTGCAGGGCCAATGTCTTTACGGTCCTCAAAGGTTAAGGGACCAGAGAAGGGGTATGTGCAGTTAGCTTGTCCCGCCACCCCAATAATTGTGGCGGTCATGATACTAGCCAAAGTCGTTTCTGATATTGACGGCCAAAACATTTTCTGATACTGGCTGCCAAAGTCGTTTCAAATACCGGCGGCCAAAGTCTTTTCTGATACCCGCGAACAAAGTCGTTTCTGATACTCGCGATCAAAGTCGTTTATGATACTCGCGACCAAAGTATTTTTTGATAGCGAATGGCCGAAGTATTCCCTGATACCGACGACCAAAGTACTCCTTGATACTGACGGCCAAAGTATTCCCTGATACCGCAAAAAACGGCAAAGGTTAATTTTAGGGTTTAAGGTTTGTTTTGTGCGGAAGTGTAAAGGAAAGTGCTTTGATACCATGAAGAGATTTGTGAATCGAAAGCTTGTATTATTCCATTGGTCAAACGATGTTTATATAGGGAAACATAAAGAGATAAAATAATAAACTAATAATAAAAGATAAGCTCGATAATAAAAGATAAGTTCAATGCTCTAAAAAATAAGTCTAATGCTCTAACAGAGATAATGTTGTTAAAGTGAGATATAAATGAGATAGAATGGAGTTTATATAAGGGATTATTTTATGTTAAAAATGAATATTTTTTGTTTAGAAAAAAAGCATGGAGTAAGTTGATGTATGAAAATTAAGTTTTATTATTAAGGAATTAGTAAAAGTTCAATTGAGATATGAGAATTCAATAGATAGACTACTCAAGATTGAGGCTAGTATCGTGGAAGAGTTATGTTAGTCTCAATAATAACTCGATTTAGAAAATACTGTAACTTTGTTTTTCACAACCATGGAATCATATTTTCATTATCTTTCAAACTAAGTAAAAATTACTATTTTCTTTTCTTTATTAAAAAATATATTTCTTTGTAGACCATGTTATTATATATAGAGTATAGATCTTATGAGAACATGCTTTTTCGTGTAATGATGAGAACATGTCTTATTGTTTAATATATTATTCGAAGTATTATTAGTTTTGTTACGAAGGTGTCATATCGTTTAATGTATTATTCGTAGTTATTGTTGGTTGAATGAATTATTCGTAGTTATTGTGGTTGAATGTATTATTTGTAGTTATTATTATTCGTAGTCATTATTAATTATGAAATCTACCCTAAATCTCGCCCCTCATACTCACCATCCGACGGTTTAAGATTGTTCTCATGATACAATAAGATTGTTCTCATGAGAACCGCACCCTATATATATATATATATATATATATATATATATATATATATATATATATATATATATATCCTATGATAACAGGCCTTATCGTGTAATCATGAGAACAGATTCGTAATTATTATTAGTTTTGTTATGAATGTGTCATATCGTTTAATGCATTATTCGTAGTTTTTGTTGGTTGAGTGGATTATTCGTAGTTATTATTGATTGAATAGATTATTCCTAATTACTATTATTCGTAGTAATTATTAATTATGATATCTACTCTAAATCTCGACCCTTAATACTCACCATCCGACGGTGTAAGATTGTTCTCATGATTACACGATAAGCCTGTTCTCGTGGGAACCGCACCCTATATATATATATATATATATATATATATATATATTCAATTGGCAACTTCCTATGGATATTGTACCAAAGATTTTTAAATTAGTTAATTGAGTCGATTCTATAAATTAAAAATGTAAAAGAAATAAGTATATTCGTTATTTAAAAAAATTGTCTCAATAATTATGTGCTCGGCACATAGTTTTAATTTAATTATTAATTATGTGTAGTATTTGTCATTGTCTAAATTTCTTTTAGAGAAAATTATCTAAACAGTACCCCGTCTTTTCATCTGACAAAACTTTAGTACCTCATCCTTTTAATTATTAAAACGGTATCTCATTACTGACCCCGACCGAAGATTAGTATATATGGTATTGTACGTTCATCCGTTAACTTAAGAGATCTGTGTGAAATTTCAAGTGCAAATTGTCCAATCCCACATAAACCCTAAACCCCAAATTTCTTCATCCCTTTCTCCCCTTTCTCTCTCAAATCTCGATAACACTTAAACAAATTGAAGGGTTCATTCAATCTCATCTTATGAGCATAACCTGTCAATTATTTGTATTTATTGTAGCTCGTGGTAGGTGATTGAGTTCGAGTTGCAAACCTCTCTCACTCTCTTTTGCAAGCCAAAATATCTCACAAAAACAAATCTTGCTCCGATTCTTACATGTCATATATCAACTGGTAAGAATCGATCCAATTTGATCCGGTTTGGACTAGTTGGTGAGAAATGGGGGCTTTGGATCACCTCTCTGAGCTGTTTGATTGTTCCGGCGTAAGCGGATCCAAGCGCAAGCAGCTTCACGTCACTTCTCCATTCTCTCATTTTATTTTCTTCGCATAAAAGTATAAATTTATTAACTAATTGTTTATTGTCGGGCACTAATTAGACGGTGTGTAATAACCGAAAATTTTAGACTCCGTTTAATACTGAATTTAACCGGATTCCGAGCCGTCAATCTTAAATAAATAAATAAATAAATAAATAAAATAAAATAAAACGAGTTTTATTTTCTATCATTTTATGTGCCCTTAATTCACATAAAATGAGGAAACTAGGTTACCGGAAATAATTCTGTATCTGTAAAATAAATGATAACTTATTTTAATACAATAAATAATTCTGCAATTTATTCTTCGGTCCGGGGCGATTAACGAGTTCCTTAGCCTCGTTCTAACGGGAGAGCAGGCCGGTTTTGGCCCACTATCAGGCCCAAGAAATCTTCTCAGCCGGCCCAACAGTACCCCACTAATCCTAACCCTAATTAATTAACGCTAACCTAATCTGCTGCTATCCCTCTACCTCACAACTTCAGCCGCATCCCATCTACCCTTTCGAGATCCCGTACAAATAGTATGCTACTCCGGCAGAAACACGAGGCTTTAGAACTCCCAACGACTCGAGTACCACTGCAACGCCGCCGCCCTTCGGACTCACCACCGGCATCGATACTAAAGCAACCCCTCCGACGTCATCTCGCGCGGCTACCTCCGTCCTCTCGTGCGACTCAGGCTGCCGATTCCAGGTAACAACCCTATTTTCCCTAGCCATCTTCCTCCCTCTCAGCCTTCGAGCACCTCAGCCTGAACGGTGTTTACGAGCAGCAACCTTGGGGACTAGTAGGCCGCAGTGGACCGATCGGTGGTGACGAAGCATTGACATGGTCCAGACCCACAGCATACCGGATCTCCCACTGCAGAATTCCCCGGATCGGCGCCGCCCTCTCAATTAGCAAGGTATCCGGTACAATCGGACCGCGACGCAAGGACCCGAGCCTTACAGCCAACGATCGAGTCATACCGGTGAGCCCTCCGTCTTGACATATCGATACATCCGTGCCCTTCACTCTACAGACTTCAAGTTTGTATTATAATAAGATACCTTAGCTGTAGAGGTGAATTTGTGTTTAGATACAATTAGAGAATAGAATGGAGGTTGTGTATATGGTTTCTTTGGCAGCAGTACACGTAGTAGCGGATGTACAATTTATAAGGGTATGTGATTATATGTAGGAGTATAATTGTAGTGAGTGTATGATTAAGTACGGGTAATCTAAGAGGGTCATGAATCTCTAATTATTTTGTGTATGTGTATGAATATATATAGTGTGGAAATGGAAATGTACACATATATGTATACTGCAGTGATAAACGTGAATGTATAAATATATATGAATGGTTTGGAATTTTGGACATATAGGTAGGTATACATATAAAGATATATATAGTTATATACGTAGGTATATATATATCAGTACCAGATGGGAGATATAATTATAAGATGATATAAAAATTAAGTATACCGAATAGTTACATAATTATAGGAGTTGAAGGAAAAGTTAGGATATGTACGTAAGTATATATACATGTATAAGATTAGAGTAGTAACCGGGGAAGGAGGAAGAGTGTTGTTCTTTGAGGAGTGGTTTCGAGTTTTAACTTATAACTTATGAGAACTATCAGAGAGAAATAATTTATGAGAAACAAGTTCTAAAAGAAATTTTAGAAGTTAAGAGGTGACTTTGAGAATTGTCGGCACTAAGGGTAAAACGGTCTTTTACCGTAAGAGAATTTTTTCCGTAATTCCTTCGCATGAGGTTGGACATCTGGATGTGATTTTGATCCACATGCCTTATTTGACAAGCGTTTGAGTTACCACGAGTACGGACCGGTTTGAGACTTGTTAGAGTGTGATTTGACTCAAGTAAGTCCTTGCGACTTACTTAGCTGGTTTTTGGATATTAGTTGGGTGATAATGGTTGTGTGTGTGCAATGTGTGTTATAACAATAACTTGTTAGGACGACCGTTGTTGTTATGTTTTAAGGCCCAAGTGTATGTATAACGGGCCGTGATATCACTGCCCAGCTCTGCCAGGAGACTGGGAGGTTCTCTATACCCAGACCATACAGGTACACGGTGAGATGCATCGGATCTACCCCTGATGGCTACACGGGGCCGAGGCGAGGTTTGGGAATCTCTCGTGTCACAAAATAAGTATCATTAGAGTGAATGACTTAAATGAAGATAATAAATGGATTGTTTGAAAGCATGATGAGTGTTTATTATTTTATGTGTGTGTGTGCTATTATTATTCTCCTAATGTTTATATAACTAGCTAATGGTTATTTTGTTGTGTTTTTAGATTTACCGTAGGTTAGAACAGCAGCTGAGTGATCCGGAAGTAGTGGTCAGCCGGGTCTCCGTACTCCTTAGAGTAGGGGTTGGGGTTGATAATTGTCGTTCTTTCTTTTGTTAAGATAGATGATCTTTTTTTTTTCCTTTGTTTAAGTACTATAGGCTGCTAGACCTTGTTGCATTCATTCTCTAAAAAATATATTATTTCATGAATTTCGGTTTTCTTATTTGTGTCTTGTTGCAAGATCCTAGTAATATTGTTGTCAAACTGAGATCGGGACCCATTGTGAGGTCCTAACCAGTAATGCTCCAAGTTCTGAGAATTCGGGGTGTTACAACATGGTATCAGAGCTCTAGGTTGGCAACAATGGCACTTGAAATCTTTTGAAAGACCGAATAAGTACTTGAGCAAAACCCGAAAAGGGATTTGAATTTTAAAAAGAAATTTTGGTTTTCAAATGCATGCATAGTCTGGTTGGGAATAGAAAAGTACGGCTGACCACCACTACTACCGCGGATCTCAGTATGCTTAGTATGGACTTTAGGGTTACTTTAGTTGGACTTATTAGCTTGATTATAATGATAGGTGATGTAGATAAGCAGATGCCGAAGATTAGTAGAACTTATAGTTATATTATGCCTTAATGGAGATTGTAATAGCTAGGATTTTCGAATTTTAATTAATGTTGATTAACTTAATCGTTTATAGTAATTGACATATAACTCGCGAAGATTTCGCAAGTGATGAGTATGAGTCCCACCGTTATGTTCCTAGCGTAATTTTGGACGTTTGGGGAAATTTTTACTTTTTCCCCGGGTAATTATTTTTACCCTCCGGTGTTATTTGGAGCATTTGAGAGCTCCAATTAATAAAAATGCAGTTGAGAGAAATGATCAGGACATCGGATATATCCTAGATATGAAATAACATGGAGAGGCAAAACGGCCAAAAGAGTCGCTATTTCGTTTCTTAACGGCTAAGAAATACGGCTTAGGAATACACGTTTTCCGAGGCAGTTGTGGAATAATTATCCCTACAATATTCCAGATTTAATGTTCCAATCTCGAGAAGTTTGGAGAAAGAGGTTCGACCCGCTTTTGAATCGGTTAAAGGATAATTATCGACTTTGCTAAAGGATAATTATCGTCTTCACTATAAATAGCGGAAAATCCTTTATTAATTCATTTCCTTTCACGTTTTCTCGTAAAAGCTCTGATTTCTCTCAACCTTCAAACTCAGATCTACTCTCCGTTTCTAATCCGATTTCAATTCCGTTTGAGTTTCTGGATTCCTTTCTTCATTCTCTTCATAACGGTACCGAGTTTCTGCATTTCCGAGTATATGGAGGTCTGGTCGAGCATATATGTCACCAGGGCGGTTCCGTCGCTCAGATTCCGGTGATTTTGATGTTGTCCATGCGTAGCCTGCGTCGCTGTGATTCCGAATCTTCTTTCAGATCGTCAATCGGGTTAGTAACGAATAAGTTATGAATTTATTCGTTTTCCGTAATGCGATTTGGCCTAAATTTACTTTAGGCTTGTCAAATAGGACAATTGGAAATTTCATTATGGTCGTCATATTATTCTGGTGATTATGGATAGTTTGTTTGTTGAAATCTAATGACAAGTGGGTTTAGAAATTGCCTGCGGGCAAAACGTTATTCTGGCGAAATCTAATTAATTAATTAAAGGTTAATTAATTAAATTAGGATTAAAATTGAGATTGAGGAATGTTGATTATATACTACCTTGAGATTTGAGGAATTGTGAGTTATGTTGAGATATTGAGGTTTAGTTGGTTGTGAGGCTCATAGATTGAGTATGATCCTTATGGATCCCTTTGGGTCTAGGTGTGACCCCTTTGATGAATAGAGGTTGATATATCTCTTTATGCCTTGTTTATAGGCCGTGTTGTCCCTCCAGTGTAGAGGTGATCGTGGTTGAGTTTATACGAGGTTGAGGTAAGTCTGTAGGACTTACTTAGCTACCATCCCTATATTGGGTGTTTGCATGAGTGGTGTGTGCTTTATATGTTTGCTATGATAGCATGAGTTGTCGTTTTTATCGACCTATGTTCTATTGACTGCCCCACTGCGTGGCTGTGATAACCTTTCCCTTTCATCCCGTCGTGGAGTCTGGGAGGTTCTCTGATGTCGGGCCAGACTGGTTTACAGGAAGGGCGCAATCCACTCCCATAGGGTACACGGATTGTGTGACCGATACTCGTACAGCTAGACATTGTACTCAGAGGCGGGGATGTATCGGTCCTCGTGTCACATACTTTCATCTATCTATATATATATATATATATATATATATATATATATATACGGTTTTTGAGTGAATGGTTATTATATAAAGATAATAAATGGGTAAATGTGTGATAGCATGCTGATGTGTTTATCTTTCATGATTGTGCTTGTGCTTATGCATTACCTCATATATGTATGGTTAGCTAACGGTTTCATACCGTGTTGTAGATGTTTACAGGTTAGGCGCTACTGGGTGATCTGGCAGGGTGATAGGCCGAGGACTCTCGTACATTAGGTGGTTGGTTTGGGGTTGTTGTGTTTCCTCTCCTGCGTGAGGATGATCTTTTGTACCTCCTATGTGAGGATGTCGTTTTATATACTTGGCTATGTTGTTGTTTACTTTGGGTCGTACAATTTATACTGTTTTATGTATTTGTTTTATATCTGTCAATGCCATGTTGTAAGGTCCAGTGAACTTGTTGTCAGGCTAGGGTCAGGATCCATTGTGAGATCCTAGCCCAATGTGACATCCCGAGTCCCGCGGATTCGGGGTGTTACAGAGATAACAGTATGAGATCCTCATTCAGTTGACACACCTAAGTTTTGAAGGGTGTCAACGTGAAGATTAGTATGCACATCTTATGTGCATTAGGGTAGGCGAATGGCGGGCAACTCCTTCGAGCTTGCTGAGGAGTGTCGAGGCGGGAAAGTAAGGACTGAAGGACAAAATCAACAAACATGGCAAGCAGGGGATCCCGAGTCAAGTTAACGGAAGCAAATGAAGGTTATACATGAGAGTAGTTCCGGAAAGGCATTGGATGATCGACAATTATGCAAATTGGGAGCGACATCACCTAGGTTCTTTCAAGTGTGGTGTAAAGCAACGTTACAAACAAAGAGGATACCTTCTGAAACACACATGGGCATGAAAGTCAAAGTGAAATATAGTAGCGATCCAGACAAGAGACATTGAATGTAAGCTTACTAACGGATCAGAAGGTGAGAGTTTGAGGCTAGAAGCAAAGCGGAAGATGATCACTCTCGACAAGCTACGGGACACCACAATCAAGATGGGAAACCGAGACAATCATAAACGTAGGAGTCAAGATGAGATACCTTGTCTACCCAAATACGAAGAATAAAAGAGCCGAAAAAGGGAAGTTTACAGGTTGCTAGAAAGTGGAAGGCAGATTTCACCAATAGGGAAGTGGGGTGACCTCCTAGAACACACAAGAAATTCAACAAGGATTGGGATACAACAAAGACCGGATTCCTATGAAGGCGGAAGTACAAGTAGCACCCCAAGGAAGGAGGGCGTAGGAGAATAGTCTAGGTGAAAAAGAGGGTCTCTAATAACTTCTCACCCACGAAGGGATTTAAGTTAATAACACTAGCAGGTCATAACAGAGAACAACAAGGGGACAATAACTCGGGTAAGTGATAAGGTCGTTGGCGGAAGACGAAGATACAACTAGACTCGTAAGGGTATAGTGCTCTTATAAGAGTGTAAGAAGGAGCTAAAGGAATATAAATGGAAGAAATATATTTTCACCTGGTATCTCAAACCTCAAAAGAGATAGAAGAAAAGTAAGTCTACGATCTTATAGAAGGTCAACTATACACTAATTGGTAACAACAGAGAATTTACACGTGTTGGTTAACTAGGGATGGTTGGTTGGCAGATAAGAAGAATAATCACAAGGTTATAAAAGAATCTTATCGACATCTGGAGAATTCCTCCTAGAGATCAACGAAGACAATGGTGAAGTCAAACTGACACGAGTGCTAGTAAAACTTAATAGGTTCAAGTCAATAACTCTATTTAAAATTTTTCGTGGAAGAGCTTGACAGTAGAGGAGATATCAGTTGCATGTGAGTTTGTAGAAGTATTCAATGACGACCTGCCAGGGCTACCCCCACAGAGGAGCGTTGACTTCAGCATTGAGTTAGAGTCGGGCACGAGACCGATCTCGAAGGCTCCGTACCGTATGGCACCGATAGAGCTGCTTGAGCTGAAGAAGCAGTTAGAGGAGTTAGTAGAGAAGGGTTTCATACGCCCTAGTGTGTATCCTTGGTGCGCACCAGTATTATTGGTGAAGAAGAAGGACGGATCGATGAGGCTGTGCATAAACTACAGAGAGTTGAACAAAGTAACCACCAAGGACAAGTATCCAATGCCGCGCATAGATGATCTGTTGGACCAGTTGCATGGAGCGTCCGTGCTTTCGAGGATAGACTTGAGGTCCGGTTATCACCAGCTGTGGTGAGAGATCAGGACATACCTAAGACGGCATTCTGAACTAGGTATGGTCATTACGAGTTCGTAGTGATGCCTTTTGGGCTCACTAATGCACCAGCGATGTTCATGGAGTTGATGAATGGGATATTCATTGACTTCTTATACCAATATGTAGTGGTCTTCATTGACGATATCCTAGTGTACTCTAGGAGTCGAGAGGAGCATGCCGGACACTTGAGGACAGTATTACAGGTTCTGCAGGATAGCCAGCTATATGCTAAGCTATCTAAGTGTGAGTTTTGGATGTCAGAAGTGGCTTTCCTAGGCCACGTGGTGACTGCTGACGGTATTAAAGTCGACCCGGAGAAGATAGAGTCAGTATCTTCTTGGTAATCTCCTAAGAATGTTAAGGAGGTTCGCAACTTACTAGGTTTAGCAGGTTACTACCGCCGGTTTGTGGAAGGGTTTCCTTGATTGCCCGACCACTTACTGGTCTTCTGAGGAAGACTACTCAGTTTGTCTGGTCTGAGCCGTGTCAGCAGAGTTTTGAGGAGCTAAAGAGGAGATTAACACCCGCTCCGATTTTAGCACAGCCTGAGGGTACAGATGATTTTGTTGTATACAGTGACGCATCCAAGCTAGGCTTGGGGTGTGTTTTGATGCAGAGGGGTATGATCATAGCCTATGCGTCTCGACAGTTGAAGACGTATGAGGAGAACTACCCCACACATGATCTAGAGTTGGCTGCAGTAGTCCATGCTCTTAAGATTTGGCGTCACTATCTCTATGGGGCGACATGTCAGATCTTCACAGACCATAAAAGTCTGAAGTATATATTCACACAGAGAGAGTTGAATAACTGCCAGAGGCGGTGGTTAGAGTTGATCAAGGACTTCGACCTTGAGATTCTTTACCACCCCGGAAAGGCGAATGTAGTAGCTGATGCTTTGAGCCGGAAGACGCCTAGAGAGAGAGAGAGCGATATCCCGGTTGACAGTACAACCACAGTTGTAGGAGACTTGCCCGACTTTGATCAGAATCCGAGACAGGATGTCCCGGGATGAGGCCCCACAGTTCACTATTGGTGCGGATGGAGTGATGAGACGTCACGACCGTGTTTGTGTGCCGTCAGATAGTGAGTTGAGACAGAGGATACTAGGTGAGGCTCATGCTACCCCATACTCAGTACATCCTGGAGCGAGTAAGATGTACAAGGATGTGAGACGGTCCTTCTGGTGGCGTGGTTTGAAGCCCGATGTGACTCGGTATGTAGCTCAGTGCGCGACCTGCCAACAGGTCAAGATTGAGCATCGTAGGTCCGGAGGAGAGCTCCACCCATTTCCAATACCACAGTGGAAGTGGGAGGATATATCTATGGATTTTGTCACAGGTTTGAGACTCAGTAGAGGTTTTGATGCTATTTGGATAGTGGTAGACCGCCTGACGAAGACCGCACGTTTTATTCCGATTAAGGAAACGTGGCCGGTGAGTCGTCTAGCTGAGGAGTTCACCAGACACGTTGTGAGACTCCACGGATTACCGAGGACTATCGTCTCTGACTGAGATGGACGTTTTACCTCGAGATTTTGGCAGCAGGTACATACCGCTTTGGGGACGAGTCTCCACTTTACCACTGCCTATCACCCACTGATAGACGGTCAGTCTGAGAGGATAATTCAGACCTTAGAGGACATGCTGCGGGCGTGTGTACTAGATTGGGGACAGGTATCGCCAGATCATCTTCCACTAGTAGAGGTTTCATATAATAACAGATGGCACGCGTCTATTGGGATGGCTCCTCATGAGGCTTTGTACGGGCAGAGACGTCGTACGCCCTTATGCTGGGATGAACCCAGCAGAGCTGGTGGAGTAGCTCTAGATCAGATATAGGATGAAATCACTCTGATTGCCCTAGTCCGAGAGCGGATGTTAGCAGCTCAGAGCCATCAGAAATCCTACGCCGACAAAAGGCATCGACCATTGGAGTTTAGAGTGGGTGCTCAGGTGTGGTTGAGAGTGTCATCTACGAGAGGAGTCATGCATTTTGGCATTAAGGGGAAGCTGAGTCCCCGATATGTGGGACCTTTTGAGATCTTGGAGAGAATTGAGAGGTGGCCTACAGATTAGCATTACCGTCGAGGCTAGAGAGAGTCCATCCGGTCTTCCATGTATCTCAGTTGAGAGAGTACATCCCGAATCCGAGACATGTCACCAGTCATGAGGATCTGATAGTTGAGCCCGATCATACCTTTGTAGAGTATCCAGTAGCTGTCTTGAAGCACAGCACTAGACGTATGCGGTCCAAGGAGATACCTATGTTGAGGATCCAGTGGTCTAGACGAGGAGCTGATGAGACCACTTGGGAGACCGAGGAGAGTATTAGACGTAACTATCCCAAGTTCTTCGCGGGGTTAGGGGTTACTCCTGTATCGACGAGTTAGTACTCGGATGTTGTGTTGTTTGACCATTCATGTTTTTTTTTATATTGGATTGGGTGTTTATGTTTTATGTGATACATGTTTGATTATGATGATTGAGTAGTTACATGGTAGAAAAATAGGTGATTAGGAATATTATCCTAAGTTTCGGGACGAAACTTCTTTTAAGGAGGCACTGATGTAATAACCGAAAATTTTAGACTCCGTTTAATACTGAATTTAACCGGATTCCGAGCCGTCAATCTTAAATAAATAAATAAATGATATAAAATAAAACGAGTTTTATTTTCTATCATTTGATGTGCCCTTAATTCACATAAAATGAGGAAACTAGGTTACCGGAAATAATTCCGTATCTGTAAAATAAATGATAACTTATTTTAATACAATAAATAATTCTGCAATTTATTCTTCGATCCGGGGCGATTAATGAGTTCCTTAGCCTCGTTCTAACGGGAGAGCAGGCCGGTTTTGGCCCACTATCAGGCCCAAGAAATCTTCTCAGCCGGCCCAACAGTACCCCACTAATCCTAACCCTAATTAATTAACGCTAACCTAATCTGCTGCTATCCCTCTACCTCACAACTTCAGCCGCATCCCATCTACCCTTTCGAGATCCCGTACAAACAGTACGCTACTCCGGCAGAAACACGAGGCTTTAGAACTCCCAACGACTCGAGTACCACTGCAACGCCGCCGCCCTTCGGACTCACCACCGGCATCGATACTGAAGCAACCCCTCCGGCGTCATCTCGCGCGGCTACCTCCGTCCTCTCGTGCGACTCAGGCTGCCGATTCCAGGTAACAACCCTATTTTCCCTAGCCATCTTCCTCCCTCTCAGCCTTCGAGCACCTCAGTCTGACCGGTGTTTACGAGCAGCAACATTGGGGACTAGTAGGCCGCAGTGGACCGATCGGTGGTGACGAAGCATCGACATTGACGTGGTCCAGACCCACAGCATACCGGATCTCCCACTGCAGAATTCCCCGGATCGGCGGCGCCCTCTCAATTAGCAAGGTATCCGGTACAATCGGACCGCGACGCAAGGACCCGAGCCTTACAGCCAACGATCGAGTCATACCGGTGAGCCCTCCGTCTTGACATATCGATACATCCGTGCCCTTCACTCTACAAACTTCAAGTTTGTATTATAGTAAGATACCTTAGCTGTAGAGGTGAATTTGTGTTTAGATACAATTAGAGAATAGAATGGCGGCTGTGTATATGTTTCTTTGGCAGCAGTACACGTAGTAGCGGATGTACAATTTATAAGGGTATGTGATTATATGTAGGAGTATAATATTAGTGAGTGTATGATTAAGTACGGGTAATCTAAGAGGGTCATGAATCTCTAATTATTTTGCGTATGTGTATGAATATATATAGTGTGGAAATGGAAATGTACACATATATGTATACTGCAGTGATAAACGTGAATGTATAAATATATATGAATGGTTTGGAATTTTGGACATATAGGTAGGTATACATATAAAGATATATATAGTTATATACGTAGGTATATATATCAGTACGAGATGGGAGATATAATTATAAGATGATATAAAAATTAAGTATACCGAATAGTTACATAATTATAGGAGTTGAAGGAAAAGTTATGATATGTACGTAAGTATATATACATGTATAAGATTAGAGTAGTAACCGGGGAAGGAGGAAGAGTGTTGTTCTTTGAGGAGTGGTTTCGAGTTTTAACTTATAACTTATAAGAACTATCAGAGAGAAATAATTTATGAGAAACAAGTTCTAAAAGAAATTTTAGAAACTAAGAGGTGACTTTGAGAATTGTCAGCACTAAGGGTAAAACGGTCTTTTACCGTAAGAGAATTTTTTCCGTAATTCCTTCGCATGAGGTTGGACATCTGGATGTGATTTTGATCCACATGCCTTATTTGACAGGCGTTTGAGTTACCACGAGTACGTACCGGTTTGAGACTTGTTAGAGTGTGATTTGACTCAGATAAGTCCTTGCGACTTACTTAGCTGGTTTCTGGATATTACTTGGGTGATAATGGTTGTGTGTGTGCAATGTGTGTTATAACAATAGCTTGTTAGGACGACTGTTGTTGTTATGTTTTAAGGCCCAAGTGTATGTATAACGGGCCGTGACATCAATGCCCAGCTCTACCAGGAGACTGGGAGATTCTCTATACCCAGACCATACAGGTACACGGTGAGATGCATCGGATCCACCCCTGATGGGTACACGGGGGCGGAGGCGAGGTTTGGGAATCCCTCGTGTCACAAAATAAGTATCATTAGAGTGAATGACTTAAATGAAGATAATAAATGGATTGTTTGAAAGCATGATGAGTGTTTATTATTTTATGTGTGTGTGTGCTATTATTATTCTTCTAATGTTTAGATAACTAGCTAATGGTTGTTTTGTTGTGTTTTTAGATTTACCGCAGGTTAGAACAGCAGTTGAGTGATCCGGAAGTAGTGGTCAGCCGGGTCTCCGTACTCCTTAGAGTGGGGGTTGGGGTTGATAATTGTCGTTCTTTCTTTTGTTAAGATAGATGATATTTTTTTTCCTTTGTTTAAGTACTATAGGCTGCTAGAACTTGTTGCATTCATTCTCTAAAAAAAATACTATTTCATGAATTTCGGTTTTCTTATTTGTGTCTTGTTGCAAGATCCTAGTAATATTGTTGTCAAACTGAGGTCGGGACCCATTGTAAGGTCCTAACCAGTAATGCTCCGAGTTCTGAGAATTCGGGGTGTTACACGGTGGAGATAAGAATCAAGATGGACTGTGAAGGATGCGTGAGGAAGGTGAAGAAATCAGTGGAAGGAATGAAGGTGGACGTCTGCAAAAGAGAGTGAGATAGGTCTGCAACCCGAAGAAGATCATGTCCATGTATTCAGAAGAAGATCTTGTCCATGTACACATCCAAGACTAGTGATTCTTGCAACAATATTTAGATTGTGGGCACTCAGCTTTGGACAAGGCGTTGCAAGATTTGTTGAGCATTTTAGCCAGGTTATGCTCAGAAGATGAGATTGAATGAAGCCTTTAATTTGTTTAAACGATGGGGTCCAATCGGGCTCAACCAGCTCACCCCGAATAAGATGTTCCAAATCCAACTTCAATTGCAACACCCCGTCTTTTGGATTCGAAATGGGTGAGATGTTTTCTGGATGTGAATTCCATGGTGAAAGAACACAGAGATTTGAGAGAGAAAGGGGCGAAAGGAGAAAAGAGAGAGAAATTAGGCTTTATTTTGGAGTGATCAATTTTGCCCCTGAGAATTAACGCCGTTCTTTGAATTTAACGGATGAACAGTAACCTCTGTACTAATCTTCGGTCGGGGTCAGTAGATGGGATACCGTTCTGATAGTTAAAGGATGAGGTATTAAAGTTTAGTCATACCAAAAGATGGGTATTGTTTAGACAATTTTCTATTTCTTTTAAATAATTATCGTCCTTAATCTTGTACATTCTTGTACAAAAATTTCATGTGTTTCTTGATGTATCTTGGTGATTATTCAAAATCTCACAAACTTCAATCTCTTGTACCATTCTAGTACTAAAAGTATGAAAAAGAGGGTCTTTTATAAATTTATTTAAGGGGTGATAGACACTTAAACCATCTTATCGTTAAAGAACTATTAGTAATTATTTATTTTTGAATGAGAAAATAACCAAGAATAATATAAGTTGTAATACATGTAGCAAAAATAATATAAAATTTAAAAATTATTAATCAATATATAAACTATATCACACTAAATCAATTTTAATAGGGGTTAAATTCTAGTTAAATTTATTATAAACATCGTCCATAAATTTTTAAATCACACACAGAATCACCCCTACAATATATTTTGTTTAAAAAACTACCCATATCATTTTTATACACTTATGATGTAACAAAGGTTAGGTCATGACTTTGTTCTTAAATATTTTAGTTAATTTATTTAAAATACAAGACCAATAAATTTGGTTTGATGTGAAGTAATGTGTATACTGATTAGTAATTTCTAAAGTTTGAATTTTTGTTATTCATATTTCATAATTTGTATTCTTGATCATTTTTCAAGTTATATATAAAGAAACATAATAGTTATCTAAATATTTATATTAAAAACATACATTTTATGCTTGTTAACCTCCAAATTTACCACATATTTACATTAAAAACATACATTTTTTTTGGATTTTGTTATAAACTCATAAATGTTTTAAGTTTTTGTTTACATGGTCACTACCTTATACAATTTTTTAGCATTATTTTAGAGAATGATTTTAAATCATTTTGTTGACAACACACTTTTATACTATTTAAATTGTGGTGATAAAATTCGATTATTGCGATGCTTTGGACAAGATATAAGTATTGTTTATTAAGTTGTTTTACCAATTGGATTAAGAAACTTACCATATATTTACAGAAATTAATAAAACTATTATATTTATTTATTTATTTATTGTGATGCTTTAGAGATTTTTTTTTGGGTAAGAATGCTTTAGAGATGTTTGATAACTTTACAATTTATTTATTATATTTTATGTTTTTAAGTCTATAAAAAGTTGGGCTCAAAGTAAAAATTGGACCAAATACAGCAATTTATAAAATATAGTAATTGTGACATATGATCAAAGCTCATTATAATACAATCATTATTGTTTAGTACATTGATCCTTTCGATCGGTCTTGCTTTCCATGTAATTCGAAGGAAAGAACAACAAACGTAAATGAAGTCACATTTTTATAACTTATCCTCATTTCATTCCGATCTCCATCGTAAAGTTCTTTCCGACAAGCAAACTTACTCGAGTGATCTCAACCACTTGGAAGTCTTCCTTGGCATGAGAATAAACCTTGATACCGCTAGCATCAAACACTCTACTCCTCCCCTTATAATCTTGAACCGTGTATCCCGTCACTTGTTGCCCTACCTTCATCCCCAAGACGGTAATCTTCTTGATCAACAAACCTCGTGACAAAGCATATCTTCCATCAACAACGCTAGACGAAATAGCTAGTTTGTTTCCCGATGCGAGCTTTGCATAGAAGTTAACCAAAGTCCATCTACCGGTCATTTCGCCTCCCATATTGATATCAACTCCGTTGTCCAAGAAAAGGGTTCCATTAGAACTATGATTGTTATCGCTACTCAAAACTACTAATAACTCGAATGGAGTGTTTCTTGCTTGTTGAGTAGTCATTCCTTGTCCTTGCAAAGCCAAGATGTTGCCTTCTCGGATGTGAACATTGATTTGATCAGCTTGTGCATTGAGTGTGACTCGGGTTCCGGAAGGAGCACTTACCGCACTAGTGTAGTCAAATAGGTTAAACCAATTCCCTTTAGGAAAGTACGATACAACATATGTTGCTCCCGGCTTTAGTACCGGTGAAACCATTAGACCCTTTCCGAGCAAGAACTGATAATCAATTCCGTAAGTGTTGGAATCTTCGGGAAACGAGAAGAAGAGAGGCCGAGCTATCGGATTTCCGGTTGTGTGAGCTTCATACATAAGTGTGTAGAAATATGGAAGTAATCGGTAACGCATACCAAACATCTTTCTTGTTATTTCCGCGACCGATGGCCATTGGTATTGCTCATGTCGTATGACGTTTATGTCGTAGTGGTTCCTAGCGAAGGGATAGAATGCCCCAAGCTACAATATACAAAGGTTAGTTATATCAAATCAAGTATGTGTTACACAATACAAAATGGGTTTAGTTACGGTGAAGTTGTTAAATGACTATATGAAAAATAGGAGAATGAATCTTACTTGTGTCCAACGTTGACATAACTCTTCGGTTGTATTCTCATGAAACCCGCAAAGATCAGCTCCGACCATAGGAATACCAAATGTACCAAAGCTAAGCATAGTAGGGATAGTATAAGCCATATCCTTCCATGTAGCCGATAGATCACCGGTCCAATGAGCCATATACTTTCCAGATCCAGGGTAACTCGACCTTGCAAGAACGAAAGCCCTTTGCCCCGTCGTGTTCGTGAGAGCAATGTTCGTAGCTTTAGACTCCATATGTCCATAAAGACTATGCAAATTGTATTCCGGTTCACCATTGTAGTGATATGCGGTCATTGGTATACTCCGGTTCACAATAGGCCTATGTAACCCAGCATTATTGATCAAGTAAGGCGGGTTTTCGTATGGAGAATCTCCGGTGGTTGTTCCAAAATCCGCAGCCTCGTTCATGTCAGTCCAAAGACCGTCTACTGGGACTAGCTCCCGGAACCGCCTAACCTCGTCGGTCCAATAGTCTACCGTTGCAGGATTGTAGAAATCCGGGAAATGAATTGGTCCTGGCCACACTTTTCCATTGTAAAACTTTCCTTTGTACTTGATGAATGCATCAGCTTTCACTCCTCTTGTGTATGTGCCATAGCTATCGTCTACACTAATCCCTGGATCAAAGCAACACTTTGGTTAGAAAACTTTTGTTAATCTTATAAATGAACAACTTTTATAAAGAATGAACCGATTGAGATATAAGTTATAAAACTTACCGGGATCAATGATGACAACGTATTTCTGACCATTTTGATGAAGCTTGCTGACAAATTTTTTCATTTTCTCGAGAGGAAACTTAACAGGATTAAATGTGAAATCCTTAAAATTATCCATGTAATCAATATCCGTCCACATTCCTTCTAGAGGAATTTTAGCTTTTGCATATTCTTCTACGACATTCTCCACGTCCTCTATGTTTTTGTACCCATATCGACATTGATGCAAACCTTCAATTTAACCAAATAATAACATCAATTTCTATATCTATATAAAATGAAAATCCCCACGAGAATCAAGATTGAGTTGTTATATCAGCCGAGTTATTGGGCTCGTTTAGGAAGAGGAGCTTGAACTGAGGGTGAGCATTTCCGGATATCCGATTCGACAATCTTAAAAAAGTCTGATCCGAATCCGATCCGAGAGCACCCGGATATCCGATCCGATCCAGCCATTTATTCTTAGATTAGTCGGATATAACCGATCCGATCCGACTTTTTCCACTAAATCTCTATCCGTATCCGATCCGATGATCCGAAAAATAGTCCGAATCGGATCGGACTCGGATTAACAATTGTCGTATATTTTCGGATCGGATCTTCGGATTAGTCGAATCGGATATTTTTGCTCACCCCTAGCTTGAACATGTCAGTGTTCAGCTGATTCGGCTCGTATAACGACTGTAAGTACCAAAACTCTCGGTCGTTGATAAGTAAGTTTTTGGATAAAGAGATCAAGGAAAGAAAATACTAACCGAATGACCAATAAGGCATAGGTGCAGGCCTTCCAACGAATTCAGTATATTGCTGCATGACATCTTGAGGCTTTGGTCCAGCAAAAACATACAAATCCACGACGCCGCCAATGGTCTTATAAGTGATCCTATCTTCACTATAATCCACGTCCATTCCATTGCTATTAAGAAGCAACACCGAATGGGCAGTTCCCGTTGGGGCCCGTACGTCCATGTAGACTGGATGGACCCCATACAAGTTAACATCATAGACGTTACTACCAATATCGGTTGACCACAACGTAAGTGTTTGATTCTTGGCTATTCTGAATGTAGGCTTGGTGTGCTCGCCGAGCCCGTATAGGTTGGATCGGTTTGCCGGGAGAGATGAAGAGAGTTGGATGAATTGGTCCTTGAATATAAGTCCAATAGGCTTGGTAGGGTCCGTGGGCCGGGTATCGAAGAGGGTGTCGTTAGTGGAGCGGCGCTTGATGGAAAACCCGAACGGGCTGGTGTAGTAAAAAGTGAATACGAGGTCGGATTTAGGGGTTGAGAGTATTGTTTTTGATTGTTGTTTCACAACAACTGGCTGTAATGTTTTTGGGTCAAATTGGTTTTGGATTTCTCGAAACAGTACGTTATTGGGAATTTCCCAACGAGGTTTGACAGCATCTGTTATTCGAATTCTTAAACGATAGTCTTTTTCAAACCTGTAATAACAAAGAAAATTATCAAGAATTTTAATATTTTGGCACATAACATTACCATTTTTCCATGATATTGTGACATTCGACATTCTAACATGACATGATTAGTATTTCGAGTCCAAATTCCGCATCAAAGATAGAATAATGATAAATATAAAAAAGACGAATGTAAAGCCAACATACGATGCAGTGAAGTTGAGTGTAACTATATCGGGTCCATAGACATTGGAAGGTTGGATGACTCGAAGAACCGCGGACATAGACTTCCCATGTGGATCAACTAGTGCCCTTTCAACCTTGTATCCATATCCAACAACCTCTTCTGCAGTTGCATATACACAAAGAACCATCAACAACCCAATGAGAGCCAAAGTTATGGCTGGCCTTGCATGGCCATTGAGACTCATTTTGTGTTTTAATTTAGACTCGTTTATATTTTATAGTGTAGGGAGAGAGATGATGAAGTTGAGAAGATATGTGAGATAGAATGGAGTTTATATAGGGGATTATTTTGTATTAGAAATAAATATTCTTTGTTTAGGGACAAAGTATGGAATAAATTGAGATATGAAAATTTATATTTTCTTCATTAAAAAAAAAGTAAAAGTTTAATTGAGATATGATAATTCAAAGGTAGAGATTGTTCAAGATTGAGGTTAGTATCGTTAATAGTTATGTTAGGTTAGAAAATAATAGCTGAATTTGGAAAATATCATTATTTTTTCTACAACTTCTGAATCATAATATTCTTTATCTTTCAAACTAAGTAAAAAGTAATATTTCCTGTTTATAAAATATATATTTCTTTTTAGACCGTAATCCTTATTTTTATTATTTGGTTTCTATATATTTATTTAGTTAGTTTACATACATTGTACCATATATTTTCAAAATTTATTAATAAAAAAAACTATTGAGCGTTGAGCAAAACTTTAAAAATCTGAAAATATTTATTATATACTACTAAAACAAATTACATTTTCGGTCATTGTCCCCTAAGGCGTGCCACGTAGGATTTAGTTTTGATTTATTTTAATATTTGTCACAATATATTAACATATTCGACACAAATTATTTTAAAAGAAAATTTCTATTACAATAAGTAAACAATCAACATGTCACATTGTCTGTAATAAAAAATAGAACAAATTTGCGTAGGCTTTTTTATATTTTACTATACTAACTAGGCCATAACATAAACCTATTAAGTAGACGTACACCTATTTTTTTTTACTGTTCAAATACAACATTACACTCAACTCTCTGTCCTTCCCCGATCGCTTCTCCTATCTACCTATTCCTTCTCATCCACACCTCAACCATTCTTCTCCCCAGGCAAACCGCTGCCTCCCCTGCCACCGCCAGAGTGCCCTCTGTCGCCCTGCTCTACCACCTCGCTTGCTAGAGAAGCCTGCCCTTAACCACCGCCGGAACCTGGAGCCGCCGCCAAGGACCCTTGATCGAGCCACTCCTTTGCATCACCGATCGATCGATCTCTCCCGACTAGACTACTTGAAATTATAAGAAATCATACCAGTAGGCACATTTGAAATGAGGTTGGAGAGGATGATGACAACAAAGGAAAGCATCGCTAAGCGAGTGAGTGTTTTTATCTATGCATAAGGCTCCCTCACATCCCAAAACGCACCAAGTATTCTCGTCGCCTCGAACCCCTCCATTGCCATGAAAATCCTTCTCAATAACACCGAAATCGAATACGATACCTGCAATTTGATTTCATCTCATTTTACTAATGGACTACTTGCGATGACGATGAGAGTGTAAGAAGAGATGATCGACCTTGTCCAGGTAAGGTTGACCATCTTTGAAATCAAGAGTTCAAATTGAGGGGTTTTATTAGTGTAACACCCCAAGTTTTAGGAACTCGAAGCGTTACGGGATAGGACCTCATAATGGGTTCCGACCCTCAGAGTAGCAACAACACAACGGACCTTACAACAAGACACAGACAAATGAAAACCAAAACTTGATATAAAACCAAAGGTTTAAACTAAGGGAAGCGTAAAAGACTCGTAGCCGAGTTCAAAACAAAAGGAAAACAACAACATAAACATAAACCGGATCCCGTCCTATAATGTACGGGAACCCCGGCTGGCCACACCGTCCGGATCACTCAGCAGCATCCTGAACCTATGGAAATCTACAATATCGGTATAAACCGTTAGCTAACATTCTAGATATCAGAAAGAACGTAAAGGCACAAACACACATAAGGTAAAGTAAACATATAGCATGCTCACACTCAACCAGTTATTATCTTTTATTAAGTTATCCATTATTAGTTCAATTTCTTTTGTCACACGAGAATCTCCCGAAACTCGTCTCCGCTTCCGTCTACCAATAGAAATAGATCAGTACTACGGGCTTGGGTTGCAAGAGCACATTCTAGTCTCCTGTAGAACTAGACCCGGTTATCATACACTTGGGCCAGTTAAGGTTATATATAAAAGGTGAATTATATTCCGGTTATCCGTTATAACAAGAATAAATAACACAAACAAGTCAATACAATCCAACTAATACGCGGAATGAAACTAAGTAAGTCCAAGAGACTTACCTCACTCGAAGGTATCCTAAAAGCTCAGCAACGACTCAGAGAACAACTCAGTTTCCCTCAGGAAAGGAGCAAGGAAAGCATGTTCACACAAGCATCACGAATCAGGAACGAAACGGTTGGTAGAAGTCTATAACTTCTAGTCTCAATGATCTCTAAGAGATCTGCACAAGCTAAGACTCAACCTTAGTCTTACAGAACTCAGGGGGCAAGGAACATCCATAAGAATCAAGGAAAGGAACGAGGAAAGCAAGGAAGGAAGCAACTCGCGAGAACGAGAATTACTGCAAAAGGAACTGCAGGGGCGGCGGAGCAAGGTGCAGGGGCGGCTTGCCGCGGGGGTGGTGCACTGACAGAAGATGTTGTCGGGGTTTCTTCTCGATTGAAAACTCTCAGCAAGGGATCCAAAGCTCGAACCTTTGATCCAACCACATCAAGACTCAACCAAAAGAGCCTGAGAACAGCAACACGTCAATAACGGGGATGCAAACAAGAATCAAGGTTCAAACTTGATTTTTGGAGAAGAAGAAAAGGAAGAACGAAAGAAGAAAACAAAATAGAAGGATGAGCATGCAACCACAACATGAATGTGATGAAGAACAAGAGAGGAAGAACTTACACGTTCAGCAGGATCACAAGAAGCAAGGCTGTAGCACTTGAGGGTTGAAGAAGACGTAAGCAAGAAACGGGAAAAAGGAGAAAATACGGGAATATATAGAAGAGGTGGGAAAGATAGATGGAAAGGACGTCTAGGGTTTGGAAGAAGGTAAGAAAGCCGACCCATAAGATAGAAGATTGGATATTCTATCCATGGAAGGAAGATAAAACGAACGAAAACAGATCGGGCATGATTTATAGTGTATCCGCAGGGGCGGCCCCTTGTCACCGCGGGGTAGTGACAGACATCAAGGCCAATGGGGCGGCCTCCTTCACCACGGGGACGGTGAAGGTGAAAATTGGGATCTTACAACTAGAGGTGAAGAGATGGTTCATCCCTCCCGTTGTTACTGATTTTGATGGATTCTTCTTGTGGGCATTTTTCAGATTCTCAATTGCTTTGATTTTGCAGGTAACTTTCTCTACTACTGCTGCTGCTTTGAAGGCCGATCTTGATCTTTGGAGGATCCTCCTCCCATGTAAACGGACATTCTCATCTAGTTTATCTCATTTCTAACCAAAAACTTTTGGTATGAGATTTTCTCGTATGAATTCCTGGTATGAATTTTCTGATATGAAATTTCATACTATGAAATTTTTTAAAAAATAAAAAAGGAAAAAATAAAAAAAAAAGAAAATAAAAAAAACTCAACAATTCATTTTATGTAACTTAGAAAATTTATATTTGTTTCTTTTTTTTTAATAGAGGGGTTAATTACTTTTGTCTATCATTAATGAAAGTGGTAAAAATTAAAGAGGTATACAAACCAAAAGGAAATATAAAAGAGCCTATTTGACCAAATTCTTTCTAAGAAACTTATCACAATTAAGTCCACAAATATTTTTTTAAATTAACTATTTATTTTTACTAAAGGCTTTTTTGTTAAAAAGAAAATTCATGAATTTTGCTAGATTGTCCCACATCGATTATCAAGAAACACCTACAATTTGAGTACTTTTATAAATTGAAGGTTTGAAGATTAGACATGGATCGTTGATCTAGTGTTGTGTTGGTCGTTGATTTATTGTTATGTGATAGATTAATATTTAATAATAATAAATAGAAATTATAATATATCTTTTTAATCAAAATCGAGGGACTGACAATGAACTAGTTGCCTTAAAAATATCAGTTTATTAATATTTTGTGTATATAAGAATTTTAAATTGATAGATTGAGTTGATTATGTAAATTAATATATTAAAAATAAATAAATTATTATAAATAAATAAAATTGTGTCATCAATTGTGGACTCGACATGCAGTCTTAATTACTTCAGATGGACATCAGCTATAAAAAAAATTCTAAACGAACCCATATATATCCTTTATTAAAACTGGGAGATACCAATATCAATAATTAAATATATGTATTATTTTTCCTCTTTAAATTTCTTTTTAACTAATTATCCTCTATCTTGTACATTCTTGTACAAATATTTCATGTATTTCTTGAATGTATATTGAAGAGTATTTAAATCTGAAATATCACTAAATTCAATACTACAAATATAAAAAATGGATATTTTTATAAATTTATTTAGGGAGGGGGCGAACACTAGAACCATCTCATTATTAGATATGTGCAACACGTCCACATGTGTCAACATGGACATCAACATGACCATCTATATTGAATTTGGGTAACATACACCTCCTTTCTCTCCTCTTTGTTTGAGTAATCTGAGTTTGCAACAGTGGGTTCTCCATCCTTCCTTCTTCATTCAATTTCTTCTAAATCTTCTCCTTCATCTTCTTCTTAACAGTCCCTTATATGAACAACCCTCCCTCCTTGTAGATACACACAGGGACGACAACTAGACCCAAGAATGAGTTATGTTTTCCGGTTTCTTTCAACTTGCCCACATTCATCTTGGAGCGAGATTTTTAAATATGTTAGACACGTTATTTACGATTTTATGATATATATTGTGGTTGATAAATCCTAGTTATATCAAATTTGGGAGTGAATCCAACATTTTTATTGTAAGATATAAATCATGAAAGTTGGATAACTTTTTGAAATTTTCTGGGCTAATCTTGCTTGTCAACTTTCGGACATATTTTAGATAGATTAGAATTAACTTAACGGTTAAATTTTGGATATGATACATATGGTAGATGGAAATTTGGTGTAGATTTGGAATCAATGAGATCCAACTGTTAAATTTCAAGATAAAAGATTATAAACATAGGTGAGTATAGTTTGTACCCATATTTTTGGTGAAATGGCTTATTATGGAGGATGATAATTGTGGTATAAACCTTTGAAAATTCGTATAGGATTTTAAAGAAGGAATTTACATGTTCCATTTCGGTTAGCTAAGAGTTGGTATGACATACAATTCCTGAAAATTTTTTCCATGATTTTTACGATATCTTTAAGGGTAGATACAAAAGGTCAAAGAAGAGTCTTCGACTAGTTTTGCAATGGAAGCAAATGAGCTTCTTAGTAGATTTTTGAAAGTCCAGAAGACTTTTAAAACTCGTAGTAGTTCGATTATCATTTATATCATGCAATAAGACTACACTTTGAGGTCTAGAGCTTTTTGGGATTTTTTGTAATTATTGAGGAAAGTTAGGGGCAAAATCACAATTTACCTTAGAGTTCGGACAAATCTTGCAAATTGATTCTTACTAGTCCATTCCAGCCACAAATGCCGTTTTAGAACTTTCTAAAAGATGTAAGTGTGATTATAAAACGTGTTTCCAATTTGATCAGCATTTGAGGTAACATACGTACAAGGTCGTGAAGTAGCGGTAGTTGAGCTTTCGACGGATTCAAGTAAGTGTTATGGACTTACTTAGCTAACTTTCTGAGCACTAGTCTAAGTGTTATGAAAAACTGTGGTCCATCTCCTTGATCCAGAGTGAAAGGCCTGCTTACGGTTTATGATGAATCGGTCACTTAAATGGTGGAACCGGGGTTGAGGGTTTATTAGAGCGTGTCATGAAACGATGTGTTTGACCTTGGTTAAGCTTTGGTATTTAAGTGTTCTAAGGCAGCTCTCCAAAACCCTAGTGGGAGGGCGGCAACTTGAGTGTTCTTCGTCCACAGAGAGAAAGAAAGAGAACTGAGAGAAGAAGAAAGAGGATCGTCCAAATCTCGCTTTGAGTGAGAAGGATCCTTAGAAGAAAAGAATAAGAAGAGAGATATGTTATCTCTTGGTTGTCTTCTCGCCATTGCTTCGTTGGTTTGCAACAGAGACGAAGATCAATCTCAGATCTTCGTCGAGGTGCCTTTGAGGGGGCTTTTCTTCACCTTTGCTTCTTTGTATCTCCTGAGTTCTTTGTTGCTTTCTTTGCTTGATCGTAGGAAAGTTCTAGTCTCTCGTATGTCCTGTGTTTGTAACCCTGTTCTTGGATACCTAGTGAAACCCGGGACCGGATCTCCCCTCTTGAGGTCTCGCAGAGTAGGGGTATTTTTATACCACCGAATTGCGTCAACAAATTGCTTATGTGCTCATTTGTTTGTGTCTTTAGTCGGATCTACGACTAAGGAGTTTAGAATTGTTAGAAATAATATTCACAGTGGCCAGTCGGGTCTGCGTAATTGCTAGGATCAGATTTCTCTGGGTCATTACATTCATGTATTACATTAGAATAATTTATTAGTAAGTAAGACCGACTAATGTTGTTTTATACCGTGCATATCATGACATTTTTATTTTCGCTCCTCCTAAGTTGTCATTTTGCTTTCCGTTTACTTTTGTGTCTTGTTGAAAGAGATTGTTGTCAAGCTAGATCAAGACTCATTATGTGATCCCAACCAGTAACATTTCGGGTTTAGAAATTCGGGTATTACATTTAACCATGTCCACGGGTCACGGGTGACCCGTGACCCGGCGGGTCCGGGTTCCCCCGGGTCGCGGGTACGGGTAAGGGTCGTTAGATCCTTACCCGTGACCCGCCGGGTCGACCCGTAACGGTCACAAGATTTTTTTATAAAAAAAAAAAAATCACAACGGCTAGATTAATAAAAAAAATAAAAATAAAAACAACGTGCTTTAATAAATTTAACCCAAAAATAATTCTATAAATACCCCAAACCCAATTCATTTCATCTCACACAAATTCTCATTCAATCATCTATTCATTCTCTCAATCTCTCCATAATTTCCAACTCTTACATTCAATTACTCTCCTAATCTCATATTCTCATTCTCTTATTTTTCATTTTACCACTCTTACTACGACATTCTATTATTCAAAAAAAAAAATGTCTAGCCGAGGAAGATGTTCCGTTAGCGGTGCCGGTCCTTCATCCGGCAAAGGTTTTACCCGAGGACGGCATTCCGTTAGCGGTCCTCCAACCGGTTCGGATTTAAACTTTAAGTCCAATTTTTAAGTTTAAGTCCTCTTTTTATTAGTTTATTTTCTTTTTTTTAAAGTTTAAGTCCAATTTTTTATTAGTTTATTTTCTTCTTCTTTTTTAAGTTTAAGTCCAATTTTTCTCTTCTATTTATTTTCTTATTTTTTTAAGTTTATTTCCATTTTTTTTAATTTTTTTTTAATGTGAGGTACCGACCCGCCGGGTCTGACCCGTGACCCGACGGGTCGGCAATATATACGGGTCCGGGTCACCCTCCCCGGACCCCTGACCCGGCGGGTCCTACCCGTGGACATGCTTAATTACATTTAATAATATCACTTTAACATTATATATATGGTTAGGTTCTTGGGAGAACCATTCTTATGAAAAGGAATGAGAACTTCTAAGAGCCGTTAGATTATTAGATGAACGACTCATGATAAATCTCTTATTACGGTAAGTATTTACTGAATAACGGTTGTTGTCGGAACCTATTACATGTACGATCCATGACCACATATGTAATCATGTGTTTATACCTATAAATTACTAGTGTATGTCTCATGCGCGTGTTGTTCATGACCCAATGTTGTACACATGTCTTATATAATTTTATACTAGTGTCTCATGCACATGTTGTTCATGCACCTATTTTTCAAATAGGTGATTCTTTGGCACGTGTTGTTCATACACGTGATGTTCATGACCCATATTCGTGTCATATATAATTTTATACTAGTGTCACATGCATGTGATGTTCAAATAGGTAATTCTTTGGCACGATTCATGACCACATATATTCAATGTACCTATTGCACGATCCAAACGAATTACATGACGAACCAATATATTCAATGTACCTATTGCACAATCCAAACAAATTACATGACGAACCAATGCTAGGTTATATGTAATTCTTTGGCATGGCAAGCTCCATTGACACGAGCAACAAACAACCAAAATCAAAGACACGATGATAGCGCTAGTAACGACTTGTTTGGTTTTGGTATCTTCGAATTAATGATAAAATATTTTGGTCTTGGTATCTTCGAATTAATGATAAAATATTTTAACATTATAGTCACACGTCCAAAGTATGTTACATTCTGAGAAAGGAAAGTAATATGACAGATTAATTCATTAGCTTTCACTCCTCTTGTAAAAATACTCTTGATTGAAAATTAAGATTAAAAGTAAAAATATAAATATTGGGAGAATTATCGTTGGTATCAATATAGCTGTGATTAAAATTAAAATATAGTCGAAATTAGAGTACAGCAAATATAGAGAATTGGATAACGAGGAAGCATCTTTCTTCCACGTTTCAACAATAGAATGCAAAAAGGATTCAGAGATGTTTTGTTTTCATAAAAACAATCAAAATTCTTCCTATGAGAAGAAGGTAAGAGAAAATGATAAGTAAATAACACCACAAAATTACTCATCTTCTTCCTCTGAATAGTTGAACTTCACTGAATGAGATTGTAGATCAATCAGACCTCCCCTGTAGCTTCCACGCTTCTTCTTCGTCTTCTCATGGCGGAAATCCCTTCACAGAAGAATAGACCAGCAATCAGTTGATGGATTTTGGAAACAACTTTTTTTATTTTCATTTTTGAGTTGTTAATTCAACAACTAAGGTAGTAATAAGAACGATATATTATGTAAGAACCGGATACTAGAACGTAAGTGGATGCTAGGTTATGGTACAATACCTCCCTCGAACTTGACCCAAAACTTCCTGTGCTTTAGCACCATAGCCGATTTCTGCACCATCCTGTAGAAAAAAATTATGAAGAAAGTAAATAAGATTAACTCCTCCACTGTGCTAATCATGGAATCAGTCATTCACACTGTCATTGTTGATTAGAGAAAACATCCTTAAATAAATGATAAGAAGTAAGACCTTAGCCCAGTAGGAATTATCTTTAAGTCTATCATCAGCAAATTCCACATCATCGGTTTTCACTCTGTGAAATGTTTCATTCTTTGACCTTGGCTGCAGCATAAAATGGTTAATTAAAAAAATGAACGGGAGACAAAGTAAAGTCAATGTTAAAATATAACAATTATAGCTATAATTTTTATTTGTTAATTTAAACTAAAAAATGATGATATGCAAGTCCAGTGCATAATGAGAAACGAAATCACTCAAAGAGACCGAAACAAAAATTGTGAGCCACTCATTAAGGAAAGGACACAATACCTCAGATCCATTTTCCTTCTTTGCTGAACTTTTGCTCAATGCAGATTTGTCTCCACCATTATCCACCAGTTCATTTTCCAAGTCCTTATTAATGGCCTTTGTAACTTGCTTATCTGTGCCCTCATCACCTGAATCGCAGGTCTTCCTGCACTTTATGACTTCAGATTCTTCCTTAAGATCGTCAATTTTGTTTTCCTCAGAAGACTTTTTCCTCTTTTTTGAACTCTTCTTATCTTGGTCAACATTTACCTCATCATTTTCTATTTTGCTGTCCTTATTCTTTTTGCGTTCAGATTTAGGTTTTGAGTTTTTTTCAGGATCAGTTGAGTCCTTGTTCTCCTTCTCTACACATGGTGTCTGTAAATTCTCACTCAAAGGCTCAGTTGTTGCCTCGGTTCCCTTTTTCTTCTTCTTGTCTTTAGCTTTCTTTGAGGATTTTTCTTGAGTTATAGCAACTTCTGATTCAACAACTTCAGTAGTCTCTTTCTCACCTTTCTTCTTCTTTTTATCCTTAGATTTTATATTTGCATCGGTATCTACAATCTTTTCTGATGTTTTATCAGACGTAATGTTGGTTTCACCTGCATCATTTTGGGACCTGCAACAAAAAATCCTCAATAGCATAAGAATTTGTATCACTGAACAAGGCACAAAATGTAAATTTCAGTTCAAAAATACATCTCCGGTTGTCGAAAGAAAGCATTTAACGTTCCTAAATGAGTTTAAAAAATTTTAATACGCAAAGCAACATAATACCTCTGCCCAGTGGCCAGCCTGCAACTATATACATGAAGTCACTAAAAGATATTCACAGAACAAAAATTCCTTGGGTATTACGTAGTCCTAATTATTATTACATACCAGTGTCAGGGTGGAGAAAGTAGGCTAAAAAAGAAGAGAAGACTCCAGATGGAGAGAGAAATCAAATCTGAAAGAAATGCAACAAGAATACAGAAGGTCTGCAGAACTTCATAAATCCAGAATCATAAAAAGGCAAGAAGCTCTTCAAGATGGACTTATACTAATAAAAACGATCAAATTATCTACTTCAACTCCATAGATTACCGAACAGGTATACAATGCTCCAATAGTAAAGCAACATCATTATCAAAATCTAGTGAAATATTTGCCGGAATTAAGACTCGTCAGTTAGCCTAGTATTCCAGTTTGTAATTGAACAACTAACAATGTTCCTATACCATCTTTTAATTAAACTGTGTCATTTTGGATAAATTATATAGTACATCAATCATAAATAAACAGAAGAACTTATGGTACCACCTTAGTCAAGCTTGAGGTGTCCGGTGAAGCTGAACCCAGAAGGAAAGCAATAAGACAAATAGTTTCCATACTTATCGGCAGCCTGAGATACAGCTAAAAGCAGGTCCTGTTCAAACCCAATCAAGCCCACAGCTCTCTAAAGAAAACATCTGTTGTTCTCCATCCAAATAGGGTTTCTCACTTCTACAGACTACATAGGCGGATATCTATTTGGAAACATAGAGAACAACCAGCCTAACACTAAGGGAGCTGTGGGTTTGATCAGGCTCGACTGGACCTGCTGGCTCTGGTGTCTCAGGCTGCTGGAACGTATGTAAAGTATTTCTCCTTATGACCGCCTTGTGGATTTAGCTCCACAGGACACCTTAGACTTGGCCAAGACAGCGCTCTAAGTTCTTCTGTCACCGTCAGGCAATACAGAATTCAGACAATTGTCCAAAACTGATCAGAAAAATCCAACATGAGACTACAATGCAGCAAGATGACAACTTTATCATCAGAAAGAATCTTTGGATCATGTTATGTATGTTTCCATCCACTCAACGAGTACAATAATAGGAGAAAAACCTACCTTGCAGTCAGATACATACAACAAGCATCTTCCAAGTTGAGCAAACAACTCTTCCAACTTTCCTTCTGCAGGTGACGAATACAAGAAACTCAAGTTGAATTCAATCAACACAACATCAATCCATATATTACAACAAACAAAGACGAAGTTAAATTACATGTATCCGGCGATTAAAACAACACCTTAATAATCAGAGGTCATCAGCATAACCAAACACGCAAGCCAGTAAGCCACTAATAGTAAAGAAAGGCATCGCACGATTTTACTTTTATTTTAGCAGTAATAGCCTTCTTACAGCTAATTGTGAGTTCGGCTTCCAATTTTCATCACAAATAAACTCAAATTTGTGAGAATTTGAACAAAACAATAAACGCTAGCAGTAAAAGTGCTCAAATTTCTTGAGAAACCCACCTCGATTGAAGCTTCAGATAGAAACTTCTTGAGGGTTTTGGGGAACCCATTAGATTCAAGGAAGAGACAGACAGCTTGAAGAAGAACGGGCTTCTGGTCTGCAGTAAGGGAAAGGGGCTTTCCGTTCGTAGAAAGAGACGAGCAAGACAAAAGAATCTGGCGAGGTTTCATGGCTGTCACCATTGCGGCCTTCCCCTAACTTACAAGAAGAAAGGTTTCTTTGCTCCAGCAATGGTAAGAGAAGAGGTTTCTAGGCAGTTAGGGTTTTGGAGGGTTACTGTATCCTGCTATTTGTACCTGTTTGTTACCCATATATAAACAATACGATAAAGCAACAAAATTTTTAATTTTATGATTTTTATATAAAATTTTTTTATAATTTTAGAGATTTTTATTTGCAATATAATTAATAAAAATTTCAAATATTCAATAGTTGGCCTTATTCATATATAGATCGTTACTAGGACAATGGTTTAAGTAAGAACTAGCTTAATACATTGTCATGTCCGAGTTTGATGGAAAATTATACACGATAAAATAATATATTTTTTTAAAAATAATTTACGACCCATCTCATGCACGGTTATTTTTAGGATATATACTATTTTAAGTATACTGACAATATGTGTCGAATATAACTTATTCAATAATCTTTTATACAATGTAAGGAAGAGTTATATTTTGGAACATTATTGGGCTTTAAAAAGTTTTTGATGGACATTGAGCCTTTTCACCTGCTTCTCCTGGCGTGCTGGCCCGACTCCCTATTTGTTGCCCATCGGCTCGTCCACCTCCCTTCGTTCTGCTGTTCAGGGCAACCCTTTTCTCCCCTTTCCTTCTTCTTGGTGTTGAACTGCGCTTACTTTTCACCATATGTTTTAACGTGTCAAACTTGAGTTATACGTGCCTTCTTTTCCCCCTTCCTCCATTTGCTCTATGTCAAACATCTTCTTGTTTCTCTCTCACATCAAACCTTATTATGCTTTTCTCGATCATTACTCCTCTCAAATGGATCTTCGATCTTATGGTTGATGGAATCGATAATGATGATCTCCATTTAGTTTTATCATTTCAGGTCTATATTCTTTTTGTCTAATCTTTGAACTTGTTCATTTTAGGTTCTTCAAGTCGTAGGATCTATCGAAGGTTCGTCTGTTTTTCTCCCTTCTTCCACCGAGTTCTTCATCTTCTTCGGTTAATCTTCTCCTTCGACCATACAATTAGGGTTTTCTTTGTGCAGATGGGGACTGTCGACCCACTTTTCTTTCGGTTTGTATGTTCGATGAATGGTGTTTGGCAACGCGTAAGGGTCTTCCTACTTCATCTTCTTTTGTTGGTCTTTTCGTCTTCCTATGTAGCGCTCAATGCCTTATTTACGAGAGCGCATGTCGTTTTTGGCTACGGCTTTTTTTTCTAGATCACTTCTCGGCAATTCTTTCTTGTGGGGTTTCGAGGTAGGGTTCCTATAAGATATTCAATGAAGTTATTAAGGTAGTAGAGTGTTCCTAGAAAAAAGAAAAACGAAAAATGAAAAGGGAAAGAACGGACAACCCCATGAGTTTCCTCGCATGAAGCGCTTGTTTAAGGTCTATAGCTTAACCTAACTCCGCTCAGTATGGATGGTCAGCAATCCGATACTTCCAATGTCGAGACTTGTACTGTTGTGTTCGTGGGTTCCCATGACATACCTCATACTTATTAATGAAAATCGTTGGGTCTTTATCTTTATCAACACAAACTTCTCCTTTAAAAACACCTTCAGTGAAGAAAATACGGTTTATGACCAAGGTAAATATAGTCTTAGGCAAAATATTATATTCAGCCTGATGCCCGTATAATATTTGTTCATAAAATGTTTATTTTGGAATTTCTTCCATGAGTTGTTGAAAAATACGGTTTGAGTGGTCTGTGAATACGGCCAAAAATACGAGCACAAAAGCGTATAATATTATACGGTTTTGTGGTCGTATATGTGTTTAACACACAACCCATATTTGTCTCCTGAGACTCAGAATCTTTGTCTTTTTCAGCTTCCTCCAATTGTCGAATTCATTGATCAACCTTTTCTCTCAATGCAACTTTATTTTGGGTAAGAACTTCAACCTTTGCGTTTATGTTGACGAGCTTATCTCCCATCACAACGAGAAACTTCATGATTTCACAAATCTTGGAAACCATAGAAACTTGAGATTATACGAGCTTCTACAATAATTGATCCTAGGGGATTCGGTAGGTTTATGTCTTTGATGTTAGTGAGGATAATAATAATAGTACATCTCCCTTATCTTTAAGAATCTCAACCTGCGAGATAAAGACAAAAAGGAAATGGAGATCAAACGTAACACGAAACTTAGAATAACAACTATCAAACACAACTAAACTATATGCAATCCGCGACAACGGCGTCAAATACTTGATCGTGAAAGTTTTAACCGAATAGTTAATAAAAACCTCATCCTCAAGTATTACGGGATCGGATGTAGTATATCGGGTATCGAATCACGGGGATCGCGTTTGTTTTGGTATAGATGATATAAATTATGCCAAAGAAAAGGGAGAAGAGAAAGAGAAAAGGGAAGAGGAAACATATCTCTTTGAAGAGGTTTGAGAAAACAAGAAAAACGATGACTGTTGTAGACAAGAATAAGGAGGGAGGTGATCTACGAAACAAGAATCTCCACTATAATGAGTTAAAGTAAGATTTCATATATGGAACTCATGAATTTTGATATATTAATATTGTAGGTAACCAACTAAAATAGCCCTTGACATAGATAAACAAAGACTGTGTTTTCCAACTCACGTACCTCTTAATCTAGCGGTTCGACAAGTTTAGGAAAACTCATTAAAACTTAGAAATACAGAAAAGATCAAGAACAACCTTCATTTTTGGCTCTTCAGTTAGAAAAAAGGTACAAAGACTATAACTTTCGATAATAGTTAGAAATCCTCAAGGCAATGATAAAACGTTACTCTCAAAACCAAATTATTTTCAATAAATCCAATAAAACGTCCTTCACGTTTGGTTCTTCAGTTGTTTTATCTAAATTCACAAACATATATCCAATAAACTAAACATCATTCAATCCTTAGATCAAGAAGAATCAGCCAGACATAATAAAAGAAAAGACTTTCATAAATATCAAAGTTGAAAAGTACTTACAAAGGAAAAGGAAATCTAACTCTATTGTGTTGCAGCGTGGACTTGGAACCCTAATTGACCGCTTTACAACGGGATACCTCTTATCTGACCTAGAAAAGTCTATTTATATTGTTTACAACAAGCTCTAGGACAGATACAAGAAGCTCAGCCCATAAACATAAGAAAAAAAATAAGAGAAAATATAATTTCGGCCTCAAGAGAGAAATATGGTTTTCAGGATAATTATACGGTTTATGAGTAAATATTATACGGCTTGTAGATCATGTAATAATAACACATTAACTGTATATGTATTTGTACATAAGCCGTATTTGTCTTTTGCAATTTTTTGATGATTTAGTAAAATTGACTTACTAGTTGTTCTGGTTGGAACCACAAGACCCATGAGTTTTACTTTTGAAGCTCTTTCGAAGATCTACAACTTTGTAGTTGACATGTTTGTCCAAATCTAAAGGGAAGATGGTGGGAAATGGAAATTTCTTAGAGGTCCTCATAAAATGGTTTCCAACATCAATGATCTTCACAAGGTTCTTGAATTCTTCGTTCTCCTACGTAAATCTACCTTGGAAATTCGATCCTTGGTCAATATAGCGGTCTTTTATGATGTGATTGATCTCAAGGAGGATAGAAACTCGTATTATGGCATGCTTTCATCGTTTTAGCTCATTTTTGGCCTTGTACGTCTAGAATACAAAATAAATCAAAGTAGACACCACAAGATGCAATAAGAAGGATTTATGCTTTATATGAGCATAAACCAAACCAAATGAGGTAGGAAATGCATGCAAATGATGACTTAAAAGGCATATGTTTTGGACTTATCAATGACTTTGTCACATGTGGACGAGCCTTACGAGTTATGCTGGATATATGAATGTATTTCAGTTTGCTCCTCCTTAGGGTAGTTGGTATATTTAGGAGGATTGCATGCATCTTTAGAGAACTTTGTGTGTTGTTTTGAATCATAGACCGTAGGTCACATGCGTGTACATATACTTTGTTCTTTTAGTGTAATGGGCTTGTATAAAGCCCGATAATGCTATTTTCCATTTTATCTATGAATTTACCTTTAAAAAAACATTGTAAAAAAAGTGGCACGATCAAGAGATGACACATGACAAAATGTGACTGACTTAATGTGGTATGGCAAGTGACAAAATATGAGGTGACTTAATTTGACAACGATAAGTGGTTTTAACGACACTTATGTTTTAGTAGTATATATTAGATTAGTTCTTTCCTTACAAAAAAGATGACAAACTTTTAAATGCACGGCGTCGGCTTTACTAACGTGTAACTGACGCGCACTTTGACTGCACGCCATATATTTACTCTAACGAACTTTGAGTCTTCAAAGTCGCAGTGCACATCATAGTTGAGTTTTCTTTGTAAGAGGGGTGAAGGTGAGATAGATCAATTTTCCCATAATTACGACGGTAGCATTCGGGATGATTGAGCAAAGGGTTGGTAATCCGTTGTGAAAATGAAGCATAAGAAACACATGGCTAGTATAACAAAAGCCATCTGATGACTCTATAACATGCCTATATAAGGCCATTGATAATATGGTAAAGCTAGCCATCCAATGACTACTTTCGATAGCTCCTTGGGCAACTCAGGTTCCACAGGTAGGAACACTGAGTTGGTGCCAAAACTAAAATAACCCGAAAAGTGAAGACAAGGCCGTCCAATGGGGAGTTCAAAGAGTCCAACGGAACAGGGCCCCTGATTTTAAAGGGCCCCATATTTTTCATTCTTGTATATATATTATTATTACTAATAAAGATTTAGTATTTAAAAACTTCCGTAGGTTTTCTTCTTATACAAATAGAAGACAATATCTCTCTAATTTTATCTACTATTTCCTTTTTACTCAAAATTTTAAGAAATTATCTTCTACTTTTCCGCTCCTAAATTGATTGTTCGTTTGGTTTTATATTTTGCAGATTATCAAATCGACATCTTCATACCTAAACGCAATTCCAAGTGAACATCAACAAATCAGTTTCACAACATCATCTTCACTCTCTAATCTCTATTTAGAAGACTATGAACTCAAATATTTGTTTACAAAATCATTTGCTTCTCTAATCTCTATTCTGAATACGACAAACTTGAAGATTTGTTTACACAATTCATTGTTTCTATATGGAAGAATGAAGATTGAATCCAAAATTGTGAAAGATTAAATTAGAATTAGAGGTTAAAAGAAGACGAACTCGAAATTTTATTTTAAATAGGGTGATATTTTAATTTTGGAACAGGGCCACCAAAATTCATTGGACGGCCCTGAGCGAAGATAAGAAGGAAAAAACTAACATATAATTTTGTTATTAGCTTTAGAGCTAGGATTTTTGTACTGATATTTTTAGCATGTTATAAAGTTAATGAAGGGACTAAATATTTGATACATTGATGTTATGGTAGTAGAAAGGAAAGGAGTATATTTGAGGTGAGGACTATGAGTCTATGACTAATCAGAGTCAGTCAACGAACTAGGACAAGTGAATTGCTCACTAGAAGGACTATTGTTGACAAAGTTTGATAAAAATAGGCCCTTGTATATTAAGCTCTTCATATTCACCATAAGCAAGTTTAATGTTCAATGGAAATAAACTAATTGTTGTTTCGGATGTTCTCGATGATGAAAGTTCTCGTATCGATAATAAAAGGATAACAGTTAAGCATGTCTAGAGTCTTGTCTAATTGAGCATGCACGTCGTCCTTAAGGCACTAGTGCGGGCATAAACAATGGACAATCCATCCGATTAGGCTAGCCTGCCTTAAGGCATGTCGTCGAGTGTCAATCGAGCCAAACAAATGCACTTGAGGGTGCACAGGAAGATGAAATGTTCTCACGGCCATAAGAAACTGGATAATGAGTCTAGTTTATAAGATTGGTGGAGTTAATTTTTATATTGTCAATTGATTATAGGTTGAAAATCCATTAGACTTAATTATGTGTTGGTTTGAACCCTAACACGCCTATACACTCGTACCTAAAACAAAAACCCCACGAATGCATTTCGGATGAATGAGTGCAAACTTTCTCTTACAACTTAGAGAAGAATCATGAAAAATAAACATGTATTATACATGTAATTTTACAGACAACAATGATGAATAAGCAATCCTACACATCTACCAAATCATATTGTAAAAAAAAACTCTAAAGAGAACTCAACCACACAAACCGAAAGAATCATTCAAGTACTAGCATACAACAGTAAAATTATCCAACTGGTGTTGAATTTCAAATATAAATCTAGAAGTACTTCATCATAATAAGGGCAACCAAGACAACCAAAAGAGAAGGCGAGAATCCGAGTGACAGGTGTGCAGCTGATGTGGCTGGGTTAGAGGTTTTCCCTGGAGTGGTTGACGTTGAAGGTGTTTCCGTGCTGGTTGTTGGTGATGTGGCAGTGGTCGGAGTCGCGTCAGACACGGGTCCCTCAACCGGTGTTGGCGAAGAAGATGTAGGGATTGTAGAAGCTGCAAACAAAGCCAAATAACAGTAATCAGTATATCATCATACGTAAGTTGATTTTCATCTAGCTTAATTAAGAGTTGTTAGATTGTAAATAACCAGATGGGCTAGGAGATGAAGCAGCTGTGGTGGGAGACAAGGCAGCAGGTGATAGAGCAGTTGAACTTGGACCTGCAAAGTAATTGTTAGAGATAGAATTAATCTTTTCTTAATTTAATTAAAAAAATAACAGAAGATCCAAATAGTACCCGGAGCAGAAGCTGGCGAACCGGTTGCTACTGTGAAAAAACCGGGAAAAAATGTGTTAGTTGTTCTAGTTCAAAAAATTAAGGTTGTTCAAAGACCGGACCGTAAAATTCTCGAACCGGACCAGAATATTACCCGAACCATATTTTACAATAGGGTCCAGGATTAGAATGGACTGTAATTTCCGGTCCGGTCCAGTCCAGTCCAGTCCTGTGCAGCCTACAAAAAATCATGTAATATGAAGGATATTTGAGACTCACAGTTGCACTGCAAGGGGACACCAGGCATGTTACAAGAACTAGGAAGAGAAAGAGCCGAGGTTCGATTGATAGGAACTCGGAAAGGAACTCCGCCATTCAAGACTTGACAGAAACAGCCAGTTCCATTGCTAGCAAGAGCCTTCAAGGAGGTACAGCAACCGGGTGTGGGTGTGGTCATATTAACTGTGCTATTAGTAAGGAAGTTCATGCAAGGAGTTAAGCTTGTAAGCATTGAAGCAGTGCAGGGTGAAACGGGTATTTGGCCATTTGTTGGCACTACAGCTAGTAGAACCACCAACGCCGCCACCGGCATTGCTGGAGAAAACCATCGGAGATTTGCTTTTGACAGCTTCATTTTTGGAAATTTGTGTTTAGTGGGTTTGTGTTGTGGTTTTGGAGATTGGAGAATGGTTTATTTATAGTGTGTTGACAAAATGAAGGGAAAGAAAGAGATTTTGGAGGGGATTTGGTAGATTTGAGGTGGGTTTAGTAGCTTAACTAATTATAACTAATGTAGAATTTGTGTTCTATTAGGTGGTACACGTGCCGCAATGTGTTACGTGTAGCTTTGGCACTTTCAAGTTACTTCCAACACTAGTACACCACTTCTATCTACCTTAATTAACGAATTAGGTTGACTCGTTGATTTTGAAGGTCCAATCTATTAATAATAAAAACACATAAGTCATGATGAGGAAAAAACTAAGGTTGTGTTTGGTTATTGATCAAAGAAGTTTAATTTAAATTAAAATTTAAGAGATTAATCTGTGTAAGTATTTGAATGAATATGGAGATTATTATAAAGATTATAGAAGGGATTGATTGGAACTAAAAATGGCCAAAAAATAATCTCATATTACCAGGTTAAAGGTGATTAATCTACCACCATCGTTTCCACTCATGCCCTGTTTAAAGTTAAAATAAGAATAAATTTGTAAATCTATATCAATTAAAAAATCTCCAACTAAACAAATTTAACGTAAATTATTGGGAAATTTCGGATGGTACCCTCGTAGTTTGGGGTTTTCCGGATTTTCCCCAATAGTTTTTTCGAGTTCGGATGGTACCCTTAAATTTTCGTTGTTTTCCGAATTTTGCCCAATTTCATTAAAAAATTTCAAATTCCATTAAAAAATATAAAAGAAAATTAAGTAAAATTGAAAAATAAACATAAATATTACAAATAAAGTAAACAGTTTTTTTTTAAAAAATCAGTATTTTATATTATTTTAAAAATAAATAAATCAGATAATTTTTACAAAATTTTTTAAAAAAATCAGTATTTTATTTATATTAAAAATAAATAAATTAGATTTTTTTAACAAAATTTAAATACATAAGTGTTATACTTTATTTAAAATATAAATAAAATAAGAATTCTCTTATAAAAATTTTAAAAAATTATTGTTTTAATTTGTTATTAAAATAAATAAATCAGTCTTTATATTTATTTATTTTTCAATTTTACTTTATTTTTTTATATACTTTTTAATGGATTTTGAAATTTTTTAATGAATTTGGGCAAAATCCGAAAAATAACATAAGCTTAAGGGTACCATCCGAACTCAAAAAAACTGTTGGGCAAAATCCAAAAAATCCCAAACCATGAGGATACCATCCGAAATTTTTCTAAATTATTTTATGTCAAATAATCTATAATAAATAACATATAAATTTAACCATATTTAAATCTCATCTGAATTAATCTTCAAAATAATCTCCATAAAACACACCCTAAATTAAAGACTCAAACTTATAACACAACTAAATATAATAATTTTTTTTTATCAACTCGACTATTAATATATCTTGGTACTAACTTTTTATTTATTTATAAATAAGGTCCTAAACAATCCGAGACACACCTCTTAAGAAGGATTGTATTGCTACAAGTCTGCACATGGTCTAAATACATATGTAATTTAGTATGATGCTTTCATTTTCGATATTTTAACTTAAATAACTCTTGTATGTTACAAAATATTTTTAATGTAATACTTACTTATAACTTTTTTTATGCAATATATATCTTATTTGTGAATAGTGAGACTTTACACGTAATGATTTAGTGGGTGGAAGAAGAAATAAAATATTACAAAATATAAGTAAAGTAATCAACTTATAATAATGTCACAAAAATATGTTTAGTTTGAATTTGGTGAACTAAAATGAAATAAAGTAACTCTGTCCCTATTAGTAAATTAATATTTATTTAATAACACAATATTGAAATGATGACTACAAAATAATTGGTTTTAATTGAGAATAATATAATAAATAGATATGAGAATACTGTTACAAATCTATATTTATCTATATATTATACTTAAATAGAGGTAATAAAGTTTACGTTTCACACATACGTTCGTTTCGTCTACGTATGATAGTTAAAGTCACCAAATTTCTTTAAAAAAATTATATTTAGCCATTAACATAAAATAACATCTATTTTTATAAAATTCAATTTTTATAATTAGAAATTTTTTATTCAAATTTTTTTTACTTTCATTTGATCACAATTTCTAGTTAAAAATCTATATCTATTTATTTACTTTTATGTTAAAAACAACTAGTATTATTTAATAAATTTACTATTAGTTTAAAAGGAAGAAAAAAGAGAAATCTATAAGATATATCAAATAATGCATACAGGAATGTATATTTTAATTCTATCATGTATATTACGAGTTCATAATTTCATATAATTGACCTAGTTTAACATGATTTTAGCACAATATTATAATATAGCAAGAGCTTGCTACAAAAACTAAACCAAATTAGTAGGAAAACTTAAATTGATACGTCGGACGTTTTTTAAACGATCGCTATTCTTTAGTAAAAGATAAAAGAATAGTACACTTTGTGTCCGGTGTATAATTGTGTAATTTAAATTATGTAAGACTTTTTTGTAGTATTTTTTTTATTTTGTCTACCTCTCTATATAATCGACGTAGAAAGTTTGATTATATATATATAGAGAGAGAGAAAATAGATCCTATGAGAACACTCCTAACGTGTATACATGAGAACAGATTCGTAATTATTATTAGTTTTGTTACGAAAGTGTCATATCGTTTAATGTATTATTCGTAGTTATTGTTGGTTGAGTGAATTATTCGTAATTATTGTTGGATTCCTAATTATTATTATTCGTAGTGATTATTGATTATGATATCTACTCTAAATCTCAACCCTTAATACTCATCATCCAACGGTGTATGATTGTTCTCATATATACACATTAGGGGTGTTCTCATGAGAACCACACCCTCTCTATATATATATATAAATAAAAGATTGGTAGTCCTATGACCAGATTAAAATCAAGTTTTCACAAACCCAAAATGGATGCTTCATAAGATTGGCAAAAAGCCTTGAACAATCTTTTTCACTTTGAAAAATTTCAAGTCACCTCCAAATGTCCATAAGTGTCCAAGTGAACACAAACAAACGGTGCTTAAGTTGAAAAATGTTGAGCACCGTTGAAAAAAGTTGGCCACCTACATCTTCCATATCTCATGGTTGTACATACTCGTCTTGGAAGGAAATGAATAATCCTTATAGGCTCAAAGGTAAATCCAGTTTACATTGTCAGTTGATGCAACATCTGTTAAAATGACAAACCAATTCATAATCAAAGACTTTCACAAACCAACTTTCTTATGAGCATAAAAATTTGGACTATCCAGACGTAATGGATAATAAAAATCAAACCAATATTAAGAACGGAAAGTCTTTTCACAAATTACTACGCAGTTAAAGTAATAACAAGTCTATTATTAACAAATACAAGCACAATGAAAAAGGAAGATTATCGGTAGGACTAGTAGACCTAGGGAAGACATAGAGACTTAACAACGGTCAATGTTCCTTCTTTTTATCCTAAGGGATCATGAAGCCTCTCTAGTTGCTCGTAAGTGGACAATGTAGTTATACAATTGTCCTACGTGCGTAAAACATGAGCTCTCATAAAAAGCATAACAAAAGCTTTAGAAATGAGCTTTTCAAACCTAAAACTTGAAGGATACAATCTAACGATCATCAACTCAATTAAAAAGACTTACAACCTCCTCCGAAAAAAATAAATCTTACTATCTATGATATTTCCTATTGTTGTCTCGTTTTGCAAAAACTATGATCTCTCATATATTCATATAATTTAATAGTGTAACGGACAAACTTGTAAAGTTTAATCATTCAAGCCTATCATCAAGGGCCAAATCCCGTTCAAAATGAAAAAAAAAATTTGTTCATAATTTTTTTTTAGGATGGTGCACTTTTATAAATTGACTCCAAAATCAGAAGGGAGAATTTGACATACTAGACTTTTTTGAGTTTTGTTTAAGAAAGTGTACCCCAAATTTTTTACCACTTTCATTTAATAGTAGGTAAAAATTATTAATCCTTCTATTTAGAAAGAAAGAATAAATGATGTTTGTTATTTGTTATATAAGTATAAGTTTTAAAATTAATTACTGAATTTGTTTTCTTTTATTATTTTTCTTGCTTTTTTTATTTATTTTTTATTTATTTTTTATTTTCTGGACTGAATTTCTCATACCGGAATTTCTCATACCAGAATTTTCTTACCAGAAAATTTTCATACCAGAAATTTCATACCATAATTTCTCATACCAGAAATTATTTTCATACCAGAATTTTGTCATACCAGAACTTGTCATACCAGAAATTGTCATACCATAATTTAAATACCAGAAATTTCATACCAGAAATTTCATACCAGAAGTTTCATACCATAAAATTACATACCATAAAATTACATTTTATCATACCAGAATTTTTTACACTAGATTTTCATACCATAAAATTACATACCATAAAACTACATACCATAAAGTTACATACCATAAAATTACATTTTGTCATACCAGAATTTTATTACACCGGATTTTCATACCATAAAATTACATACCATAAAACTGCATACCATAAAACTACATACCAGAAATTTTTCATACCAAAAAACTCATAACAAAATTTTATGGTAAGAATTTTATATGCCAGAAAATTCTGGTATTAGTTTTTTGGTATGAATTTCATACCAGAAGTTACAAACAAATGTAGATAGTTATTGGAGAATAGTTATTGGAGACATCAAATCAAATTTCAACTTTGCAGTCGTTTCAACCACATTTCAAGACTAACTGTTGAGTGCTGGCATATTTAAAGACAAGCAATCTTCCATATTGTAAAATAGTTATTGGAGAATCATGAAAGTGATGTAACAAACACAAGCTTCCAGTTATCCTCTAAATATAGAACTATTTCAAAAACAGAGAATAGAACATATCAAATCTTCCAAGGCTGTGTTTGTCGTTCTTTAGTAAACGGGCCTTGCAAGCAGCAACCAACAAATCACATAAGCCTAACACAACTATGAACATGACCAGCAAGGATTACAACAAATCAAACAAGCCTATTAGTAACTACTTTGTTGAAGGCAAACCGGTCAAAATCACATGCTTAGCAGGAACCAAACAACAATAGCCTAGAAGGAAAACTCATAGCGAGTCAAAGTTTGAAGAGATAGAGTGGGCCGATGCAAAGAGGCCTTGGGGAAGAAAGGGAAATTAAAAGCAAAAGGTTAAGGATGAACAACCCCACAAACACAGTTTTATTCTTCTCATTGGCATTTTCACAAACAGGTTGTGAGCATTGTTCTTGGTTGAGGCTTCTTCAATTGCCTGCTGGGGCATCATCTCAGATTCTTGGGTCATCAAACTCATATGCATCTTACTAAACTTACAAACGTCAACTACATTCACTACTAACCTCTATGAATTGCTTCCCATTCTTAAAAGTACAAAAAATACGTGATTTCAAGGATACAAAGATGATACAAAAGCCACAACCCTTGCAAATTCTGTTATTAATGGAATGAACATGTGCGTTAAAATTCCAGTACCAGAAACCCCCCCAAAACAAAATCAGAACCACATAAACCAGACAACACAAAAACTAGAACCACATTGTGAGGGTAATAGTAGAATCTGAATCTTACTTCTACTTGAACGAAGGAAAATCAAGGAGGGAGGTCCGGCGGCTGCTCAGGCGGAGGAGAGGAGGGGGAGGCCGGTGTGCAGACGGCGACTCCTGCGGCGGTCGGAGGCAACCCTGGCTCCGGTGGCTGCGGCTGTCACAAGATCCAGCCACCATTGATAAACAGTCAAGAAGGAAGAAAAGAACAAATAGGAGAAGGGAAAAAGGGAAGATGAGTCTCACCAGGCCGGCGTCAGCGGCGGCTGAGGCGCGGCGCTCCGGTAAGGCGCGGTGGTTCGACTCCACAGGTGCGAGAGGGAGAAGGTGTGAGGGAGAGATTGAAGCTGCGTGTGAGAGAAGTGAGATGCGGGAGAGAGTTTAGGGTTGTGAACGGTAAAAATATTAATGGGGTACATTTACTAATTAGAAAACTGAAAAAAGCCTAATTAGTATACAATTAAAAAAAACAGCCTAGTTACCTAATTTGCCCAAATCAGAATGAGGAAGAAGAGTTAGGATTGACATTTTAAAATAAAATAAAATAAGAGTTTTTTCGTCGGGTAACTCACAAATATTTTTGTTAGGTCAAAGTCGCAAGTATTTGAAATTGTCCTAAACATTATATATATATATATATATATATATATATATATATAGGGTGTGGTTCCCATGAGAACACCCCTAACGTGAGAACATGAGAACAATCGTACACCGTTGGATGTGAGTATTAAAGGTTGAGATTAGATATCATAATTAATAATAACTACGAATAATAATAATTAGGAATCCAACAATAACTACGAATAATACATTAAACGATATGACACATTCGTAACAAAACTAATAATAATTACGAATTTGTTCTCATGTTCTCACGTTAGGGGGTGTTCTCATAGGATCTATACTATATATATATATATATAGAGAGAGATTGACTCCCATGTAAACAACTCTTAACATGTACAATGAGAACAAATTGTATCCGTTAGATCGTTAAATAGATGGATGAGATTATGCGATATTAAAGGGGAAAAAATCCTGTTATTAATGGCAGAAATATTCGCCAGACCTGATTCTATATATTCGGCGGTATAGTCACATATATTCGGCGGTATAGTTACATATATTCGGTGTTTATATAGAGGCCCAATCCTCACAGCTCCAAATCCTGAACAGGCCCAAAACGGGAATGTCTTCACCTTCAGCTCTCTCGTCACTCTCCCCTCAGTCGCTCAATCGATTTCGCTGCCACGTTACCAGGACCACTGGCGCCAGTTACCGCGTCTAGTTGCCGATTTGTAAGCGATTTTGATTTGTGTGGTTTTTTATGTTTGTTTCCTATACTGTTTGGTTTAATTTTTTGAGTTCTACATCAACTAGCAGCATCTGAAATTGATACTTGGGATTGAATTTTGCCCTTTGCATTTCAACTGTTTGATGAAAAGCCTGAATGAGTAGTTACTTCATGAACTTACTTGATTGAACTCTGAGCCGACTGAGCTTTTTTTCTCCATGTTTTTTCGATCTTTTTATTATCTTGTTGTACACTTGTACTTGATCAAATTCCCGATCTTGATCATCTCATTTCATGCAAATTTTACAAATTTATAATTCCATCGAAGTAGAATATGTTAGCTTTTGTGGATATTGTTTCAATTTCAGTAATGTGATTCTTCTTATTTGTAATGCCTTAAATGTAGAACGGCTGAACCTGTGGAATTTTGCTGATACCAATGGCGACGAGAAGGTTTATGAGCGCCCTATCTCGCAGTGGTACTGCCCTCCTCTCCCCTAATTCACCTCTTGTTCGTCCTCTCAAAAGCTTCCACCATTGTCTTCTTCAACACTTGGCCTTTGAACCCTCACCCAGACTCAATCCCGCAATCTTGTTCGCTCGCAGCTTTTCGTCTGAAACCAGATACCCTAGGAACCCGCCGCCTGTCGAGGACGAAGACGATGAAGGAACTGAGAGTGAAGAAGAGGAGGAAGACGAGGAAGAGATAGAGTCGGACGAGGAAGAAGGAAGTGGGAGGCTGCGAAGGTCTTCGGTTGAGAGAGCATACTCAGTGGAGGAGAAGATTCAGGAAGCTGCTGACATTGGTTATACGGTGATCGGTCCTCTTAGTTCTTCGGATGAAGTCTTCAAGCCTTATGAGCCTGTGTTCGCAGTTGTTCAGGTTTGCTGGCTAACTTTTTATATTTCGTATAATGAGATTTATTTTGATTTGGTGTGGAGGTGTGCTTATACTTTTTGTTTGATTATTTATCTTTTTTTTAGATTGGTTCACATCAGTTCAAAGTGAGCAATGGAGATTGCATATACACGGAGAGGCTGAAGCATTGTGATGTCAATGATAAGGTAGGTTTCCTTTTTTTTTCCCCCTACTTGGTTAAGGTTTTATGTTTGTGTTTTCTTTCTTGAATTGCTCTTTTGGTATGGATATCAACACACATATTGCATCTTTTGATATCAAGAGTGTTATTTGAATGTATCTGCTTAAGGGGGAGATGTCTTCGTGAATTAGTACAGGAAAATTCGTATATGTTACATGTGTATCACCGCTTTAATAGATATGGTAACTGTGGCCATTATTTTGATATTTAGTGAATGTTTGTTTGGTCATCCGGAACGATTAATAACAGAAAAACAAAATTAGCCTAAAGCATAACCAAGCCTAATGAATCTTAAACATGATAGTTCCATTTCCCTCTTCGTAACCATTATCTTTTCGTTTCCATTCCGGATAACTAACCAAACAACTCATTAGAATGCTTATCAATTGACAGCCCTGATAAGGAGGATGGTTTAAGAGAACCATGGCTGCTAGGCAGTGTTTCCCTTTGCATGTTATAATAAGATTGGATTAGTTGATAAGCTACAACTCAACCGTGTTTCTGTAAGGATGTGGCTACGAAGTTCAGTATCTGTTATCCAAAGTGATTGCACTGAGTTAGGAAATCAATATTGACTTTGGGATGATCTGATACATAATCTGGTTTTCATATTCCATGCTTCTTTTTTTCTTATAATTTTTACTTAGCAGTTATGAAGTGCCTAAAGTAATATGTGCGAATTCAAACAAAGATTAATAAGTACTTGTTTATGGCTTTCTCCTCAGCCACATTTTACCGTTGTAAAGGCTGAATATTTTGAAACATCAACCACTTTTTCACCCTGTTACGTCACACCAATTGAACTGATGAGAAATTGTGAACTTTTTGTATGAATTGTGTCTCTTAAATTATCTTGCATCAAGGAGCATGCATAGGAGCTGATTTATTTTGATGGTAAGTGAAGAAATACTGCAGTTTGATTGATTATTCTTTTTTTTCCCTTCATGGAACTGTGACATTCTGAGCATTGGCATGAGGACATGTTCAAGGAAACAAATACGATATCTTCTTAAGTTTTTTCATTTCCATGCTTTGTGTTATACTAATGTTCAAATTCATCATTTGTAAATGTGGTGATTTACCATACTTTTTATTGTTTACTTATGATATTATGAACAGCTATACTGCAATTTAGACTATTTAGTTGAACATTGCTGTTGGTTTTGTGCTACAAGTGGAATACTTGAGATTTTGTGTACATATCATCAAATATGTTGTAACGGTTATTGTTATGGTATTTTTTCTGCAGCTGATCTTGAGCAAAGTCATGTTGCTTGGTTCACAAACGCAGACCATTATTGGAAGACCCATACTTCAAGATGCAGTGGTACATGCGGTTGTTGAAGAGCATGTGAGTTCAACACTAGACTTTCTGTTAATCATGTTTGTTGATTTTGATATGCTTTATTCGTGAGTCATATACTTCAAAGTTTGTCCTAAGCAAGCAAGATAAGAGGTCAGTACAAGAAATGAAGAGAACGTATCAAATGTTGTAATCATTTTAATTTAGTTAAAGTTAGAAGGGACAACAAACACCATTAGTAGCGAAGCTTGGGTGAAGCTGCTCAATTCGTGATTCGAACTTTGAGGTTTTTAGCCTATTTGTGTGTTTTCAAGGATGGTAGTTAAACTAGTTACCATGAAATTAGTTTTCAAAGCATGAAAATTTTGGATCTGTATGTCATGTTTGGATGACATTGTGATAAGGTTATTTGCAAAAGATCTACAGTGGACTTCTGATGGTAAATAATATTGGTAAAGTGATTGTGATGCTTACCCCAAGCAGGGTTCTTCAGTGACAAACCTGATAATTTGTTCTGGATATTAAGGATGTTATTTTGTTTTTCTTTCTTTATACATATTTAGTTTGTTCCATTCTAATACTTTGCTGCAATATAATTATTCTTCAACTATCTCATGGGAATTGGAGCTGGTTTAATGGGTATAATTCTATGGTCTGATTATCCGACAAAAAATGTTCTCATTCACTTTGTATATCTGCTATGGTATTTAATTTATTAAATATTTGATAGCTTCAATAATTTTTCGCAATGAAGATTTCAATTTATCATCTACATCCCTCTTCATGACAAAGGTAAATTATATTCTTGCTTTAGGCCTTGAATGCTAAGGTGATTATATTCAAGAAAAAGAGAAGAAAGAACTATAGAAGAACCAACGGGCATCGACAGGTAAGATTTTCTGACCATAAAATGTGATTTCCTGACAATAACATGGTATGTTACAAGTGTTTGTGTCTTACTGCCGGTTCATTGGTGTTGGTGCATTTTTAGGAGTTAACTCGATTGAGAATAACTGATATTCAAGGCATTGAGAAACCAGAAATGCCTCCAGTTGTGAAGAAGGAAAAACCTAAAAGTAAGAAGACAGAGAATGTAGCAGTAGCGGCATAGGTAATTAGGTATTTTCATTGAACTTGGCTTCCTCTTAGTAGAGCTCAAAAGCTGTTAATCTTAGCGAATGGCTTCATACCAGTTCATTATACGAATAAGCACTGTCCAATTTTTTCTTCGGTTGATGTATTTTGACATCTAACAACACTCTGGAGATGAAATGAGGCCATTGATTTGCATGGCTCTTGACTGCTTGTTTCCTTTGCCATGTCTTATTGCTCAAAGAGGTGGTGTTCTAAAATATGAGACTTTAAATAGAAGATATGTCCGTGCAACACGCCTATTGATATATATCTTCTCTTCGTCGTGGATCTTGGATCGTACCATACTATGTTGCAATATGGTGCATTTTATTCAGGTTTGGTGACGGCAGAAACAACCAGCAATGACCTGATATTGGAGATGCTGACCATTTACAAGCGAAGAAGACAACATGTATAATGCATTTTTTGGGCTTGAAGAAATGAGAAACCACTAAAACACAATCTCTCATGTTTCTGTCTATTGTCTACCCCGTATTCAGTTTGTACAAATGTCAATAGTCATGCTGAAAATAACTTATCACAAGATTAGGCTTCTGCAGCTTGGGTACATTTAGCGTTCTTGACTATTATACAAGAACTATTATACATGATGAGTTGCAGAAAGAGCTTTAAACAAACATTCAGAATCAACATTTGAGATTTCCTTACACTTGTGTGCAGCATTCACCATCTTTGTCATCCTTCTGGTGCGAACTCTATTATGTGAATATTTGACTTGTTTGTTCTTTGTAAATCACAATCTTTGTCATCCTTCATAAAAGCCATGAGTTAACAACACAAGATCTCGCTTCTGAAGATATGGCACATCCCCAAAATAGTTATCTATGTCTGTGTCAGTGTTACAAACAAGCTGATATGTCAATTGATGCATTTCATTTTCAATTTTTCATTATGCTAAGTCAGTAGTCTCATAGGAATATGAAGCAGAAGAAACATTATGCATAGTGCAATCAACAGTAACTAGGAAATACATATCTCAGACGAGAAGCCTTTCTGCTCTGTAACAGACCAATTTATAAGGCCACCGATGAATATGGTAAAGCCATCCGATGACTCTAGGGTGGAACTATCGTTCCTCTCCTCAATGAAGTAAAACAACAGTAATTGAGAGAGATAAAAACCAGTGAAACAATATCATTCTCGAAGAACAGCACATACATTAAAAGCATTGTTTCATTCTCGAAGAACAGCACATACATCAAAAGAATACCCGAAACGGTTTCAAGATGAATGACAATAAGAAGAAAAATAATGTAACATCTCAACTAAATTAGATTAGATGCACAATGATCATGAAAATAAAGAGCTAGTGGCAGAATCATCGCTTAACCTATAGGAGATTCAGCCTACAAGAAAATACATATTTACCTATTCTTAAATCCCAAATCAATATCACAACTACTTTCAACATCACATCCATCTCGTGTGAAGTTTAAGAACTGCAATGGTTTCTAGCACAAGTAACTGATCCAATTAGTTGTGCTAGAAACATTATCGATCAAGTGAAAATGTATCTGTAGAAGTTTTTGACAGCGCCAAAAATTGAAGTCTTGATTCCCAGAACAAAACCCTGTATTCAACTGTGATCCAATTCTTGATACATGTTCAGAAAAAAGGAGAAACTAATGACATCATTAGCAAATTATGTTTTTCTTATTCGTATGAACTATGGGTGAAAGGGGTTTCGATCTGGCTATAAACTTCTCCATCTCCTTTTCTCCCACAATCCCACATACACCAAACATTTATCAACGTACCAGAAGCACAAACAAACATACAGGGGAAATTTTGAAAAAAGCTCAGAATCCAATTCAGGCTTTTCATCAAACAGTTGGAAGGCATGCAAAATCCAGGCAAACAATTCCCATAGCTCATCCCCAAATATCAATTTCAAATGCTGCTAATTGATGTGGAACTCGAAACAATCAAACTAAACAAAAAAACACATCCCAGTTAAATGTACCGTCAGCTAGATAGAATTAGTTTCTGATTTTCAATAAATAATTTTAATCTTAGACAGATAATCTTCGGCCAATTCGATAGAATCCATGAGATCTTTTAGAAGATCTTTGAAATTTGTTATTAAGATATATACATATCGGAAACAAACCTAGAGAGCACCGGCTGAAAAACAAAAGAATGGAGAACAATGCCGACAACCAGCGAGCAGAGGGCAAGACTACGTGGCCGCGGCCCGCTGATTTGATCCTAATAGCTTCCGGTGTCTGTTGGGCGTTTTCCGCTGAGGTGTATACTTTCCATATTTTAGCATGTTATGAAGATTCAACTTATATGTGTTCTGCATCAACTTCTTTAATGGAAATCTTTATGGCTTGGGGTCCCTGGTTAGTAGCTACTGCAATAATTACTTATTTTGCGGCAGATACAACAGCAGCATCTCGTCAGCGTCGAAAACAAGGTCGGGAGTACACAGGGTTGATCCGTGTTGCGCAATTCCTTCCGGTTATCTTCTCTTTCTTCCTCTCCACAGGATTCTACATGACACTTTTTCGGATCTGCATAACCTTTTTGGGGCACGTCTTGATTACCCTCCTAACGTATTCTCCCAGTGACTTTTACGGGATGCTGCTTTGCTATATTGCTGGAACTGTATGCACTCTGTTCCGTGAATTTCGACCAAAAGAGCCGCAGCCGTATAAGCTCATCGTATGTTGCTCTTCGCTTGCTACGGTGTTTCTTTGTCGCGTCCATGTATCGTTGCTCGTAAAAAAAAATCAAACTCAACCGGCCGATGCCGATGCCATTCACGCCTAGTTATTTATTTATTTTTTATTTGATAAACCATACTTTAATGGACGGGATAAAATTTACCTTCCAGCCTGGAAAATATACGATCTCACTTTGTATTGTATCTATGTGTGTGGAGAAGAAATTCTACAAGATTTGTGTTACTCTCACAACTTACAGCTTGACTTGCTTGAGCTCTCAATTTTATGGATGATGCCAATGTACAACTTCTCCACTTATTTATAGTGGGAGGAAATCGTCTTTCTACAAGATTTTTGGGAGGAGGTGTCTTCGAGCTAGTATGTGAAGACCCTTCTCACTCATGTGCCCGAGCCTTCGTTGCCATAGTTTCATAACTGCTCATGCTACATTGACTTCTCCTTTGCAGAACTTGGCTTGTGTGACGTGCAATGACCCTTCCTTCTTTCCTCACGCCATTATCATGCTTCCTTTGATGAGCTTCCACTTGTTATCACCAAAGTGATTTACTAGACCGAGATCGTCAAGCTTTCCAATTGATATGAGGTTGACGCCCATATCAAGAACATGTCTCACCACAATGATGTCTCCTATACCAACGATCTTGCTACTATTTTGATTCTCCATTTGAACATTACCAAAGCCACCGTTTTGGACATTACCAAAGCCACAGTTGTACCCTTGCCTTCCTTTCGCCCCTTTGTTGGGTTAATTTGGCCCGGCTTGATGCTGCCGGCCTTTTGATCTTTCTTAATAAATTGACATTCTGATTTCTTATGTCTTATTTTCTCACAATATGACAAGTTGACCTAGAGCGTGACTTAGACCGACCTCGAGACTGGTCTCGGCTTCGGTTCACATTGTGCCCAAGTGTATCACTTCTATCCCAGTTGTCAATAATGTTCGCCTTAGACTAGGTAGACGTGCCTCATTCCCTCCTTCTAATTCTTCAACAAGGAGGCTATCACAAACGGTTAGCGATGAGCAATTCCGGATATCCGATCGGATCCAATAGTTCAATAAAAGTATGATCCGAATCCGATCCGAGAGTACCCGGATATCGACACTTTTATCCGGATTGGATATCCGACCCAAAATTCAATTCGGAAATTTATTACTAGACTAGTCGGCTATATACGGTCCGACTTTTTTTTCTTCTCGAAATCTCGATCCATCTCCGATCCGATGGTCCAAAAAATACCCCCAGATCGGATCGGACTTGAATCACCAACTATCGGATACTTTTGGATTCGGAATTTATCGGACTGGATCTTTGGATTCACAGAGCGGATTTGGCCGATTGGATTTTTTGCTCACCCCAACTAACGGTGTCCATGGCGAGCTTCCTTCCGGGGATGAGTTACTAAGAGTAACTACGAGAGTGTCCCAACTCTCTAGTAGGGAACGAAGGAGTAGAAGGGCTTGGAACTCATCTTCAAGTTTCATTCTAGCTTTACTTAGCTGATTTACGAGCCCCTTGAAATTATAGAAGTGCTCAATCATGTTTTGGCCATCCTTGCACACCATCTTCACCAACCGTTGAACTAAAACGACTTATTACGAGGCGTTTCTTTTGAATATGGACTCAATCTTTGTCCATAATTAAAAAGCATTTGTTTATGTAGAGACATGTACAAAATAGAGATTTGTCGACGTACTTACGGATCCTGGCGTTTGCTTTCCGATTTTGAAGCTCCTACTCCTTCTCGCTCTTCCCTTCGGGCTTATTCTTGCTGGTGATGGGCTCGCACAAATCCTTGCAATAAAAGTAATCCTCCATCATCGGTTATTTGATCGATCAATATGTATCTACATCCAGATCAACTGTTTCGTAATCATATTTAAAGAAGATAATGTCATTGTCGACTTCTCCATACATTTCATCTAGAATACAAACCTAAAATCTCTTCAACAAACACTTTTCAAATTTAATATTATTTTATCATTAGACCAACTTAATATTGCATAATCGTAATTTGATATCCGAAATATGATAAATTTGCTTAAAAATCAATGTAAATTATTTTCGATGCCAAATATATAGCTCTATTTGGTAATCATTTCAAATTTACATATTAGGGTTTTAACCTTTGGTGGGTTTTTAGATCTCTTTAACAAGAAAATGGTGTTCCTTTTTAGTGTATTAAAATATGTGGGTAGTGAGAAATGAAGTTAGTTTTTTCATATAATAGTGTAAATGTTAAAGTCTTGGATTTTTCAATAAGCCAAATGTTAGTTGTGAAAAGGGAAAAATGTAAAATCCGAATTTCCGAAATTTTCTTCATTGATTTCAATTGAGATTAAATCGAGGCTTGTAAATTTATCGAGATGATATAGAAAAATAAATTGAAAATTTTAAAGGAAAGGTATGAGTTAATTATACCCTATAACAACGTGATACATTTCCGATGCGGTATTCATCATCTTCTCTACCAAACCCTAAACTTCCCTCCCCATTTTTACTATTCACGGCCGCAGGCAAGCCTTCCGGCCTCAAACCCGAGACACCGCAGAGCGTCGTTGTGCTCAAATTTGTGTCACCTTCGAGCCCTCCTCTCTCCGGCTTGATTTGGATTCGGAAACGGAAGCCGCAGGCCGCCGTTGAGTCCAAATCCGGACCGTCTTCCTCCATAAACCAAAGGGAAACCCAACTTTGTCCTCCTTTGTCATGACCTAATCGACTCGCTCCGCCTGGATCCAAGTGTCACCACTAGAGTTCCCAGAAAGCTTCTTCGCTGCAACCACCACCCAAATTCACTTCCCGATCCAGAGTCCGGATCTGTGCCGCCGTCCTCGCTGTCGTGGAACGGAACCAACCCGCCACCAGAGTGGTGCTTAAAAGTAGTCACCAACTCGAAAACAAAATGGAGAATACCGATTTCATAATGGAATCATCAATGATAACCTAACAACAACATCAATTGTTCCTTCTAAAAAGGACACTACAAATATAGAAAAACATCAACCTTGAGTATCATGTAAAAGTGTAGAAAAATGCTAGGGTATGAAGACAACCTAGATATACCAAAGGATCATAACAACCTTAAGAAGGTTCAACAAAAGAAAAACGTAATCTAGACAGAAGTCTACTCAATAGTCTATCAAGCAAAAACACCTCAGATCCTAAGGCACTTGTAGATCCGGTTGAATACCATCGAACTGCAAGGTGTAACATCCAAATTCTCAAAACTCGAGGCGCTACAAATTAAATCCTCAAAATGGGTCCCGATCCTAGTTTGACATCAACTTTATTGGATCTTGTAACAAGGCACTTGCAATCTTCTAAAGGGACGAATAAATAAATATATAAATAGAACCCGAAAGGGGTATGAGGTTTTCAAAAGAATTTTGATCTCAAATCATATGCATGCCGGGATGGGATAGAAAGTACGGAGGACCACCACTATCTCCGTAGTTCTTTGCAACTTAGTATCATAGGAAATATTGTGTGGACTTATAATATTGTTCATAAGGATATGTTATATAAATTGATATTTGTAGTATGTTAGTATCATAGTAGTTGTGGTATGTCCTTTAGTTAAGATAGCATGATGTGATCATAACTTCTTATGTAACACCCGATTAGATTTCGAAGAATATCAATACAATGATAGTATGCTCAAATTTTTTATTTGAGTATTATGGTCTGGCGAACGCCTTGGCAACTCATTCGACTTTAGTGAAGGACATCAAGACGGAAAGGTAAAGGCTACAAGACGACACTAACAACAATGGCAACCAAGTAAGGAGAGAATTGAATATCGATTCAACATAATCAAATGAAAGCCGCACAAGAAACTTAGTGGTACGAATACACGGTAGTAGTTCCGGAGAAGCAATCGATGACCGACGATTATGCAAATTCGGGACAACTCAAGAATTCTTCCAAGTGTCATGTTAACAATCTTAAGACATGAATAAGCAGAGTGAAGTATGATTACTCTTGAATGGTAAAGTGAAATTACAAATTCGGGACAACTCAGGAATTCATATCTAGTGGTCGAGTGAAGATAAAGAACTTTGGAGTTAAGCGTGCTCGTGCGGAAGCAATTTCAAGATGAGTGACCTCTTAGGAAGTTTTTGTGCGAGCATGGTCGGCATGTAACAACGCTCATAAGGCCTATGTTCTCGCCCTATGTTCTCTAAAATCATCAACTTGTATGTTTCAGTTTCAATGACACGGTCTGTTATTGTTTTAGCAATAGATGAAAATGACGATCATAACGACATAAGAGCGGTGAATATTGTGTTACAACTAATTGAACTAGAGAAACAGCAAATGGAACACCTTATTATTGAAATAAGAGATACTAAAATTGGAAGTCACGTCGAGCGGATTCTTGAAGGAGTAATTGAAACTAGTTTGATTAGTGACGTGACTAGCCGTTTAATACCTCAATGTGCCCTAGAAAGGCTCACACAGATACTTTTAATTGTATAAATGTTTTATTAATATAAAATTTGGTGAAATATCATATTTTTGAGAAAAATATAATTGTACCCTTTATTTTTGTACCATTTATTTTTAGACTGTTTGGAATCATATAGTAGGCATTGTATCTAAATTGTTGGTCAAAATTATTTGGCATATCTCTCGACAAGATTTAGATTTTTTTTTTTTAATTCCATGTGGGGTAAGAAGTTTTGAAAACGGGGTTGCTATTCGATCAGACAAGGGAGACAATACGGTCGCATTGTGCATTTGGGGCGCAGCTAGAGTCTGCCACTGGGGCGCAGACAGATTATGCCTCTGGGGCGCATCCTGAATGCGCCTCTGGGGCGGATTCTGGATGTGCGCCAGAGGCAGACTCTGGCTGCGCCCCAGTAACAGCTTTTTGCTGCGCCCTATACTTAAATGGCCCGAGCGTCGAGTTTAACCTAGCCCGTTGTTGCGACTCAATATATTTCTCTATGAACGTGAAATCCAAATCAAATAAGGCGACATTTTTCGAAGAGATTGAAGTTGCATCCGATGGTGAAAGCGTTAATCTTCCATTCGATGAGAAGAAGTATAGCGATCCAAATGAACTTCTTACACATATGGGAGTAAGTATATTATTTCCTTTTTTGTCATTTATTTCATTGTTTTATCCATGGTAGAATTGAGAACTGAAATTATAGAATTAATACTTTATATATATTATTTCCTTTATGACCTCATTAAATTTAAACTAATTAATAGTTTAATAAAAGTAATATATATTATATAAGTTAAAAAATTTTAGAAGAGTAACTTAAATCAATTTTTTTTATTTTTTGGATAAAAATAAATGTTATGATGTTTTATTTCCTTTTTATTAGTTTTAGACATGTTAGAGTAAAGAGCCGATATTTTAAAATTAATATTTTATTTCGTTTATAATAGGATCTTATGGAATATTCTCGTATGATCAGTACCGATTTCTCGTCAAAGTTTGAGCTTCATGGATATTTTTTGGATAGAGATAACTTAGTGGATTGGACTCGGTTTGTGGGGTACTCGATGAATATGGTATTGGTCATAAACAAATCATGGTTGGATAGACGGGGTTCCGTATCTTTCATTTGGCATGCGATAGACATGGAGCACCTAGAAAGAAGAAAGATGTTGATCCCGATCACGTGCCAAGTACTAGCCAGAAAAAGAACTCAAAGAAGTGTATGTGCATGTTTGAACATGAGGTGAACCTCGTTGTCCCATATCGCTCTAGCACTATGGGTAACATAGCATGTCAACAACTCAGAATGTATATGCTCCTCCGATATCTGATCCTCCTCCGGTATCTGCGCATCGTGATGTATATGCTCCTCAGAAATCTGGTCATGCTCACCAGCATGTCTAATATCATCTAAATGTCCATCATCATCTGACCCCTCCATATGATAATCATCATCATAGTGTGATGGTGATGATGTTGCAGCCTCGACATCTACCTCAACGCGAACATGTGATGACTGCTCATCGATGGGTACATCTGCGTTAGTAGGAGGAGCTGCCTGCTCCTCAATAGGTACATCAACATCGGAAGGAGGTGCATGCTCATCGATAGGTGTATGCTACTCGATATGTACCTCTCTACCTATCCTTGCTCGACGTGCGGATGCTGTCACTAGTCTCATCTTCCATCTTCTATTTTTGTAAACATTTTTATACGCAATCTGTATTTTGAAAGTTAGAAATATACGAATTTTATTTTATCTAACTTTATTATATTTTTTAAAGTTAGAAATATGCGATTATTTTTAAAAAGTTATAAATATGCGATTTTTAAATTTCAAATTTATTTCAAAATTTAAAATTATAATTATATGATTATTTTGTTTAAAGTTATAAACATGCAATTTTTATATTTAGAATATGTTTCAATTTTTAAATTTAAACTTACTTTAATTTTTAAAATTATACTTTTTATATTTTAAATTAAATTTTTAAAGTTACAAGTATGCGGTTATTTTGTTTGAAGTTACAAATATGCGATTTTTATATTTAGAATATGTTTCAATTTTTAAATTTAAAAATTATTTAAAATTTTAAAGTTACAAATATACTATTTTTATTATTTATATGAACAACTAAAAGATGTTATTTGCCCCCTAACTTTATTTGAATTTTTTAAAGTTACTAATATACGATTATTTTGTTAAAGTCACAAATATAAGATTTTTTTTATTATTTATATGAGAATTAACCAATATTAAAATTTTATAAATTTATTTGAATATTTTTACGTTAGACATATGCAATTTTTATTTTTTCTAACTTTATTCGATTTTAAAAAAATAGAAATACGCGATTTTTACTTGTTTTTACCTTTTTCGAATTTTTAAACGTAGAAATATCTTAAGCCCGACTAAACAACACAATCTATATTTTTTTGAAAGTTACAAATATGTAATTTCTATTGTTTTCTTTTAAAGTTACAAATATGTGATTTTTATATTTCAAATTTATTTTAAATTATTAAATTTAAATTTATTTAAAAATATACGTTTTTTTTCTTCTAACTTTATTTGAATTTTTAATAGTTAGATCGAGAGTGTGCCTCTGGGGCGCATCCGTAGTGTGCCTTTGGGGCGCATCCGTAGTGCGCCTCTGGGGCACATCCAGAGTGTGCCTCTGGGGCGGATTCTGGATGTGCCCCAGAGGCGCACTCTGGATGTGCCCCAGAGGCATACTCTGGATGCGCCTCAGAGTCTTCGTGCGCATGCGCCTCGTATCTGCTCTACTCTTGCGTCTCGTATTCGAAATTCGATTTTCCTGACTCGTTTGTATTTTTTTGACTGATCGAATAAAATCGCTCTTTGAAAATGATGAAAAATTGTAACTAAATACAAATGATACGTGTAAACCGGTGACGAAATCTATTCAGACCACATTGTGCCACATAAACATGAATAGGAACAACATGCAGAATCCATCTTTTGCACAATGTATCAGTAAAATTTGGATGCATATTACCTTCTAACAGTAAACCCTCGAACTGATACGCCCTCTACTTCTTGAGGCCGCATGAGCCACCAGTCATGCAACTGTATCTGTAAAAGTTTTCCGCAGTGCCAAAAACTGAAGTCTTGATTTCATTACCAAAATAAAACCCTATATTCAACTCTGATCGAAATCTTGATACATGTTCAGAAAAAAAGGAAAAACTAATGACATCATTAGCAAATTATGTTTTTTCTTACAGAACTCTAGTAAGTGATCCAGACCGTTTTCGTATGAACTATGGGTGAAAGGGGTTTCGATCCGGCTATAAACTTCTCCATCTCCTTTTCTCCCACATACACCAAACATCTATCAACGTACCAGAAACACAAACAAACATACAGTGGAAAATTTGAAAAGCTCAGAATCCAATTCAGGCTTTTCATCAAACAGTTCGAAGGCATGAAAATCCAGGCAAACAATCTCCATTTACCTAGTGCCCAAAGCTCATCCCCAAACATCAATTTCAAAAAAAAAGCACATCCCAGTTAAATGTACCGTAAGATAGAATTAGTTTCTAATTTTCAATAATTAACTTTAATCTTGTAGAAGATAGAATCCATGAGATCTTTTAGAAGATCTTTGAAATTTGTTATTAAGATATATATATATTGGAAACAAACCTAGAGAGCACCGGCTGAAAAACAAAAGAATGGAGAACAATGCCGACAACCAGCAAGCAGAGGGCAAGACGACGCGACCGCGGCCCGTTGATTGGATCCTAACAGCTTCCGTGGTCTGTTGGGGGTTTTCCGCTGTGGTGTATGCTTTCCATATGTTAGCATGTTATGAAGATTCAACTGATGTGTGTCGTGTATTTACTTCTATAATGGAAGTCTTTCTGGTTTGGTGTACCTCGGCATTAATTACTTATGGTGCGGTAGATACAACACCAGCATCTCGTCAGCGTCGAAAACGTGGTCGGGAGTACAAAGGGTTGATCCCAATTATCCGTGTTACGCAATTCCTTCCGGTTATCTTCCCTTTCATCCTCTCCGCAGAAACCTACATGAAAAATTTTTGGATCTACATAACCCTTTTGGGGCACGTCTTGATTACCCTCCTAAAGTATTCTCCCAGTAACTTTTACGGGATACTGCTTTGCTATATTGCTGGAACTGTATGCACACTGTTCCAAGGATTTCGACCAAAAGAGCCGCAACCGTATAAGGTCATCGTATGCTGCTCTTCGCTTGCTACTGTGTTTCTTTGTCGCGTCTATGTATCGTTGCTCGTCAACAGACGCGAAAAGGATCAAACTCAACCGTCCGATGCCGATGCCGATCACGCCTAGTTATTTATTTATTTTATTTTATTTGATAAACCATACATTAATGATCAATAGCGTCATCCTGAAGCAAGACATAGAATTCAGAATTTAGTAGATTCTTCAAAGGTAAAAGAGTTCCGATCCTTCCATAGGATCGCGCGCCATCCACTCTCGCCATAAAATCAAAGGCTCGCTTATGTTGACACTTGGGATCCGAGACTATTTGTTTTTTCAGCAGATCGATTAGCTTTGCAATTGCAAGGAGAATCCCATTCATAATTTTCCAGATTTTAATGGACATGATAAGTTTTACCTTCCAGCATGAGTTACCCGTCGTCCCAATTACAAATCCGTCTACCTTGATGGTCAAAGCTAACCGGTATGTCGACTTGTTGGGTTTCGTGTTAATTCATACAAACTCACTTGTATCTCTGTGGATCAGTCCCCTAAATAAATTATAATATGCCTGGATTACACAAAATTTATGGGATAAATCTTATTTTGTAGAGAGGCAAGGTGTTCATATATCCACCCATTAACAATCTAATTCTTTCAATCAAATCAAATCATCAAATTTACATCCTAATTAATCAAACCAATCATTGATTACTTTCTTTATAAAAATAATTCTATCTTTATTATTATTATTAGGGGATTTATAGTACGGAAAACTTCCGCTCTTTCAAAAATGATACGAGTTTTGGTTCAAGTCATTTTGATGAACAAAATTTCAATCAAAATTTGGTATGTTATAATTTATAATATATTTTATCTAGTATTTTTTATTTTAAACTAAGTATGATGTTAATTTTTTATTTTTAGAATTACAATTTTTTTAAAAAAATATTCTTATTACCCTCCCGAATTGCCCCTTTACCGCTAAATTTGGATCACAAAAAAAAGCAGTTTTTTTCCGACACACAACTTCCCACTGGAGTGCTCTAAAAAGGGTTCTAAGATACCTTGCAGTCTCACTTGACTTAGGAGTCACCATCTCAAGAAGTTCTACAACTGAAATCCACACATTTTCAGACGCGGATTGGGCAGAAGATATATGTCTCAACTACTGGTTATATCATTTAAATTGGTGCCTCGCCTATAAGCTGGAGTTCAAAGAAGCAGCGTTTTGTTGCTCGATCTTCAACTGAGGCAGAGTACAAGGCCTTAGCAAATACAACTTCAGAAATTCTTTGGATTCAACAACTTCTGGGTGAGCTTCATCAATACACAAACTCACCTTCTGTGATCTATTGTGACAATCTTGGAGCCACTTCTTATCTGTCAATCCAGTATTTCACTCACGGATGAAACACATTGCTCTAGCCTACCACTTTGTGCGCGAGCAAGTCAAGCATCAACGCTTCCGAGTCAACTTTGTATCCACAGATGATCAGTTGCCTGACATTCTAACCAAGCCTCTGTTACGACAAAGATTTCATAAGCTACTTCACAAGTTACAACTTCATACGACTGGTTCACGGGGAATGTAAACACTAATGTTCTTATCTTAATATAATATCTTTGTTAGAGATATATTAGGGTTAGTTAAGAACATATCTCTAGGAGATCTTTATATCTTTGTGTATATATTAAACCTTCTAGTAATTCTAATAAACTCAGTCATTCAGTCATCATCTTATATTAATGACCGTAAGTGAAACAATTAATGAATATATATAACAAACGATCCATAATTAAAACACCGTTAGATATGTAAGCTACAAGCCTTGAACACCTAACCATTGTTAAACGATTTGGACCATTGTTCCTCAACATACTCAAACCTTAATAATCACTTTTTTTTGCAATAAATCACCCTTTATAAAAATTTTAGCATAAAATCACCCTTAATGTTCAACTATTTACAGTAAACTACCCCTAATAAATTTTTTGGCATAAAACCACCCTTAATTTCTAAAATCACCCTTATAATTTGGTTAGTATCACAATTTATACTAGAAAAATAATCAAAAAAATTATACAAACTTTATTACCCATGTACAAAAAAAAAACTATAGAAATTTTATTTTTAGTAATTTATATACTATTTCATGTTTTCAAGCCTAAATTAAAAAATATATTTTTAATAAGCTATATCTATAAAAAGACAACGTTTAAATATTGTGCATAATACAAAATATTTTGGCTTATGTATTGTTCATGGGTAATAAAATTTATTTTTATTTTTATTTTTTTAGTATAAATCGTCATACTTAGCCAAACTATAATACTTAATCAAACTATTGAAATCATCTATGATATTAATAATGAAAATTTATTTTGTCTATGCTTCAATTTTAAATTATTTGAAGTAGTTTTAATTAGTATGGGGTGTTTAATTGCAAAACTTTATAAATTAAGGGTGACTTTATGCCAAAAAAATTATAATGGGTGGTTTATTGAAGTAGTTGAACATTAAGGGTGGTTTTATGCTAAATTTTTTATAAAGGGTGGTTTATTGCAAAATAGTGATTATTAAGGGTGATTTTATCTAGTTTTCTCTTAGTTAATATATATATATATATATATATATATATATATATATATATATATATATATAAAAGATAACAAACACAAAATTTTGGTAAAAATGAATATTATTTCGTAATAATTAAACTAAGATGAATTGTTAAGATATTTATTCAACTTATTAGGATAGCTATGTTAATTGTTGAAAGGATAGGTGAAATGTTGGACGGAAATGGTGATATGAAATTGACGTGTGAGGATTATTTTTATAGATCACGATATACTTCTTTGTTTCCTCCAGCCCTCCTAGTAGCGTTTAGGTCAACCCTGATCATGACGGTGTACCTGGAGTCTTACCCACCAGCCTTTCTGACGTTCAATCTGCAGGTAGCATAGAAGTCACCTCGCCGCCCTCTTTATCCAACAAGGACATAGCCTCAAAAGCGGCTCTTGGAATCATGTTCCTCTTTCCTTTATTTCGGGTCTCAAGAAGGGTGTGATCCTTTTCTCCAATGAGAATTTCGCTGACACGGTCAATGAATGGAACATGTCCCTCGTGGGGTTCCCCATTGGCAGCCCTATCTCCTTCCAGGAGATGACCTCCTTCACCTCCCTTACTTGGAACTCCATCAAACGCAACAACTAGGACTTCTTCATCTTCCACTTTAATTCTGACGAAGACCTTAACTCCATCCTTCTTGGTGGCCCTTGGGTTGTTAGTGGATCTTCTACCCTCCTCAAACGTTGGGTCCATGGTATGAAATTCGATTACTCCATCCTCTCTACCGTTCCTTTTTGGACTATGCTCCATGAGGTTGACTATAGGTTCTGGTCTCCCTAGATGCTCGCTAAGATCGGGTCTGCCATTAGCACTCTCATTCTTACTGACTCCTGCTCTACCAACCAGGACAGGCTTGGCCACCCTTGAATCTTGGTTGATGTTCATGCTTCAAAGCCCTTGCTCAGAGAAATCATTCTCAATGGTCCTGAAGGTGAATCTATCTCGCAAAGGATCACGTCTGAATGGTTGCCGGACCATTGCTCGAGTTGCTTCAAAGCCCTTGATTATATATATATATATATATATATATATATATATATATATATGATCAAGGAACACCATTTAGAGTATAAAATTTAAGGATTTTTCCTCTTATTGCTCTAGAACTTTGGACTTTTCTTCTTGATATCTACATGTTTTTATATTTTTTCTTGTTACCTTCATGATTTAATTTGCTTTCTCCTTATACCATTTCTTAAAATATTTCATTAAAAATTAAATAATAATAATAATAATAATACAAAAAGTCTAAAAAAAAAATTTAAAACTAATTATGACCACATTAAATTTTAAATTGATTAATTTATAAAATACTAAGTAATTGTATACAAATTTTTTAATGTAAAAAATATAGAAAAGTAAATATAAAGCTATTTTTATTTTTGAATTTCAATAAAAATACTAATTTTTATTTTATTTTCTTACTAAATAAAAATATAGAAAAATAAATTTAAAACTAATTCAAAAATATATAAACACACTATATTTTTTTTTTGAGTAAGGGTACAAAATTATTTTTAAAATTACTTTTCTAGATTTTTTAAATTAAAAAAAATTATATACCATTATTTACTACATTTATAAAATTAGTAAGTCTAAAATTTAATGTGGTCATGTGTAACGCCCCAAAAACGGGTCAAACGTTACAACACCTAAAAACCCGAGCGAGGGCCCTCTAAGGCTTTAAGATAAATAAATCAAAACGGTAATGAAAGACAACCAAAAAATTCAACCACAACCGGACTTATAAAGGCATGTCGTCCCAAGAATTATTAAACAAAGTTGGAAGCAAGTCCTAAAAAACAAGACCGCCCCAAATCCAACCGACATGACTCACAATAAGGTTCATGACCTTTATGCTCTTGAACTGGTCTTGTACCTTATTATGTTCAAAATAAACATAAACAACCCTACTGTGGTAGAGTTAGTCTTCAACATAGACTAAGCTAGTATTTAAGAAATTTAATTATATAAACAAGACATGAGTGAGAATATTTGTAATGTAACATGATCCTTTAAATATCAAAGGAATCTAAAATAGTCAACCATGCATTTAAAACCATCAATTATTTTATAACTCATGATAACATATATTGAATTCTCAAAACATAAATCCAACTCCAAATATTCATAAATATTTAAACATAAGTTTACTCCAAACCCATTTCAAAAAATTCATAATTATCTGAAAAGATACTCAAGTCATTTAAACAACTCATCTCAAGAATCAACGAAAATCAATACTTAAACTTTCTTAAGTAGTTTTGCGTTGCAAACCACATTCAAAATCCCATAAGGTGGGCATGGGTCGCCAAAACCGAGAAGTAAAAATTCATGTAAACAAATGGCCGGCAAGATTTGCCGCTTTGTTCAAAAGCCACATAAATCAATATCAACACAATGGTTGCATGCCCACTTATCTTTGATCTCAACACTAGGGGTGTTAAAAAATAATCCGATCTATTGATCCGGTCCGAAGATACGACAGATCCGATTCAAGAAAATCCAAGTCCGACGGAATTTAATCCGAATCTGATACGATCCGAAAAAGTATGCCGGATCGCCGGATCGCCGGATCGGATTCGGAATGAGTATTTTAGTGCTTCGGATATCCGGGGTATAGTTCTCATATCCAATAATATATTTTATAATTTTCAAATATGTTCAAACAAAACACTTAGCTTAGTTGGTTGGAGTGTTTCGGAGGTACCATTTGAGACAGGTTCAAACCTCTCTGCCACCATATTTGTCACTTTGTCATGCATTTTTTTATGTCACAACCCGTCACAGCTTGCCGCCTTCGAAGTTCGAATTAATAAAATTAAAAAAAACGGCTCGAAATGATAAAAAAAAAAGGATTAAAACATTATAATTGTGAGCAGAATATTACAGCCGGATATCCGACGGATATTTCCGATCCGATTTGGAACTTTCGGATCGGATATCCGGATCCTACCGGATCGGATCCGGAATGAAATATAGTGAAAATATATATTCGGATATCCGATCCGATAAGCCGGATCGGATCGGATTCCAGTTGTGCACACCTCAACACAATGACCGACAAGGTTTGTCGTTGTGGTCAAAAGCCACATAAATAAGTAATAACACAATGACATATTATAACAAATTATAAAATGTACAACATTTTTTTAGCGGAGTTTGTGTTATTTTCCTCAACTTTAAAAGTTCGTGTCACCTTCCACAACACTACCAAATGTTGTGATATTTTTGCCTTTTAGCTTTTGACTTTGGATTAATAAACTAAAGTAATATAAAAATGGTAATTTATTAATATGAGTTTTTGGTTTAAATACTCGATTCTCAACGTGTCACTTGAGCAAACTGTCATCTATATTAGTATATATATATATATATATATATATATATATATATATATATATATATATATTTTAGTACTTGCTTATCCTATGTTTTTATAATTTGTTCTCTAGAAAGTGTAATAAAATAAAATAAAAATTTTAGTACTTGCTTATCAACTCCAATACTTTAATGAGCCCAACTTTTTTTCAAGAGATAATATTTAAAAATTTAATAATATTTTGGCCAAAATCATCGAGGTGAATTAAAGATTTTTATTAAAAAAATCATAATACTATGATACAAGCTAATAAATGGTACTTTATAAAGTGATTTTTAATTTTACAATATTTTTTAAAAAATAAAATAGGAATTTTAACATATTAATGAATAATAGTTTATATTGATACAACTAATATCGTGAGGACATCACTAATTCCGTTAGCTTTAGTAGGTTTGTAAATAAACTTATAGATTAGAAGTTTAAAATAATTTAATGTGTATTTTGTATATGAAAATAAAGTATTTTTTTCCATTAGTAAGAGAAGAATATTTTATTACTATTTTTTTTTAATCAAAAATTTAATACATAAGTATTAACCTTAACCATTTATTTAAATCAAGGGTTTATATTGAACGAATTTCATGGTGAAGTTGATTCTCTAATTTTACGAGAGTCCAACCCTAAAAGAAGAATATCTTGTTTTTTTTATATCAAAAGTTTTATTCATGTATATTAATCTTAATCTTTAATTTAAATTAATAGCTTAGATTAGTGAAGTTGATTCCATAACATTTATTTAAACCAAGATAATGACTATATACTTTTTTAACTTCAATACAAAATTACTAAGGAAATCAAACTCTTAAAAATCCAGTAATGTGTAATAAATATTGTAGAAAAATAATAAGATAATTACTTTTTTCGTGCCCACTGAATTATTCATTAAGGTTATTAATTGCAGTAAATATTGAAAGATAATTACAAAATAATTTGATGTATTTTTATTTATATTGATTAAAATCTATAAAATACGACAACCACTTGGCCTGCATTATCATTTAGTAGTTTAGGGCACATCTAATTTTGGGTAGAGTAATACTCATATAATGGTTTGGTGAAATTTGTCCAAATTAACTTTCATTCATATATATATATATATATATATATATATATATATATATATATATATATATATATATATATATATATATATATATATATATGAAAATTTACTTGTAATTCGATTAACTATTTTGACAAAAATACAGTAGATTTTAATACGATAAAAAAATCCGGTGAATTTAGGTCACTTAATGAAAAATTAAGCTATATAGTTTAAAAGAAAATAATAAATTTAAATTGTCACAATTTTAAAAACAAATTAAATAAGATAAACATTTAAATTCTTAAGATTCAAATCAATGATTTTTATTTGACCGTTTATAAGGTTCCTTAAAAAACTAAAAAAGGACATATGTGATATTATTAGGTGATGAAGATCTGATATTTAGAAATATAATATATGGGTGTGAATTTTTGTTATTTATTTCCACCGTTATTCATTTCGATAAACTCTAATATTGTGAAGAAAATACACATTTGCTTCCTGCAAAGCACTAATCAATCTTCATGTCTTGATCGATAGAATACGAATCGATGATGAACCTCATTTTACAAATAATATACATTTCATTGATCAAAAAGATATCCTAGTCCAATTCTTAATATATTTACTGCTGAACTTTAATAATTATGTTTGGCGTTGAATTAATGAAAATAGAAATATTTTTTTTTACCTTAAGATGATGATAAATTAATAATATTGCTACTCAATGTTAATTTAGACTAAATTGTCAACACTGCCAAACATATAATTCATAATATATTTACTGTTTACTTTAATACTTTTGTTTGATGTTGAATTTTCGAAAATAGAAATACCTAATTTATTGCCTTATGATAAATTAACTACTACTCAATCTTACGTGTTGAACTTTAATGTAGGTTAAACCACCCTTTCCGAATGTAAATGTCTCTGCCAAAGAAACATTTGTTTATGCAGCCGTGGAGAGTTTGTTAACATGAAGAATTCGAGAGGTTTTGTTTATTTTACTTGGTTTCGTCATCGTCGTTTGGCTATACTTGAAGTTCAGTCGCTCCAACTTGAAGGAGAAATTGAGGAAGAATGCATGCATATTTGTGAGGCGCATGGTTTACCGGACGGTGATCTATCTATCGCTTCGGCCATATGCGAGAGCAGTAATTCTACTTCCCTCTACCATTGCCATTTACGGGATTGGTGGCTTACTTTTGTACGTCACTGGAGGCAGGAGTCTTAGGCAATGTTTTTCGGCTTCTTGGACTGTTATGGCGCAAGCAATTAATCTCACCATTCCAGATGGTTCAGGGATAGTCATCTTTCTTATTCGCTTGAGATCGAGTATTATAAATCTCTTTCTGTCAGCATACGTGAATAAGTTTTTGGCCCACCAAACGAACACACTTCAAATGGACAAAGTGGAAGATCACATCGTCATCTTTGGTTGGAACTCTAGACTGGTATGTTTTTTATTCTCTCCTTTGTTGCTTATATTCTTATCTAGCTTATATATTTAATGCAAATATCAAATATTTCTCAGGTTTCTCTTATTATACACTTATGTATAATGAATCAAAGTGTCGGGGGTCGTCGAATGATCATTCTTTGTGAACGAGATAGAGTAGAGATGGAGGTCGATATCAATGAACTGAATTTGGATATGATGGGAAGTGAGATTGTTTGCCGGACTGGAAATCCAAGTAGGGGCGCGAATCTAAATAAGGTATACTTACTTTCATTTAACGTTCATGAGCTTCCACCTATTTGTTTTTTCTTTGGTTTTGGATGTTGGATTGTTGTTTCATAGCCAATTACCTTGAGTCAAGGTATATACATCTCTTATTTTTTCTATGAATTTACCACAATTTCATCAATTTGCAGGTTTCAGTTTCAACGGCACGGTCTGTGATTGTTTTAGCAATGAATGAAAATAATGATCACAACGACATAAGGGCGGTGAATATTGTGTTACAGCTGATCGGACTGGAGAAACGGCCAATGGGACACCTTATTATTGAAATAAGAAATGCTAAAATTGGAAGCCACATTGAGAGGATTGTTGAAGGAGCAATTGAAACAAGTTTGGTTAGTGATGTGGCTAGCCGTTTAATACCTCAGTGTGTCCTACAAAGGGGACTTGCAGAGGTACTTTTAAATGTATAAGTTATTTATTAAAATAATTTTGTTGAAGAAAATCAAATTTTTGGAAAAATATATAATTATAAAATTTATTTTTGACAGATTTGGAATGATATATTAGGCACAGGAAAAACAGGATTTTATGTAAAATCTTGGTCAGAATTTGACGTAACATTTGGACAACTTTTAACTCACTTTCCTAGTGGCATTCCATGTGGGGTGAGAAGGATTACATATGATGGAAAATTGGTACTAAATCCAGAGAATGATTACAAGGTGCATCACGAAGATGAACTCTATATCCTTGCTGATGATGATGATGTTGATGATGTTGTTGTTGATGCTGCTAATGATGATGATCAAAGTTTCTCGGTATGTTTGGACTTTTGAAATTTTAGTTTAATTATATGATTGTTGTTTTTTTATTTTTCATGAGATGTTAATCTCGTTAGAGGTGCTTTTTTCATTCTCAGAGCTGTCCAAAATTGTACACTCCATCACTGCCTACAAAACACCGCAGTCAACATATACTATTTTGCGGCTGGCGTCGAGACTTAGGTTATATGATAATGGTACATTTATTTTATCTCACATATGCATTGAATATTTCAATTTAATATTTGACTATTTTGTGTATGATCAATTATTATTATAATTGTATTATTTTGAATTTTAGATGTTGGATAAACTGTTGGGTGGAGGATCTACTGTCATTATTGTTCGCCACTTAGCGTGCGTGCAATCAAGCTTTAAATTTATAAAACTAGAATAAAAGCAAGCGAACCCGCAGTGTACGGATCGGCATAGATTAACAAGTATTCTAGAGTATCGAACACAGGGATTTGGGGGAACAAATTCAGTTGTAAAGTTGTCAAGCAAGTAAAGGGGTAAAGCTTTGCAAATATATTGGGAAAATAGCAACCCTAAAGATCCAGATATCTAATTGTCGCAATCGATTCAAGATATACTAAAGAACTAAAGACAGAGTTAAGAGTTGCAAAAGTATGTTAAGGTAAAGCAAAGTACGGTAAAGTTCCAAGGCTTTATATGACTTATCTAGAAATACTCTCTATAAAGGTTGTTGAGGCTTCAGTATAGAAAGGATCTAAAGATAAGAATTAATCTCAAATACCGAAACTTGTAACCCAAGGATCAAGACTAACTAAACCGATTAAGGTTGTGACACTCGAAATAGAAGTAGAGGTTGTTGAGGCTTCACTACTAACTAGAAAAGGCAAGCCAAGACTAAGTTAAAGCAAATCTTTAACTTTGGATTAAAGTAAAAGCAAGGTTCGTAAACTGAAGTAAATCACGGGTAGTTCTTGAGAATCACGGCCGTGGAAACCTAAGAACAGGCCGTGATTTAGGGTGTCGATGATATTTCTCTAACTCTCAGGGTCCAATCAAATTACAATCGATCTATCATTATTTAAGCCACAACTATCAACCCTTCACCTTAGAATTGCTAAAGGATTTTAGCCAATAATCATCATTATGATATCAATAATCAAATATGAAAGGGAGAAAAGGTAAAACCTTGAAATCTCAATAATAAACTCAAAACAAATGTCAATCAAACACAATAATCGCAAACCACGTTCAATGGATGTAGAATCAAAGGAACAAAAAAACCTCACAAAATTTCTAGGGACAATGAAGAACGGGATGTCAATCCACCTTCAAATGTAAATCCTAAGATCTTTCAACTCCAAAAATAGGAAAGTGTATCCTTCCCTAAATCTTCCTTGTACGCAATAAAACCTTCAAGCGTTCCTCTCTTTGGGGATCCAACTCCTTGGGGCTGTCACCGTCCGCCTTTCAATGTTGAAGGCTATCGAATATATGTAGGGATCTATTTAGGGTTTAAAGATAAAATCCTAAATATTTGGGCTGAAAAGAAGTCGAATCCGCTGGTATCAGAAGATACTCTGGGCCGCGTCATAAGGTATCAGAAAATACTTTGGCGCATCAGACGGTATCAGAAAATACTTTGGGCTGCGTCCGAAGGTATCAGAAAATACTTTGGGCCTTCAGAAGGTATCAGAAAATACTTTGGCACGTCAGACGGTATCAGAAGATACTTTTGCGCGTCCTAAATTCCTTTTATGCTCATTTTGGTCCCGCTTTAAGGCTTAATCCTTAAATGTGCCATTTTTGCTCCATAATTCGCCAAATTACCTACAAATGCAATAAAACTATGTGTAGACCTCTATTCTTGCAAAGTAGGTGAATATAACCATAAATGCCATGAATGTATATGTCTATGCATGCAAAATAAAGGGAAAATCTATATAAATACATGCCTAAAAATAGGTTATATTTCATGTCATCAACTATCATGAGCGAAGTTACCTCACTTGAAGCAGAAAAGAGAATGAGCCAAAGTGGCTTAAAAGTGGACAGGTTGAAGAACATTTGTATGATATATATATAAATGAAAGATCCCATGAAGGAAAATGATCTTGAAGAAGTACATTTAGCCAGATATGATTCGGTAAGTTGAAGTATAACTGTCTTATTTGTGATTTATCTATTTTTCTTTATTATATATATATTACCTTATATTTTGTTAATAATATATGTTAGATTTGTATCGGTGCCGGTGATTCTGTTGAAGATGTTGCTTATCCACATTCTCTCATTATTTTTCTTCATTTAAGTCATACGAAGGTTTGTCAACACATTTTAAAACATTTAGTTTATAATAATTTCTCTAATCAATCGATAAATATTAGTTTCAGTCACGTATGCGGTGGAATGGTGTGCTTCTTGTCGAGATGGACTATACAACTAGAGACTTGGTTAAGTCGTTCGTTATGAAAGATGTTGATTATGTGGTTTCAAATGAGTGGAGAAGTAACGTTATTGCTATGTTGGCCAAAGATAAGAAGATTGAGTATATACTTGATCATCTCTTTGCACAAGAGGTATTATCTAAACACTTACATTTTTTAGTCAACTAACACATATTGTAAATTTTTACTCAATTCTTAATTTACTCTATTATCAGGATAATGAGTTGTGCTTAAATAAAAGCACTAGTTACACGACAGAGAAATCGTGAAATTTGAGCTTTAACAATATTATGTTGCAAGCACGTGCAAACAATGACATAGTGATTGGTTATTTGGACTCCAATTCGAACCAATTTATGCTTAATCCCAGCAACAAGGAGAACCCAAGGTCATGGAAAGATGCAATTTTTGTTGTCATCTCAAGAAAAAGAGGTGGATGAATGTTGTATTATTTAAATTTGTACTTGATCTTTGCTGAGATATTTATAGTATCTAATTTAACCATGTTAGATGTTTGTTTTATTATCAACAAGTTGATAAAACTTGGTATTTGTTTAAGTTATTAGATCACATCTGTATTGTTGACTTTTCATCTAAAGAAACCATAATTATGGAATGACATGACAAAAGAATGGGAAGCTGGGATGGTTTTTTGAGCATTGAATTCTTTCAGCAGGTCGCTGCACTTTCAGCTACTATTTTAATGATGATGGTGTCAATCAATTGACACTCCCCCTTCAACTGAGACAAAAATGATGAGGTATGTCAGTATGCGCATGCATGTGTAGGTCTCCTAAACAAGGGCCTTTCAAACAATTGAGTGTCAGACACTATTGTTATTGGTTACTTGTAAGTAGTCAATTAAGTTTACAGTTTTACCAGCTATAGTGAAGTAAAAGGTAGATCAAACAATCCAAACATTTTGCGATGCTTCTTTTCTGTTAAGCCGAACTTATTTCAGAATTTTCTAAATAAATTCTTAAAATCCTCAATTCCAGAAAGCACTATAATCAAACACACATAAATATTGATATTCCTTAATTAAATAGCAACTCAATATCAACATAAACTTTCTAATAAAGACGGAATTAAATACTGAAATATTACATTTCACGAGTTAAAATAACTGAAATTTAAATTTGCAAATACATTTGTTTCAACGTATTATTCAATATAGTGATAACATTTCAAAGAAGACGAGTAAACTAATTGTAATACAATACACTTGAAAAATAACAAGGAAAAACCAAAATGCGTAACCAAGACACTTCCAAGATAGATAACTCCGAGCCTGTCCATAATATAAGGGAGACGCCCATGGACACAATGCAAAAGTATTATATCGTATACATAAACCTTCATCATCGATAACCCAAACATTGTTCTCATCTTCAATTAAGCAATAATATAAGTTAGGCTTCGAAGGAACCGGAACCATCACGACATTGTTCATGTAGAAGTTTTGCATGAGTTGTTTCCGAAATATACAAATTGGAGTTGTGTGCTCGAGACACCATTCTCCCTTGTCGCTATCCACTAAACGCCACACTTTCATCCTCTTATCAAGATTGTTTTCTAAGATGCCACATCTTATCAACCCTTTGTGACCCAATGGAATCAATATGCATCCTCCGGGAAAAGCATTAACACTATCGGGCAATTTAATGTGGTTCAAGTGATTAGGGTTATCATAAGGATCATAAGTTACCACAGTTCTTGTATCCCAAAAATACCAATACAAGATACCATTTTTACTAGAGTTTTGTGATGAACGAAAGCAATATAACATTTGAGAGCCGAGTAGTTCCTTACTAGTCCATCTCCCGTTATCCGAAGAGAAGGTCATTACATTATAGATGAAGGAATTTGGAGAATCCGGATGTTGTCCTTTGACTCCAATATACACAACCTTGTATGTAAGGTAGGTTGGATTCTTACATCCTAGTCGGCCGGCACGTGTGGCAATACCTAATACTAGACACAACCAAATACCAATATTAGGATGAGATAAGGAAGGCAAGTTGACGGATAGTTTGGTGAGCGGGTTGGAGACACGAAAATCTATCTTCTTTACAAGTTTCCGTTTGATTGACTTAGGTTGCCGTAAGATTGAGAGTGTTAATCCTTGACTCGAGGTCCTAAAATAGCAATTATTTTCTTTCTGATCATGTTGATAGTATTCGCCTTCTCTCCTCCAAAGAAGCCATGACGAGGGCGGCATTGCAGTGGTACGTGCTCTTTGCAAATAAGTATGCCCAAACATTGGACTCATTACAACGTAATTCAATTTCTTTGAGACGCAATTGCATCTAAAGAGTAGTTTGATGGGTAATCTCAGTAGAATTTCTTCAACAATCTCTTTTGGAAGATCATCAATGGCTGCACATAATTCAAGTATATATGTTATACGAGATAAGTCACAAGGATAGTTAGTAGTAGCGAAATCAACTTACAAAGTGACTTTGGCGCGTCCTAAATTCCTTTTATGCTCATTTTTATCCCGCTTTAAGGCTTAATCCTTAAATGTGCCATTTTTGCTCCATAATTCGCCAAATTACCTACAAATGCAATAAAACTCTGTGTAGACCTCTATTCTTGCAAAGTAGGTGAATATAACCATAAATGCCATGAATGTATGTCTATGCATGCAAAATAAAGGGAAAATCTATATAAATACATGCCTAAAAATAGGTCATAATTCATGTCATCAAAATACCCCATACTTGCCTCTTGCTTGTCCCCAAGCAAGGTCTTTCAAAAGGTTTAAAACTCAAGTTAGGATGAAATATGGATACACTCTCAAAAACAAAACTTCTTTTAGATGAATGTGCTTTCTAGTCAATAGATCATCCTCAAATCTTGCTTCATTCGTTTATAAGACTTTCATATACATAATCAAATAGTAAAGAGTAAAGAAGGCTCATGAATTGATCAAACTTCCATGTAACCATCATAACCTTCAAACATTATCAAAATCAATCATAAGAAACTTAAATTTAGATCACCAAGTCATATATCATTCTCTTGATCTTAAGGACTTTCAAACAAGGTCTAGAATGCGGAAAGGGGAGGAAAACTTTAAGGAATGTGGTGCATGAATCCGGGAAAGTGGATAACTACCTCTTTTCTTTTTCTCTTGCGGTTTCGCAACACTTTCAACTTAGAGCTTCGCTCTCTTCTTTTCAATTCATTTTTTGACTTTACTTTTGGAGTTATGGATAGATGTGCACAAAAACCGAAGCCTAGGAGATTGGCGGTTCTCATTTTTGCGAGATGCCTCAAACCCTTGATGCACATACCATAATCCGCTAGGAATATCGCTCAATCCGACTTTGGCAAGACACAAACACCCGGCTATATGAATGGTGCCGAGTTACTCATCGTCATGATTGACTTCCCCAAACCTATAATTTCTTTCTATTCTTTTGAATGCAAAATATTGCTTTCATGGCCCTCCCACATCAAACATGCCAAGTATCAACTTCTCCAAATTCCCAGATAGGTAAAGGAGGCCGTTATTTCATTGAGGGGCTAAATGATCAAAGAAAGAAGAAAGAAAATCGAATTGCCTTAATCATTTCAACAAGAAGTATAAGAACTTATCATGTGATTTCAACCTTGATTTCCCAACATGATTTAAGTAACGTTCTTCACATTATGAAACTTGCAAAAGAGGAATAATCAACTCATTCAATTTCTTTTCAATTCACTATTTGTTTAAGCATGTGATTGTCATCAAAACTCAATTCACAAGTAGTGATTATCATAGAAATCATCTCTATCCTTAGAAGCACAAAATTTTCAAAATTTTTCAATTTTTATGGGTTTTTCAAAAGCTTTTTCATGCAATGCAATAATGAAACGTGTAACAATAGAATGAAAATGCAAGGTAGTCTCGATAAAAGCATACAAAGTGAGTAAGAGTTATTACAAACGATTAGTCACACCCCACCCCATACTTGGAACAAACATTGTCCCTAATGTTCAAAAAGAAAAAGAAGAAAAGAAAGAAAGAAAAAAAACTCACAAAATGGTGGTGGAGCGGCTAAAACGGTGGATCGTCCATGTCATCACTGAGGTGGAGGCGGTGGTGGAAACCGGAAGAAGCCGGGATCATAGTTCCGCCCAAACTGTTGGCGGTATATGTCTCTCATCATGCGGTCATGATCGGCGGCTCGTGCATCCCTAGCATCTGCACGGATCTCTAAAGCTCCGACCTTGCTGGAAAGGTTGGTGGCCCACTCTGGCAACTGCTCATACCAACCAGGCGGATGGCTGTACCATGCTGGTGCATCTGAAGGTGCTGGTGCAGGTGGTGGCTGTGCATGCCAAGGTGGTGGAGCTCCCATCCAATCCGGCTGAGTACTATACCAAGTAGGAGGATCCGCCATCCAATTCGGTCTCTCGCTCACACTAGCACGGTGAGAGGAAGAGCCAGAAGCTCTAGCGGGGCGGGGAGAGTGTCTAGGAAGGTCAAGAACTGCGTCTGGCTGATCCAGAAAAGTACCAAAGTCATGATCATGTCCTCCTCCCTCAAACTCGTCATCCCCTCTCATCTCCTCCTCCTCTACAACTGGTGGTGGTGGAACATAGGGAGGGGCTACTAATCTGTCCGCATGCATGACAGCGAACGTCTCCTTCCAGTTATGGCGTCCAGCCATAATGGAATACTTAGGAAGCCACTCAATCCCTCTCCCTGTCCTACTCTCCCAAGGCATAGCAGCATACGGTGGACCTCTATGTGTGGGGAAGATGATGCCTCTAGTCATGAGGCTCTGAAGTCCTAGGGGTCTAGCTGCAATGCGGGTGCAAGCGGAGAAGTCTACCCCTAACTTCCTAGCAAGGTGGGTGACCATCCCACCGTATCCAATGTTGCTTGCCCTCTTATTCTTTAGCTTGCTCATAGTAGCAGCTAAGAGGGTAGCACAGTCAGCTGGCCTACCGTATAACATACTGTAAAGTAGAAATAACTCGTTTGTCTTGATCTTCTGAGGTGTCTCCGTCCTAGGGAAGAGACACTCAGAAAGCACTCTATGGGCAATCTTCAAGGCTAGGTGATAGATCAACTTAGCCTTGGTATCAACAGGTTGCTAGCGGTCCTCGCTGGCGTATATCATGGCTATCTCCTCCCAGAAATCCTTGGCGTACACGCCACTAGGGAATCGACCATTGAAGGTCTCCTGGAACCCAAAGAAGGCTCCAAACTCTCTAATAGAGAAATCATAGTTTCTCTCCATCAGCCGGAAAGAAACTGTCCTGTCAACTTGACTGTGCTCAAAGGAAACTACAAACTCCCTAGTAATCTCCTCATAAGCATCTTCCCGAATAGCGGAGAAGATGACTAAGCCGGCTCTATCCAATAGCCAAGTGAGATCCCCTATCACATGCAAGGGCTCTAGCTCCTCAAGTAGTAAGTACCTAGGTCCTATGACAATCCTCTTATGGATCCTCTCTAAGGCATCAAGATGATCCTCATGGATAGTAGGGATCCTAGGGGGAAGTGGTGATGGTGATGATGGGGGTGATGAAGGCTCAGCTGGTGGTGCTCTAGAAGAGGAAGAGGTATTGCCTTTCCTTTTCTTATTCTTATTTCTATTAGACACTCTCCTTACAAAATCCATTTTTTGTCAAAAACCACGGTCTGTTCTTCAGGTTCCACGGCCGTGGAATGCCCACAAACCGTGGTTCGTCTCGCAAATTCACAAAACTCAGCAGAATCACACCAAACTCAGCAGCAAGCAGCCCTAGACTAATTTCAGTCCAATTCCAATCAGTTCTCCTAAAAATTCTAGCTGAAGTCGAATCGACGAAGAGAGAGAAAGAACGAAAAACCTAGTTTTTCGGATTTTGGAATCCGAATTCTGTCTTCTCCGGAGAATTGCCGCTCGAATCGTTGCTTGGATTTTGTTGGTGACGGAAATTGCTTCAGTTTTGGCAAAAGAATCGTTAAAAACGATTAACGAACGAGGAATTGGGAGATGGGGAAGGTAATCGGCGAATAGGGGCGTGGAATTGGGATTTCTTGTGTGTTTTGTGAAGAAACGTGGTTTTTATAGTGGCCGTAAAAAATTTTGAAAATCACGGTCTATCGGGGGGTTCCACGGCCGTGGAAATGTACGGAACCGTGGTTTTGGTGATTTTTCTCAGGCTTTTGAAAATTACGGTCACTGTAGCTGTCACGGCCGTGGTTTTGGCCGTGGAACTCTCTGTAATGTGTCAAAGTCCAAGTTTCGTCAATTTTCTTCAAACTTTTCCTTCCCCTTTTCTTTTCCACTGATCCTACATTCAAAAACACGAACATACCGGAAGGCATCGAAGGCAATACAAAACAAAACGTCTATACTAATCTAAACTATAAATCAAAAACAAAAACGTAAGTGCAATACCTTGGGTTGCCTCCCAAGAAGCGCTTTGTTTAAGGTCCGTAGCTAGACCATATTCGCACTTATTCGAGTGCGATGGGCGCGAACTCTTCAGCTTGGAGTTCCGGTGTATACTTCTTGAGTCGTTGACCGTTCACCTTAAAGCTTCCGCCCTTTTCACCCCATACTTCAACTGCACCATGGGGAAAAACACGTTTGATTAGAAAAGGTCCAGTCCAACGAGATTTAAGCTTACCTAGAAAGAGACGAAGCCTTGAATTGAAGAGGAGAACTTGATCTCCTTCTTTGAGGTCCTTTGGAATGATATACTTATCATGCCAACGCTTTGCTCTTTCTTTATAGATCTTGGCGTTTTCATAGGCGTTCAAGCGAAGTTCTTCAAGCTCATTGAGGTCCAAGAGGCGCTTCTCTCCCGCCTCCTTCATGCTGAAGTTCAACCACTTTATTGCCCAATACGACTTGTGCTCCAACTCTACCGGTAAGTGGCAAGACTTCCCATACACAAGGTTGTATGGCGTAGTTCCGATGGGAGTCTTATATGCAGTCCGGTATGCCCACAATGCATCATCTAGCTTCAAAGACCAATCCTTCCTAATCCTTGAAACCGTCTTCTCTAGGATTCCTTTGATCTCCCGGTTTGAGATCTCCACTTGTCCACTAGTTTGTGGATGATAAGGGGTGGCGATTTTGTGAGTCACCCCATACTTAGCTAGAAGAGCTTCAAAACGGCGGGCAATGAAGTGAGAACCTCCATCACTAATGATAGTCCGTGGTGTCCCAAATCGTGGGAAGATGGTCTTGTTAAAGAACTTAACCACTACCATGACATCAATGGTGGGAGATGCAATTGCTTCAACCCATCTCGAAACATAATCCACCGCTAAAAGTATGTATTGGTTTTCACAAGATGATGGAAAAGGTCCCATGAAGTCTACTCCCAAACGTCAAAGATCTCTACCTCTTGGATGTTGTTGAGAGGCATCTCATTCCTCCTAGATATATTCCCTGTTCTATGACAAGCATCGCAGCAGGAAACAAAGGTTTGCACATCTTTAAATAGAGTAGGCCAAAAGAATCCAGATTGCAATACCTTAGCGCTAGTTTTGTTCGAACTAGCGTGTCCTCCACAAGGTAGTTAATGACAATGACGGATGACACTTTGCATCTCATCTTCCGGCACACATCACCGAATAATGCCGTCCAGACCTCTCTTAAAGAGGAGAGGTTCATTCCAAAAGTATTCCCGAACATCCTTAAAGAACTTCATTCTTTGTGCGTAGGATAATCCGCGCGGTAATTCCTGACAAACCAAATAGTTAACAAAATCAGCAAACCATGGTTCGTTACCTTTGGTGATCACATTGATGCACTCCTCTATGATGTGTAAATGCTCGTCCGGAAAGGAGTCATCTATAGGTAGATGGTCGTCCTCTAGATGTGTTAGATGACTCAAATGATCCGCAACAGAATTTTCCGAACCCTTCTTGTCGCGGATCTCTAGATCGAATTCTTGTAGGAGAAGAATCCATCTAATTAGCCTTGGCTTCGTATCCTTCTTTGCAAGTAGATACCGGATCGCAGCATGATCCGTGTATACAATCACCTTTGCACCTACAAGATAAGAGCGAAATTTGTCAATTGCATATACAATCGCTAAAAATTCCTTTTCTGTAGTGGCGTAGTTGAGCTGCGCTTCATCTAGCGTCTTGCTAGCGTAGTAGATAGCGTAGGTTCGTCCTTCCTTCTTTTGCCCAAGAACAGCTCCTATAGCTACGGCACTTGCGTCACACATAACCTCAAAGGGAAGATTCCAATCCGGAGGTTGGATAATCGGGGCTGAGATTAGAGCTTCCCGAATCATATTAAACGCATCTAAGCATTCCTGCAAAAACTTAAAAACTGCATCCTTCATCAATAGATTAGTAAGCGGCTTTGATATCTTAGAGAAATCCTTTACGAAACGCCTATAAAATCCAGCATGTCCTAGAAAACTTCTTATCCCTTTCACCGAAGTTGGGGGTGGAAGCTTTTCTATTGTCTCTATCTTAGCTTTATCCACCTCAATCCCTCTACTAGAGATTAGGTATCCTAATACAATACCTTCTTTCACCATAAATTGACACTTCTCCCAATTAAGAACTAGGTTAGTGTCTTCACACCTTTGTAATACAAGAGCAAGGTTAGAAAGACAATTGTCAAAAGAGGAACCATAAACGGAGAAGTCATCCATAAAAACCTCCATGATTTCCTCTATATATTCCGAGAAGATGGCCATCATGCACCTTTGAAAGGTGGCTGGGGCGTTGCAAAGCCCGAACGGCATCCTCCTATAGGCAAACGTACCCCACGGGCACGTGAACGTGGTTTTCTCTTGATCATCCGGGTGTATCGGGATCTGAAAGAAACCACTATAACCGTCAAGATAGCAAAAGTGTGAATGTTGTGCTAACCTTTCAAGCATTTGATCGATGAAGGGTAGTGGGAAGTGATCCTTCCTCGTCGCGTTGTTTAGCTTGCGGTAGTCTATACACATCCGCCATCCTGTTACGGTTCGTGTAGGAATGAGTTCATTATTTTTGTTGGTGATGACCGTCATTCCTCCCTTCTTTGGAACCACTTGTACGGGACTCACCCACTTGCTATCGGAGATAGGATAGATGATACCTGCATCAACTAGCTTAAGAATTTCCTTTTTGACAACCTCCTTCATGGTCGGATTTAACCGCCTTTGAGGTTGTCGCGAAGTTCTAAAGTCCTCTTCCATTAAGATCTTATGCATGCATAGGGAAGGTTTGATTCCTACTAAATCCTCTATAGTATATCCTAAGGCTTTCCTATGTTTCTTAAGGACAACCATAAGCTTACTATGTTCATCAATACTCAAATCGGAACTAACAATTACCGGAAAGGTAGAATTAGGTCCAAGGAATGCGTACCTTAGATATGTAGGAAGTGGCTTCAATTCCATCACTATAGGAGTTTCCAATGGCTCTTGAGGAGCATCCGATGCTTCCTTAGAAATGTCTAAGGATGTAGAAGGTGTTGGAGAAGAATCAAGAGAAGTTGTAGAAGAGACACAATTTCCTTCGAATTCACCCAAAATTACGGCACCCCTGCCTTCTCCACGGCCGTGATTTTGGGCGTGGAAAGTAAATACGGTGTCTTTGTTTTCTCCACGGCCGTGTAACTCCCTGGAGTGCTCTACGCTTGTGTTGGTGAATTCCACGGCCGTGGAATAGGCCGTCTGACCGTGGATCCATACGTTTTCTGCCTCATCGTGGAGTTTCTCGAACTCTTCTTCACATACTTCTTCTTGTGTCTCTAAGGCTTCAATTGCCTCATTGCACTCCTCTCCTTCCCCTATATCCATTATGCTCATAGAAAGAACTTTTTGCAAGGGATCTTTGAAGAGAATAGAACTTACCTCCTCTTTAGATAGCTCTTCGTCCTGGATGTTGAATATATCCTCATCGAAGGCTGGTTCTTTCACTAAGGTGGAAAGGAAGAACTCTACCTTCTCTTCTCCTATGTCGAAGGCAAGTCTAGCATTCTTGCAATCGCCTATACAGCCGGATGTTGCAAGGAACGGTCTTCCGAGAATGATCGGGACCGGACTATCTGCAGGAATGTCAAGCACAATAAAGTCTATAGGAACATAGAACTTACCAAGCTTGACCGGGACGTCTTCAACTATACCGACGGGACGAGTTATGGACCGATCCGCCATGTACAACGTCATCTTTACCGGTTTAGGATTGCCTAAACCGATCTTCCTGCATAAGGCAAGCGGAATGATGCTCACGCTTGCTCCCAAATCACATAATGCATCATATGTGACATCTCCCACTCCTATGGGAATACAAAATGACCCCGGATCCTTTAGCTTTGGGGGCATCTTCTCTTTTATGGTTTTGATGAGATCCGATGAATCCAAACTCATCTTAACCTCTCCAAAATCCTCTAGCTTTCTCTTGTTAGAGAGGATCTCCTTTAGGAACTTTTCATAAGCTGGCATACCTACAATTGCATCAATGAAAGGTATATTAATATGCAGTTTGCTCATGAGTTCAATAAACTTACCGAATTACTTGTCTAGACGCACTCTTGCTCTAGATTGCGGGAACGGTAGGGGAGGTTTGAAAGCTGGAGGAGGAATGTAGACATCTTCCTTCTCCTTCCCCTTTTCTTTGTCCTTCTCAACGGGGACTTCTACAAACTTAGGTTGCGGGTCGGTAGTTGTTACTCCGCTCTTAGTTGTGATTGCCATCACCCTTCCTTTTGGGTTGTCCTCCGTCTTTCCTAGAAGTTTCCCTTGATTCCTAGGAAATTCCTCCGCATGGCTAAACATTTGGTTTTCTAAAACCTTTTGGGCTTTATCAACCTTAGTTATGTGATCATCAACTATGATGATGCGAGTCTCTAATGCTTGAAGCTTGCCTAAAATTGTCTCCAACATGGGATCGGACTCCTCTTTCCCCGAAGTACTTCCACCATTAGATGTTTGCCCCTGACTTTTCAAATGAGTGGAAGAAGAGGAAGGTGGAGTTAGTGAATTTTCTGAATTGGAATAAGAGTTACCGGAATTTTGTTGATTGGGACGCCAATTGTTGTTGTTTGAACCCTTATTGTTGTTCCAATTGTTGTTCCGGTTGTTGTTGTTGTTGTTCCAATTGTTCCGGTTGTTGTTCCGGTTGTTGCGGTTTGTATTCTCATTCCCGTTGTGGTTATTGTTGTTGCCCAAATAACCTACATCTTGTTCCTTTTGCTTTGGAAAGTTGGTTTTGATGGTTTCCTTCAACTCTTTAATCTCTGTATTGAGAGAAAAGATTTGAGTTTGAGCTGTTTGTGATAGCTTTGTTCCTTGCTCCACATAATTCTCCTCCACTTTCCGATGAGAATACTTCTCAATAACTCGCGCTTGCTTCTCAATGAAGTCTCAAGCGTCATCTTCCCTCATGTCCATGAATGTACCGCATGAAAGGGATTGGAGCTTGAATTGTGTCTCCACATCCAACCTCTTATAGTATATCTCCAATAGCGCCAATTTGGATATGCCATGATGTGGGCAATCCAATAGCAAATCCTGAAAATTTTCCCAAGATTGAAACAAACTTTCGTTAGATCTCATAGAAAATGCATTAATCTTACCTCTCAACTCCGCCGTTTTGGATGGCGGAAAGAACTTAGTGAGGAATTCCGAAGAAAGATCCTCCCATGTTTCAAGTTTCCCACTTGGGAGAGCTTGATACCAAGACAATGCTTTCCCCTTCAAGGAGAAAAAGAAAGGCTTGAGTTTATAGTTGTTGGTAGTTGTATTCTTTGGCTTCATTGTCTCCATCATGATCTCAAAATTTTGTAGATGTTGATGTGGAGATTCAGCGCTTGTTCCCCCAAATTGATTTTGGCGGACAATGGTAATAACTTGCGGGTTGAAGCTAAACCCTTGTGCATCATCAGCATCAAAGTTCACACCCAAACGGCGTGGTTGCTGCGTTGCATCCATCCTTTGGCCAAGAGTTCTTGGCTCCTCATCCACACGTTCGACTCTCGCACCTCTAGCTGGGACACGGCGATTGGCAGCTGGTCGTGGAAAGAATGGGTTCACATTGATCGTTGGATCAATTTCCTCTAGTGGTGGCATGGAAGAGTCGCTATCCTCATTGGATGAGTTGGCTCTAACCGATCTTGATGGCCTCCTTCTTCTCTTTGTCTTCTTGAGGTTGCTTATTTACAGCCTCATTTGAAACATCATGTCCGATAGATCATCAACCTTCTTTTGATGATGATCCATTTCTTCCCTGCGAGTCTTCTCACTCCATTGGAGTTGAGCTTCCTTTTCCGCTAACTCCGTTTGGTAATCACGTTCTCTTTCTTCAGCCATTTTTCTTTCCTTAAACTTTCTCCTCAAAGTCCTCTCAAGCTCTTGATCAAGAGGTAAGAGGTCTTCGTTGTTCCTAGACCTGCGCATACACTCGAAGAGATATCAAATAACAAGGGATAAGCTCCCAAACTTGACAACCTATAACCGAATTCGGCCTAAACCAAATCCCCGGCAACGGCGCCAAAAACTTGTTCGCCACTTAGCGTGCGAGCAATCAAGCTTTAAATTTATAAAACTAGAATAAAAGCAAGCGAACCCGCAGTGTACGGATCGGCGTAGATTAGCAAGTATTCCAAAGTATCGAACACAGGGAATTGGGGGGAACAAATTCAGTTGTAAAGTTGTCAAGCAAGTAAAGGGGTAAAGCTTTGCAAATATATTGGGAAAACAGCAACCCTAAAAATCCAGGTATCTAATTGTGGCAATCGATTCAAGATATACTAAAGAACTAAAGACAGAGTTAAGAATTGCAAAGGTATGCTAAGGTAAAGCAATGTACGGTGAAGTTTCAAGGCTTTATATGACTTATCTAGAAATACTCTCTATAAAGGTTGTTGAGGCTTCAGTATAGAAAGGATCTAAAGACAAGAATTAATCTCAAATACCCAAACTTGTAACCCAAGGATCAAGACTAACTAAACCGATTAAGGTTGTGACACTCGAAATCAAAGTAGAGGTTGTTGAGGCTTCACTACTACCTAGAAAAGGCAAGCCAAGACTAAGTTAAAGCAAATCTTTAACTTTGGATTAAAGTAAAAGCAAGGTTCGTAAACTGAAGTAAATCACGGGTAGTTCTTGAGAATCACGGCCGTGAAAACCTAAGAACAGCTGAACAGGCCGTGATTTAGGGTGTCGACGATATTTTTCTAACTCTCAGGGTCCAATCAAATTACAATCGATCTATCATTATCTAAGCCACAACTATCAACCCTTCACCTTAGAATTGCTAAAGGGTTTTAGTCAATAATCATCATTATAAAATCAATAATCAAATATGAAAGGGAGAAAAGGTAAAACCTTGAAATCTCAATAATAAACTCAAAACAAATGTCAATCAAACACAATAATCGCAAACCACGTTCAATGGATGTAGAATCAAAGGAACAGAAAAACCTCACAAAATTTCTAGGGACAATGAAGAACGGGATGTCAATTCGCCTTCAAATGTAAACCCTAAGATCTTCCAACTCCAAAAATAGGAAAGTGCATCCTTCCCTAAATCTTCCTTGTACGCAATAAAACCTTCAAGCGTTCCTCTCTTTGGGGATCCAACTCCTTGGGGCTGTCACCGTCCGCCTTTCAATGTTGAAGGCTATCGAATATATGTAGGGATCTATCTAGGGTTTAAATATAAAATCCTAAATATTTGGGCTGAAAATAAATCGAATCCGCTGGTATCAGAAGATACTCTAGGCCGCGTCATAAGGTATCAGAAAATACTTTGGCGCGTCAGACGGTATCAGAAAATACTTTGGGCCGCGTCCGAAGGTATCAGAAAATACTTTGGTCCGTCAGAAGGTATCAGAAAATACTTTGGCGCGTCCTAAATTCCTTTTATGCTCATTTTTGTCCCGCTTTAAGGCTTAATCCTTAAATGTGCCATTTTTGCTCCATAATTCGCCAAATTACCTACAATTGCAATAAAACTCTGTGTAGACCTCTATTCTTACAAAGTAGGTGAATATAACCATAAATGCCATGAATGTATGTCTATGCATGTAAAATAAAGGGAAAATCTATATAAATACGTGCCTAAAAATAGGTCATAATTCATGTCATCAACTATCATGAGCGAAGTTACCTCACTTGAAGCAGAAAAGAGAATGAGCCAAAGTGGACAGGTTGAAGAACATTTGTATGATATATATGATGAAAGATCCCATGAAGGAAAATGATCTTGAAGAAGTACATTTAGCCAGATATGATTCGGTAAGTTGAAGTATAACTGTCTTATTTATGATTTATCTATTTTTCTTTATTATATATATATTACCTTATATTTTGTTACTAATATATGATAGATTTGCATCGGTGCCGGTGATTCTGTTAAAGATGTTGCTTATCCACATTCTCTCATTACTTTGCTTCATTTAAGTGATACGAAGGTTTGTCAACACATTTTAAAACATTTAGTTTATAATAATTTCTCTAATCAATCGATAAATATTAGTTTCAGTCACGTATGCGGTCGAATGTTGTGCTTCTTGTCGAGATGGACTATACAACTAGAGACTTGGTTAAGTCGTTCGTTATGAAAGATGTTGATTATGTGGTTTCAAATGAGTGGAGAAGTAACGTTATTGCTATGTTGGCCAAAGATAAGAAGATTGAGTATATACTTGATCATCTCTTTGCACAAGAGGTATTATCTAAACACTTACATTTTTTAGTCAACTAACACATATTGTAAATTTTTACTCAATTCTTAATTTACTCTATTATCAGGATAATGAGTTGTGCTTAAAAGAAAGCACTAGTTACACGACAGAGAAATCGTGAAATTTGAGCTTTAACAATATTATGTTGCAAGCACGTGCAAACAATGACATAGTGATTGGTTATTTGGACTCCAATTCGAACCAATTTGTGCTTAATCCCAGCAACAAGGAGAACCCAAGGTCATGGAAAGATGCAATTTTTGTTGTCATCTCAAGAAAAAGAGGTGGATGAATATTGTATTATTTAAATTTGTACTTGATCTTTGTTGAGATATTTATAGTATCTAATTTAACCATGTTAGATGTTTTTTTATTATCAACAAGTTGATAAAACTTGGTATTTGTTTAAGCTATTAGATCACATCTGTATTGTTGACTTTTCATCTAAAGAAACCATAATTATGGAATGACATGGCAAAAGAATGGGAAGCTGGGATGGTTTTTTGAGCATTGAATTCTTTCAGCAGGTCGCTGCACTTTCAGCTACTATTTTAATGATGATGGTGTCAATCAATTGACACTCTCCCTTCAACTGAGACAAAAAATGATGAGGTATGTGCATGCATGTGTAGGTCTCCTAAACAAGGGTCTTTCAAACAATTGAGTGTCAGACACTATTGTTATTGGTTACTTGTAAGTAGTCAATTAAGTTTACAGTTTTACCAGCTATAGTGAAGTAAAAGGTAGATCAAACAATCCAAACATTTTGCGATGCTTCTTTTCTGTTAAGCCGAACTTATTTCATAATTTTCTAAATAAATTCTTAAAATCCTCAATTCCAGAAAGCACTAAAATCAAACACACATAAATATTGATATTCCTTAATTAAATAGCAACTCAATATCAACATAAACTTTCTAATAAGACGGAATTAAATACTGAAATATTACATTTCACGAGTTAAAATAACTGAAATTTAAATTTGCAAATACATTTGTTTCAACGTATTATTCAATATAGTGATAACATTTCAAAGAAGACGAGTAAACTGATTGTAATACAATACACTTGAAAAATAACAAGGAAAAACCAAAATGCGTAACCAAGACACTTCCAAGATAGATAACTCCGAGCTTGTCCATAATATAAGGGAGACGCCCATGGGCACAATGCAAAAGTATCATATCGTATACATAAACCTTCATCATCGATAACCCAAACATTGTTCTCATCTTCAATGAAGCAATAATATAAGTTAGGCTTCGAAGGAACCGAAACCATCACGACATTGTTCATGTAGAAGATTTGCATGAGTTGTTTCCGAAATATACAAATTGGAGTTGTGTGCTCGAGACACCATTCTCCCTTGTCGCTATCCACTAAACGTCACACTTTCATCCTCTTATCAAGATTGTTTTCTAAGATGCCACATCTTATCAAGCCTTTGTGACCCAATGGAATCAATATGCATCCTCCGGGAAAAGCATTAACACTATCGGGCAATTTAATGTGGTTCAAGTGATTAGGGTTATCATAAGGATCATAAGTTACCACAGTTCTTGTATCCCAAAAATACCAATACAAGATACCATTTTTACTAGAGTTTTGTGATGAACGAAAGCAATATAACATTTGAGAGCCGACTAGTTCCTTACTAGTCCATCTCCCGTTATCTGAAGAGAAGGTCACTACATTATAGATGAAGGAATTTGGAGAATCCGGATGATGTCCTTTAACTCCAATACACACAACCTTGTATGTAAGGTAGGTTGGATTCTCACATCCTAGTCGGCCGGCACGTGTGGCAATACCTACTGAACATAACCAAATACCAATATTAGGACGAGATAAGGAAGGCAAGTTGACGGATAGTTTGGTGAGCGGGTTGGAGACACGAAAATCTATCTTCTTTACAAGTTTCCGTTTGATTGACTTAGGTTGCCGTAAGATTGAGAGTGTTAATCCTTGACTCGAGGTCCTAAAATAGTAATTATTTTCTTTCTGACCATGTTGATAGTATTTGCCTTCTCTCCTCCAAAGATGCCATGACGAGGGCGGCATTGCAGTAGTACGTGCTCTTTGCAAATAAGTATGCCCAAACATTGGACTCATTACAACGTAATTCAATTTCTTTGAGACGCAATTGCATCTAAAGAGTAGTTTGATGGGTAATCTCAGTAGAATTTCTTCAACAATCTCTTTCGGAAGATCATCTATAGCTGCACATAATTCAAGTATATATGTTATACGAGATAAGTCACAAGGATGTTAGTAGTAGCGAAATCAACTTACAAAGTGACTGAAGAGTGTTAATTGGTTGCATCGTCCTACGGAATACATGTAACACCATACTTGGACCTTTTGTTGTAAGCATTTCCTATTTCACGGTCGAACAACTCCAAGTGTCAGACAATTCTCGTCTGTAAAATCATCTTCCGGGCATTATGGAGGATGAAAACATGTTAATGAGATGTGTTTACAAATTTAACTAGGTATTTTAGGTCATATACCTTAGTCACTTAGTGTACCGTCACGTAGCAATAATCGAGTTTTTTTTTACTGATTTATGTAATTCTTATGAACTTACTTAGGTTGTGGTATGATAGTTGGTTTATGTAAATGTTATGGACTTACTTAGGTTGTGGTACCATAGTGGTGAGTGTTCTTTGAATTATTAATTATGAAGTTAAGTAAGATGACATCACATATGATAATCAAGCTACATACGCTTTTACGTCATCATACGACACACTGAGACATATTGATGATAGTTCATGATCGCTCACCCATATGTCTACTGAACCAAGCTCATTCACAGTTGATGGGGTATTGTAGTTTATGTTGTGACTTGATTACTACAGTTAATTAAAGTGAATTCTCTAAGTGGATGAGGAATTGCAATATCATTCATTGTACTCCACAAACTCATTCTTTAACAACTAGTTGACAGATTAATAATGCTGGAACTAATAAAGGTTTCAGATCCTTGTCGCAGTACAACAGTTATGAGGCGCATGTGTCCAAAACCGGCATAAATAACGTTAAAAAAAAAAGAAGGAAGAGGCCACGACGCCCTAATATAAGGGGCTTGGGGCGCCTCATAAGGCGCATGCGCAACCTACATAAATAACGTTAAAAAGAAGAATGAAAATAATATAAGGGGCTTGGGGCGCATGCACGTGTCCCAAGTGGGGGCGCCTCATAAGGAACATGCGATGTCTCGTTTCCGTTTTTCTACCACGTCGAATAACATTATTCTTTGTCAAATTATCTTGTTTTCTATTTAAAATCTTATTGAAATAATTTGAGTAAGAAATTGAGGCAAATATAATCGTAAAAATCAAAGAATAAATCAAATCTTCTAAATCTTTCCAATAGATAAAAATAAACTGTTGTATTATCCGTGCACTACGGATTTTATTAAAATTTACTATTGTGGAATATGTCTTTGAAGAATTTGTGCTTTAATACAAATCGCTAAAATATAAAAGCACTTCTAAATAAGGGTACATTATTAGTCTTAAATTATTTTTTCTAGATTTTTTGAATTACTTTTAAATTTAATTTTATTAAATTTGCAAATATTTTTTTAATTCAAAAAAATGTAAAATTAGGTCTAATTTACTTTCTAGATTTTTATAATTCTTCAAATGGTTTTAAGTTTCTATATTTTAATTTTGTAAAAAGTATTAAGGTTTGCTCTAAATTTACTTTTCTAGATTTTTCAATTAAAAATATTTTACAACATTATTTAGGGTTTATAGTTCAAAACAAAAATAAAAAATAAGTTTTTTTAAATTCAAAATTAGTTTTTATATTTTATTATTTTTTAGTTGAACTATTTGTGAAATATATTAAAAAAAGTATGAGAATAAAACAAATGAAACCATGAGGTACCATGAGGAAATTTAAAAATATGTGGATACCATGAAGGTAAAAAAAAAGTACATGATACAAAAAGATTAGATTAGATTTAACAAAATTTATAGTTAGTTATTTATATATTTTTAAAGCTCTAAATATTTTAAAGGTTTTTATCTTCTATCCAATATTTTATAGGATTATATTTTTTCTTTTATCTTCTATCCGGATGAAATGCCAAGTACCTTCCTTACTTGCCTAAAGGGACTAAGATAACGGTTGGAAGACGACCTCTTCCGTTTACTTTTGGAATTCTTCTAACACGGATCCAAACTTCCTGACTCGACTGAAGTTTGATCTTAACCAACCGAGAAGTAACCTCTAACACGATTCTCTCTATACCTTTAGTTGTCTAAGTAGATTTTCGTTGTCTACTTGAGGAACTCCTCCAAAGCATCGGTATAGTTAATTCAATAATCCTCAATCACAGATATCTCTTCTTAACTGTACATAGCTCGTCAATCCCAAACAACTCTTGCACGTCCTCAGTTGATGTCGGTCAGTCAATAGTTGACTTATCTCCATTTTCGGGACTTACTTTTCTCATACCTCTTTTGCCGTTGAATTTCCTGGCGAGCACTACTTACTCGAGTTCATCAATTTATACTCCTTTAGCTCATTCTACATTACAAACTTCCAGTTCCCCCGTGAGCTAACTCCATTTCTCGAGTCCAACTGTGTTATCCATCTGATATCAGTGGTCCTTTCTAGATCTTCTACTATAGCTTGTAAGCACGTCTACGCGACTCTCATGACCTTAACTTCCCTCCACTTGCGGTTTATCTCGTATGGAATGCTACCACACTATGTCTTCATTGGCATAGAACCTTATCAAAATCATATGCTTCTTATTCCTCTAGTTCTTCTTTTACAATCCATATGTTCTAGCTGTGATGTGTACCCTTTTCTTAGCCAGTAGATAGTAATTCACTCACACAATTTCCTTGGTCTCAAATGACATAAGGGGTTCATCCCTGGCCATCTAGTCTTTCTTCTTAAGTTCTTAATTAGAGTTACTAGTTCGAACTCACTTCATGTTACTATTAAGGGTATTAGCACTGGTATCGATTTAACTTCACATTTGTCGCCGTTGATCTCTTGAAGGGTCCTCCAGATGTCTATAAAATTCTTTCATAGGTCTATGGTTATTCTCCTTATATGCCAACCAGTTACCATTAGTTGACCCGCACGTTTTATGTCCCAGTTACTACCAACTAGTCTGTAGTTGACCTTCTATAAGATCACGAACTTATTGTTCTTCAATCTCTTTTGAAGTTTGAAACACTTGGTGAGAATCTATCTTCTACAGTTTCTTTGTCAATACCCCTTTAGCTCCTTCCACAGTCTGCACTTCTCTTGTTCTCTTATGAGATCACTATACTCTTTTGAGTCCAGTCATAGCATTCATCTGTCGTCAATGAGTTTATCAAGTCTTCACGATTTTTCTTACTTTGTTCATCGTCTGTTTGCGGTTCTTTGTTATGACCGTTAATGTTGGTAACTTAAATCTTTATGTGAATGAGAAGTTATAGTGGACTTTCTAGTCCACCAAAATAACTCTCTCACATTCTTCTCTTTGATGGGTGTTGTTTTGATCATGCTACCATTATAGAAATTCGTTGTCTCAGTTTTATACTTCTCGTATCCTTGAAGGACTCTACATGCTTTGATACTTATGTCGAAGTTTCATTCAAAAATTCTCGTATCCTTGAAGGACTCTACATGCTTCCATGGTTACAAATTTATTTCTCGTCATCAAACTCACCCTCTATCTTTGTACCCTTTAATTTCTCACAGCTAGGTCAACACCCTATCTTCTTTGTATTCTCATGCCCATGCTTGCATATGGCAGCGTTCGCCTTGATTGTAACGTCCTTTACCCTGCAAATCTTGGTTGTACTCTGTTCTATACGATTCTTGTTCCCTTATTATTATCTCTAATCTGATCTCTTGTCGTCTCTTACATGGACCATCTGTGTTGATGACCTAGGTCCCATGATAATCGGGATTACCTTGGAATCTCGAGTCCACCAAGATCATTCTCACATGTTCCTTCATTAGCGCGTTGTCTATAATATTGCTCTCTTGAACTCCGTTGACTCTATTACCGGCCTTCTACTCTTTTGATACTAGCGTCGCGGTTCCTTTCAACTTCTTATATCTTTGATGAGGTCAAAACTTCTCCACCCTTGCGGGGTCTATCTTCCGCTTTTATACTCAATTGTAGGTTTTCATTCCGTGCACCTCAGATCGTCATATCCGAGTTGACTCGTCTGGTCTCTCATATGTTTGTACTTATGGTGAAAATTATCTCAACATCCTTACTTCTTTGTCAACCCGTTCTTCGGATGATTTATAGGGTCACTAGGACGCCCACCAGAGTATAATACTCAATCCTAGGTCTAAATCCATTGTCCCGTGTTGAAAACTCTTCAAATCCGTTGCCGATTTATCATGAAGCGATAATCTTTTCATGATATCATAACTAAAGGATATAAGGTATCCTTTAGGATACTAACATGCTACACATACACATTTATATAATCATACATTAAAACATATCAATATAAGTCTATATACTAACTCACTTATCATTCCAAATTGCAGAGATCCACGGAGAACGATGGTGGTCCGACGTACTACTAACCCAACAACCCGACTATGCACGTGTGTAAAAACATAAATCCGTTTTGAAAATCTTAGACCCCTTTCGGGTTCTGGTTATTTTATACATTCGGTCTTTTAGAAGATTTCAAGTGCCAATGTTGCCAACCCAGAGCTCTGATACCATGTTGTAACACCCCAAATTCTCGGAACTCGGGGAGCTACTGGTTAGGACCTCACAATGGGTCCCGACCTTGGTTTAACAACAACATTACTTGGATCTTACAACAAGGCACAAATGTACTTAAAACAATTTCGAAACATAATATTTTTTTATTGTATGAATGTACACATATGACAGCCTTACAAAACATAAACATATACACAACATGCATGTTGTATGGGAGACTTCCCCGTCCCCATCTAATGAGTACGTGGACCCGGCTGACCATCCGTTCCGGATCTTTCTGCAACTGTCTATCTCTACAAATCTACAACACGGATAAACCGTTAGCTAACAATCCAAAAATAAGCAGAATAAGGATAGCACAAACACAAACAAGGTAACATAAACAATCATCATGCTGGCACACAAACCGGTTATTATCTAGTAGTTAAGTGATTCACCTTATTCCATTTTACAGTTGTGGCACGAGAACCTTAAGAGTTCTCGCCTCCGTTCCTTATCCAACTGGGTGTAGGTCTAGCTTACCTCTGCCGGTAGCATCTTTACAAACCGAGTGTGGACTAGTCCCTAAAGAAACCCCCAGCGCCCTCAAGCTAACTGAGCAGAATGCCACCGCCCGTTACTCTTAGGCCAAGATATAGGTCGGTATATATTTATTACTAAAATATAACTATAAACATCTCATTCACACACCACTACCATTATTCATACTCATTTTTAGAAGTCAGCTAAGTAAGCCCAAAGGACTTACCTGAATTCCAACATAATCTCGTTATCTCGACTCGGTCTGTAACCGCAGGAACTCAACCGCCTGTTATAAAAGGCAAGTGGATCAATAATATATCCCACTTAATTAGAAGTCTCTGACTTCTAAGATATTTAACTCTATCATCAGCTAAATTACCAGAATACCCTTATACGGATAAATGACTGTTTTACCCCTGGTCCCGAAACTTTATAAAATTCCATAACAAAGTTCCAAGCTATTCTTTGGAACTCAAAACCACCCTCAAACTATCAAAGGAAAGTTTGCTAAAGATTTAGAAGAGTTAACCACATTCTTGACTTTCATAAAAAGTCGTCGAGGTCCGACTTTGGCTTAAGATATGAGAACCGAATAAAAATATAAAAAGTCTAACAAAAATCTCTAAGTCTTTTATGCTATGCACTCTATCCATAGTAGTCAGAATTTCCCAAAAATACCTAATAATCACTTCTACACAAATTCTCAAAGTCAGTTCCTAAACCAGAAATTCAGACTTAGCCAAAAACTTAGTATTTCTTAACTGCTCAGCCAGTCCACTTTGGACCTTCATAGATCTAAATCCAACCGTTGGATCAACCCCAACTTTTGATACACCACACTATGCAAGACACTCTATAACATGTTAAAAACTGAACGGTGGATTATGTTTCTAAGATATCCAAACTTAAGCTCAAACATGACTGCACAACCCAGAAAAATTTCAGCACTCAACAAACATCCATAAAACTGTTTAAGGTCTCAACTTCAAAAATTCATAACTCCTAAACCACTTGCTGGATTCATCCCAAATTTTAATATGTTCCACCACAATATGCCAACTATATCATATCCAAAATTCAAGTCAAACAGAGATCAAACTCTTATTCAAAACTATCTCTCAAAACAGCATCACATGCTGTTTTTCCTAACATTCAGCACAGTTATAAAAACTCTGTGAGGAGTCAACTTTGAGACACCATAACTCTCAAACCGTAGCATGGATTCCTCTAAAATTTTAGTACGATCTACTTACTATACCAACTATAACTTGTCAGAAATTCAAGTCTAACAGAAGTCAATAACCCCTCCAAATTTATTCCACAAAACTGCATCTCAAGCAAATTTCCTCAAACTCAGCACACTAAAAAAAAACTGCATGAATAGCCAACTTCGGGATACTATAACTCTCACACCGTAACTCCGATTGTTCCCAAATTTTAGTATGATATACTATGCAACATTGACTAGAACATGCCCGAAAATCAGCAAGAAAGGAGGTGTCTAACATACCCAAATTTGGACTCGAAAATGCCTACTTGTCACTTCATGAAAACTCGGAAACAACATGACTCTTCACTGCTCCTCTATGGCTGTTCTGGGCAGCTTTAGGAAACATAAAAGGTACTCTTAGGCATGTAATATGTGGACGGAAGTGCAATGGATCAAGGGGGTATAAGCTTACCCTTTTGCCGAGACTCAAAGGTATGAAAGACGAGAACCCAAAGGTTGTTGCTTCTTGTTGTCGATGGGTGCTTCTGTTGCAAGGAGAACACACCCCAACGTCAACGCCAAGGCTCTCCCGCAGTCTGGGTTCACGGCCACTCCAGCGACTAGGGTTAGGCGCCTCTGTAGATCTGTGTTGCGCTTGCAGTCGCGCGACCGTGTTGCTGGAGTCCCCGGCTGGCTGCGTGGCTGTCTGCGAGCCCAGGCGTGCAGAAGAGATCCGGATGCTTTGCTGTTGCGAGCCCAGACGTGCAGAAGAGATCCGGCGCTGTTGTTGTGAGCCCAGACGTGCAGAAGAGACCCGGCGCTGTTGTTGTTGCGAGCCCAGACGTGCAGAAGAGATCCGGCGCTGCTGCTGTGATCTAGGCTGCATTGGCCTGTTGCTTTGTCGATTTCCAAATAGGCGAGAGTGGTTGCGGTAGAGAGGGAGGAATCAACGGGAGAATGTAGCAGCAATTAGGTTAGGAAAAATAATAGGTTTAGAATTAATTAGGGATTAGGGTAAAATATGGGTTGTGCCAGCTGGGCCGGAAATTACTATCTACTGGGCTTAGTCCGATGGGCCTGCTCATCCTACTAGATGATAGCTATTAAATGAGTCGTTAACTTATACGGAACTACTCTTCGGGGTTTTTTTTTTGTTATCATACAGAAATGTTATTCAGTTTACATATTTATCACTTTATGTGAATTAAGTTACATGAAATGATAGAACTTTGATAAAATTTTCATAATGTATAACATTCTCTAGAATGAGAAGAGGTTAGCGGATCGAAATCCGGTTTGATCGGTATTAAACGGAAAATAAATTTTCCGGTTATTACACACTCCTCCCTAGGTAACAAAACAATTAACGTGTTATTTTGATATCAAATCTCCCAATTACCCTTAAAATTTTCATCTCCCACCTTTTTATCCTTTGAAAATGAAGGTTATAATCGTCATTAACTAATAATGCCTATAAATTTCACACATTGCAAATTAGTGGATATTTTTTTGCTACCAAACATAATTTCTCATTTCTCACCAATTGTAATTCCCAGTAATTCAATTCCTAGGAAAATCAATTCCCGGAATTATAAATCCATTGTTTAACCAAACAAGCACTTAATGATACTCATACAAACAACTCTCTTTCCTTCAAACACACAACTTTAACTTTACAAACAACTCTCTTCCCTTTCAAATTTGTTCTATTTCACCGGAAAAAAATAATTATATCATATTTTCTTGAAATTAATTAAATAGTTTGAGAAAAGAAAAAAAAAACTCTACGAAGTAAAAGAAGTTAGCCACTTTGATCCTCTTACGACCTGCAAAATACAAAGTGTAGTCTTCAAAACAAGTTTCCATATTAGCGCATGTAAGTAAATTTAATTTTAAGAAAAAATAACCCAAAACAATATCAACTATCAACCCAAAATAATACCAACTTTAAAAATTACTAGGAACGATACAACTATTAGTGCTCGTTTGGTTGGAGTAGTGGAATGGAAACGGAATGGAATCGGATAAGGGTAAGGAAAGGAAATGGAAATGATAAGATTACTTTCATGTGTTAATAAACCTCTAACCAAACGAAATTTTTGAGTCATTCGGAATCATTCCGTTACCGGGAATGATTCCTACCCCTACCAAACGGGCCCTTAATTTATTTACCAAAAATAATATGTCTTACTTTTCCGGCGAAAATACAAACTCCGGTGATAACGTGGTAACCGAAATTTGACATGTTATCAAAACATGGATTAGTTGTGTAATATGGATTGTTTTTTTATTAAATTAAGTTAATAACACATAAAAAATTTTAAAAATATATTAAATAAGTTATTTTATTTAATTATTATATTTAAAATATAATTTTTGTAACTATTTTCTTATAAAGTTTTACAAATTTTTTTAATAAATATTTTTTTAAATAAAGAAAAAAATTATAATATATATGAAAAATAAATCGGTTTCTTAAAAAAAAATTAAACCTTTTTTGGATTTTTTTTTTTTGTATATATTTAATTAATTTTAATACAATAAAATATTTTTAAAAACTCAATTTTTTATTTAAAAATTAGTTAAAATATATAAAATATCAAAAAAGTTTTTAAAAAATTACAAGAATTTTTTTTTTAATTACAAAAAAAATATTTAAAAAAAAATGTTCTTTACATTTAATTTGGTAAAATAGTCTTGTATTATATATGATGTGGTTTTCTTTAACTTTTTTTACATATGATAATGATATAATTTGCCAACTTTCCAGAAAAAGTGTTCATCCTTGTCCCCGGTTACAAGGCAAATTTGTAGCAACAAAACCATTTTTATGAGGGATGGAGATAAACAATCAATGCAATATCCTTTGGAAAAAAAATAGAAAAATGAGTAAAAAGGAGTCCTCCAAAAAAAATGAATAATAAGACGTATTCGCACTTTATTATTAAGGTTAAAGCAGCTTCTATTTAAAATTGAACGCAGTATGCAAAATTTTATTTATTAGCGAGCGGAAGTATTGCATATCCAATTTTAATTTTTGAACAATTTTGAACGTTCAAACTTTCTTCTTCTTTTTTTAATCTTTGTATCAACATATCTTCCTTAAACTATCTACTTCATCAAATATCCTTTAAAAATGTCTCTTTAAACAAAGTTATGAATGTTGATCACGCTTAACTCCAAAGTAAGAACACTTCTTGTTGAAATGGGTAGCAATCAATCCTCGTAACTCAGGGTTAGCTCTGATTGATATATATATATATATATATATATATATATATATATATATATATATATATATATATATAGAGTTTGGCTCACATGTAAACAACCCTTATAGTGTTCAATGAGAACACACGTTAACCATAGGATTGCTTTGATCTAATGGTCTTAATTAAACCAAATTTTAGGGAATATTTTACTCCACTTTCCAATTAAAGAGGGTGCATTACACTCTCCATACTAATTATAGTCAAATATGGTAGTTAGAGATTCTCTCCCTAATTGTTATTATCCTAATCTCTACATTTAAATCCAAATCTGGTTTTCAACGTGAATTCATATTGCACTTTTTTTCATTTCTCAATTCATCATTCACCATAGTTGATATCAACAACATTTCTAAATCAATTCAATTATCATCTCCATTCTTCTAGTTAATATTGTACAAAAGTATTTGTCTGTGTTCATGAAAATATTCGTCAATATACTATTAAGAATTCATTCATACCAATATTACTCGTTCATGTCCAACAAATTTTAGTCGATTATTGATAACTGAAATTAATAGTCAGTGGTACATAAATTATTTATTTATATAGTGAAAAATATACGCTCATAATTTGAAGAGACCAATGTTTCAATCTTCGGACAATTCGCGAACATATACGTATACGAAGATATTCGACCATATTACTTAAAATATTCGTTAGTGTACTATTAAATATTCGTTAGTGTTACTAAATATATTCGTACATATGATATAATATATTCGTTGCAAAATTTAGTTATTCAATTGTTTCCAATAAGTTGTCGCACATACACGGACAAACCACCACAAATCGCCGGATAAAAGACATATAACCACCGAATATTTACAACATTTAGTGTCGAATAAAAACTAAAGTACAATAATTCATGTATATGACAATGAAATAACAAATTTTGTTCATCATATCAAAGAAGGTTTCAAGCACCACAAAAACATATTGAATCTTAATCTAAGCAAAATCAACGTCCTTCTCATTTTGCTAAATACATTAACATACATCAACGAATAAAATCTCAATAAACAGTGAATACAAATCCAATAGCACATGCTTCTCTTGTACTGTTGAGGATGAGGGCAACCATGGATTCCGGTTGGTCTGCAATGATGACAAATTTGGAGTCGTACAAGAAGATTGTTGATGGTAACGATGTAATATCGACACGAGACTACGAGGATAAAGGAAAACGTGGCTTTTGAATAGCCTCGAGCGAAATTGATGGTGAGCGAGACGAAATTGGTCTCATAGACGGTTGAGTCGCGATGCACGAGACTGAAGGAATGTTGGAAGGGTACCTGAGGCATTCGAGGGAGAGCCATGGCGAGTTCAAGTCCGGATCTGCGAAGAAAACCGGCTGACCAAATATGGTATGGAGACGACGGTGGTGCCTTCATTGGACGAACGACAGCAACCCTAATCATCGTTGAATCGCCCTTGCTCGCAATTGGAGTCGTTTCACAAATAATCGGTTATTGAACGATGATGGAAGATGGAAGATTTGAATGAGAGATTCTAGGGCAATATAAGGTAACAAATCTTTTTATATATAATAATGGAGCAAATTAAGTGAAAATTGATTTTCACGTGCAGCCAATTCCCCACTCTCATTCTAAATTGTTTTATTTTTATTTTTTTCCCCTATTTATTATGGTTAATCTTGACCATCTATTACTCTAATCTTACGGATTAGATTTGTTCTCATTGTACACTATAAGGGTTGTTTACATGGGAGTATGATTCTATATATATATATATATATATATATATATATATATATATATAAGAAATCGAAGTTAGCTCTAATAACATCTGTAAGACCCGAGGTCTTAGGGATGTTGTTCCCGTGTCAACCATGCACGCGTAGAAACTTTGTAGGAGGACACTCATCATGAAATTGATCCCACGCGAGCAATTTCAAATAAATCCCCATTCAAATGATGCGGGGTGAAAATTTTACAAGGTGTTACAATAGGTAGTGGTTAACGCTTTCTTCATTTACATTGTCTCGTTTTGTCATGTGGATAACTTATTAATGATACATATACATACATCTCTCTTTCCTTCAAGCACAAAACTTTAGCTTTACAAATAACTCTATTCCATTTCAAATTTATTCTATTTCATAGGAAAAAATAATTATGTCATATTCTCTTGAAATTAGTTAAATAGTTTGAGAAAAAAACTCAACGACGTAAAAGTAGTTAGCCACTTTGATCTCTTACGACCAGCGAAAGATAAAGTGCATTTTTCAAAACAAGTTGCTATAGTTAGAAGATTATGTGCAAAAGACATTGAAGAAGAGTTAGAAAGCATAAATGACTTAGGCAGATACAATTAATGCACTAGCTAATTTGGGACCGTCGGTTATATGGTTGAAATACAATTGATATTCAACTATAATTTAATTTCTTTCTTCTCCTTCTTCCTTATCCTTCCTCCCTTGTTCTTCTATCTTAGTGTATCAGAAATGACTCTTTGGTTTGAGTTGCGAATGGTGGAAACTCAACAATTATACTGTTTGAGCATAACACTCGTGTTATGAACACCACTGGTTGAAGCTTACTTCGACTATATGGCCGCATTTTATCTTAAGAATGAATTCTGCCTATCGTGAACGATTACCTTTGGTTACGGTTGCATATCGGCTCCCCCCTATGGTTTTTGTGTTTACATTGCTTATTTCACTTATAAAATGATTATTTCATTTCTGAACTGGATGACCTTGAGATAGCTTTATTTATATTAATAGATGATATTTTTTCTCTCATCAAAACAACATGTTGGAAAATTAGTATGTTTTCGACCGTGAAAAGCTACGTCATAACTCAGATTGTGATTATCAGCGCATTTAAGTAAATTTAAGTTTTAAAAAGAAAACTTAATCTCTTACCTTCTCTTGTTTGAGATTTGTACATCTTTCTGTTGAAGTTTGGATTTTTTGGTCTTATAATGGGCCTAATAAGTGCATTGGTATACCCTATCATACTTGTAAACCCAAAGCGAAGATGGTAGTCTATTGGAGAAATCTTCTACTTGGGTGACATGTATGTCGAGAACTGGAAAAGACAGTATCGAGAAGATCTTGAAAATCATAACGCTTCCGTCTTCCTCAAAACCTCCTCCTCATGTTCATTATAACCTTCCAAAGGCTGCTCAAGCGGATCTTCCTCCTCCTCAGGTCGACGGTGGCCACGTTTTCAAGGAAGAAGCCCGTCACATCGAGCACAACTATGAAGACGCCCTTTTCCACACTAATTATTTCTATCCCGTCTACGAGGTCATGGATTGAGAAAATATTTAACTTTATTTAGTAATTTGAATTAATCTCATTAATATTTAATTTTGATTAATCTCATTAACCTTCCCAAAAAAGTATTGATCTTTGTCTCGGTTACAAAGTAAATTCATAGCTACAAAACCATTTTATGAGAGATGAAGATAAACAATCAATGCAATATCCTTTGAAAAAAATTAGAAAAAAAAAGTAAAAAAGAGTCCTCTAAAAAAATGAATAATAAGACGTATTCGCATTTTATAGTTAAGGTTAAAGCACCTTCTATTTGAAATTGAATGTTTATTTATTCTATTTTTAGCGCGTGGAAGTATTGCTGACTAATTTCGTTTTTTGAACAATTTTGAACCTTCAAACTTTCTTTTCTTCTTCTTCTGTATTAACATATCTTTCTTATATTATCTGTGTATCAAAAATTTGTCTAAAATTGTGTCGTTGAGCAAGAGTTACGAATGTTGAGCATGCTTAACTCTAGAGTAAGAAGAATTCTTGTTGACATAACCATCTATCTTTGTAACTCAGGGTTAGCTCTGATATCATATGTAAGACCTTGGATTAGGTCTGATACCATCTGTAAGACCCGAAGTCTTAGGAACGCTATCCTCGTGCTAATCATGTACGTGTAGAAACTTTCTAGAAGGTCACTCATCCTGAAATTGCTACCGCACGAACAATTTCAAATAAATCCTTATTCAAATAATGCGGTTAGATAACTTTACGGGGTGTTACAAATAGTAGTGGCTAGTGCTTACTCCGCCTATATTGTCTGGTTTTGCCATGTGGATGACTTATGTCGACCATGAATAGTTTATTTTTGTAGCGGTTGCGTATATATAAGTGAAAGTAATCCAAATTTCTGATACAATATTAATGATATCCCTTAAAAATATTGTAACTCTCTTCCAATACAAAAGTTTAGCTTTATAGACAACTCACTCCCCCTTCAAACTTGTTCTATTTTATCAGAAAAAAAATAATAATTATATCATATTTTCTTTATCAAATAGTAGAATTGTTGAGTTGCTTGCATTTGAGGTTATTCAAATTTGATGTCAAAAGAATCGAATGCAAAAGCACAAAGCCAATGAATCGGACAGATTAATGCACTTTAAAGTTGTACGCGTTTTCTTATTATTTTATGAACTCCAGCTTTTTTAAATAAAAGAAAATAAAATTAATTTATCTTTTTGGTAGACTTTTTTGTGTGTGAAAGGAATGCGTGCATGGACATAATTGTCCACTAACATTGTCGAGTAGATAACATGGCCTTGTTGGTTTATCGAAAGTGATTGTGTATTGATACTCATTAAACGCGCGATTAACATGTAATAACGACATGCAACACGTAATTATCTTTTTACTAATTTCCACTACTTTTAATCTATATATATATATTACTAAAGCACCACCCATTTTGTCCACGTGTCAACTTCTAAGGTCGTCCACATCAACATTTTTTCAATTTATTTACAGATTTGCCACAATATATTTACAGATTTGCCATTAATTATTTTATAAGAATTTTTTTATTAGAATTTATGAATAGTCATCATGCCACGTCAATTTTAACAAAATAAAAACTAAATCTACTTATCTACCAATAAAAATTTATAAACTAATATATTATAATTCGATTTTGTTGAGAAAATCTCATGCAAATCTTTTATTAAGATTTGACACATTTGTTAGATTTAAAACTAAATCAAATTTTGCTCCTCTAACTTTATATAAGTAAAATTGATAATATATTGAGTAAATATAATACTCGAACAATATTCTTTGTAATAAATTTTCAATTATGTTCTTTTATTTATTAAAAATATAATTAATCCTCAAATCTTAATTATATTGATTAATAAAAAATAATTTTTTTTATAGATTAATATCAATACATAATGAAAATTGAAAATATAATTTTTTTTATTTAGACAAACCCGCACAAGGTACGGGCACTAAACTAGTTCACGTCTATAACCCTATATCTTGCTTAAACCTAATGTATTTGAACTTACTAAATACTCCTTAGTTTAAAAAGAAAAGAGAAAAAAGGTTATAGGTATATTTACATCAATAATTTTATTATTATAATTTTGTTTTGAATATTAGTTTCTTTAAACATTTAATTTATTGATTTATTCAGTTTCACGATAATTTACTCCATCTTAAATGTCAAGACACAATAGTCATTATCTAAATTATATAAAAGAAAACTAATTTTGAAAATGAGAATATCTTTTGTCGGCAATTAATGCATAAAATAGATGGATTATCTTTATTTTTATTAATTGATTTTAAAATAAATTAGTTTATTTTCGTGACCTGTAAATGATATTTGTTAATAAATGTTTAAAAAGTTTGTATATTTATATATTGATCAAAATATAAAGTATGAATGTAATAGTTGAACGACTCACATGCGAGTAGATTACAACAATTCACAAATCAACAACCCACGTACGAGTAGGTCCATAACAATACACATGACAATAGGTCTACAACGACTCACATACGAATAGGTCACAACGACTCACGTGTCAGTAGGTCACAATGACCCACATATCAGTAAGTCATAGCAACCCACGTACAAATATTAATCTAGTATCAATAGATATTTTATTTGATTTTGACCAAAAAAAACACAGATATGTATGATTTGTTTAATTTTTAAAACTTCTATGCTTAATTTATACAAGTTATCTAAGTATCATCCTAAATGATAGAATTTAAAAATATGATAGAATTTAAAAAATGGTGAATAGCAAATGATTTTTAAAATAATTATAAGAAAAAGATTTGTTATATTATATTTTTAGTATAAGTAAAAATTTAACGTTATACATAAAGATAATTGATGGATTAAATCTTTTATAAAATAATTATTGTTTAGTAAAAAAATTTTTTGACTTAATTGGTGACTTAGTAAATATTTATTCTAGAAAAGATCGTTAGACCGTCACGTCATCATCAACATCAACGTATACTATCTTAGGAATGACATATAGATTATGATCATGCAACGTACAATGTACATATAATGGGTATATAAACATAAAGAACTCCTTGTTTGGTTTCAAAATAATGCCCCATCGACCTTGGCTCCGTTTGGTAATCGAGTAAATTAAGAGGATTAAGATTATGAGAATTAAAAAGAATAAATAATTGTCTTAATCTCATTTCGTAAGAAAATGAAGGAGATAAATTAAGATAATTAAATTACAAGAATTCTGGAGTACTATGAAACTTTGATTACAAGGGTTATAAGGCGTTGAAGGTAAAATCTCATTTGTAACCCTCTTTCTTTTTTTCATCTCTTGCTTCTATAAAAAATTTTAACCCGTATTTTTTCGCAATTTTACCACAATTATATTCGTTTTAGCATACACTCGTTTCACTTATTCTCATACTCATCCTCTTAAACAGACTCTTTGTATATAGTTTTTCATCTCTTGCGTCTATAAAAAAATCATCTCATTATTTTTTTTTTATCGTCATCTTAATCTACGTAATCATGTGGTATTAAAAAAAACCCTATATATTTGATCATTTATGAACATGCGCTTTACTACCGTACAAAGAACAACCTTAATTTTAATTTCGCAAGTCGAATTAACAACAGCAATCAAAATCGATTTGAACTTGGATACTTAGCTTGAGAAGATTTAGCCATACATTATTGGACAAATGAAGTTGCTCGAAAGATTATGAAACTTAAGAATGATAGCGATGTTTTGGATGCATCTTCATTTTTTATTTTTTATTTTGGTAAGTTTGGATATATGTTGATGGCTAGTTACTTTATAAACGCGTGTATAATGAAACTTGGCAGTAGACACAAATATTATCACGTATTGTTTCTTGAATTCTTGCGGCAGCATGCATCTTGAAGTACTATAAAGTCTCGTTTTACTATTACTGTATAATATTACTCGATGATTGTCCCGATGTGTACAAAAAAATGGTATATATTATAAGCATGCTCAAACAATTTATTTTCATGTATAAGTTTTTATTATTAGTTTTGATCGAGAATATTTGATTATATGTTATGGTTACTGTTCAGCTGCGGTTGAGTTTTTCGGGTAGGGTTATGCGGCTGCACGTGGAGCTGACACGTGTCAAAAAAAAAAAATTCTCGGAAACGATTGAATTTTTTTTTTTGTAAAAACGAATGAAAATTTTTTTGAACTACCATGTTATAAATTTTGGATTATTCTCTTATAAAATTTGAATTATTCTCGTATAATTCATGAACTATTACTTTTTAATATATTATATCAAATTATTTATAAATTAATCATTTATATGTTATGAACTATTCAATTATAATTCATGAACTATCATTTTATAAGTTATGTACTATCCTTTACAAATATTGCATTATGAACTATTTTATTAGAATTCATGAACTATCCTTTTATAAGTTATGAATAATCCCTTAATAACTTTTAAACTATCATTTTCATTCATTTATGGAAGAAAAAAATTCTCGGAAAAGATTGAATTTTTTTTCTTCTAAAAACGAATGAAATTTTTTTTGAACTATCATGTTAGAAATTCTACACTATTCTCTAATAAACTTTGAAATATTCTCATATAATTCATGAATTATTAATTTTTGGGCAATTTTGGTAACTAGGCCTTTTTGAAAAATTAGTGTAGTAACTAGGCTTTTTAATGTTTCAATTAAGTAAATATACCCCAACTTTTTGTAATTATTCTCAAACTCTACACACTTTTCTCTCAAAATGTACATTTACTAAACACAAAACTTGAAAAAACCTAATAAACCAAATTGTTTCTTAATTTTTAATATATTATATCAAATTATTTACAAATTAATCGTTTATATGTTATGAACTATTCAATTATAATTCATGAACTATCATTTTATAAGTTATGTACCATCCTTTATAAGTTTTGCACTATGAACTATTTTATTACAATTCATGAACTATCTTTTATAAGTTATGAATTATCCCTTAATAACTTTTGAACTATCATTTTTCTTCGTTTATGAAAAAAAAAAGTGTTAGTTGCGCATGCAACCGCACGGCCCTAACCTAATTATGAACCGTAGCCGAAAGGTTCCCTATATGTTATACCTATAATCAAAGTAGGACAATTTTTATATTTTGTACGGGTTAGTTTATAGTGTGATCGATATTGTAGTTATAATGAATAATATAAATACACAGAGTATTTGTAAAAGTGATACTGATTTTTACAATAATTTACATTTTTATAAAATTTTAATGCGAATAACTTATATAAAATTCTTAAATTTTAGTTTTAAAATCTCTTATTATATAATATAAACACAGTCTTGTACAACTGTTATTTATAATCTTTTGAATAAAATCACAGTATTAATTATTTTTTTTATAAATATATATTTCGGACAATTTTAGTAACTAGGCCTTTTTGAGAAACTATAGTAGTAACCAGACTTTTTAATGTTTCAATTAAGTAAATGTACTTCAACATTTTGTATTTATTCTCAAACTCTATGTACTTCAACCTTTTGTATTTATTCTCAAACTCTACACACTCTTCTCTCAAGGGCATATTTACTAAACAAAAAATTAAAAAAAATTAATAAATTAAATTGTTTCTAATATTTCAGCACGTTCTTGATTTATAAATTTATATAACATAAATTAATAAAATTGTCCATTACAAAGCCATACTCTTTATATATACCCTAAAATGTCTGGATATATATATATATATATATATATATATATATTAGTGAAGTATTTGTTTGACCTGGCAGTCCAATCCAATCCACCACATGTGTGAATTAAATGCTGAATATGAAGAATGTGTACATTGACAGGTTCCCGCAACTGTGCGTATTTATAATTATTCATACACCGTCTGATTAATTTCAATCTTATTCAAAATCAACTTGTTTAGGTCTAATAAATTCTTCAATAATGAAAACGACATTTCGTAACTTAAAGGCCACGGATTTTTATTTCCGACATATATCTATTATTCTAAATTTTTTGAAAGGTTGATAAGTAACTTCTGGTTCAATTGACTTCGCCGCTCTACATCATCGGGGACGAGAATAATTTGTGGCCCATTGTTGGGAATACCCTCCCAATATCATTATTCTAATTTTGCATTAATTTAGTTTCGTTTTTATGTGATAAACTCTAATGATTTATTATTTAGTGATTATATATAAAAAGAATTTGAAGCTTAGATAAAATAGCTTTTAAAAATTAATTTGTTTAAAAATGTATATGATATTTTGTTAAAAGTTTGTAAAGCCTCAAATTTAGAATCGAAATAATGTTATTAGAAGATAATTCATAACTTTTATACAAACGTTCGAATTACCCCAAAATTTCCCCAAAATTTCGTCCAAACTATAAAAAATAACCCACGAATTAAAAAGAATAGAAAACGTTCAAGTTTATAACTTTGAGAGAAGAGTAAACAAAAAAAAGTTGTTTATTGTTTTTATTTTGGTTAATTGCATATTAATGATGAATAGTTTTTTTTTCCGCATGATGGAGATTTTTTCTTCTTTCTTTTTATACTCGTAATTTTATAAATTACAATATTTAAATTTTTATATTATTTCATTTTTTATTCCTAGTTAATTTACAAAGCATAGACCTGTAAATCAATAAAAATTGATAAAATTTAGTATACAAAAATGTCAATTTAATAGTCGAATTGTGTAAGCCAGGATGCTCCACCATGGGATAAAGTTGTATTTATATAATGCGATCTTGCTAACACTTTCATGCATGCATAGGTCAGATTCCTATTTTACAAATTACTTTTTTATTATAAGAAAATTAAATTTAAACATATTTTTTGAAAAGTCCTTGAAATATTAGTTAACAATATAAAAGAACCTTGGAGAATAATTTTTTAAAAAACACAGCCACATAAAATCTATGCACATTATTTTTTTTGTTGAATTAAAATCCATATTTGGAATTTTAATATATTCCACTCGACATTTATTTTAACTTTTCACATTTTCCTATAAAAATAAAATAAAAACAGCATGCCTTGCCCACGTTTCGGTCATTAATTACAGGCACCAACCTTCCTGTATTTGTCAGTGCCAAACGAATCCTTACAAATCCCACTCTCTATTTATACATCACCCTCCCCCATCTCACTTCCCAGCACTTTCCTCATTAGGACTCGTTTGGCTCAAGCCACTCAGCAAAATTCAAAAATAAACACAAATTGAGCGAAGTTTCTCAGAATGAGAAGGAGATCCTTCAGTTCGGCATCGACGGCGGTCAGGCTAGTGGTATTGGTGGTGGTGACGGCGGCGTTGTCCGCGCATCTGGCGAAATGTGACACAGGAGAGTTTTTGGAGGCCGAGTGCATCAACGTGCCAGCTTCGACGTTCACTAACACTCTTAAATCGTCGTTGAGCGACGTCGGGAAGGTTTTGTCGGTGGTTTCGAAGTTCTCCGGTCTGTTTCACGATCTCCGATTGTCGAACGCCATTAACGATTGTGTTGATTTGCTTAATCTTTCTACTGATGAGCTCTCGTGGACTCTCTCTTCTGCTCAAACTGGTTAGTCATACGCTGCGTTTTATCGATACTCTTCCATTCAAACTAATTGATTCCAACAATTTTAACCTAAAATTCAATTCATAATAACCAACTTTATTTTAGTATTTTTGTATTACTTTTAGTTTTCATTATTTAATTCATACATTATTATATATATAATTAAAATTTGAAGAAAAAAAAAAGTATAAAGCAGATTTATAAATTTTTATAAAAGGAAAAAAAAGATTAAATAGTTTATTTGACAATATATTTTAAATAATTTTTATATGTCCATCATTCTCTAATAGTTATTGCATGGTGTTGACATCACAAATCACAAAATTAGCAAAACAAATGGGACCTTTAATGAAAGGAATAAACTATTTTGCTGCTTACCATACAATTCTCAGCTTTGAATACAATCGTTGTAAGTCGAATTATACTTTTAATAAATATATCAATAGATAATGGGATAACCGAGTAATTGTCAATTGTTGTTAGTCCATTATTATTATTATTAATCCATATATGGGACATCAAATGAAAGAGATAAAGGTATAATTATTATTAAGACTTGTTAATTTACTTGTTCTTGAATGGTTGGATTCTTAGTGGAGTCAATTCAAATGATTGATATGTATAAATTTTAAGGATTAGTATTAAGGTAGTCTACAATAATTTTATGTTCTACTAAACTAAGATTTTTTGAGGAGAGATTACGCAATCTAAAGTTGACTCACATGACCAATAATGTATTAGCTTTGAACGAAACGTCTCAATCCTCGATTTGTAACGCAGGACAATCAAATAAGACCAAAAATCTTGCCATGGACATGAAGACATGGCTAAGCGGGGCATTTATAAACCAAGAAACGTGCCTAGACGGGTTCGACGGTACGAGTAGTTTTGTCAAGACAGCCGTATCGAGTAGTATCGGTGGAGTCTCGTCTTTAGTCCGACAAGCTCTAAATATGGTTCACGTTACACAAAAGCCGCGTCAATATCCAAGTCGAAAGTTAATAAACGATATGAAATCAGAGAAGTCTTTGTCTTTTCCGGAATGGGTTGACCCAAAGGTCCGGAAACTTTTGCAATCCGGTTCGGATCTTCCGGCTCCGGATACGGTTGTGGCTTTGGATGGGTCGGGTAATTTTACTTTGATTATGGATGCAATTGCTGCTGCTCCGGATCATAGTGATAATCGGTTCACGATTTACATTAAGAAGGGAGTGTATAATGAGAATGTCGAGATTAAGCGTAAGAAGACTAATATTATGATATATGGAGACGGGATCGATGTTACTGTGATCACTGGAAATAGAAACGTTGCCGATGGTTGGACCACTTACCGATCCGCAACATTCGGTAAGTTTTTCGTCTTGTTTCTATGGCAATATAGTACAAATAAGATATATTGAGGTGATTGTTTGCAAATAACATGTAATTAAGAGGGAGATACTCAGTTTTAATATGAAACGGTTTTTATTCCATAAAATTGTGTGGTTTTGCATGATTTTTCTTATACAAATAAATTTGCAAAAAATGCCCCTAATACGGAGATATTTCTGTAATATAGACAAAATAATGGGCCTTTTGTTTCTTTTCGGAAAATAATTAAAGCTAAATGTGAACTTAGAAGATTAAAGGACAATTTTAATAACTAGACCTTTTTGAGAAATTACAGTAGCAACTAGGTTTTTTAATATTTCAATTAAGTAAATATAACAATTTTTATATTTATTCTCAAACTCTACACACTCTTCTTCTTTCAGGGGTACATTTACTAAACACAAAATTAGCAAAAGTCTAGTAAACCAAATAGTTTTAAGATTAAATACCTACATACGAATTAAAATCTGAAATCTAACTATGAAAATGGTTTTGAATTATTGATTTCTTAACCTGTGTTTTTCTTGTTTTAAAATACATGATAAAAATAAATAATAGTTTATATTACTATAAATATGAAAAAAAAATTTCTTTTTCTAAAAATGGATACATGCCATATTATTACAGACACAAATCTAATCATCGATCTTTTGTTGGCTTATCCAAAATAATTCCTTATCGTGTTTCTCAATACTTTAGGGACAGTTTAGTATATCGAGTGATTATTATATTAAAAAATACCCTCGTTCTTGTTTTTTTTATATTTTCTTTTACTACAAATTGGAAATTAAAAAAAATACATATCTTATTATTACCGACACGAATCTAAAACTTGGTTTTGTGTCGGCCAATTAAAATATTTTTATGTTGTTGTTTTTCCTTATTCTGCATTTGTACTACGGGTATTATTCAAGTAAGGCCCATTATTGCGGTACGGCCGTGCGGCCGTACCGCAGGGCGACACGTGTCCCGAAAAAAAAAAAAAAAAATTTTTTTTTTTTTTTTATTTTTTATTTTTTTTTTTAAACGAGTAAAAGTAATAGTTCAAAACTTATTATGGAATAGTTCATAACTTATAAAAGGATAGTTCATGAATTATAATAAAATAGTTCATAGTGTAAAATTTATAAAGGATTGAAAGTAATAGTTCATAACTTCTAAAAGGATAGTTCATGAATTATAATAGAATAGTTCATAGTGCAAAATTTATAAAGGAGTGAAAGTAATAGTTCAAAACTTATTATGGGATAGTTCATGAATTATAATAGAATAGTTCATGAATTATAATAGAATAGTTTAAAGTGCAAAAATTTATAAAGGAGTGAAAGTAATAGTTCAAAACTTATTATGGGATAGTTCATGAATTATAATAGAATAGTTCATGGATTATATTAAAAAGTAATAGTTCATGGATTATATAGGAATAGTTCAAAGTTTATAGGATAATAGTGCATAAATTATAACATGGTAGTTCAAATAAATTTTCATTAGTTTCCGTAAAAAAAAAAAAAAAAAAAAAAAAAAATTTTTTTTTTTTTTTTCGGGACACGTGTCGCCCTGCGGTACGGCCGTACGACCGTACCGCAATAAAAGGGCAGTAACATTTACCTTTGTACTACATCATATCATTTTATTTTTGTACAAAAAAGTTGATATAGCGTATTACATACTCGATCATAAAATTTACAAATATACCAAACGAATATTATCGCAGCTGTAACCGGAGCAGGATTCATAGCAAGAGACATAACATTCGAGAACACCGCCGGCCCTGACAAACACCAAGCAGTAGCCTTCCGATCGGATTCTGATCTCTCAGCCGTATTCCGATGCGCATTCAGAGGCTACCAGGACACTCTCTACACTCATTCCAACCGTCAATTCTACCGTGAATGCACCGTCACCGGCACCGTCGACTTTATTTTCGGAGATGGAGTTGTTGTCTTCCAAAACTGTCAAATGCTCGCCCGTATAGGACTTTCTGGTCAGAAAAACACCGTGACTGCTCAAGGTCGTAAAGATCCCGGTGAAATCACCGGATTCTCTCTCCAACAATGTAACTTTTCCGGCGACTCTGATTTGCTTGCTGCACTATCTCAAAACGCCACCGTTTCGACTTACCTTGGTAGGCCGTGGAAAGAGTATTCGCGGACGGTTGTTATGGAGAGTTATTTGAGCGACGTCGTTTCGAAGAAGGGGTGGCTTGAATGGAATGGGAATTTGTTTCTTGATACGTTATACTACGCTGAGTATATGAATTCGGGTCCGGGCTGGGATCTTGCTGCTCGGGTCAATTGGACCGGGTTCCATGTTTTGACTGGACCGGATCAGGCTGACAATTTTACGGTCTCCCGGTTTCTTGAAGGGGACATGTGGTTGCCCAAGACTGGTGTCAGGTTCACTGCCGGATTAAATGCTTGATTTTAATCACTTTATTAAAGTTAGATTTGTATTATAATTATTATTATTATTATTATTATATGTATTGATTGCTGATATGAGTTATAATTATTACTATTATAAGTGTATAATAATAATAATAATAAATAAATAAATTTATTTTAATTATACAATTTTTCAATATATGAAATTCAACTATTTAAATTTAATAAGAGGTAGATATGTGGCTGATTAAAGTATAGATTTGTGGGGGCGAATACATTTGAAAAGTAGTACGTGTGATGAGGACAATTGAGAGAGAGTAGCTTTCTATATTCCATCATTTTAAAGCAATTGAACCATTATTACGTACTTTATTTCCCTATCTAAACTTTAGATACATTAACGTTACTTTTTTTTTTGGTGTGAATACATTAACGTTACTGTACTTGGAGTTGGAGTACATTTTTTTATATTATACAAAAAAAAAAGAAGAAGAAGCAATAATTGTGGGTGGTCAAAAATCGGCTGACCAAATGAACGTGATCTACGTAAGTAAACCTAATTTTAGAGACAAACAAAGTTCGAGGGTCCGCAGATTCATGGATGTGTTCGACTAGACATGCAGCTGAAAATCACAACTTTGTAAAGCACCGACTCCACGTGTCACAAGACTCACAACTCGATATATGAACGGAGTTTTATCAGCCTTACTTGGTGATTATTATTGGTTCATGCTATTCCTACCACTTTAATCATGTATTTCTACTATGCTTACGCAATGTGTAGGCGTATTTTAATCTTACTATGCCTACGCAATGCATATGTATAGTAAGTTTTCTTAATTTTTCGAATCAAATGTATGTTATGAACTACTACACATACGTTCTACGACTACGCATGGTGTATGCGTAGTATGGTTACGCATCCGTCAAGCGTAGTCGTATCCATTTTCCTTTATTTTTGAACAAAATGAGCTTGTTGCTACGACTACGCATTACGTACGCGTAGTCGGGGTATGAATATCACGTTTCATGTGGTACGAATAGCAATCTCGTTATTATTTTAAGATTTTATAATGTTATATAGATTATAATTATTTTAAAAATTGAATATCTGTAAGCCTCTTGTTAATGTATTGATATAAAATAAACCGTTAATAATATGTTATCTTTTATAACTCCAACAAATTACGTTTTTTTTTGCTATAAAAAATCGACGCTTTAATTATTATTATGTGTTTGAGAAATTGATAAGAAATTTGTTTATTAATGATTTTAAAAGGGTAATAAAAACATGGTATGTTTTGAATGATAGTATATTTCAATATAAAGAATGTACTTGGACAATAACATTTAGTAGCTTTTTTCAATTCATCTTTTAAATTCTTATTTTCTAACAAACTACCATTTATTCTATTTTTAAAAATCCACCTAATATGATATGCTTAACTAAACTTAATGACCGATAATCAATTTATATAAAAAAATTTTATGTTTGACATAAAAGTTATGTACACGGTGTTTCATTTACTAGATGAAGAAACGCACACTCCGACTATGCCCGATTCTAACGGGTAAATACAAGACCTTTGAGGTAAGGTTCAAGTGTTATCAACTATTGGCTACGAGAAAATGTCTAGACCGAAACCCGACTCGAACGGGTAAATACAAGACCTTAATCTTAAAATCCGGACTCTGCTCGAATCCGCCAATAAAGGAATAACTTTTATTTAAAAGTTTGGTCGGAGTTCGGATTTATTCGAATCTAAACACACGTTTGACTTTTAAGTGACTATAAATTGTGTTAGTGGAATCATAAAAACTTTTATAAGACCGTTAGAATCAGATGTAAGATTTTGACCCAGAAAAATCATATGTAAAATTATAAGCTACATAATTTATCTAGTTTATATAAATAATCTTACATTTACTAAGTTTGTTTTACATTTTTTAAATTGTATAACCATTAGATTTGATATTGGAGCTAGACTTGTAATATGAGAAAAGTTATTTGGACTCGGTTTGCGTTTGACTCGTTAAAAGCTCGAACTCATTCATTTTCTAAACGAGTTGAATATGAACACATTTTAAAACTCGTACAAAATTTAGGTTTGACTCGTTCGGCTAAAAAAACTATAAAGGAGCATTAGTTTAGCCGAGCTATTCAGGATCGGCTCGACATCGTTCACTTTCTAAACGAGTCGAATATAAACACACTTTAAAACTCGTATAAACTTTAAACTCAACTCAATTTATAAACAAGTCGAGTTTAAACATGTTAATATTTGACTTTGTTCTGTTCGTATTGTGCCCCTAAATGTAGTTATAATTTTAATGACAATGATTTGAAGTGACATTTTTATCAAAATCTTAGTGTCGGTGAGCTTGAGGCTCCCCAGCACCCATGGGCCCAGCTAGATTCTGTGCCGTAGAGAAAAAGTTGGCTAAATTCGGTAAATAATATGCTAAAATAATTACTGTGTTGATGTAGATCGATCGTCCATCAACTGTCGTTACTATCTTATCTTTGCTCTTACTTTCGCTCCAAAGTGAAACAAATTGCTTCTTTCTGCACCAAACTTGAGTCTATCTCACGCTAAATTATGTCAATGAGAGGAATCGTTTGAAATCGAATGGATTACATGTTAAATGGTTCTGGTTTGAAACGGATCAACATGAACCGTTTGATTGTAAAAGATAAATTAAATTACTAAGAAATTTTTTTGTCTTTAACTTTAAAATAAAAACGAATTCAGTCCATTTAAATATCATTATTCATTCAAAAAATTAATAAGATGGTTTCGCATTATTACTTGAACACACCTAATGTATTTTGTTCGGCATCTCAATTGCAAACGTAAGTTACTTTATAATTACTACTTTAATGGCTCGTTTTGTATTATCGTAAGAATAAATATGAAACTAAGAATCAAATGATATAAAGAAGTTAAAATACTTAGGGCGTGTTCGGTAAGCACAAATTACGGGAGTTACAAGACTTATAAAGGATGAAAGTTATGAAATTTTTTTTAATTCTTGAGAATAATAGATTACAGGGAATAAAGAAGGAAAATATTAGATTTTAGTAATTCTCCCTCAAACCAATAAACGCACCCTCGGTGTTTGAACTCCTAACAACAACCCGAACATAAACCCACCCCACCGCTCCCAAACACTACAACATCAATGCTCGCTTGGAGAAACTCGACCGACGGTGAGAATGAAATTGAGCTTTTAGCTGATATTCTAGTATGAGACGACGTAGAATGCGTTCGTTGACGGTGATATATGAGATACATGAGACTTAAAGGTGATGAAAATTATGAAAAATTATGATTTTTGAAAATTATGATATTTTAAATTTTCTTTTTCTTCAACCCTGCAGCACCAAACGGATCCATATGTTACATTGTATGCCACTGCACCGTCCTATAAGTGTGAAAAATAAATATAAATTACAATTATATAGTACATGGTAATATAAAGAGTAAATTACACAAAACCACCTCTTATTTATCTCTTTTTTCACATAACCACCTCTTATAAAAATAATTTCATTTAACCACCCCTTATCCTAATCAACAAATTACCACAACATTCACAATCTGTTAAGTATTCCGTCCAAAAGATAAACAAAAGTTTAAATAATCTTATTTTATTGAATTTAAAGCTCTAAAAAGCACAAAATATCTAATAAAAATAATTTGAAGTCCACTCTTGCATCAGCTTATAGTATAATGGGATGAAGAATATCTGATGAGAAGTAACTACCTATTTCAACTAATATCCTTATAAGACGAAATCCGGTTGTTCAGTGGACCTCCCTAACAGGCGAGAACTCGACCAATTCGATATTCATGACGTACCCAGTAATTGGTAACTTCAAATCCTCCACGACACCAAAGGCCTCAGCAACTCGATGCCTGGGCATCTCATGAGCAACGGGGCAAATCGGCGCCCAGGAATAGACCCGAAATTCATCCCCAATTTCAACGCTCTCCTTCCTGAGGAGATCGCAGAGCTGAGAATGGAGGTGTAGGAGGGTGAATGTGGGTGTAGGAGAGAGAAAAAGCAGGTTCCGTCGGCAGGGAGGCATGCGATGGAGGAGAAATTTAAAGTGCAGGGGCTCCTGCTTAGCGGCGAAGTTCTTGATTAGGGTTCGAGCTTGGAAGGATCGAGGAAGTGGGTGGAGAAAAGTGTGAAGTGAGGACGGGATTTAATCTCGATGAGCTGAATGGTGATTTGACGGCGAGCTGAGTGATGAGCTTCAATTTAAAGCTCTAATAAACACAAAATATATGTCAACAAATTGGAAGCAGTGATTGGAGCGAGGGGAGACTTGAATCCGGTAGTGTATTGCTGCTTCTATTACAATAAGCAACCACCATTGTTAGGGTTAAAAGTATTTTAATTTGGGTATACAGTAATTAATTTTTTCTAATAATTAAGAGTGTAATTGGTTGAAGGTTTTGAAAGGTAATTCAATATGAGAGTTACAAATATTAGTTGAAATAGGTAATATTCTTCATCCTCCATTGATATTGATAAGCTCATGTGACTGGATGGAGACTTTATGGTTTGTTAGTCAGATATTTTATACTCCCTCCGTTTCTCAATATATGTCATTAGGGTAAAAAACACACATATTAAGAAATCTAAAAGTAGAAGTTATAAAATTTAATGATGCTTAATAATTTTAAAAAATTGTATAAAAATAATGATAAAATGTAGAAAGTTGTATGGGAAAAGATGAATATTGTTTTGAAAATATAAATAATAAATGAAAAGGTAGTTAGAATTATATTTATAGAAAGTTTGAGTATTAATAAGACTTATAATGTCAAATATTATGAAACAAAATTTTATAGTTCAAATGACAAGTATTGAGAAACGGAGGGAGTATTTTTTTAGAGCTTTAAATTCAATAAAATAATATTAATTAAACTTTTTTTTAACTTTTGTGGGCTCCATTGACGGAATAGTTAACCGATTGTGAATGGGGTGGTAGTTTGTTGACAGAAATGAAATAAGAGGTGGTTAAATGAAATTGTTTTTATAAGAGGTGGTTAAGTGAAAAAGGGACAAATAAGAGGTGGTTTTATATAATTTACTTTTTTACCAGCCATGTGATATACAAACCCGGCCAATTGTTTTACATAAAAGGCGTTGAATTTAAGATTACTACAAAACAAAGTCCTACAAATTTGAACATTTGTCCCATGACCTATGGGCCTATGGGCCCATTTCAATTTCACCAAATTCTGTGAAAACCACATGCATACATGCCCAACAAAAGACTCTAATTACAATACAAAACATGACAAAATAACTCTTCAAGTTTCCTTTCAAACCTAACACTAAACAACAACAGCACATAAAATCTTCTTAGCTAGCTTTCCACTACACACAAGACTTCTTTTTCATTTTTTTCAATTAAAAAACACTTAAATTATATTTAAAATAATGCATACTTTATATGTAGATATAGGTGAATGTACCTTTGCATCATTTTTTTTTCTCTTTCTTTGAGACATATCTATAAACTTGTCCGCGTTGTTTCTTTTTCGTTTTATTTGGTAGGAACTTTCGTTTTTGCTCTTTTAAGATCGGTTGGTTGTGATCGAAATTTTCTTTTGATGTGTTTATTTTTTTTTTGATTCCCTCGTGACAGTTAGTCCGTTTATCGATTTAATCAATCTTTCGATCCATTAGATTAGGGGTTGCCTAGTTCATCAAATCGTTTATATATAAAAAAAAATTCCTAGACTTGTCATCTCCTATAAAATCCAAATTATAAGGAATATATATGTCAACTTCCCCTCATCCCCTCCCATATCCGCTTCAATGGCTTCCAAGCCATGCAATTTCTTCATCCTCTTCTCCTTTCTTCTAACTCTCTTCTTCTCCATTTCCAACTCTTCTTGTCATTCTTCAACTTCCACATTATCTTCATCATCATCATCTCTCCACTCTATTTGCAACTCAACCCCATACCCAACCCATTGTTTAGAAGCCTCTAAGCTCTCCCTCTCCATAACTCTCAATCCCACCATCCTCACATCCCTCATTTCGTCTATCGACGCCGCCATTTCCGAGGTCTCGAAGCTCTCATCTCTTCTCTCCAATGCTTACCTCATTGAGTATCAAAGAGGCGCCGTGCAAGATTGCAAAGATCTCCAAGAACTCACTCTTTCATCTCTCCAAAGATCCTTCTCTCGGGTCAAGGCCCAAGCCTCCGACCCGAAAAGCATTTTCGAGACTCGAACCTTCCTAAGCGCCGCCCTCACTAACCGAGCCACTTGCCTCGAGAGCCTCGAAGCCACATCGGGCCGCCTCAAGCCCACCATCATCACCTCCATAGTCGAATCCTACAAGCACGTAAGCAATGCCCTCTCAATGCTACCCAAACCCGAACCCACTCCTCAAAAGGCCCGTCATGGCCCGAATGCAAGAAGACGCACCATAGAACATCCTCCCAATGCTTCCACCGGGCCAAGATCGGGCTCAACACAAGCCCGTGGTGACCCGAAAGGGTTCCCAATGTGGTTTAGCAAAAGAGCAAGGCGAGCCCTCGAGATCGACCTTGGGCTGAGCCCGCCATCCGGGTCAGAGACCGACCCGAGTAGCGAGACGGTGGTGACGGTGGCGAAAGACGGGACGGGGAACTTTACGACGGTGGGGGAGGCGGTGAAGTGGGCGCCAAGTAAGAGTAAGGAGAGGACGGTGATATATGTGATGGAGGGAGTGTATGAAGAGAACATAGAGATAACAAGACATAAGACAAATATCGTGTTGGTTGGGGATGGGAGTGACTCTACGGTCATTACAGGGAACAGGAGTGTAGTGGATGGATGGACTACTTTCAGATCTGCAACTTTAGGTAAATATTAATGTTTTTGTTGCTTTCCTATGTTTTGTCTATATTACATATTTTTATCCGACGCCCGTGAACACGAGTCAGTCAACATTGGTTCGTACGTGGTTGAAATAGTATAACATGTATGGTATCTTTCTAGGAAATACAATAGTCTACTAGATTCCACATTACATTCTATCTAGGAAATACGAAATAGTATAACTTGTTTGGTTGAATCTAATTTACCTAAATATGAGGTTCTTGGGATAAGTTGATCATCCAATAATTTAATTACCGTTTTTAAAAAATAAATCAACCGTGGTAATTGAAGAAGTTCTATTTTCCGGTAGGGGTGAACCAAAATGTTTAATTTGACTAATTCGAAGATCCAATCAGTAAAAATTCGAAAATAATCATTAATTGATAAATCTGAGTCCAATTTAGGATAGTTTTTCGGATCATCGGATACGAATTGCAGTTTGGAGAATGAAGTTGAATCGGATATATCCGACTGATCATGTAATAATAATTACTCAAATTGAATATTGATCTTGTTACAAATGTTGGATATTCGAATAATATCATATTCGGATCAAACTTTTATAAAACTATCGGTTATTTGGATATGAAACATAAAGGTAAGTTCATCATCAAAACAATGGTTTAGCCAATCGAGCCCTAAGAAATTGGATATGTGCACAAGATCCTCAAATTTCACCCATTTCTCTCTATATCTATTTTGTTTGAACTTGTGGGTTGTATACTATTACATGCAATGAGACGTAGAACGTAATTAAATTAAAATAAAGATATGTTATGCTTATTTGGTTAAATTTTGATGTGTTTATAGCGGTTTCTGGGGATGGATTCATGGCCAGAGACATAACATTCGAGAACTCGGCTGGCCCGAGCAAGCACCAAGCTGTGGCTCTACGCATCAATGCGGACCTAACCGCCATCTACCGATGCGGCATTGTCGGCTACCAAGACTCCCTCTACGTCCATTCCTTTCGCCAGTTCTACCGCGAGTGTGACATCTATGGCACCGTCGACTTCATATTTGGCAACGCCATTGTCATTTTCCAAGCCTCCAACATCGTCTCTCGCCTCCCACTCCGTGGTACGATGATAAATTTACCTTTTCTATCTTTTCATAATACAAAAAAATATCTCAAAATAATATAAACTATGAATTATTAATCAAAGATATACATATTTTAAAGTTCAAAAATTATCAAAAATAATACGAATTATACTCGTATCAATCAACTTTGATATTGACACATTTCCTATTATTCTTAAAAAAAATGTCATTTAAATACATTTTGGACCAATTTTTATCCTCTAAATGCCACCATGTTGACCGTTAATGTGTATTCAAAAAAAAATATTTTTTGATATGGGTGCATTTGCTTAGGGCTGGACCGGACTCCCATGTGTTAACTGTGCGTGGAACGGATCCGGTCTAAATCGTAATGAACCGTTTTTTTTTTTTAATTTTTTCGAATTATAAAAGCTCCGTGTGGGTTCATCACATTCTTGTCCAAACCCGGATAGGACAATATCCAGTTTTTCTTTATGAAAGGATAAAAAAACTGTTTGGGTACTATTCGGACCGAAATATTACATTAAAGACCATGTTCCGCTCGAGGATCAAAACTTGACACTAACGTTCCAGGACGAAATTCTAATTTTCGGTCCGGTCCAAATCTGCACCGCCGTACATTTCCTATTATTCTTATTTTTTAAATGTTTGAACTATTTTTCGTTTATTGTTCAATTTTTCCTATATAAAACAGTTCTTTACCATTAATACATTATAGTTTATAGGTAAAAAAATAAACTATTGAAATGTCCATGCAGGACAATTCACGGTGGTCACTGCCCAGTCTAGAGACACAATAGATGAGAACACCGGAATCGTGATCCAAAACTGCTCAATTCTCGCCTCCGACGATCTCTACAACTCGACTCAAGCTGTGAGGTCGTATCTCGGAAGGCCATGGAAGACATATGCAAGGACAATTGTTATGGAGTCGTACATTGATGATTTCATTGATTCAGCAGGTTGGAGTCGTTGGTCAGGAGACCAAGGCTTAAACACCTTATACTATGGAGAATTTGAGAATGATGGGCCCGGGTCGAGTACGGATGGGCGGGTCAATTGGCCCGGTTACCATGTGATGAAGTATGAAGATGCAAGTAATTTTACGGTGTCTGAGTTCATAGCGGGAGATGAGTGGTTGCAGTCCACCACAGTTCCGTATGATGATGGGGTGTAGAACACTAATGTTTCTGCACGGCTTCGTATTTGTGTAAAAAGAAGAATATGTTTATTAAAATTACATTGATTGGAGTTTCCAAAGCTAAGTTTATAGTTATAATAATTGAAGAGATTTGGGTCTCAAATCCTTATAGATGATGAATGTGTATGGCAATGATTTCATCGTACGGTTGTCAAGATATCGATTCCAAAAGGGTAGAGCAATTCCTTCCTAAATAATATCTTATCGAGATTGAGATTTAAGGTGGAGTGTAATCGGTTCGATTTATAGAATAGGACTTGTCAGTTTTGATTCAAATTGAACCTAAACCGGTTATAAAGTTATAAACGGTTTAGTTTACGAGTTGATTTTTTTTTTATTCGGTCTAAAACTGTTTTTTTTTTTTTTTTTTTTTTCGTTTTAAACCGACTATATACACCTATATAAATATTTCAAACTTTTAGATTAATAATATGTGGTTTTAAAATCTACGGTGGAATAGAATATGAGTACTCTTAATACAGTGATATTGGTAAAAAAAACTCTAATTAGTCATTTTACCTTGTAAAACTAGTTTGTTTTTTTCAAATTGGTGATTTGTATTATGGTTGCAACTAAACAAACCCCTAGTATCTAGTAAACCCTCAACTCAGCGTTATTGTTTCTCTCCTCCAACGCCTTCAACGAGAATAAGCATAAACTATTCACTTCTCTAAATCAAAATCTAAATAACTAAATAAACCAAAAGTGAATCATATAACACAAATATTCTCTTGTTATACTACAACTTTACTCGATCACATTAGCATGTTTGATTCATTGTCCATCTACTGGTCGACCTCTCTAACGTCGTCGACTCGTTGTTGTGCTAGTCCTCGGCCGTTGGTGGCGATTCTCACGACCACACTTCTTCTCATCAACCATCAACACCTTGGTGTCCCTTTTACTCCCTCGTAGCCCTCTTAACTTAATCAAATTTAAACGATTTATAACGGGTCGAAGTTACTCAAGTTTCAAAATAGGAATAGTAGCTTACGTTGTGGAAAAAGTTTGTTGTTTTATGTCATATATTTATAACTTTTTAATCAGTCAACGGATCTAAAATGTTCATTTGTATGAGTCAATTTCTTCTTTTTTTTTATTATTATTTGTTAATGTGTATTTTTCACATCCATTTGGTTCCAAAACCTAAACCGATAGACATATTATCATAAATCGATTTTAGATTCAAACCGATAACAAGCTTTTTTTGGGTTCATTTCGTTTCTTGCTTACACAAATAACAATTTTTGGTTTGAGGTGATTTTTTTAGGTTCAGTTCCAAACCTATGTTCAGCCTTATTGAGATGTAGTACCTTAATGTGATTTATATAACAAAGTAACATCTTGTGACAATCTACAATGCTACATATAATTATAAACGATCGTTAAAATGTCTATTTTTATATACTTTAAACACAAAATGGAAAGAAAAATATATAGCATATATATTATGTATTTATGTGTGGTCCGTATAACAAACTCTGTTATCAAAGAGCTCCTCTTGGCGAAAATTTTTCAAATTTTCAGTAGAGCTGATTAAATTAAAAAGGTAGCCTTCCGACCCGACCCATCCATATTTGCGAAAGTGACAACTGACAAGGAAAACATAAATATTCAAAGCCCCGGATCAAACACTTGTTAGTCCATACCAGTGGGCTAAACCATGTGTTAGGCCTAGCTTGTGTACCGAGCACCTTCCTTTAATCCACTCTAACCATCAAGGCCAAGCTATAAAGTAATAAAGCAATTGATGAGCTGTGAACGAGTTACCAGAAAACATGTTTCAAATTCAAAGCTACACAATTCTGATCACGGGAAATAGTTGGACTAAAACAACTGCAACTTAGGCAACTCGAAATATCGGAAGAGCAGGTTTTCGTCACGGGACATGTTTGCTGATCAAAGTCCGTGGGGCAGTACATAATCCAGTCAGTTACAGGCTGATGTGGAGAGGACGAGGTAGGTAAGAGTCGCGTCATTGGAAGTTTACTCAACTTCAGCCAAGTAGTCATCAATTTCAGCAGGTGTAAGAACTCTGGAACCAGTAACAATGACATATCATTCAAGTTACAGGCAATATAAGGCAATTCAGCCTAACTTCAGTTTGAAGACAATGTACAGTTAAGGAATCAGAGACGTAACAAGGATAAAATAATCATGTTGATAACATATTTAGGGCTGTGCAAGAATGACCCGGACCGGATGATCTGGTCCGGTCCCCGGTCCATGATTTTGTGGAATTCTGGTCCGGACCAAAAAAGGTTGTGTCGGACCCAGAATTATTTTTTTAGATAGATTTAATTTTATATATTTAAAAAAAATCGTATATAATACATATTTAATAAAATATATTTTTTATTTTCGCAAAAATATATTATTTTCCAGTTTTTTGAAAATTCCGGTTCACCGGACCGGATGCACAGCCCTGAACATATTCATTCTACTGATTTTCAATCCATGATCAAGATTACTTTAGTAAAACTTAGAGCAGAAATGTAATATTTTCATATATAATAGAAGTTTTGCTTCCTTTTTTTTTAGCAAATACTCATAAAGAAACGTCATGTTTTCCAAGGGTGTGAAATTATAAGTATCTAGGAACAATACTGCAATGTAACGGTTCATCAAAATTCTCACTATATCATTGACAAGTTGGAGCATATTTAGTGGGTTGTAAGTGGCTTAATGCTTTCGGTCTAGATTTCGATTGCAAGAAGGTCAGAAGAACCCTAACCTGAACTTCTTGTCAGAGCTAATGATCCCAATCTCAATGTTCTTCCCTGATATTTGGCCTTCAAAGCTGTTCCAATTTCAAAGGGTTAGAGCAACAGAAAATAAATTGCAAAATATAATAAAGCAAAGCATGACTAAACCTTGGCTGTATAAGACTAAATGCAAGTGACAAAATAGTGCCTATATGGCTATACATAAATATTTCTTCCCGTTACTTTAGAGTATAATCTGTACATACATTTTGTTTATCCCAGCATGATAACTTACAAGGATGTAAAGATGTGGGCAACTATTTACAAGTACAACAGACAAACTCCAAGATTCTTCTTTAATAATCAGGCATGCCATTTATCATGGCTTCTATGTACGAAAAAGCATTTCAAGGCAACAAAATGCACTACCATGTCAGACTTCTTTCGAGTGTATACTATAAAATCTACAGACTTGATCATCAAAATCAGGAAAACAGAAATAACAAAGTCTTCAAATGACTAAAATGAGTTCCAAAGGGCATCTATTAATAGCAAGGAGAACCTAATCCTTCAAAAAGAAATGTATAACTAAGATCAATTACATTTACTGCTTGAACCCACTAGAAGAAAATATTTCACTCCTAGGACCGCATAGCAAGAATCTGGAAAATACAAGATTTGTGCTAAAGAATCTCTAATACAGGAATTTTCGAGGAATCCTCAGTTTTGGACTCAATTCATTATTATGCAATACTTTAATATTTAGACAAAAATGTCAGTCATTCCTCAAGACAGAACCAAACATCATTGGGTCACCATCAATGCATTTCCAGTCACAAAGAAGAAGATGAAATCCAGTTATATACCCTTCTTTTAACGTCAAGATAGCAGTGTGGACAGCATCATCTAGTTCCATATCATCTGTATACCTGCACAGCGAAAATAGGCATCCATGAAAACAAGCATTAATTTGACAATAAAGCACATCGTTAGGTAACATCTTTTGAGAAAGTATACCAGCTTTACCTCTTTTCTAGAAACGTCTTAGCATTGGATACATTTTTCCCCATTGCCGAGGCTTTCCATGAGAAATATGAACCTGAGGGGTCCACCTAGAGAAATAATCACAAGAAAATAGATAGATAATATTAACAATCTTACTAATGAAACCAAATGACGTGGTATAATCACAAATTTTATGGTGTATATGATCCAGAGGTTACTGAATAATTTAAATCATGCTGTATCATTTTCAATTATCAAACCAGACCTGAAACAGTTGTGGACCATTGTCATCAAACCCAGCAATAAGCAGTGACACTCCAAAAGGCCTTACACCACTGAAATGGACGAGATATTAATGCCAGTACAGCAGTACATACATACCGAAGTCTAAATGAATTTCTAAATTTGATCCATAGCCCACTCAGCATGGGAAAACAACACACGGAACTAGGACTGAAGCTTACCCAGACTGAGTAAATTCTTGCATGACAGCTGCAGTTTCTCGAACAAGTTGTGTAACAGGAATTGGCTCCTATTGGTAACAAAAGCAACACGTAACTATTAAGTCCACTAACATTGCTGCAAAATCAATTCTAAGTTGTTAAAAGGGTAAACGTCATCTAAGGCGCTAAATTTTCAGTAGCTAGGCAGGTAAGGAACTCTGTTACATCATAGAGTCGTTTCAAACATAAATTCGACGAAGTGACTTGAGGCTGACCAAATGGAACCCATGTCAAATTCGAGTCCTCGGTCCTCAATTTCATCCTAATAGAGGATTATGTTGTCATACCAAAAGGTGTCCATTTAGTTTAACTATGATTTCACTTGCAATTTACACGGATGACAATGAAATTTATGAAGCTTTTTAAATCTTAGCAAACGTTGGGGCAATTGGAAGGTAGTGCTAGAGATTTTCATTGACGACCCTAAGTAGCTGTTAGCATTCTGCCTTGTCTTTGGCAAAAATATATCTTTGATTATTCCAAGACAGAAAGCTCTAACTATTACAGTTGAAATGAAAATTTTGCATTTTTGTTTTACCCCGGTAAATTGGATATGTTGTTTTTCAGCACTATTGAGATGAAGAAGTCCCCAATTTTCAGTCAAATCATAGAAGCAAAAGCATAATATAACATGAGCAAATCACGCGAACCCGAGATGAGGAGGATGAATATCTCAATTTTACTCAAATTCTTCTCTATCCTATAATTTGCATTTTCTCATTCTTAACACTCAAACTCAAAATCACTTTCATAAACCAAGAGAATGAAAATCAACGGCTACAAAATTGAAATCCTTGTGCAGAAATTTTGATTTTCTCCAGATTCTCATGTTTCAGTAGTACTCCACTATTCGCAATCAAGAATTTACATTTACTTTCATCCCAAATTCAATTCTACATGATTATGTGCAAGCCAACAGTTGTTGACTTTAAAAATAACAGAAGGTGACTTTTGACATGAAAATATACAATTTGGATTCTATAATAGAACAACTACAGGTTGAAGACCCCAATAGGCCCTGAGTCAAAGATTGAGACTCATAAATTAAATCAACCCGTAATTCAGAATAATAATGTTGAATTGCCAGAAAATGTTTGCAAGAGAAGTTCCAACAGCTATTTTGTTTTATGTTACAAGGAAGCGAAATCTAAAATTTAAAACAAACAATACAATACTGCTAGGAGGGGTTCAACTTAAGGGCTTTACAGTAATTGATATCGGTTCTAAAATACTCCCAGTACGTGAAAATCACAGAACATGCCAACTAACTAGTAACTAAATTGCATAACCATTAACCAATTAGCACTGCTGGGGAAAAAAAGTTCTAAACCTTAAGATAGAAAAAACTAAAGTAGGAATGAGTTGATATCACCTTGTACAACCGGTAGTACTGTTCTGCCTGCTTCCTGCTCTTACGAACTAGAACTCGAGAATCTGGGCCCATCCCACTGGAAAGGGGAAGTAGTATAACAAATTAAGTCTGTGATCGAAAATCTTGACAAAACTATAAAGTGGCATAAGAGTTGTAGAAGAGTAAAATGAAATTGGCTACCTGTAGACAACTCCAATGTTTGGAGTCAAGAGCTGAATTTTTTGAAGCTAATAAGAAAGAATAAGAAGTTCAAAGCTCCAATCTTCCACCGAAATGTAATAGACAACTGTTTGTCAAAAAGAAAATTGGCAAAACACTACAACAATTTTAGGTTTGAGGTGAATTGCTTTTCAAGGAGTCGGTCATTATGCATACATTGGACATATTTTACAATTTAAATAGCTGATAAATACATGAAGTCAATAAGCATAAATAAATATATTTATAACATATTATTTTGTGAGTGGAAAAATGTTTAAATTATAAATAAAAAGTATCACTGTAGAAACCGATCTTTTGGAATTGGAGCCACGCTAGCTTTCTCTGATTTTTCAAATGTCAAAAGTGTATAGGGATCACTAATTGGTTCGCACTTAGCAGAAGCTATGTTTTAATCTTCAGCCATGGCTTGGATCACTATGGTTGAAGACATGTCACGAGGTTGAATCAGAAGAAGTAATCGAGAAAAGCATAGTTTTCTTGAAGGATGACCTTCCAATCGATCTAATGCCGACAACATAAATATATTACCATTCTTGGTCTTCGGTATGCATAAAAAATTCAGAAAACCGGAAACTTCATACTATAAGGTCACTGGTAAGCTTATATTGAGACACCAACTCAACTGAGCATACCAAGTAGTTCAGCAATTCAATTATTACATAAACTAATCTTTTTTTTCTAGACAGACTACTCACAGATGTTTCATCAACAAGGATTGAAGGTAGCTTCTTCTCAGTAGCAATGACAACACCATTTGCAGCTGCAATAATGTTAGAATAAGTGTAAATACCCTTTTATCAGTTAAACTGCAACTACAGAAGTATAATAAACGAAACTTGTACAAGCAATGCGCTACTGTAACCTTCCAATGTATCACGAAAAACAATTTATATCGAAGTAAACAATAAATGCTATCATTACTTCAGAGTTTACACCAACGTAATATGATGTTCAGTAATTATATTTGCCACAAGTAAGGCTCGAATTTGCCCCACAGGGCCCACACGCCGCACACGGTACATATTAGAGGTTTGATCCAATACTTGTAACAACTAAATAAACTGATAAAAAGTTGTTTATCTCTTATACGAGGCTTAATGGGGCTAGACGACCTTATACAGTAAAATTATCTTGCAACACACGTCCCCAGTTGCCTCATTGACACGAGCAAGGACCTATATGGTTCAATAGCCCAAAATTTGGGAAACAAATGACATCCATGGAATTAGAGCTTGTTTCCCTAACCCAACGTCTAGAGAGACAAATTATATGTCCGGACAACAATGGGAATACAACACTAGCATTGAACTACTAAATAATAGGGTGGTTGCAACTGAGAAAACTCAAATTCGTCCGCAATCTCATAATACCTTTGATCCCGAGAGATGTTTGGCCTGAACCAACTGCTGTCAAGGCATGTTCGATCTGTACCAGCTTACCAGATGGACTTTAGAAAAGAAAAAACAACAATTATTAAATGATCAGCGAACCACATCAACAAAGCTAGGAAACAATAACCAAATTTCATGCAGGTTACCTGAAGGTTGTAAGAGAGAAGGAGTATTGACTGTCTCCCATGGCAGCGTAGACGGTATAGAAATGAGAGAGTGATTTTGTTCCGCAGTGACTCGACGAGCACGGTAGGAGAATGGTGGGAGGATCTCGAGGGAAATAGCTTGGGGAGGAAGAAGCCAAAAAGTAAATTGATGGGCTTACCACGCCAGCCCAATACACACTTGCTGGAGTTTTGTTGGGGCCGAGTGGCGTTAGGTTTATTTAATATCTAAGATTTGTATCATATCCGGAGACCCATCGGAATATTCGCATCATTTATGTGATCGTTTCACCCAAGGTAGATGAAAATTAATGGTCTTCGGTGTCATCGCTCAACACAAGTATGCCAAAATGCGTGATCAACCTCGTTGATGTCCGTCAATCCACTTCGTTTGCCCGGAGCAAATAATCTATCGGGTCATCAAGATCACATTGTCGGCTCGACACCTCTCTCACTTGCTTCAGACGTCGATATACCTTCGTCATCTCTTTGACGTCCTTAAAAAATTAACGCTAAACATGAAAAAAAAAAAATACATTCGTTCACATTCATCGCCGAAATCTAGTAGCATACATTGCCCAACCATATATGGACAACCCTATGGTTGGCATACTCTGCCAGCAAATCTCGAACCCTAGGAGGGGCACTAGTCCCTCAACGAACACGAGTAGTAGAAAATGAAGGCCCCACAATCAACTTCGGGCGCATGGATGGTGTGGGTAGGATGGGTGGCATGTGCAAATGTTATGTTGAACCCCATGAGGGGCACCAATCCCTCAAGGAACTAAAACAATGGAGGGGGTGTGCAAATGTTATCATCAATTGGCTCATATCGAGTCTCCCGATGAGGAAGTGATCCGAATGGAGAGAGAACATAAGCGGGATCAATAGAAAGATCAGGACCAATAACAACGACTAGATTAGATGAGGGGGGAATAGAAGTGGGAGCAACAACAAACATAGACCTCCTCATCCTCCACTAATCGATCGCCTCGGCGCAAAGAAGTGGTAGGTGGTGGTCGTCTATATGTCATAACTTGTTGATTAAGAACGGTCTAAATCGATTTTCGAAAGTAATGGAGTTATCAAAAGTTCAAATTCCAAACTCCATATACCATAGCTATCAGTAATTAAGTTTTTTTTTAAAGAAATGTAAACACACACGCCTCCTTAAAACAGGCGCGTGCATTTACGCGCTAACTTCAACGTAGTCGGCCTGCGTTGAAGTTGACAGCTTACCTTCAATGTAGTCGGCTTGCAATGAAGGTGAACTCAACCCGTTCTTCGCGAGCGAAGAATAACGAAGAACACCGATTTCCGTTTCTAACCTAAATTAAGTTCCTGATTCCTGTTCCAGTTTCGCTTCTAAACTAAACTAACAAATTTTGAATAAAACGTTAAAAATGAAAGTAAAAAAACACAAAAAACATGTAAATGCGTAAAAACTAAAAGAAAACATATACTGCGTGCACTCATAGGGCGTTTTTGGTAAGTACGTCTAGGAGGATCCATGGCATCGGTATTTTCTTTCGATTTTCAAATGAGTGTTTTGGGTTTTTTTTAGTTCGAATACGATATGTGGTGAAAAGGGGGGCAACGGCATGCGACTTCGCTTAAAGTAGGTTTTCAACTTCAATGCAATCGGCTAGCGTTGAAGTTGAAAATTATTCTCAAAATATTGGTGAAATTAGGCACATTTTGTATCTTGTAGACTAACTAGGCACCATATTTTCTCAATTAAAAAATAAAGAAAATTTTGAGTAGACAATACCGAAAATAAAGAAAAAATGTTAGGATAATTATGTAATATTATTTATTAGTAACCACCAACTGAAGAAAACCGTTTGAAAAATTAAAAGGAAACTCTATTTTGAAGATTTGTTGAATCTTCATCTTCATCGTTTGAAAATAAATTTGAGTAGCTTTGCACATTATCTCTTCTCTCAAGTTCGCCACTGTTACAGTTTTAAAAATGTTCGCAACATCCACGTTGGCGCCATCTACAAGATCTCTTTCGCCATTGTTACAAGCCTTAGCTTCTTCATCTTCGTCCTCTATCATCGTTTTCAAGCAGTGTGTGATTAAAGTCGTTATTAGGCACTTGATAAACAAGAACATAATTAAAAAAAGCAAACATATAAACTTTCTCCCTCTTTCACTATTATAGTTTCTCAAACACTCTCCCCAAAAAACCTAGCACAAAAACATCATTGAGTTAATCGTCATGTCAACAATCTCTCTTTGTTTTTTTTGTCACGTAGACCAGAGTAAAAAAAACAAAATCGGATACACAATAACCTCTTCACACCGAGCACAAAGGCGCGAGCGGATAAGTACCCAAGTACAACACACCGGTTGGCTAAATAACATACATCGAACAATAAAATCATTAATTTGAGTATAAAGGATTGCCTCAAAGCTAACCTACAACATCAACATCCAATTAACACAAGCACCAACATGAAACACAAGTGTACAACGTAACTCATCTCATGATCAAGGACTCAACTATCATGAACTTAGTTCATTAGATATTCTAAAGGTAGCCACTGGGTTAACTTGATTTGATCAAGTTATACCCAATGTGCTTTTTAAATTTTTTTTTTTTTTATGTGATGCTATACCAAAATTAAGTTAATGCTCTTAGCTCCTAATAATACATGAGAACGAGGAAACTAACATGCAAAGTTAATCTTACAATTATGGTTTATAAACATTACGTTAAGGGCCTGTTTGGTTTTAACTCCGGAATCGGAAACGGAATGGAAACGAATCTAGTCCATACATATACCCTTATTCATGAAAGTTTTTGGAATCATTCCTTGTGATTTAAAGTAATTGGAGTAGAGTTTAATTACTTTTGATACCCTATAGGGTAACAAAATGTGGGAAATCAAGTGCATTTTGCCTTAAATCACAACTAGTTTAGTCCGCGCACCTTGTGTGGGATTGTCTAAATAAATATTATATTTTCATTCATGCATCATATATATTTGATATCAATTTATAGTAAAACTTATTTTTATTAATTAATATGACTAGCATGAGGATTAATTTTTTTAAAATAAATAAAAGAACATATTTCAATTCTATTACAAAGAGTATTATTCGAGTATTATATTTATACCTTAATATATTATCACTTTTACTTAGATTTAGATTGAGGAGCAAAATTTGATTTAGTTTTAAAAACAAATGTGTCAAATCTTGTTAGAAGATTTGCGTTAGATTTTCTCAACAAATCGAGTTACAATATATCAGTTTGTTAATTTTGATTGGTAAATAGGTAGATTTATTTTTTTTAATTATTTATTTTAATAAAATTGACGTGGCATGATGATTGTTTACAAATTCTAATAAATTTTTTTTTATAAAATAATTAATGGCAAATCTGTAAATATGTTGTGGCAAATCTGTAAATAAATTGGAAAAAAGCTGACGTGGACGGCCTTAGAGGTTGACACGTGGACAAAATGGGGCTGCTTCTAATAAAAAAAAATTTATAAAATAATTAATAGCAAATCTGTAAATATGTTGTGGCAAATCTGTAAATAAATTGGAAAAAAGCTGACGTGGACGGCCTTAGAGGTTGACACGTGGACAAAATGGGGGCTGCTTTAGTAGTATATATAGATATAGATGAATGGTTCTATACAATTTCATGAATAAGAATATAGATATGGACTAAATTCGTTTCCATTCCGTTTTCGTTTCCGGAGTTGGAACAAACGGGCCCTAAATTATAAGTGAAGTTTTTTTTAAATGTCTATTTTCATTTATGAGTGAATTTATGTTGTTGTATCCAATTTATTTATCTTATAAAAATAAATTAAAAATTGAGAAGCTGTTATACATCCACGTCCTCTTCTAACACAAGGAAACAAACTCTCGAATCTCCATCACAGAAATAAAGCCCAAATGAAAGGTCAGATTTCAACATAAAAAGCCCAAAACTCAAAATTTACAATCCAACCCATAATTTACCTGAAACGTAAAACCTCATTTCGAGGCTTCTAGAACGCAGCACCTTCTCTAAAACACCACACTTCCCTTCTCCCCTTATCGCTTCAGTCACCTAACTCTTCTCGTTTCTTCATCCCCAATTTCTTCATTCTCTAAACCCTAATACCTCACAAATGGCATCTTCAGCTGCTCAAATCAATGTATTTGCATCATCTCCCTTTAGTTCTTCTAAATCAAAGCCTCCTTCAGCCCCCAACACCTCTGTATTCTTCGGCCAGAAGGTGAATTTCGCCGCTCCTAAGTCTGCAGTTTTGAAGGTTGGTAACAGAAATGGTGGTAGGAGTCGTCGTTATGCTGGTCCAGTAAGGGTGGTGAATGAGAAGGTGGTTGGAATTGACCTTGGGACGACAAACTCTGCTGTTGCGGCTATGGAAGGTGGGAAACCAACGATTGTTACTAACGCTGAGGGACAGAGGACGACTCCGTCTGTTGTAGCGTATACAAAGAATGGTGATAGATTGGTTGGGCAAATTGCTAAGAGGCAGGCTGTTGTGAATCCGGAGAATACATTTTTCTCTGTTAAGAGGTTTATTGGAAGGAAGATGGTGGAGGTTGACGAGGAGTCTAAGCAGGTTAGTTATAAGGTTGTTAGGGATGATAATGGGAACGTGAAGCTCGATTGTCCTGCTATTGGAAAGCAGTTCGCGGCCGAGGAAATCTCTGCTCAGGTGATCATTATTTCTGATTATTTTGCAGCAACGTATTATATTGTGATCATTGGCCTAAGGTAGCTTTGTTGATGTTGCTTGGACTGAATTTGGCATTTGACGAGCCTGATGTTTATTTGACAAATGAGTTTTTGACGTCCATGTGATAGGTTATATTATTTGTGAATTACATATGTTTATGAATAGTAAACCTTTTGGGCATTTATCACGCTTGACCATTAAAGCTATCTAGGTTCTTTTAAAATCTTTATGCTGTGCTGTTTGCTTTTCTATTGGTAGTTGCTAGGCTTCTGAAATTCAGCATTCCCTTTTCTTTTGTTGAAATAGGTTTTAAGGAAACTTGTTGACGATGCCTCGAAATTTCTGAATGACCAAGTAAACAAAGCTGTAGTTACAGTTCCTGCATACTTCAATGACTCCCAAAGGACGGCTACAAAGGATGCTGGACGTATTGCTGGCTTGGAAGTTCTGCGTATAATCAATGAACCGACTGCTGCATCGTTGGCTTATGGATTTGAAAAGAAGAACAATGAGACAATCTTAGTGTTTGACCTTGGAGGTGGTACTTTTGATGTTTCAGGTACTCCTACAGGGTCCTTAAGCATTGTTCAAAATTTGATTCTCTTAGACTGTTTACTCCTTTAGTTCGTAGTTTTTTTCTGCCCATATCTGTGTTTCTTCAGGATTCATGAGAACCTCTGATGAATATCAAGGTCTATGCCAATAAAACACGTGGAGGGTATTTTAATCATCCTTTTCTTGTTGTTGCAGTTCTGGAAGTAGGTGACGGTGTCTTCGAAGTGCTTTCAACCTCTGGAGATACTCATTTGGGAGGGGATGACTTTGACAAGGTTCGAATGTGGAAAATCGGGCTGATGAAATAAACTTGTGAATCTCCTGTGTTTTTTGTTTGCAACAAAGTTTGGCTTTCTAACAAATGATACTAATAATCTTGCAGAGAATTGTTGATTGGCTGGCAGCAGCCTTCAAAAGAGATGAAGGCATTGATCTTTTGAAAGATAAACAAGCTCTTCAGCGATTAACTGAAGCTGCCGAGAAGGCAAAGATGGAGCTTTCATCTCTGACTCAGACAAATCTCAGGTATCAAATCTGTATTCTGTCTTTCTAACTTGTACCCTAAGGGCACAGGACATAGGTTAAGAAAACCGATCTGTATTTGATCACTAAATTTATATGCTTGAATCTGCCTAGCATTAGCTTCTAATACTTGATTGCCTCTTGCCTTCAGTTTACCCTTCATTACCGCTACTGCCGAAGGACCTAAGCACATAGAGACCACTTTGACAAGAGCTAAGTTTGAGGAATTGTGCTCTGACCTTCTTGATAGGTATCTCGTTCAATATTTGAAATAAATTCTTACGTGATGGATGCCTGTGAGCTATCAGAGTGCTGAGACATCTTATTCTTTTGTCTTCTTAGGCTTCGTACTCCAGTGGAAAATTCTCTGAGGGATGCAAAACTCTCATACAGTGATTTGGATGAAGTAATCCTTGTTGGTGGTTCAACACGTATTCCAGCTGTTCAGGAGTTGGTAAAAAAGATGACAGGGAAAGATCCAAATGTTACAGTGAACCCTGATGAAGTTGTAGCCCTCGGGGCAGCTGTTCAGGTATTTCTTAATTTTTACTTTCTTTGTCATACTGTTTTATTTTCTTTAATTTTAACCAGACAAAGGGCTTAAACACAGAATACAAGGTCAAGTCGAGAAATAAAATAGATCCCCTCTCAAACAAGTAACAAAAACAAATACCCACTCAACTCAAATTAATCAAATAAGCCCGAACTATACATTTTGCTTTTATTCTATACCCTTTATATAAATGGTATGGAGTGTTTAAACTTGTCATGTAACACAGGTAGAGTTCTATTATCTCCAGTTGGTGCCATAATCTCCATGGAACTTGTTTATGCAGGCTGGTGTTCTAGCTGGAGATGTCAGTGACATAGTTCTCTTAGATGTGACACCGTTGTCAATTGGTCTTGAGACCCTTGGTGGTGTTATGACAAAGATCATTCCCCGCAACACAACCTTACCCACCTCCAAGTCAGAGGTCTTCTCAACAGCTGCAGATGGGCAGACAAGTGTGGAGATTAATGTTCTTCAGGGTGAACGGGAGTTTGTGAGAGATAACAAATCTCTTGGTAGCTTCCGTCTTGATGGAATTCCACCTGCTCCTCGTGGTGTCCCACAAATTGAAGTAAAATTCGACATAGATGCCAATGGTATTCTCTCTGTCACTGCTATTGATAAGGGAACTGGAAAGAAACAAGACATCACAATTACTGGTGCCAGTACCTTGCCCAATGATGAGGTATCCTTCTTTACTCATTGAATTTATTCTACAGCAAGAAGTTTGTATGAACTTTTTTAAAACAGAGGAAGGCTAAATAAATATAACTCTTTTGAATGAAAGACGGCGTTCCACTATAATGTAGTGTTCCACTATAATGTAGTATTTGCAAAGCAATAATACATTATAATGTATTACATCCAAACAGACCCGATAAATTGAATGTTTGGTCCCTTGGAAGGAAAATCTAATGTCTCCTTGTGACATGTATAGGTTGACAGGATGGTAAAAGAAGCAGAGAGATTCGCAAAGGAGGACAAAGAAAAGAGAGACGCTATTGACACGAAGAACCAAGCGGACTCAGTTGTCTACCAAACCGAGAAACAGCTGAAGGAGCTGGGAGAGAAAGTACCTGTCCCAGTCAAAGAAAAGGTTGAAGCCAAGCTTGGAGAGCTTAGAGAAGCAATCTCAGGCGGCTCAACTCAAACCATTAAAGACGCCATGGCTGCCCTTAACCAGGAAGTCATGCAGTTGGGTCAGTCCCTCTACAACCAACCTGGAGCAAGTGGTGCACCAGGTGCAGGACCCACACCAGGAGCTGATGCCGGTGGACCCACGGGACCTTCTGACAAGGGACCTGAGGGAGACGTTATTGACGCCGATTTTACTGACAGCAAGTGATGTGCATAAGAAGTCTATTGAGCTGTGGTATCAGAAGCAAATCAAGATATGAATATGTAGAAAGAGAAGAAATTGGATTGCTATTTGTTGCATTTGGAAGTTGGGGATTTTGTAGTGCTGAGTTTTTTTTGTCAATTGACTTACCCTTCACACAAATCAGTTAATGTCTAAATGGCGAAACTTTTAGGGCATCAGGGTTTATGACTTTATGGGTCTTATACTCTTATAGGCTATATGGCTTGTCAAAGTTCAAAGTGAATAATCTGATAAGCGTGATTTGCATGTGAAATGTTTCGGCTCCTTTTCGTTTTAAATTATTTTTCTTATTATATACACATCAACAATATATTAATTACAAATGCAGTTTTTGAGATTAGTTGAAAACTAACAACTACTATTAAAATATTTTAATAATTAAATTTGTAAAACTAACAATATTTTAATAATTAAAATTTTGAAATGAAGCTCCCATAATTAAAGTCAATAAATCCTTATTTTTAAAACTACTAGTTTAATCTCCGCACCTTGTGCGGATTTTATTTAAAATAAAAATTATTTTATTGTTATTTTTATGTATTATGTACCGCATATTTATTTATAATACATTTAGTTCAGGTTAAATTGACTTAAGAACATAAAATTTTATATTTTAATATCATCATGAACAATGTTTTTCTAATAATACAATATTTATTGAGAGTGATTTGGTTCCTATAAAATTGTTAATTTAATAATAAAATATTTTTGGTTTAATTTTTATTATAAAAAAATTGTCACACAAAATAGAGTCCTTTGTTGGTTTCTATAAAATTGTTAATTTAATAATAAAAGATTTTTTTGGCTTAAAAATAAAGAATACTGCATCCACAACGCGCCACGTCATCAACTTGTGCTCTGTTTTAGTATGTATAATAGATTTTTTAAGTCAAATTTTTTTTAATATTAAATTAACAATTTTATAAGAAACAATTCACGTTAATTGGAACGAATCTATATTATTACATAATTTTTTTATAATAAACATTAAGCCAACAAATCTTTTGGGACAACTTTTTTATAATAAAAATAATTAAATTATATATTTGATTCTATTTTTTGGGATATCTGTTACGTTGTTCTTATCCCAATTTTTTTGTTTTTAGAAAATCATTTTCGTTTACCCTAGTTGTTTTTCGATATGCTAAGATTTTTAATATTTATGACGATTTTATCAGATTCTTTAATATATGCTAAGATTTTTAATCAGATTCTTTAATATTTATGACGATTTTATCGTTAACTAATTAATTTTGTAAAAATTTTCCAAAAAAATCTTTTTGAATCACGTAACTTACTTCATAAGATTAATCATTTGGTTTTGATTTTAATATATATATTACAATTGACTAATCTATATATTCTATATCTATTATACATACTAAAACAGAGCAGATGACGTGACGCTGTGGAATCAGTATTTTTGAAATAGAGCTCCAACAATTAATCAATAAATATTTATTTTAAAATAATTTTTTAGACCAAAAAATCTTTTATTATTAATTTAACAAATTTATAGGAACCAATTCACGTTATTTGAACGAATCTTTTCTTTGAACAATTATTTTATAATAAAATTTTAAATAATAAAAATCAGTTTTTTAATAAATAAATATTTATAAAAAGATAATAAAAGATATTAACCAATTATGCAATTAATGAATTTAATTAAAAAAACAACTTAACAACCAAATCAAAAATTATGTTCAAATTATATTTATGAAAAGATATTAAAAATACGGGAACTTATATAAACAAAATCAGTTCGCTTAGATTTTTTTATGTTTTACAAATTTTACAAACAAAATTTATTTTTTGGAACTACAAATTTTATGTTACGTGCAATTTTTAATTAAAATGATTTTGATTAGAATTTTATTTTTAAAACGTTCCATAAGATTTTAAGCGCATATAATTTTTTTTAATAAAATCCATTAGATTTTACGTCATATTTTAATAAATACCAATAAATATATAATAAATTTCTATATTTCATCAGATTTTTTGATAGCTTTTTAATAAAACTTCCATTTTATAAAAAAAATTGATTGCCATGTTGACGGTAAATTGATTTTCATTTTTGTTATCTTTTTATCGTGGCTTCTAGGATAGATTGATTGCGTTTTTTATTTCCCTTTTAATTATATTTTTGGTTAGGATTTTTATTCGACGGAATTTTTTTCCGAACGTTCCATCTGATTTTTCCATGGTTCTCTTAGAACTTTTACGTTTTACATATTTGTCGAGCAAAATTTATATTTTTGGAACTACAACTTTACGTTATGTGCGAGTTTTAATTAAATTGATTTCAAATTGAATTTTATTTTTGTAACGTTCCATCAGATTTTAAGCAAACAATTATTTTTTTGATAAAATCCATCAAAATTTACGTTGTTGTTTTTTTTTGAAAATACCTATAAATTTATAATACATTTTTACATAATTCCATTGGATTTTTTGATAGTTTTTTTGAATAAAAAACTTCCATTTTATCAACAAAATTAATTTCCATTTTGACGGTAAATTGATTTTCATTGTTGTTATATCTTTTTATAATGGCTTCTAATTAAATTGGTTTCGATTTGATTTCCATTTTAGTTATATTTTCGGTTAGGATTTTTATTCAAACGGAATTTTTTTTTCCGCTGATTTTTTTCATGGTTCCCTTATAACTTTTTACGTTTTACAAAATTTGTCGAGCAAATTTATATTTTTGGAACTACAAAATTTTCGTTATGTGCGAGTCTATATCTAATACTAGAGCAATATACATGACAGTTGACGTGGTGCGTTGTGAGAGTAGTATTTCGAAATGGAGCTCCCACAATTTTTTTTAAACTGTATAATTAACAATCGTTTTTTTATTGTTTCATCCCTTGATTTGATTTTTAACCGTAACCCCATGTATCTGATCTATTTTCAAGTTATTAAAAAAAAATTTACGTGTACACCTTTTTTTTATGTTAATTTTATTTATTTATTGATTTTCTTCCACCCATCAGAAATAAGTTATTTTAAGATAATAGTTATCGGACTTTTAAGTTAATTTTGAATTAAATTAAATTTTATTAATATTTTTAGCTTGTAGATATAGAGCATGTGAATTTAACTGAGTTATATTAATTAATTTTTTTTTAATTATGTTGATTTTATTAGCTTGTAGATCACGTAAATCTTTTATAATTTTAATAATTAAAAATAAAATTAACTAATTAACTAATAGATTTATAGTCCAAAAATAATTAATTAAGATAAAATTTTAATACACCAATAACCATTATAATCCAAAAACAACTAAAGGGTTGTTAAATACAAAAAAAAAAAATTACAGTATGTTGTTAAAACCAATAAATTGTAAAATCATAAAAATTGTTAGCCATTAACCAAAAAAAACCCCTAAACTCATTACATAATCGGAAAAAATAAAAATATTGGTATATATATATATATACCAAAATTAGAATTAAATAGCTTTATAAAACAAAAGCAAATAAAAAAACCTATTTCACAATATTCTTTCTTATTTTTTTTCAAATTACTTATAACATGTAATGAGAAGATTGGTGAAATAAGGCACTTTTTGTAACTTGTAGACTAACTAGGCACCCTAAAATTTAAAGATTCTTCTCTCTCCTTGTCAAAGGTAGGAATCGAACTCTGGACGAGTTGCCCCACCCTTCCGCCCTTATACCAGTTAGACTAATCAAATTTCGTGTATTCTTTTGCCGTTACACAATATTTAATACACAATTTTTATACATAATTTCAATTACACAATGTCCGTACACAATTTCAATTACACAATGTTAATACATAATACACAAATATCAGTTACATAAAATGCATTGGACATACATATTCTATTACACAATTTCAATTACACAATATAAATAATTATAATTACACAATTTCAACTACACAATGTTAATACATAAAATACTTGTATAACCAAACATTCTGTAAATGACGAATTTGTGTAACCAAACATTGTCAAAATGACATACACTTGTACTACATAAACGTAATCGTTATGTAGAAAGTCGCAAAAATTATGTATCAGCATATGCACATAACCACGAAATTAATAACAACATATTTCTTTAATTATGATAAATAAATAAATAATTAAAGAGCAAACCTCCATTGACGATATTCGAGTTTCTTAAAATCGAAAAAATGGAGATTAGAAAGGTAGACGAAAAAGAATAATGAAAGATTGTTGTATTTATGTGAGGAGTTATTTTAGGAGCTGTTATAATTTCTTTCCTAATTTGATGTAATAATTTAGTTTATCAATTATTTTAATTTGCCAAATCCGTTACATATTTAAGGAGATAGAATATTAACATTTATGGCAATATCAATTAATATTTATTAATTTATCTTTTTCTACATAAAATAAGGTGACTAGTTTGTTAATTGAAAACAAAAAGTGCCTACTTTATACACCAAGATACATAAACTACCTACTTACCCTAAACACTAGCATGTAATTCGTTATTCACATTTTTTTTTACTGATTTTGTAAAGGACTCCTTTTCCTGAATAAAATAGAATTAAATAGCTTTATTTTCGTAAAGTATTAAAGTATAAAGTATATGTATATATACGAACAAAAAATCCCAAAAAATCGCGAATTGTTGAGGGATTATTCCGTCTCTAATACCTAATACTGAAATAGTGAATATTTAGGCATTCCCACCTTTCGCAGTTTGATTTTGAAATATATCGCTGCTTTTTGCCGCATGAGGCTTGACGAGAGAATTTTGGAGCCAGTTTCTCGTCTTTCAATCCAGTTCTGCCTCCTATTTTCAAATCGATTCTTCTTTTTTTCACTTTCAATAATCTTAATTTGTAAGATTTTTCTCCTCTTTGATCGCTACGTTCTCTTGTATCATCCACAAAAATTTGAGAAAATTTTCTAGTATAATCGCAGCATCTTCTCAGATTCTTCGTGTTTTCTCAGTTTGTAAATTTATCGCTATATTTTCTCCGATTATCCTGTCGTCGGTCATGATATTTGTAGAGAATTTGTGTCAATTTGTCGATCAATTGTAACTTAGGGTTGATGATTGTTGATGATCATCTAGTTCTATTTGCAGAAAGATAATGGCGGAAGAAGAGGCGATATCGCCGACGTCAGCGAAGGCGAAATTCCTTTGTAGCCATGGAGGAAAGATATTGCCGAGGCCTTCCGATGGCCACCTCAAGTACGTCGGCGGTGAAACTCGCGTTCTTTGTATCGCTCGTACCATTACTTTCTCAGGTAAAGGATAATTACTAAGTATGCATGGATCTGAATTGCAATCTGGGAGATAACATTATAAACGCACTTGATCTCGATTTGGTTTGCATGATGGACGTGCTTAACTATGAAATATCGTTTGATGAGAAAAAATGTTTGTTTTGACATATATGTTTGAGGTACTTGTTTAATCCACAAACGGTTAGGGAGGTTTAATCAAGAGTTCAGCAATGTTGCAGTGTTTTATTGATAAATGCCTAGAAGAGTTACACTTTCTCAAATGACAAGGTCTGATTGATTACTGAAAACGTTATACCTATGATCATAATCAGTACTGAGATTGAATGACGTGTTCATGGATTTGAAATTTCTCAAGGTGTCAGAAAATGCATATTATTGTCAAGCTGAACTTGTTTATGAAGCTCGGTGTAACGTACCATGTTTGATTTGTTTGTTCCTTGACATATTCTTTTTCTCTCATGATCAGATCTCATGGATAAGATAAGCAACATGTTTGAAGGGGATTTTATCCTAAAGTATCAAATTGGATCAGAGGAGCTTGATGCCTTGGTCTCTGTTAAATCTGATGAAGATCTGCATCACATGCTTGATGAATATGATCGTGTAGAAAGAGGAGGATTATCCAAGCTCCGAACCTTCTTATTTCCAGCAAAACCAACACTATCTGAGATCCACAGCCCAGTCTACCCTATCCCAGAGTCATTAGAACAAAGATTCGTGGATGCAGTCAACGGCATAATGCGTCCAACAAACACCATCCCCAACATCAGACCCCTACACACAACAAGCAGCCGTCTGAAATCCATGAGTGCCACACAATCAGAATGTACGAGTCCTCGTTCACCTTCTCCACATGCCTATAATCATAATTCCTCCATGAATTTTGATCATCCTTCTTTCACAAACTCCAATTATAACAGCGGCCTAACTCGAATGACCAAAGTTCATAGCTCTCCAAGTCTACAAACCCTTGCTAACCATAATCCACAACTTAGCAACAGCCACTCCGTTCATCATCCTCGGCCTTATTATCCAAACTACCAGACTCATCAACAACACCAACATCAGTACCATTCAGGTCATCATGCTGCACAACCATGGCCTTCAAGAGATGGATTTGGGAGGGTTCCGAGCATGAGTAATCTTGCACCGGTAAGTCACCAGAGTTCGGTACATTCTGCTCAATATAGTAGTAAAGGGTACCCTGGAAATGGAGGGCATAACAGATGGACACACCACGGTAAGCCTCCGTCTGCTTATGGGGATGGATCGTCTAGGTCATCGAACGTTTCACCTCCGCGTAGAGGAATCATTTGGGAATGACTGATTACTGTGTGCTTCAATGAAAGCTCTGTAAGTCTATTGATAATCCAAGAAAATGATGATTGTAAAGAACACTAGCTCAACAACTTACGTTAGCAACACCACCTTGCCTCAGAAAGCACAGACGCGTACTTGAAAATGTTGGATTTAAAAGGGTCATTTTCCATTTTCCGTTCATTTTAACTATGGGAGTTATACGAGCCGAAGGAGCCGTACCTTAGCATCGATTCATTTATAAACGAGTCCGAGTTGAGTCCGAGCCGAGCCCGAGTAGATCGTCTAAAATAATGCTTATATAGTGTTATTTTAGCCGAACGAGCCGATCATTGACATGATCAAACTCGCCTTGTTTATAACCGAGCCGATCTTTGTCAACCCTATCTTTAACGGGACACTAAGGTTTTGGTCTTTTGCTACATAGATTGTTTTATATGCGTTATTTTTTCTTTGTTCTATTTATGATTTTGTGAAAACCAACATTTTATGGCATGTCATTACGACTTTCGTTTACAGCTGTGAAGTATTTATAGTTTCTATAATGGTTTTGTGAAAATGTTCACATTTTAATCTCACACAAACTTTTTCTCATTCATCCGTGAATTTTTATTTTCGAATCTTACTTATTTAGTTTCCGAACAATCTCCCCCACTTTGTGCAATATATTTGTCGCAAACTTGCAACCAAGTTGTCATAATATTGTAGGGTTGTGTAGACCGATCCGTAATATGACGACCTGAACCGATTTGTTAGTAGTTCCGCTCTTTGACAATCTGTGGACCGGATTTGAATATCACGGTCTGGACTGTATCGACCCACTTTTAATTCAACTAGTGGAGCCGCGCGCCTTGCGCGCGCGTCGGAATTTTTTTTCTTGGTTGATATATGCGGTGAACATAAATCAAGGGATTAAAAACAAGAAAACATCATTAACCTTTATAGAGACGTATTGCTTTATGTTTCGCGCGCGGTTTGCAGTAATACAAGGACAATAGAATCATTAATAGAACATGAGCATGATTTTCAGGATAAAAAGGATCTAAAGCTTGTACAAGAAGACATATGATAAGAACTCATGGATGTCATTACAACCGATCACTGAAGATATATTTACAACTCCTTAATGTCTTGGTGTCTTATGCTTTCTATTCTTCTTCCTTCTCCTACGTCCTTCCGAATCGAATCATATGATGATTGTTCTTTAACTTCTATAACTTGAGAAGTGCCACCTGTTGTTCTTCATTTGATTACTTATCCCACAAAATCTAAAATTTACCTGTCAAGTTTTTCTAAGTTTTTCAATTCGTAGAAGAGTACTCATTTAGTCTCAGGTGAAAATTTAATTATATAAAAAAATCCATATAGAATGTCTTTTACCTTTATCAATGAAATATTTATTTTAATTGTAACCCTTCATTGTACCTTGCTATCACAAAGACCATGCTTCGGATGAGAAGATGTAGGATGCATCTTCCCAATACTATCAAAAACCAAGAAGTAAGCAAATAAAGCACATTGTTAAGTACTTGTGTGATGGCTTAAGCATGGGGAAATCCTGAAATGTTAATCACATGACAAGCCACTTAAATAAATGCAAATATGAAATAAAGGCATCCTTTTAAGATGTCCAAAAGTAGAAATCATAACATCATATGAAGTGAGCTCATAATTGACATAATCAGCTAGTGAAAGAGTAAAAGAAAACAATCCCAGATGAAAACTAATAAAAAATGAAGGCCTAGTAAAGAGAAATCATACTTATGAGTTAGAACTTAGAAGCTTTACGCACATCCTAGTAAATGAGGTTGCGGATCCTATACATAAGGTAAAATACATGAAAATTCAGAAATCTTCTAATATTTAATTCCAACAAGATAAGAAGCAAGTTCAAGCTTCCATAAGTTTTTTGATGAACCAAATATAACATTTGAGCGATAGAGTATAAAGCTTAAAATTTTGATTATGCACAACAAAGTTGATAAGAACTTTAAATACTTAGCCTTCATTTAAACTCTTGTCCATTCTTATGGACAAACACGAGCTATGCTAGAGGTGACTTGCAAGCCATCTAATGGCCATATAGATCAAGGTTAAGCATAGGTTAGAACCAAACATGAACATGTGATCATCATAATAGAATCCTTGTCAGTCTTCCGCAAGCTACTCAAACAACAGTAAGTTAGATCAAGGTGACTTTTTACACAAATCAGGGCGGTGCAGGCAAATCGAACAGAGTAAAAACCTGATGAGCAATGTTATGGATGACAAGGATTGATCTTACATAGCTCATTTAACCATTGTGCTGGTAATATGCATTTAGATACACAGGCAATAATGTTGTGTGCCAATCATTTGCAATGAACACTAAATTTGTGCTACACATATGTTTTTCCAAACTGAAGAAAGTGAGCAGAAGAAGTGTATACCGCTACGATCTAGTCCAAGGCCTCCATTTCACATAATTTCTTTATCCTAGAATCAACAGAGATATGAGAATGATCAAAGAAAATAAAAAAAAATATATATGGTCAAAGAACAATTAGCCCACATAAATCCATTCTAAGTTTCTAAAATGTGAAAAGTTTCAAAACGGGAAATACCATGCTAAGTGCTAAATGGATAAGAAATTGGAAAAACATAATGAGCAAAACTCACCGTTGTCTTCCTAGAGAATATTTGGTGAAGCCCTGAAACGGGAAACTAAAAGTAAAATCAGATCAGAAGATGATAAACAGACAAACAACAGCAAATGTGGAGAAGATAAGCATCAACCAGAGGGAATAAAAGTGAACAACCACTAAGAAACATGAAAACGAGTATGCATGCAGACTGTGTTTGAAATAACAATAGTGAAATGAAAACGTGAAGCCGACAAGAAAGAATGGAAATCATCAAACATAAACCATAAACATCAATAATGATAATTTACTACCATGTTAGTGAGGCAATCGATGCTAAGCAGGATGACGCTTAACCCTGTTGGAAGCTGCAAACCAGCAGCATAGTCGCGAGCCCAAAGATCATAATGCACAATTTCATCAAGGGAATGTGATGCCACCAACTCGTTGTTGTGCTTGTCACAAGTCAGCTCCACAACCTTGAATAGGTCTAGGTAACCAATCCTGATTCACACAATTTGCTTAATAATTATCACTAAATCCCAATCATGAGTGGCAATCCAAGTAATGTAAACAAATGTACATAATTTTCATCAGGGAACATCTCAACTGTTTTCTCATTAGCAGCACTAAGGATTCCGGTCAATCTTCCCCCAGAACGCCCTGCAGCATAAGCTAGATCCATGGACGGGTACTTCACACATTGTCAGGAGCTCTAAATGTCAATGAACCGAGCCTATGTCATGCACATTCACACATAATATTATAAGAAAAAGATGTGTGGAATTTCAAATGTTCACAAGCTGCTCAAAATTTGGTAAAGATTAGGAAGTGACAAATACCCACTTGCAAAGATCAAGACGAGGCCAATTTATCTCAAAACAAGATATTCAATCAGGCCATGACATTGTGTAGAGGATAGGCAAGCGCATGTCGGGCCAAACCAATTGTGCAACAACAAACAATTCCTGCAAATTATGTCCAATCGAAAAGGTTAGATTGTGAGAGTATAATAGTAGTACTATCCAAGATCTTAGGATTTGTGAAATATAGCTTATGTTGCTAAGATGAAATCAACCGGGGTTTCAATCATTGAATGGATAATTGATTGGGGTTATCAAGTCTGATTAGTGCTACAGAACTTTCATCTTAGCTGCTCTCCACCTCCGATTTGCCTTTCGTGTCTCTCGTTCTCACTTTCTCGAAATTTTTTGTTTTCTGTCCCCTTTTGGATTTTCACCATCGTCAAAGGGCAATGAGATTGCAAGCAGACCCAAAAATCAAACAGTCAAATGCAAAGGAAGCAAGATTTCTTTCTAAATTCAGTTCTAAGATGAGGTACTCATATCGATCAAATACATACAGAAAGACGAAGAATACTAATAGGGCTCAATATTTGCAGAGAAAGCCACCACCTTTCCAATGATAACAACCCAAATCCCTAAAATGGGTATCAAATAACAAACAATTGGGCTCACCAGAAGCATATTAGACAACCTACATATGCCATTAAACCAGACTACAAAACCAACATCACAAAAACCCTAAAAACAAGCCAGTAAACGCCCTAAACAAATGAAGAAATTCAATAATTTTCATGGGAGAGAAAGATACCCTTACCGAAGCAAACGAAGCTCCATCACAGCTTGCTTCTGATCATTGATTGACGAGGAAGCAAGGTCAGAGATGAGGTGATGAATTAAGTCATCAAGGGTAACCCAAATTAGAATCACTATCAACCCCTGTTATCAAACACGGAAGAAGGAACGAAAACAACAAATTAAGATCGATTCATCCTTAACTGAAAAGAATTAAAGGTGAACTAAAATTACCCCGTTATTGATGCTGAAATTGGTTGTTCAATCGATGACGAAGAAGTTGATGTACCATGGAAGCGAGGATGCTGATGAAAATGCGACCACCAACCTTGACCTAACAGAAAAAAATAAAATAAAGGAGATTAGAGGAGGAGAGAAAAACTAAGAAAGTGAAGAAGATGAACATGGAAGGCAAATCGGATGTGGAGAAAGCGAAACCCTAAAATTGAGCGGATACCATCTGTATGCTCAGATTGGAGACACGGAAGAAGAAATAGACCGAGCTACAACGTCATGTTAGGCAGATGAGGATGGTGCGAGAAGAAGAGAGGAGTTTGGGACATAGAAATGGCAAAGAAGAAAGAAGCGGTGAATGAATTTAGAATCCAAACCCCAGCTCTTTGCAACACAAACTCATGACTAATCTCTAAATGCTAAACCGTGTAATCGGTACAGGGATATGAATGATTACCTTATCTACAGGTGAGCTGGGGAAAACGCCATTGTCGATACAAAATTAGGGTTTGTAGAGATTGACGGCGGACTTCAGATTCAAACGCGGCTTGCCTCTACCATGGAGGTCAAAGCAGATGACAGTCGATGAGAACCGGTGCTTCAGATCTCCAAGCGCCATCCAAAGCGCAGATCAAGTCAGGCATCAACCAAATAGCGCCGATTACAAAATTAGGGCTTGGTATTAGGACGAAGAGATCGAAGGAGAGAAGAGGTTTCAGCAGTTGAGAGAGATTTGAATTGAGAGAATTTGGGGAAAGAAGAGGCTTCAGTAGTCGATTGAGGGGCGAAAGAAATAGTTTGAGAGAAAGAAAAGAAAATTGAGGAAGAAGACGACACAAGAACCATAGGGTAAAGAAGCGGCGATTTGAGAAGCAGACACGTAAAGTATTGGAGAAGAAGACACGTAAACTAAAAAGAATGAGTCATTAACATAAGGGTAAAATTGGAAATCCTCTATTCATTTGAAGAACTCTCACTTTTAGTATAGTAAGGATTTACTAAAACACTACATGTCAAATCCGGCTTAGGTTGGTCCAAAACCCAACCCGGACGGTAACTAGCTCTTTTGTAAAAAAACTGAAAAAAGTCTCGGATCGCTCCAAGCCATATAAGTACAGCCTAAAGCCGGACCTGAAATGCCGTGTAAAGTCCATAACCAGACTGCAATTTCCGGTCAAAAAAATGCACACCCTTACAAAATTTACTAACATCTTAAATTGTGATCGCAATCTTGACCCTATTTTTATATAAATTTCAAAATTGACTCAAGATCGTCTTAATAACCTCGGTTAAAGATGGCCTAATCAATGCCAAGTTGTCGCAATTTAAGTTCGGTTCAAAATTTCATCACTCTAACCTACAACAAAAATACTACACTACAAAAACAAACCGTTGATCTTGGTATTAACCTACCCAACCTAAGTATTTCTAAAGCTAAAACCTACCCAACCTAAGTATTTCTAAAGCTAGATTGGGATACCCAACTTGAATCTTTCTAAAGTTAGGTTCAAACATTTTCCCACCTCATACCCAAAGTTACCCAATTTGTAGCCAGTCCAAACCTAAAGCTAATTAAGCCTAATCGAATGCATTAAAACTTAGTGGAAACTACAATTCCTTGATCCTTAGTACATTAAAAGTGAGATTATCAAAAGAATAGTACATATATAACTATATAAGGGCAATATTGGTATCTTTACCTTTGATTTGTGATGAGCTGACATGCATTAGCTTGCATGAAATTACAAAATGTCAAGTAACAAACCTCGTCTCAATATTGGTATCTTCATCTTTAATTTGTGATAGAAAAAAAAAGCCTAATCTTTCCCACTTACATGTGTTAGTTTGCATGAAATTGCGGATGCCAAACAACAACAAACCTCATTTCTTCTTTTTCCTTGACACCAAACGTGATGATAGATTTCATTTCATTAGTTCACCTTATACGGGTTTTGTCTAGCTAAAAAATATTATATTTTCACATAATTACTACGTGTGAGAATTAAATTATAATTTTTTAATAAATGAAACATTTTTTTTAGCTTTTAGCTTTCTCGCTAAGTTGAAGTATAACTTTTATTTATAACGGATTAATATCTGTTTTGTGGGTCGTTGACCTACTATTTTGCGGGTCGTTAACTTAATATTTTGTGAGTTACTAAATATTTTCAATCCCACATCGATTATCAAGTAAGGTTGATAGTTTGATAACTTGTAGCTCAAACAAATCAAACATATTTTTGTCCTTCTAGCTAAATTGAAGTATAATTTTTATTCCTAATAAATTGCTTACTTACTTTTTGGGCCGGTGACCTAATGTTTTGTGGGTTGCTAAATATTATCAATATCATATCGATTATCAACTAAGACTGATAGTTTAATAACTTGTATAAATAGAGGGTTTAAAGATTAAACAAATCAAAATTTTCTTATAACTTTTATTCATAACGAATTACCTACTGCTTTGTGGGCCGTTGACCTAATGTTGTTTTGTGGGTTGCTAAATATTTCCAATCCCACATCGGTTAGAGGTTTGAAGATTAGACAAATCAAACATTTATTGGCTTTCTCTCTAAGTCGAAGTATAAATTTTATTCATAATGAATAATATGTGTTTTGTGGGTCGTTGACCTAATGTTTAGTAGGTTGCTAAATATTTTTAATCCCACACCGGTTATCAAGCAAGACTGATAGTTTGATAACTTGTATAAATAGAGGGTTTGAAGATCAAACAAATCATACATTTTTTGGGATTTTAACTAAGTTAAAGTATAATTTTTATTCATAATGGATTAATATCTGCTTTGTGGTTTGTTGGTCTACTAGTTTGTGAGTCGTTAACTGTATTGTCGGTTGCTAATATTTTCAATTCCACATCGATTATCAAGTAAGACTATAGTTTGATAACTTTTATAAATAGAGTATTTGAAAATCAAACAAATCAAACGTTTATTGGCCTTCTTGATAAGTTGAAGTATAATTTTTATTCATAATGATTAATATTTGTTTTATTGGCCTTCTCGCTAAGTTGAAGTATAATTTTTATTCATAATGATTAATATTTGTTTTGTGGGCCGTTGGTCTACTGTTTTTTGGGTTGCTATATATTTTCAATCCCACATCAATTATCAAGTAAAGTTGATAGTTTGATAACTTGCTTGTATAAATAGAGGATTTGAAAATTAAACAAATCAAACATTTATTGACCTTTTGGCTAAGTTGAAGTATAATTTTTTTCATAACGGATTAATATTTGTTTAGTGGGTTGTTGGCTTACTGTTTTCGGGTCGTTGACTGTTTTCTGGGTTGCTAAATATTTTCAATCCCACATCGATTATCAAGTAAGGCTGATAGTTTGCTAACTTGTATAAATTGATAGTTTGATAACTTGTATAAATAGATGGTTTGAAGATTAAACAAATCAAACATTTCTTGGTCTTTTGGCTAAGTTGAAATATAAATTTTATTCATAACGGATTAAGATCTGTTTTGTGGTTCGTTGGCCTACTACTTTGTTGGTCGTTAACCTAATGTTTTGTGGGTTGCTAAATATTTTCAATCCCATGTAACATCCGGAAATTTTATTTCCGGAAGTTGAGGTGTTGCCGATCTTTTCCGTGTCGGCTTATTTCCCGCAGGCACGTTGCTGGGTACGAGTTTTTAACGCGAGAGAGAGATTCCCGTTTTACTTTCTGACCTTGGAAAGTGGAATGAGGGGACAAGGAGGCTGACCCTTGGGATATCCCACCTCCTTGTCAGCCCTTTTACTCCCTTCTCTCTTCCCACTTTCCTCTTTTATGCTCTTTCTCCCTTACAGCTTATCCTTCTTCTTCCTTTGGACCTCTCTTCTCTTACACCTTGGAGAAGTGGTGTGTGGAGCTGCAGCTTGAGCTTTCCGGATCTGTAGTGGTAAGTAGTTCTATCTCCTCTTCCTCTTGCTGCTTGTATTCCCTTCTTTCCTTTCTCTTCACCTCCATGGATATGGAGGAAGCTCTTGAAGAGATAACTTGTAAAGCCCTTGCATGTCCCTTTCCTTAGCTCTTTTAGGTTGTGTGGAGGAGGCTAAGACCTGTGGTGAAGGTTTGGAGGGAGTCCAACAAGAGAAGGAGACACTAGGAGCAAAGAACCAGTCGAAGAAACGAAGAAGACGGACATTCTGCTGTTCGACCGCGGGGGCAGATTGCCAGAGGCGTAGGGGCGGACTGAGGCCACCGTAGGGGCGGCCTGAACCACCGCAGGGGCGGCCACCAGGGGCATAGGGGCAACGACTGGGTTCCGTCGGGGCGCCAACTTGCTTTCGCGGCTGCGTTTTCTTCACTAGTAGGTTCCTCCCTCCCTTTCCTTTCGTTCCTTCCTTAGATCCTTGTTGTATATAGTTAGAAGCATGCTTAGGATGGACCTAAGACTTGTGAGAATGCCATATAGTGGTTGCTAGCCTTAGATCCCTTATGGCTTGGTGTGAATGATGATCTTAAGTGTTGAGCATGTTGATCTTCCTAAGCTAGTTGCTTCTCATAGGTTGTTGTTGTAGATCTTGTTCTTAGGTTGTATAGGTTGTGGTGAGCTTCTCTTACTTGTAGAGAGTGTCTTGTGTACCTTGGACCCTAGGATGCTTTCCTAGTTTGAGAGTTGCGAGATCTTGCTTAGATCTTTAGAATGAAGTCTATGACTTCATGAGTGCGGACTTGTGTTGATGAGTACTCTCGTGTATGAGCAGGTTGTGTGCTTCCTCATTAAGGAAGCTAGAGTATTGTAAGTTGAGAGTTGAAGTAAGTCTCCGGACTTACTTAGCCATATTCGTCGTATTAAATTCATGCGTTCTTGGTGGTGTGTGTTTATCATTTAGTTATAACTTATAAACCGGATAATAGGATCACCGACCTTTATGATATTTGGCCCAAGTGTATGATAACGGGCGGTGACATCACTGCCTAGCTCTTGCGAGAATTAGGAGGTTCTCGGCGACTGGCCTGTGCTGGTTAGACGGTCGGAGGCATCCAACCGTTTCATTGCCGGAAGAAGGGATTGAGGCGAGTTTCGGGAGATTCTCGTGTCACAAAAGAAGTTGAACTAGAACGGGATATGACCTAATAAATAAAGATAATAACCGGATTGTTTGATGAGCATGTTTATATGATGTGATTATATATGATTGTGTTTGTGCCTTCACCATGTCTTTAATGCTTCGAATGTAGCTAACAGTTTCAAACCGCTTATGTAGATACCCCGCATGTTAGCGACACCACCGAGTGATGTGGAGGAGTGGACAACCGAGGGTCGCCGTACATTGTAGGTCGGGGCGTTTTTGGGATTGTTGTTTTCGTTTTACCCTTATGTTGGACTATGGTTTGTTGTATGCTTTCTGATTACGTTTTGTGTTGTTTTGAGGACTCGGTTGAGTTTCCACGCTGTACTCTTTACCTTTCCGTCTTGCATACATTACAAACGTTTTCGAGTTTTTGAGCCTTTATTTGTGCCATGTTGGAAAGGTCCGGTGAGATTGTTGTCAGGCTAAGGGTCGGGACCCATTGTGTGGTCTCGCCCGTAGCATTCCGATATCCCGCGGATTCGGGGTGTTACATCCACATCGATTATCAAGTAAGACTGATAGTTTGATAACTTTAAATAGAGGGTTTGAACTTTGAATTTTAAACAAATCAAATATTTTTTGGCCTTTTGGATATGTTGAAGTATAATTTTTTTCAGAACGGATTAATATCTGTTTTGTGGGTCGTTGACCTACTGTTTTGTGGGTCGTTAACCTACTGTTTTGTGGGTCGTTGATCTAATGTTTTGTGGGTTGCTAATTATTATCGATCTCACATCGATTATCAAGTAAGACTAATAGTTTGATAACTTGTATAAATAAAGGGTTTGTAGATTAAACAAATCATACACTTATTGGCCTTTTGGCTAAGTTGAAGTATAATACTGCTTTGTGTGTTGTTGACCTAATGTTTTGTGGGTTGCTAAATATTTTCAATTTCACATCGATTATCAAATAACAATGATAGTTGATAACTTGTATAAATAGAGGGTTTGAAGATAACACAACACAAATCATACATTTATTGGCCTTTTGGTTAATTTGAAGTATATAATTTTCTTTCATAACGGATTAATATTTGCTTTGTGGGTCGTTGTTCTACTGTTTTGTGGGTCGTTGACCTACTTTTTGTGGGTTGCTAAATATTTCCAGTCTCATGTCGATTATCAAGTAAGACTCATAGTTTGATAACTTGTATAAATAGAGATTTGTAGATTAAACAAATCATACATTTATTGACCTTTTGACTAAGTTGAAGTATAAATTTTAGTTTGATCAACTAGGTTCCGCGTCTCTTTCGAAATCAATCCGATTGTAATTTTTGCCAAAATATCCTTTCTATTTTAAATAACGATTTCAATTGTTAACAATTGCTGAATGAATTTTATTTATTTTTAAATTTCAAACTTGGTTAAATTATATATATATATATATAAAGTCCATATATTCTATTTTTCTTATGGAAAATTATAAAAGCTTTTAATCTAAATTGACGACTATTATTTTTTATGAAAATTAAACTGGTAATTTTTTTTATTTTTCGAAACCATATAGGTAGAAGATAAGAAAGTAATCTAATTAATATTAATCTCCCCAAATCTCTTCGGACGATAATGGACGTTGGGTATATAATTGGATACGAGTCAACACCTAAGTATTGCTTTATATTATACATTCAATAATTATATGGTAAATAATATTCAACGTATATTGACGGACATTATCAAAATTAATATATTTTTCAAATATCCGTGCAAGCTAAACTAGTTTTGATTGGTAGATAAGTATATTTGTTTTTTTTAATTTTTAATTCTTTTTTAACAAAATTGAAACTGCATGATGTCTATTTACTAATTCTAATAAAAAAAATGTGACAAATCTGTAACAAAATCGAAAAAATACTAACATTGAACGGCTTAAAAGTTAATCTATGAGTAAAATAGGAGCCGTTTTAGTAATATATATAGATTTGCTGAGCAACTTCACGAATGGGCAACAAGAGCGATTTCCATTTCTCTTTCTTGAGTATGCATACTGTTGTTTCTGGCATGCCTTTTATTTTTCTCAACATTTGTATCCCCTTCTCTGTGAGCTCTCATTCCGTAGTTTCATTTTCTTTTAGATTTTTTATATGAACATAGCTTAAAAATTCGTTCTTTTATGTTTCATTTTGGTGCAAAAATCCCCTCCTCTTCTTCTCACAAGAACTAGTACCAGTGAAATCACCACTCTCTCAAGTCGTTGAACGAGTTCAAAATCAAGGAGTTTGGTTCTCTGATTATTTTCTCGGGCATTGAGTTTCTCCTCTGAAAAACTTTTGGTTAATCCTACCCTCTCTATTAGTAAGCTGGATTTTTTTCATTCAAACCAAACCTGATTTATGCTTCACTGCCCAATTGCTCAGTCGGTTCATGCAAAGCCCACAAGCTCCCCATCTACAGGCTGCCAACCATACCCTGAGGTATTCAAAGGCACTTCAAACTTGGGTATTCTGCTAAACAATGATCCCGACTTTTCTCTCCTGGCATAATGTCTACCGTTCCATCGGTGGCTTTATCGTCTTCCTCGAAACAATATAGTGTTTCTTTGTCATCTGGCTGAATACCCCTCAATGAGACGAGTAACTGCTGAACTTGCTTGACTCGGTCTCCTCTTTATCTTATGTACCCACTCGACAGCTGCTTGCAAATATCCTCACCAAGATACCTCCGGAGCATCCACAAGCACCTACATCCAACCTAAGTGGGTAACTACTTTACCCATTCATGTGCTCACATAAAATGATACAAGTTAGTTATAGGGGTTATTAGACGTACCGGCGAAAATCTCTAGTAGTCACCGCAATTACGCACTTCGCGTGCATAGTTAATAGGGTCCTCAACTACACATACGAGGTACGTAGTTGGACTCCATGAAAAAATAAAAATTTCAACTACGCATATGAGGAAGTAGTCCCATTTTGTTTAAGACTACTACTAAGCTCCTCATATGCGTAGTTGAGAACCCTATGCATAGTTGTGGTGACTATCAGAAATTTTCTCAGGTACGTTTAGAAATTACATTAGTTACGTCTGTTTAGAAGCATAGCAGACCGAGACCGCTGTCATAAACAGGACCACCCATTTTGTAACTCTCAGCTAGAGTAAATATAAGGTTGCATATGTAATGATACAATACACAGAAATACAACGAGCAATTCCCTTCTTCCTGCTGTTCTCTCTTCTTCACCTTCTCAAATCTACTGTTACATTCATCCTGAATGTTATTAATTTGTGCTGCAGCAAGGAAGTGTTTACCACTCAAGACTTTGATAATACATACAGGGAAAAAGTTCATATCTTACACTACTATAAGGAAACGATTGCTCATGGGTTGATTAGCCGTGCAAAGCCATGAACAAGTTTTGTTTTCGAGCATGCTCGGGAATGAGGCGTTTGACCATATCAGGAGGAATGCCTGTGAGCTCTGTCAAAGACAAGTCAGAACAGATTTATTAGAACACAATGATAAAAGTTAGGGTGAATTGGCTAAGAGACACTCAAAGTTTTTGTACATATGTTTACCTTTTTCTTATAACCGAAATACATGTTTTAAATGGCTTTAAAAATTATGTACACATTGTATGATTTGAACAAATTCTATTAGTGTAATCTGGAGTAGTTTTCATGTTATGTTTTGTATTTGAAATAGATACAAGAATGTTCTTTCATGTAATGTCATGTACTTACGCAAACAACTATAAGCTTGTTGAATGAAGTGCAAGACATGGTTGAATCGTATAAATTTCAAAATAAATTAATATAGTGGTATAAAATTTTAATTTTTGGATAAAATCATATCCTTTAAATATCAAATTTTTTCTTTCTAAAATATCAACCAAAATCTTCAAATATCAAATAAAGATTGAAGGGTATTTAGGTTACTTAAACTACGAAAGAAGGGTATTTAGGTAACTTTAATAGAAGGACAAAAGCTAAAATTGATTAGTGAATCTAGACCCTACATCCAACTTTCTCTACAAATTACATCCACAGTCATTAAACTTTATAAATTCAAAATGCGTCCCTACTTTCTTGTGTTTCATTTATTCCCTGAACTTTAGGTGAAGTTATAAATAGGTCTCTAACCTAAACTCTTTTGAAAGAATCGGGTGAAGTAAGCTCTTTTTTATGGACTTTTGTTTTGTAGATCCTCTAATTTTTACCACTCTAGTTGACTTACCACTGCTACTCTATTAAGCGGTATATTTACCTATATGCTATGGGTACTCGTAATAGTGGTAAAAGACCTAGTTAGCCATTTTACCCAACTCTTTTTGCTCCATTGAAGTCCCAAAACTGAAAAACGTTCAAATAGGCCCCTAAAGTTTATTCATTTATTTTGAAGGAAGATTATTATTGAAGCATTGTATAATTCAGGGACTATTTTGAATCATTTGTCAAAATTCAGGGACCTATTCGTAATTTTTCTAAAGTTCAAGGTCTATTATGAAACAAAAGTGTAGGGACCTACTTGCGACATTTTGTAAAGTTGAAGGGCAGAGAATGAGAATTACACCAAAGTAATACTAGTGAATGTATTCATGCTTTATGATTCACTGAAGGCCTGAGATTCTGAAATTGTTTACTTAGTTGCCATTTGTCAACCAAACTCACTGCATAGGCCTAACATATAAAATAGCATACCGCCTACGCAATATTGATAGCCTTACAAGAATCCTTCTAAATTGTTGATCTTGCAAGAAAAAATAACATATTTCTGTAATCCAAATGGATGCCAATTAACTTCACAAGAGTTAGTTCCTTAGCTTGGGTCAGATCTCATGCATTATTTTGCCTGAAGACTTGGAAATTCTTAGGTACATCCTAATAGCAGATGACTATAGTCAGTTTCGATTTTCTAATGGTATAGGCTACCATCACATGTTCACATGCAAGTAAAAAGTAACACTGCAAAATCGAAATCCTACCTTGTGGTTTGAAGTTGAATAGTGGTGGCAGAGGACGCCCATTGGGAAGCCGAGTATTTGGATCTCTTAATTCATCAAAGAAAGGATGCACACAAGCTTCAACCTACAGCGTGGAAACAGAAGATAAAGTTACAGCACAGACTAATGGTATCATTTTCTGATGAAAGATTGATGTAATTTTGATGTCTTCAAATGCTTTGGATGCCTGAGCTTTACGGGCTCATGTCTTTGGGCTTCTGTGTTATGACAATATGACTTAGGAGTATGTATTCCAAAAGTTTAAGCCCCTCACAATATATTTTTACATATATAAAAGAAGAAAGTAATAATACCCTTTGTGGTGTATTTCAGGAGGTGTTGATCCTCCCCGGAACCAGAAAAAGAAAAGAAAAGCTTTACAAAGGTGAATATAAACTCACAGCTGTGCACCGCAAGTTGGGCGAGTATTGGAAAAATCTACATATAAGATCCACTGCTTCAGGTGGCATACGTTTTTGGAAGACCTGATAACATGAGCAAATAACAGTGAAATGTCTATATCTTGGGGGAAGTCTGGAAGAAATCTTCCGCAGGGAACTCCAACTATGCAAATTTGATATTTCAATCAAGATTAACACTAAAAAAGACACTCCTTACGTTGAAACCAAAAATAATCTGGTCACAAGTCAATTTCAGGAGGGTACTCACTTGTCTACACCATGTGGCACAAGACATTATTTCATAGCTCACTTCTATAGCACAAGCTCATTGGTGATGCCAATAGAAGCACTAAAATGTACTTTCAAGAATATTTAGTATAATTATATGTAGTATAGAAATTGGAACCAATCATATTATTCAATCTAGTAAAGATCACATTTGAAAGCTTAAAATATTCCCAACCCATGTAGCTCTAGCAAAGCAATATTACATGCAAGCATGAGAAACTATATGACAGGCAGTGACAGAATCATGTAATACTCTAACGTTGTCCTATTTTCCTTCGCAGTGATTCGATAAAAACTGGAGGGAAGAAAATGGAAATGAAGATACAGATAACCAATACTCTTGTTTGTAACTTTAGGTAATATTTTAAGAGGAGAGAATTGGAGGGAACATAATTTTCTTCTCATCCTTCCTTTATCCAAACATAGAAAGGAACCAAGGAAGCCTCCTATCTTTAAACTTCTCTTATCTTTCCTAGTATTCACTCCATGTCTCTTCCTACCCAACAATAATCCTAGAAACATTACTTCGAATCCAAGCACAGTTTAGCCAAGAGAAAATGAAAGATGACACAGTTGTGAAGATTTCAACTCAACGATACAAAGTGGACAGTTTTAACAGAGAGGGAAATATTTCAATGAACCTTGTGCCATGGATGAGGCTTTATCTGAGGGAACTTAAATTCAGTATAGTTTGGATTCATACACTTGATCTCTTCTCTTGTTGGAGTTCCTAAAACCTGCATAAATTTGAATAGCAAACCATAAGACAGCCGAGGGAAGATATAGACAGTAGTCGCTTAGTGTAGATACTAAAAAGCCATAAGCCATAATACAGACAAGTTTAGTAGTTCAGCCCCCAAAAGGAAAAAGGAAAAATAAAATACAACAAATGCTATTTGATGTGGGGATAGCAAAATTGTAATTATTCCAATCACTTAATCACTTCCTGAAATCTGCGAATGGGGTTTTTGTAAGCCCTCAACAGGCTCTCTAGTCTGTACTTTTGTATAGTGAAGGAAGGGAATTAACGTGCCAGATTCATCCAATGGCATTTGAAGAACCAGAAACAAACGCACAAGCATGCCTAAATCCATGGGATCATACCATTTCGTATACAAGTTAAGTGTAAGCAATTTAAACAGATATGTTGCATCTTCAGGGATACAAACTAGCATACCCTATCAGATGACATGACTGATGACACAAGTGCACCAGGACTATCTCATAATTATGGAGTTCTCTTCAAAGTAAAAGTTACAATCTTTAATTTATTTAATCTTTTCATTCTGGTTATGGTACATAGTCATGTGTAATTTTTTTTTTTAATGAAACGGCTTGGTTAATATCAATATCAACTTGTTAAACCTTCTCACCTTGATAATCTCAACCAATTGATCCACTCCACTTTCTCCTGGGAACAAAGGCTACAAAAAGGACATATCTATATTAGATACAAAGCCAAAACGAAAAAGATTCGGAAAAAAGCAAAAAGATCATCACTATCTTTTGTAAGACATATTAAAAACAAAACCTGCCCAAGAAGCAATTCAGCCATCACACATCCTGTCGACCATATATCTATTGCTGTAGTATATTCTGTTGCACCAAAAATGAGTTCAGGTGCACGATAATATCTTGAACAGATGTATGAAACATTAGGCTCTCCTTTGACCTGGGAACACCCCCACCCCAAAAGATAAAAATAAATTATACAAAAAAAAAAAAATACAAAGGGTTAAGCACGTTGATACAAGAAATGTATGTGCTAAGTCATCACAACATTACCAAATCAACAAAAAAACATACCAATACTTTAGCGCTTCCAAAATCACAGATTTTCAGCTGATGGGTGTGTGGATTCACCTGATATCATAAGTGAAGCTTAGTCTCTGAAATAAGATTGACCCTGGTACATAACAATTAACAATCCTACTAAAAACACTCTTGCAAAACAATGAAGACAGTCTAATCACTCTTCTTCTAAGTTAACTTGACTAAACCCACCAAAAACTAGGTCTGTTCAAATTCCGGTCCGGAATTTTGGACCGGACCTTGACCAGTTTGGACCGGACCTGGACCAGTTACTCACATTTTTAAAGGGCCATTTTTTTGCCCAAAACCCCCCACAAATTAGTATTAAAAAATTTGAACCAACCGGTCCGGTCTGGACCTGGACCGGACCTGAATACTCGATCCAGTTCTGGTCCAGGAATAGGTTCCCGGTCCATCCGGTCGAAGAGTCCGTGGCAAAAACAATGATAATAAGAAGAGAACTGTTTCAGTCTAGAAGAACCTTACAAGCAGATTTTGAGGCTTAATGTCACGATGGCATATACCAATGTGATTGTGAAGGTACGCTAGTGCCCTGCAAATCTGCATGCAAGAAAGAAATGCATGTCCAATGATAAACAAAAAAAAATTAAGAGAGAGGAAGCCATTCAGGGGGCATACCTGATAAGTGTAGAGTTTCACATATACTAAAGGCATTCTTTGATGCATCCTGTTGTAGTTCCTTGCGATACGATTTACAGTCTCAGGAACATATTCAAGTACCAGATTCAGGTAAAGCTCTTCATTGTCTGTTGTCGAAAAGAATGAATGTTTAAGAGCTACAACATTTGGGTGGTCCAACATCTGCATTATTTGCAACTCTCTATTCTTGTAGCGCTTGTCTTGGAGAACTTTCTTGATGGCTACAATTTCTCCTGTCTCTCTACATTTTGCCTGAACATAGCAGTAAACAAATTTGTAACAACAGGAACCATAGAAGCAAAAAATAAAAGGTAGGAGGTATCACAAACTAGTCAACCTGGCATACAACACCAAAAGAACCAGTTCCAACGACGTGCTCTGCTATGTAACTGATCGCCTGTGCCACCAAATAGAAAATTGTTACAGATATGTAACTAGATTAAGCTCTGAACAGAAACTAAAAGTTTATAATAGTAGGAATTTGAACCTGTCTAGGTTGACCATTTCGACCTCCAACATTTGTTCTAATCACGTGACCAGCTTCAGCACCGACACCATCGATTATGTCTGGTTCACTATCTTGCTGAGATGGAAAAAATTATTCTATATTCAGTCATGACAATTTGCTAGAAGAATGCTCCCTCACCTGTTTAATCTAGAGTTAACAACAAATGTTAAAAAATCTACAGGATGAAATAACAATTTCCAACGTTGATGATAGTGAATAAATTGCTTAGAGGCAGACTAATGAAACTATAGATGCAATTTTATGTTACGAAGCACAAGAGATCCCCCTGTGATTTCAGTTTACCTTGTCGTCATCTTGGTCCACCCTTTCCCTCAGCCTCATTTCAACCATCTCTTTGCCCAACCAATCAACTGAACTGGATGATTCTTTACAGGTGTTTGGTGCGTGAGAACTACTTGCACCCCCATTTCCAAGACTAGCAGAAGCCATACATGCACTGATCCCTAACAATGATGCTATTACTTACTGTCTGCTTTATAATTGTTCTCCACTAAACTTTCGATCCCCTCTAAAAGCATTGTCTGGACAAAAATCTGGGGTAGATCAAACAGTTTTTAGATCGGTTACTCTGTTTACAACTTGAAAACTGCAAACAAAACAATTACACCAAAATTGTCACTGTATTCGTGAGTCGTGTCAATTGCATATAACTTGTGAGGAATAGCTGGCAGAAGCTAACATGACAATAGAACATCAAATCAGATAATATCTGGTATCACAGCAAAACACTTAAGCTGCATAAGCAATGATTGGAGCTTGATGGTGATATCCCAAGAAGAAGATTTGATCACGCTTATATATATGGCAAGGATTTATAGCATAACCTTACAAAGCAATCATGTGAAATATCTAGCTTTAGCATGCCAAAGGCCTGAAACAACAACTTCAAGAAACCCATATATAGGGTTCATGAATGACCTTCTAGAGATAAAAATCAACTGCATAAACCTCAGTCAATTCCACCATGCAAAACAATCACTAAGCCCCCTCCTTCAGTATGCTCTGTACCAATCTAGATTTAGGAAATTCTGACCACAAAGAAACACACGAACTCCTTAGCATGTTTTACATAAAACAGTCACACGATGAGATTGTGGTTATTATAGCTTTTAAGCAATTCTTTTTAGATCAGAACAACGTCAAACCCCATACCTCAAGGTTGACCGCACAGCTAGCAAAATTAAGCTAAAAATCGTTTTTTTTTCACAATTGCATTATGCAATAATCCCAATGTTCTCAATCACTCTCCACAAACTAAGAAAAATTAAACAATCAGCCTACACCTACCTGATCACATCCTAAAAATAGAACTCATAATCGCCGTTGCTCAAACAGCTCCAGGATCTAGCCTCAAATTCCCACTCTCGAATCTTCTCTACGACAATCACAAACAAAAACTAATTCAACAGCTAACATCAGAGCAAACCTGAACGTGTAAAAACAAATTTAACAGCGAACGAGAAACCCTAGCTCAAAAGAATCAGAATTCCACCATCAATTAAATAAAAAAAACGCAATTGAATCAACTTCTCAAACCTTCAGCATACCTTATATCTCGGAGGAATTCCAGCAGATCGTGATCAAGATAAGCTTATCGAAATCACGACGACGAGCAATCCTCGAATCAACCTTGGCTCTTGTGCGATTGGGGGTTTCGAATTTCAACTTTTTCAGGGAACTGATTTTGGAGAGAGAGTAAGCATACTTTACTGTTGAAAAGTAACTTGAGGATTGTGTTTTAAAATTAAAATAAAAATTCGAATGCGTACAAAGTAGTCTCTGACAAGAAGTTGAGTCTCTATCTGGAACAGCAAACTAACCATGTTCGTACGTATTTATACTTGCCTACTTGGTACTTCATTTATCACATTCCCTTCAGTTTTATACCCGGTAAAGCAGTCGGGCTCCCATGAAGTTGTTATTTAACTTCATGGTGGAGTTGGACAAATTTTAACCATTGATTCAATCTAATGGCCAAGATTTATTGATCTATTAAACACTTATGGAAATAATATATTTTGAAGATAATGATAATATATCTACTTCCAATTATTGTGCGGGTTTAATTTTATAAAAATATTATTTTGCATTATCACCTACTTAGTCATGAATAATATCGATTTTGCGAAAAGTATAATTTTATAATATCTATTAATTCACATGTCATGAGATTATATGATTTTAACTAGGTCTATTAGTAAATAATTTTACAAATTTGATATAAATAAAATAATATCAAATCACGTTTTAGTGTTGAGATACCATTGGATAAAACAAATTTAATTACCAGTTAATTTTAATTAAATTTGTATTAATTTTAAGTTCAAATATATTTACTTTTAAACCAACTATTAATTTTTAAAAAAGTAGTTTATTTTTAACTCATCTATTTTAAAAGTGTAAATTATTGGTACAAATGACTACGACCGATCCTTTAAATTACATAAATCTTTTTAAATTATTTATTTAAAAGATATGATAAAATTACATAAATGATAAAATATAATAATCATTTATATGATAAGTTTGAAGTAAACAAAAATTTATGCGGGAGTTGTAAAATTTCTACATCAACGTTATATTTTTAGTATTAATATATGAATGAGATTTAAAAATATTTTAAAATTAACTGGTAATTAAATTTGTTTTATCCAATGGTATCTGAACACTAAAACGTGATTTGATATTATTTTATTTATATCAAATTTGTAAAATTATTTACTAATAGACCTAGTTAAAATCATATAATCTCATGACATGTGAATTAATAGATATTATAAAATTATACTTTTCGCAAAATCGATATTATTCATGACTAAATAGGTGATAATGCAAAATAATATTTTTATAAAATTAAACCCGCACAATAATTGGAAGTAGATATATTATCATTATCTTCAAAATATATTATTTCCATAAGTGTTTAATAGATCAATAAATCTTGGCCATTAGATTGAATCAATGGTTAAAATTTGTCCAACTCCACCATGAAGTTAAATAACAACTTCATGGGAACCCGACTGCCGGTAAAGAAGCGTTGTTATCTGCCCAGTAAAAAAAGTCCAATCACAATAGTAAAAGCATTTTCCTATTGGTTGAACCTAAAGATTTTTTTAATAATAAACAGACGTTAGGTTAGACTATTGTCTGAGATAATTTATTCTAAAATATCTTTTTGGGTTGAAGAGTCCGAGTTAATCGGTCGGTAACACTTTATAATAAAAAGTCGTTAGGTTGGAGTATCGTCGGTAACACTTTAATCTCTGAAGACATGACGGATTGAACCCAAAGAGTTGAACGAGATACAAGTAAGTTTTTTTTTAATTTGAGGAAATTTATGTTTTAATAATATTTTAAATGAGTAAAGGTTTAGTTACGGACTTGATCATCCGGTATGAGATAATGTGACGCAATCGGAATGACACATATTTACTTTACTTTTTTTTTTTTTTTGTTGTAGTGAAAGAAGTTTTTAGTTCAAAGTTTTTTTTAAAAAAAAATCAATCAATTTTTTGTTTTATTACTTCAAATTATTTATATAAATGGTCCATATCATTTAACAAAGTTTTTATAAGTCAAAATAAAGTATGAATATATAATATAAAATATTTTAACTAATTAAACACTATATGAACTAATTGTACAAAAGTTTTGAACTAAATTAACGAAAACGTTGAATTATAAACGTTAATTGATAACAATGCAAAAAAAATCTAAACGGATGATGTAAAATTCATGAACTAAATTAACAAAAACGTTGAATTATTACCATTAATATAAAACATCTAAACTAAAATTATAATAACTATAAAAAAGTATTCAATTTTTTAAAAAAATATTATAATAGAGGGAATTGGATGAATTGCATCCGAACATAAATTTAATGTATTGGGGTCAAGCCCTAAGAACAAACCAGGCATAGGTAAATTACGTAGAGAGCACAAAAGGTAAATAAAATTGAAAATTGCATAAAAAGTAAACATGCTCGTGAATTAAATGCATAACTATATTACTACAAAACACCCCTTAAATATGGAGCGTATAACCTGCAAACACCCTTAAAGACAATTCTCAATAAATTATTCTGAATTAAGCAACACTAAACCGTAATTATAATGCTAACATTAAAGGGAAGTGATGTTATGCATATGATGACCATGGTATGCTTACTAATGCAATGTCATGAGATTATTCTAATTTTATTTTTAAAACTTTACTTATTTAAATTAATATAAATTATAATTAAATTAAAAATAATTTTAAGTAACTTTTAGTTGATGAGATTATCTAATTTTATTCTTAAAAATTTACGTATTTAATTTAATATAAGTTATAATAAAATTAAAATAATCCAAATATAAGTAAATTATCTAATTATTGTAAATTTTCATCCCTCAAATAATCTCCAAGTACAACCAAACGGATACAAATGAAAATAATTATTATACTAAATGAATATTAAAATCTAACATATTTAAAAATTAAAATATTAAAAGACATTAGACATGATAATTAATATAGGACATTGTTCAGGTACGGTTTAATTAATGCGGTACGGCCGTGCGGCCGACCGTACGGCCGACATGTGTCCCGGAATTTTTTTTTTTTCAGAAACGAAAGAAATTTTTTTTAACTACCATGTTATAATTTATGCACTATTCTCCTATAAACTTTGAACTATTCATATATAATCCATGAACTATTACTTTTTAATATAATCCATGAACTATTCTATTATAATTCATGAACTATTCTATTATAATTCATGAACTATCTCATAATAAGTTTTGAACTATTACTTTCACTCCTTTATAAATTTTGCACTTTGAACTATTCTATTATAATTCATGAAATATCCCATAATAAGTTTTGAACTATTACTTTCACTCCTTTATAAATTTTGCACTATGAACTATTCAATTATAATTCATGAATTATCCTTTTAGAAGTTATGAACTATTCTTTAATAAGTTTTGAACTATTACTTTTATTCCTTTATAAATCTTGCACTATGAACTATTCTATTATAATTCATGAACTATCTTTTTAGAAGTTATGAACTATTCCTTAATAAGTTTTGAACTATTACTTTTATTTCTTTATAAATTTTGCACTATGAACTATTCTATTATAATTCATGAACTATCCTTTTATAAGTTATGAACTATTCCTTAATAAGTTTTGAACTATTACTTTCACTCGTTTTTAAAATATATATATATATACAAGATATTACACATTCAAACTTATATATTACAAGTCATAGATAGATTATAAACCGCCTAATAATGAAAACTAGCATATATATGAAGTTAATCTTCACTTAGGGTTTACGAAGGACATGAAATAGAAAGTAAAAAGACAACACTTATCACATATCATTGTTAAGGTCCAAAGCGCCTAATACGGGTTGTTTGTGCCTTTCCTCCTCAGGGGTTAGCGAACCCTTCTCCAACAATTTATGTACGGTCGTCATGTTCTTAGCTCGTGTTGTCATGTTCCTATATTTAGGGTTTGCTACAAGAGCAACCATCTTTCATTCATCCTTTTCATTTCTAGCACATTAAAAACTCTCAAACATCATATCCTCCTCATCTCCAAGCACATATGAACTTTCACCGACCCTTTTTTCCTTTCCCTTCCTCGTTCTAGTCTTTGAACTCTTGTTTCCGTGTGGATGAGTTAGCTCAATTCCAACTGAAGCTACACTAGTGGGGTTGCGGGATTAGAGCTTGAAGAGTAGTAAGCTCCGTCAACATTTCCCTTTGAGGGTTTGGAGTCCCGTCCATATTTGATTCTTGTTGTTCAACATCATGCACCACTTCGGTGTATTTCTAAGCACATGCCGCACATGCTCAAACAAAAAGTCTTCACCTGTATTAACACGAAAAATAACATGTGTCATTTGTAGCACATCGGTATCACTTTCCCCACTTGCTCTTTTGTTGGAAGCTTGTTGATAAGTCCCAACAAATTTTGTATCGTCGGTTGAAATCTTATGTCATCTTGCCTTCAACGAACCTAGAGCCCTATGACCCCAACTTGCATCAGTCTCCAATCTCCTATTGTTGCAGCAATCGGTAATTTTGTTCCAAATTTTGTCGACTCTTTGATTAGTACCGATAAAAAGTGTCCGTACTTTTGTTCACCCATCCAATAATGAAGAACAATTCCTCACCTTGAGACCACTCCACTCTTTGATCGCTTTTATGAGTTGCTTTTGGTTGACTAGTTACTCCACGAGTAACTCTTTGGGGTGCCGCATCCACTTCAGGGGTTGCATGTATGTCATCGAGACTTGATCCGTTTTGTTATGTGCACCACGACATAAGCGGGGTATTGTTAGGGTTGGGAGTTGAAGCATATGGCAAGTGTGAGAACTCTATACCATATGGATAACTTTGGGCATATGGGTACCTTGGAGTGAATGAGAAACCTTGTACATATGGGTGGACTGCTTCATTGGTTTGATCTTCACACACATTTATAAAGTTAGATGAAAAGTTAGAGCGGTTGAAGTGTTTGTGGGGATGGTTTGGATCCGTATAGAATGATGTTTTACAAAATGGTTCAAAATGTAGAGAGAATTGTAAGAATTCAAAGTTTAGAAAGAGTTGTAGGTTTCAAACTAGGAAACACATGTATATATTGTGAAAAATTCTACCCCGAGGCAAATCTTGTTAAATTCAAATTCTTCATCAAAACCCATACTTTGCTAAATGCCAAACTCCTAACCGAGATGAATCTTCTTAAATTCAAAATTTTCATCAAAACCCATATTCTGCCAAAACCTTACCCCGAGGCGAATCTATTCAAATTGATATTTCTCATCATGAACCATACGTTGTCAAACCCCTCCTGAGGTGAATCTTGTTAAATTCAAAATTTTCATCAAAACTCATACTCTATCAAAACCTTACCCCGAGGCGAATCTATTCAAATTGATATTTTCCATCATGACCCATACCCTGCCAAACCCCTAACCCGATGCGAATCTTGTTAAATTCAAATTTTCATCAATACGCATACTCTACTCAAACCTTATTGTCATTCCTATTTACATATGCTTTGCTTGGTTAATGTGAATACGACAAATCATACTCTTCATTTACTCCTTCCTTTAAATTCTCCTCACCCATTTTCAAGTCTCCACAAAATGTCATCTAACTCATTAGATAGTTAATTTGATCCCATAGAGTTTTTAAACCTATCAAAACTCTTCAGATAAGAAGTTGAATGCAATGGAGCACCGCACTCTTGCAAGAATGATTGTTCGGGCAAGACAACGTTGTCGATCTGAGGGTGAATCCTCTCAACCAATAGAATGCCGACACCATCAATACATTAATAAAGAGCGTAAGAACGACATGAACGCCTAGTCAAAGATTATTTCTCTGAAGCCCCACCGCCGGTGTATTGTGACCAACAATTCAAGCGACGATTTTGAATGCGTAGACCACTATTTTTATGCATTGTTAATGAGATCTCAACAACATTTGATTATTTTCTTCAAAGGTGGATTGCCGTTGGTCCACTTGACTTATCTCCATAATGCACTGCTTCCATTCGCATGTTGGCTTATGGAATTAGTGTTGATTTTGTGGATGAGTATTTTTGTATGGGAGTAACTACTGCACGACAATGTTTATCCAACATAATGGAGGGGGTCATTTCATTGTCTAGTGACGTATACATATGGAGGCCAAGCACATCAGATATGCAATGCCTCCTACATGTTGTCAAGGAACGTGGATTTCCTAGTGATAGGTAGCGTCGAATGTATGCATTGAGAATGGAAGGAATGCCCAACTGGGTGGAGAGTTCAATTTGCACGCGGCCATGGAAAACCAAACAATCATCTTAGAAGCAGTTGCATCATATGATCTTTGAATTTGACAATAATTTTTTGGAACATCAAGTACATGTAATGACATCAATGTTCTAGATCGTTTTTCAGCTTTTGATGATGTTTTAAATCTTATATCGCCACTTATGAATTTTACGGTTAATGAAAAACCAACAATCATCTTATAAGCAGTTGCATCATATGATCTTTAAATTTGACATTATAATTGCATTATTTTGAATTTTATATGTAGGATAAACTGTTGGTTGGAGATCCTTTGTGACTATCATGAGCGAGGTTCCACCACTTGAAGGAAAAAAGAGAATAACGAAAGTGCTTAATAGGGTAAAAGTTGGAGAACATTTATATGAGATATTTGATGGGAAATCTCATTAAAAAAAACATGTTAGAATATGTGTCTAGTATATTGTGTATAGTATATTAAGTCATATGTTGCGCTTATCCTTTATTTGTTAGTTTATCTTATGTTAGTTTATCTTTTTATATTTGTCTATATAAATAATATTTGATCAATGAAATATACAAACTTTCAGTTCACAAATCTCTTCATGGTATCAAAATAGCACAAAACAAAATTCTAAACCTAAAATTAACCCTTTTGCCGATGTCACGATATAAGAAACAACTTTGTCTGTCAGTAACATAAACAAATTTGACTGTCGGTATCAGATAATACTTTGCCGCCATTATAGAGAAAATTTTGACCGTAAGTATCAAAGAGAAATTTGTTGACGGTATCAAAGAAAACTCTAACTGTCAAAATCATAAACGAATTTGCCTGCCGGTATTAGAAAACCTCAATGTACATGCTCTTATGGACTTTGCTTATTGCACAACTCTGCACACATTTCTTAAAAATCATTCTCTTTTTTTATAACATCTAATATATAAAACTCTTAAAAAAACCATTATTATGCTTGATCTAATGTAGCTTAAACCACCATTGTCGAATATAGATGTCTCTTTTGCCAAAGAAACATTTGTTCATGCAACTGTGAAGAGTTTGCTAAGAGGAAAAATTCGAGAGGGTTTGGTCATTCTGCTTGGTTTCGTCATCCTCGTCGTGACTATACATAAGTGTAGTCGCTCCAACTTGAATAAAAAATTGAGGAAGAATGTATGCCTACTTGCGAGGCGCATGATTTACTTCCTATCGCCATATGCGAGAGCTCTGATTCTCCTCCCCTCTACCATTGTCATTTACGGGATTGACGGTTTACTTTTGTATTTCACTGTAGGCGGGAATTTAGGCACTGTTTTGGCATAGACAATTAATCGAAAGAATTGGTGACATTAGCCCCGGAAGGCTTCATCTTTGTTTTTTTTGGCCCCCATGGTTTCCACCACACAACTATAATACATGAATGTAAATGGTAAATAAAAACATATCCCCTTCTTTGAGGTGCAACAGTGGCGCTGAAAGTACCATTCCGAAATTGTCACATCCATACTCAAATCAGAGCAATAGTTGGTATGAGAAATACTGAACGGACGATTCAATTTTTGAAGGTTGACCAATATATATACATGCATTTCCATTTAATGTCCTCTCATTTATGCACAAAATTTATCCTCCCTTTTATTGCGAAAATTTCTCCTCTCATTTATGAAGATGTTTGTTTCATTCCTCATTATATCTCATATAATCATAATTCCAAATCCCATCCAAAGTAACCCAATCTCCCCCGTAGTAATATGTCAATTGTACAGTACCCATATCTGAAACAAACATGTTAAATGTGTAAGTACATGTATTAACTGACGTGTAGATACCCAAAAGCTTGTACAAACTCAAACACATAAATACCCAAAAAATTGTTCTGAATCAATACCCAAAACCAAGTCGGCGTAGATGTACAACGTACCCAATCGGTGTTGATAATGTTGCGTAAAACGATTTCAACATTCATCCACACGGACATAAGAATAAAGTTGAATACTTAGTTAAAGAGGATAAATAATGACCTTACTCAATAATACTGATGACTCGCGTTAGCTTTGAATTCAACTATTTGAATGAATCAGGATGACTTTGTTTTGTAATTTACAAAAGCAATAGTGCCCAAAATTTCTGGAACGGATAATTTCAAAATGGATGAAATAGTTGTTGTTTTCGTGTAATATTACAGGAAGATAGAGTTTTTGAGGGAAACAAAAAGGGTGTTTACAATGAAATGAGATTTCTGCAGCCATGTCACATCGCCGGCTGAATTGATAGTGTACTTTCTTCTTTTCAAGCCTTTTATTTGCTTTTTTATTTACGCAACAATCATACAAAAAGGGATGTTGAAGGAAATGTGATATGATGTAATAGGGTATATTTTGCCAAACATTTAAATAGAAGGTTAGTTTGTATAGTGTATTATTGTAAGGTGCATTCCACCAAAACCGCCCAATTTATCTCACTATTTCGGAGGATTTAGTGATAATAATCTTTTTTATTCGCTTGATATCGAGTATTATAAAAATTTTTTTTACAAATTTGAATAAGTTTTTGCCTCACCAACCAAACACGCGTTTCAAATGAACAAAGTGAAAAACATATTGTCCTATTTAGTTGGAATTCTATATTGGTATGTGTTTCCTTCTCTCCTGTTGTTTAGCTTATATATTTTATGCATATATCAAATATTTATCAAGTTTCACTTATTAGACACTTATGCATAATGAATCAAAGCATCGGGGGCCGTCGAGTGATCATTCTTTGTGAACGAGATAGAGCAAGGATGGAGGGTTATTGGACAACATCCCTAAGACATCAGGTCTAAGAGATGGATCAGAGTCTACCCAAAGTTACGAGTGTACTCGTCCTAGTAGGCAGTCACTCAGCTCGGTGGACGGTCTTTCGGCCTGACGTAGACGTCAGGAGTTTAAGTGGGAAGATTGTAATATCTCGTAAAATTATCTTCCTAAATTTTTAAGGAAAAAGCAAATTTCAGCGGTCGGGTGAGGATGAAGAACGCGAGCATGATTGAGTGCAAACAACGTCCCTACGACCTTGGGTCTTACATCATTCTTCTGTTCTCTAAAATCATCAACTTAAAGGTCTCAATTTCAATGGCACGACCTATTATTGTTTTAGTAATGTATGAAAATGACGATCATAGCCAAATAAGGATGGTGAATATTGTGTTACAACTGATTGCATTGAGAAACGACCAATGAGACACCTTATTACTGAATTAAGAGATACTAAAACTAAAATTAACCCTTTTGCCGATGCCGCGTTATCAGAAACAACTTTGTCCGTTAATAAATAAACAATTTTGGTCGTCGGTATCAGAGAATACTTTGCCACCAGTATAGAGAAAATGTTGACGGTCAATATATATCAAAGAAAACTTTGTTTCCAGTATCAAAGACGACTGTGACCGTCAATATCAGAAACGAATTTAGCTGTCGGTATCAGAAAAGCTCAGTGTGTACATGCTTCTTTTACGAGTGTTTCGTACTGCCTAACTCTGCAGCCATTTCTTAAAAATTATTCTTTTTTTTTTTTATAAAATTTAATATATAAAACTAAAAAAAAACTATTGTTGCACTTGCTCTAAGATTGCTTAAAGCACCCTTGCCGAACCTAGATGGCTCTACGGAGAGTTTGCTGAGAGGAAGAATTTGAAAGGGTTTGAGTCATTCTACTTTTTCATCATCCTCCTCGTTGTGACTATACTTGAAATTTAATCACTCCAACTTGAATTAGAAATTGAGGAAGAATGTATGACTATTTGCTTGCGAGACGCATGATACTTTCTTTTGTCCATATGCGAAAGCGTTGATTCTCATTCCCTCTACCATTGTCATTTACAGGATTGACGGTTTACATTGTATGTATGGTCATTTTGGAGGCGCGAATTTAAGCAATGTTTCTTGGCTTTTTAGATTGTTGTGCCGCAAACAATTAATGTCATTATTCCGGATGATTCACCGATTATTATCTTTTTTATTCGCTTGGGATCGAGTATTATAAATTTATTTTTGCTTGCACGTGTGAATAAGTTTTTGTCTCACCAAACAAACACGCTTCAAACGGAGCAAAAAAAACATTGTCTTCTTTAGTTAGAATTATAGATTCATATGTGTTTGCTCCTCTACTATTATCTAACTTATATATTTTATGCATATATCAAATACTTATGAGGTTTCATTTATTAGACACTGATAGGTGATGAAATCAGTATCATTTAGGCTAGTTTTTAGAGTCTTTTTATCACATTAGTGTCGGTTTATTCAATTAACTCCTTGTTCAAGAAGAAGAAGACTAAAAGAAGCTAAAAAAAATAGTTATAAGCAAAGCTTCTGTTGCCTCACCGCCCCCGCGGAGCAGTGTCATCGCCCCTGCGGGTAACAGCACACTCCGGGGCGCTCCCTGCGCCTTCGCCAGTGCCAGCCACGAAGAGTGTCACCACCCCTGCGCCACTCCGTGGCGCCCCTGCGGTGACCTGTCCTGAAGAAGCGAAGCCAGCGCCCTTGGCGCCTCTGCCTGCGCCACACCCTACGACGCTCAGAAGGTGAAGAGTCAGTGTCAACACCCCCGCGTTGACACTAGGACGCCCCTGCGTCTCGGCATCGGAAACGACAAGAAGTTGAAGAGTCATACGTTTGAAGAGCATTAAAGATCCGCCCCTGCGGAATGGCGTGGCCGCCCTTGCGGCCATGAAGAAGTTCAAGCGATTCTATCCAAACCGCCCCTGCGGTTCTGAAGGCCGCCCCTGCGGTTCAACGACAGAAGCTTTACTCCGGCTGTTTACACCACCTTTATGGCATTAAATGTGGTTGTTTTGGGCCGGCCATTTACTCCTATTTAGTTTCATTTGTAGTATAAATAGTCCTTGGCTGATTGCTAGAATCATTTATCAATTATCCACTTATCTACTTTGTTAATCCATTTTAGAATCCAATTTTTTCATCATTTCCATTGTAATGAGTTGCTAACTCCCTTGCTACATTGAGTTGGTTTGAAGCTGCATTGTTACTTTGGTTGTAAGTTATCTTTAATATAAGTTTTCATTCAGTAATGCTTTGTGTTTCCTTGATCTTTATTGTCCAATTGCATGTTTCATTAACACTTAAGATTGATCACATTAGGTTCTAAAGTGCATGCAAAGAACTAGGATTAATAGATTCCGGGTTCGGGTCTTTAATCTAGTAGTAAACTTTAAGTAATAACGGGTTGTAATTGCTTGAAGAGAGGAACACAAATATAAAGATAAGATTAACGGCTTTAATCTTTTCTTTATATCCCTTAGTCTTTATTTGAAAGCTAACTTGTTAATTGTTTTTGTAGGTTTACGGAACACTTACCTGTTAAGTTGTGTTGATGCCGGTTGACTCAACACATATATATGATCAAGACGGGAGATTACTCAAAACTTGTAAAAGAAACTCACCAAAGTAGCATTTGCATGCTAAGAATCAACCTAGTGTAGATTCATCCATCATTGTCTTACTTTTTGCGTCACTTGTTTTTATAAGTTTTGTGTGCATCAATTCAACCAACCCCCTTTGTTACTTGTTTCTATAATCAATAATTAAATTTAATAAAATTACTTTAACACTCTTGGGTTCGACCCTTACTTAACCACTATACTTGTTGTAGTGCTAAGTCGGGATTTATTTTTGATAGGGTATAGACGACCATAGAAATACCGCTAGTCAGACACTCATGGAGCTGTGGATCTTTATGATCCCCAAACATACAAGGTGTTCAAGGTCAACGGGCAAAGGCTAAAGCCTTACCTTGAAGGAGTAAAGAACGATCCAATTGATGAGATGGTGCTGGAGGAAGCACAATCAGAGAAGTAGAGCTCTTACTGATAGCATGAATTATAGTCTATATTTTGGGACTTGTTTAGACGTTTTATCTTCAATAATCTGCATGTTTGGATGTATATTATGAGATTATATTTCCATTTCATCTACCTTTACGGGAATCGAGGTCTACACCAAGTTTCGTTCTAATCGTAGGTAAAACGGCGCATTTTGAATGGATTTAGAGCTAAAGGAGCTAAGGTATCATTGGAGCTACATTCAGGAGCTTAAGGAAAGACCCAGGAAGCATAAAAATGGATTTAAGATTTACTATGGACCAGATTTAAGAGATTTCACATTCAGTTGTGATTCACCTCAGTCAGCTACAGTACCACCTCGACCGAGGTGATTTTGAGGAGCGCCCCGACCGAGGCGAACACCCTGGACGCGGCGAAAAATATTTTATTTGACTGAGATCTTTTAATTATGGAAAGAAGATCTTATACTTTTGGGTTGGATTTCTGGAAGGAAGAAGATATTTAGCTGATATATTTTTACCTATTTTATGGAAAATATCTTTCTAAGATATTTTATCTTTGGAGAGGCAATTTTCCTATAAAAAGGGTTGGATTTTCCACAAGTTCAACCATGCTTATACATGCTTAGACAGGCTGAGCTGAAAGCATCTAGAATCAAGGGATTTTCCAGGAGTATTTGAAGGAAGGAAGATTGAAGATCAATCTAGGAAGGATTGATAACTTTTTATAGCTTTTGTGAAGGGTTTTGTAAGACTTTCTTAGATTCCCTTCTTGTTGATTTGTCTTGTTGGATTTGTGATCTAAGGAACGCTGATTTGTTTATTTGATTAAGTTATTGAAGTCTTTTTATTAAAGTCTTCTTGGTCAAATATTCACCTTCTTCCCATTAATTTGATTATTGCTTTCATGATGATGAGTGGCTAATTTCTTTGTGTGATTATAGGGTGATTGGCTGAAAGTTATGGGAAAGACGATGATAGAATGATCTTAATCCCAGTAGGACCCTGAAAGCTCGAGTCTTTAACCTTAACCCTAGAACATCTCGCTCAGCCGATGAACACCCCGGCCGAGGTGGAATTCGTCTGACCGAGGTGACCTTTGATCCAAAACTGAGAGTTAAGTGTTAGAATTTGCCAAATCCTATTCTTATTATACCTTTCCTGGTTCAATGCAAGCCTAGGATGAGACTTACCCGGTAATTGCTTTGTTTGTTTACCTAAGATCATAAGCAATAGGTAATAAAGGTTTATCCTTTATTGGGGTTTGAGTGTACCTTCATCCCATCTTTGTGAGTTAGCCTGAGACTTACCCGGTAAAGGTTGATTCTATTCCCTTAGGTAGCGTGTTGGTTTGCGGTTATAGTTCTTTTCCTTAATTCCTTGAGACTTACCCGGTAATAGGAGTTACGGTTTGGGATAGTGAGTAGTGAGACTTACCCGGTGATCTACTCCGCTTTAGAAACACCTTCCCTTTGCAAAATCTCAGCTTTGTCCGCTTATCTTTAGATCTTGAGTTGGAACCACAACTAGACACTTTAATCCCTAGAATTGCATATATCCTTTAACTGACTTTTTATCATCTTTTATTGCTTTGATTGCTTCCGTGGTTAGTAATTACATAGACAACCTATACCTGCTTTGTTTCACTGAGTCCCTGTGATCGACCCCTGAAATTTCTTGCTTTTACTACGATTGACCCATACACTACGGGTTCGCATCCTTGTTTAATCTTATTTCCTCGGTTATAAATTTAAAGCTTGCACACACCGTTTGGAGCGCACACTTACGTCGAGCCAACAACGTAAAACAAAGGCGCTGCTCGGGAGGCAACCCGAAGGAATAAGAAGAGGAGCCTTTGTCAAGAAAACCGCCCCTGCGGCTCTGTGTCTCCGACCCGCGGTGACACCCATGCCCAGCGCCGCCCCCGGCGCTGGGCCGGCGCTTGCAACATACTAGTCACCGCCCGCGGTGACTCCCTTACGCCCCTGCGGCGGCCGCCCTTGACACACATCCCCAGCGCCGCCCCCGGCGCTGAGCCTGCGTGACTCCTCTCCCTTGTCACCGCCCCCGCAGCGACAAGCTCCCGCCCCTGCGGGTCTACCTAGAAAAGAAAAAAAATAGCACTCCCCAAAATATTTCTGTTAGCATGAAATATTGTGATATCCTAGGCATGTTTTCTAAGTGTATTTGATTCATATTGATAGTCTTTGATTGAGCATTGTTGCAATTGTGAGCTAGTTTACCTATATTGTCGATATAGATGTCTACACAAGCTTTATGTTGATTATAGGTGATTGAGAGTCATTTCCGAACGGAATCGAGCAAGGATGAGATGATTGAGTATGTCCATGGATTGAGGGCATTCTTAAGAGCAAAATGAGTGTCAACTTCAGGAATGCACGAGGCTAAGGAAGAATCACGTTCTTGCCCTAAACCACGCTCTAAAATACGGCCGTACTACAAACCACGTTCAGTTCCACGGCCGTGGAACCCTGCAGGAGAAGCGTGATTCATTCCAGAAGATTTTACGGTCGTGGAATCCATGGTCCAAACCGTGTTGATTTCCACGCTCTAAATTACGGTCGTGGAACCTTCCACGACCGTGATCTTGGCGATCTTTTTCGCCACATTTTGAAGCCACGATCTTTTGAAGATTGGGCCGGGCCGACATTTTATCTTGCCCTATAAAAAGACGGACGAAGGGAGATTCCGGCATCCTCGCTTATGCCCGCTTACACCCCCGTTTAGAGAGATTTCCGCGACCCCTGCTTGGACGCATTTACGCCTCGTTTCCGATCTTCGCTTAGAGAGCAATTTTTGCATCTTCGCTTACGCTCGGATTTGCCCTAATCTCGCACTTTGGTGGAGATTGTGATTGAGATTCCCGGATTGACGGAAGATTCGGGAGATTGTGCAAGAAGACTTCTCTTCTTGTTTATGTTTGATTTAGAAGACGGATTGACATCCCGTTCTTCCTTCTTATCTACGATTGTGTTTGTTTGTTCTATTCCGAATCTTGTGACGATAATTGTTCTTGATTGTGACTTTGAGATTGGTTTGAGGTTTATTGAAAGTTTTCGGAAGTTTTCATCTTTCAATCCTTTAATTCTTGAATTTGATATCAATATGACGGTTATTGGCTAAAAACCCTTAACAATTCTAAGGTGAAGGGTTGATAGTTGTGGCTTAGATGATGATAGATCGATCATAAACGAATTAGACCCTGAGAGTTAGAGAAAACCGTCGACGAACCCTAAATCACGGTTTGTTCTTGATTTCCACGACCGTGGAATCTCAAGATCCACCCGTAATTTCCCTTAAGTTTACGAACCTGCTTTTACTTTAATCCAAAGTTAAAGATTAGCTTTAACTTAGTCTTGGCTTGCCTTTTCTAGGTGGTAGTGAAGCCTCAACAACCTCTACCTCGATTGTGAGTGTCACAACCTTAATCGATTTAGTTAGTCTTGATCCTTGGATTACAAGTTTGGGTATTTGACATTAATTCTTGCCTTTAGAACCTTTCTATATTGAAGCCTCAACAACCTGTATAGAGAGTGTCTTGTAGGTGAGTCATATAAGGTTTTTGGAACTTCACCGTACGATTACCTTACATTAGTATACCTTTGAATCGATTGCCACAGCTAGATACTTGGATCTTTAGGATTGTTGTTTTCCCAATATTTGCAAAAACTCTCATATTTACTTGCTTGATAATCTGCAATTGAATTTGTTCCATCCCTGTGTTCGATACTCTGGAATTCTTGCTTAACTATATCGATCCGTACACTGCGGGTTCGCTTGCTTGATTCTAGTTTTATAATTAAAACTTATTTGCATGCACGTTTAGGGGCGAACAAGTTTTTGGCGTTGTTGCCGGGGATTTGGTTTCGGCCGAATTCGGTTGCCGGTTGTCAAGCTTGGGAGCTTGCTCTCGTTATTTGATATTACTTTGAGTGCATGCGCAGGTCTAGGAACACCGAAGATCTCTTACCTCTTGATCAAGAGCTAGAGAAAACTTTAAGGCAATAGCGCAAGGAAAGGAAGATGGCTGAAGAACACGAACGCGATCTTCAGGCGGAGTTAGCGGAGAAAGAAGCTCAACTCCAATGGAATGAGAACATCCGCCGGGATGAAATGGATCGTCATCAATCTGAAGTTAACGATCTAAAGGATATGATGTTCCAAATGAGGATAGAACTAAGCAACCTTAAGAATGGGGAAAGCAAGAAATCCTCAAGAAGGGCATCAAGATCTAGAAGAAGAAGTCATTCATCCGCCGATGATAGTGACTCTTCCATGCCACCGCTAGAAGAAATTGATCCCACGATCAATGTGAATCCTTTCCATCCACGAGGAGCTGCTAATCGTCGCGTTCCACCTAGGAATGCGAGGATCGAACGTGTGGACAATGAGCCAAGAACTCTTGGCCAGCGGATAGATCCAACACAACAACCATGCCGCTTGGGCGTGAATTTTGACGCTGAAGATGTACAAGGGTTTAGCTTCAACCCTCAAGTTATTACTCTTGTTCGCCAAAGCCAATTCGTCGGAACAAGCGCTGAATCTCCACACCAACACTTGCAAAACTTTGAGTGTATGATGGAGACAATGAGACCGAAGAATGTTACTACCAACAACTATAAGCTCAAGCCCTTCTTCTTCTCCTTGAAGGGGAAAGCGTTGTCTTGGTACCAAGCTCTTCCTAGTGGGAAACTAGACACGTGAGAAAACCTTTCCGCGGAGTTCCTCACCAAATTCTTTCTGCCATCCAAAACGGCGGAACTTGGAGGTAAGATTAATGCTTTTTCCATGAGACCTAACGAAAGCTTGTTTCAATCTTGGAAAATGTTTCAGGATTTGCTCTTGGATTGCCCTCATCATGGCATATCCAAACTTGCCTTGCTGGAGATTTACTACAAAGGGCTGGATGCGGGAACGCAATTCAACCTCCAATCCCTCTCATGTGGAACATTCACGGACATGAGAGAAGATGACGCTTGGGACTTCATTGAGAAGCAAGCAAGGGTCATAGAGAAGTATTCCCACCGGAAAGTGGAGGGAAATCGTGTGGAGCAAGGAGCAAAGCTCAAAATCAGATTTTCTCCCTCAACAATGAGATCAAAGAGTTGAAGGAGGCTATCAAGACCAACTTTCCAAAGCAACAAGGGAAGGATGTTGGTTATTTGGGCAATAACAATGGCGGTGATAACACAAACCGCAACAACAATAACAATAACCGGAACAATTGGAATGGCAACAACAACAACAACAACCGGAACAACAATTGGGACAACAATAGGGGTTCAAGTAACAACAATTGGTGCTCCAATCAACAAAACTCCGGTAACTCATATCCTTCCAATTCTAATTCACTAACTCCACCTTCCTCTTCCTCTACTCCTTTGAGAAGCCAGGGGCAAACATCAAATGGAGGAAACACTTCGGGAAAGGAGAAGCCCGATTCCATGTTGGAAACGATTTTGGGAAAGCTTCAAGGGTTGGAGAACCGCATCATTAAGGTTGATGATCAAATTTCCAAGGTTGATAAAGCTCAAAAGGTTTTAGAAAACCAAATGTTCAGCCATGCGGAGGAAGTTCCTAGGAATCAAGGGAAGCTTCCAGAAAAGACGGAGGACAACCCTAAGGGAAGGGTAATGGCAATCACCACCAGGAGCGGAGTGACTACCACCGATCCGCAGCCTAAATTTGTTGAAGTCCCCGTAGAGAAAGACAAAGAGAAGGGGAAGGAGAAGGAAGATGTCTAAGTTCCTCCTCCAGCTTACAAACCTCCCCTACCATTCCCTCAATCTAGAACGAGAGCGCCCCTAGATAAACAATTCGGTAAGTTCATAGAACTCATGAGTAAGCTGCATATTAATATACCCTTCATTGATGTTATTGTAGGTATGCCAGCTTATGGCAAGTTCTTGAAGGAGCTCCTCTCTAACAAGAGGAAGCTAGAAGATTTCGGTGAGGTCAAGATGAGTTCGGATTCTTCGGATCTCATCAGGACCATGAAGGAGAAAATGCCCCCAAAGCTAAAGGATCCGGGGTCATTTTGCATTCTCATAGGAGTGGGAGATGTCACATATGACGCTTTATGTGACTTAGGAGCAAGTGTGAGCATCATACCACTTGCATTGTGCAAGAAGATCGGTTTAGGCGACCCTAAACCGGTGAAGATGACGTTATACATGGCGGATCGATCCATCACTCGCCCCGTCGGTATTGTAGAAGACGTCCCAGTCAAGCTAGGTAAATTCTTTGTTCCCATTGATTTTGTCGTGCTTGATATTCCTGCAGAAAGTCTGGTCCCGATCATACTCGGAAGACCGTTTCTTGCAACTTCCGGCTGCATAGTCAATTGCAAGAATGGTAGACTCGCTTTTGATATAGGGGAAGAGAAAGTAGAGTTCGTTCTTTCCACTCTAGTGAAGGAACCAATCTTTGATGAGGATATTTTTGATATCCAAGATGAAGAAGGTTTGTCTAGGGAGGAGGTAAGTGCGATTCTCTTTAACGATCCTCTACAAAAAGTTATCACTATGAGTCTAACCAATGTAGGCGAAGAAGAAGAGTGTAATGAAGCAATTGAAGCCTTAGAAGCACAAGAGGAGATGCATGAAGTGGAGTTTGAAAAACTCCACGATGAAGCTGAAAACGTGAGAATCCACGGCCATACATTATATTCCACGGCCGTGGATCTCACAACCAAAACCGTGTCCCACTCCAGGGAGTTATACGGTCGTGGAAAAGATGTGACAACCGTATTTTCCTTCCACGCCCTAAACCACGGCCGTGGAGGACATGAGGAACCCGTAATTTTGGCCGTGGAAAGGGGTGATCGAGACACTTCTTCAACTTCTTCTGATTCTTCCCCCACACACTCAATACCCTTAGAGACTTCTAAGGAGACATCGGATGCTCCTCAAGGATCGTTGGAAGCTCCGAAAGCGATGGAACTAAAACCACTTCCTACTCATCTAAGGTACGCTTTTCTAGGATCTAATTCTACCTTTCCGGTTATCGTTAGTTCCGAACTAAGCATAGATGAACATAATCAGCTCATGATTATCCTTAGGAAACATAGGAAAGCTTTAGGTTATACTATAGAGGACTTAGTAGGAATTAAACCCTCCCTATGCATGCATAAGATACTAATGGAGGAAGATTTTAGAACTTCAAGACAGCCTCAAAGGCGGTTGAATCCGACCATGAAGGAGGTTGTCAAGAAGGAAATTCTTAAGCTTCTTGATGCAGGTATCATCTACCCTATCTCCGATAGTAAGTGGGTGAGTCCGGTTCAAGTAGTTCCGAAGAAGGGAGGAATGACGGTCATCACCAACAAGAACAACGAACTCATTCCTACCCGAACCGTGACAGGATGGCGGATGTGCATAGACTACCGCAAGCTCAACAATACAACGCGGAAGGATCACTTCCCATTACCATTCATTGATCAAATGCTTGAAATGTTAGCACAACATTCACATTTTTACTACCTTGACGGTTATAGTGGTTTCTTTCAGATTCCGATACACCCGGATGATCAAGAGAAGACCACGTTCACGTGCCCGTGGGGTACGTTCGCCTATAGGAGAATGCCGTTCGGGCTTTGCAACGCCCCAGCCACGTTTCAACGGTGCATGATGGCCATCTTCTCCGAATACATAGAGGAAATCATGGAGGTCTTCATGGACGATTTCTCCGTATACGGTTCCTCTTTTAACGATTGTCTTTCTAACCTTTCTCTTGTTTTGCATAGGTGTGAAGACACCAACCTAGTTCTTAATTGTGAGAAGTATCAATTCATGGTTAAGGAAGGAATCGTATTAGGTCACTTAGTCTCTAGTAGAGGGATAGAAGTAGATAAAGCTAAGATAGAGACCATAGAGAAGCTTCCTCCCTCAACTTCGGTGAAAGGGATAAGAAGTTTCCTAGGACATGCTGGATTTTATAGACGTTTTATTAAAGACTTTTCTAAGATATCAAAACCTCTCACTAATCTATTGATGAAGGATGCGGTTTTTGAGTTTTCGCAGGAATGTTTGGATGCGTTTAACACAATTCGGCAAGCTCTAATTTCAGCACCTATTATCCAACCTCCGGATTGGACTCTTCCCTTTGAGATTATGTGCGATGCTAGTGACGTAGCTATAGGAGCTGTTCTTGGACAACGAAAGGAAGGGCGAACCCATGCCATATACTATGCTAGCAAGACGCTAGATGAAGCGCAGCTCAACTACGCCACTACCGAGAAGGAGTTTTTAGCCATTGTCTATGCTATTGACAAGTTTCGCTCTTATCTTGTAGGTGCAAAGGTGATTGTCTACACGGATCATGCTGCGATCCGGTACCTCCTTGCGAAGAAAGATGCGAAGCCAAGGCTAATTAGATGGATTCTTCTCCTACAAGAATTCGATCTTGAGATCCGCGACAAGAAAGGTTCAGAAAATTCTGTTGCGGATCATTTGAGTCGCCTAACACATCTAGAGGATGACCATTTGCCCATCGATGAATCCTTCCCGGACGAACACCTACACCTTATTGAAGAGTGCATTGATGTGATATCCAAAGGTAACGAACCATGGTTTGCTGATTTCGTTAACTATTTGGTTTGCCAGGAGAGACCACCCAGACTATCCTACGCACAAAGGAAGAAGTTCTTTAAGGACGTCCGGGAATACTATTGGAACGAGCCTCTCCTCTTCAAGAGAGGTCCGGATGGCATCATTCGGCGATGTGTGCCGGAAGATGAGATGCAAAGTGTCATCCGCCATTGTCATTCACTACCTTGTGGAGGACACGCTAGTTCGAACAAGACTAGCGCAAAGGTATTGCAATCTGGATTCTTTTGGCCTACTTTATTTAGAGATGTGCAATCCTTTGTTTCTTGTTGCGATGCTTGTCAAAGAACAGGCAATATATCTAGAAGGAATGAGATGCCCCTCAACAACATCCAAGAGGTGGAGATTTTCGACGTTTGGGGAGTTGATTTCATGGGACCATTCTCATCCTCTTGTGGAAACTAATACATACTATTGGCGGTGGACTACGTTTCTAGATGGGTGGAAGCAATTGCCTTTCCCACAAATGATGCCACGGTGGTGGTCAAGTTCTTTAACAAGACCATTTTCCCGCGATTTGGGACGCCAAGGACTATCATTAGTGATGGAGGTTCTCACTTCATAGCCCGTCGCTTTGAAGCTCTTCTAGCTAAGTATGGGGTTACTCACAAGATTGCTACCCCTTATCATCCACAAACAAGTGGACAAGTTGAGATCTCAAATAGGGAGATTAAAGGAATTCTAGAGAAGACGGTTTTAAGGACTAGAAAGGATTGGTCCTTGAAGCTTGACGATGCATTGTGGGCGTACTGGACTGCATACAAGACTCCCATAGGAACCACACCATACAACCTTGTGTATGGGAAGTCTTGTCACTTACCGGTAGAGTTGGAGCACAAGGCGTTTTGGGCTATCAAGTGGCTGAACTTCAGTATGAAAGAAGCGGGAGAGAAGCATCTCCTAGACATCAATGAGCTGGATGAACTCCGCTTGAACGCTTACGAAAACGCTAAGATCTACAAGGAGAGAGCAAAGCGTTGGCATGATAAGCATATCATTCCAAAGGACTTCAAAGAAGGAGATCAAGTTCTCCTCTTCAATTCAAGGCTTCGTCTCTTTCCAGGTAAGCTTAAATCTCGTTGGACTGGACCTTTTCTAATTAAGCGTATTTTCCCCCATGGTGCAGTTGAAGTATGGGATGAAACTAGCGGAAGCTTTAAGGTGAACGGCCAACGACTCAAGAAGTATACACCGGAACTCCAAACCGAAGAGTTCGCGCCTACCGCACTCGAATAAGTGCGAGTTTGGTCTAGCTACGGACCTTAAACAAAGCGCTTCTTGGGAGGCAACCCAAGGTACTGCATTTTTGTTTTTTGTTTTCGATTCATAGTTTAGCTTAGAATAGACGTTTTTGCTTTGTTTTTGCCTTCGATTCCTTCCGGTATGTTCGTGTTTTTGGATGTAGGAACGATGGAAAAGGAAAAGGGGAGGATAATGTTGAAGAAAAGTGACGAAATCTGGACTTTGGAGCTTTACAGAGAGTTCCACGGCCTAAACCACGGTCGTGACAGCTACAGTGCCCGTAATTTCCAAAAGCCTTTGAAAAATCACCAAAACCACGGTTCCGTACAGAACCACGGCCGTGGAACACCCCGACAGACCGTGATTTTCAAAATTTTGCCTGTGACTATATAAACCACGTTCTTCACAAAAATCACCCACAAAACCCCTCTTCCACGACCTAAACGCCGAAATCCACGACCCTCTCTCAAATCCTCATTTCTTAATCATTTTTAACGATTCTTCTTCCCAAATTGAAGCAAACTCGACCACCAACAAGATCCAAGCGACAAATCGAGCGGAAATTCACCAAGGAACGCGCAATTCGGATTTTTCAATCCGAAAAATAGGTTTTTCCACTCTTCTTGATCTTTGTCGATTTGGTTCGTTTTTGTTAGAGATTTTAGGAAGAACTGATTGAAATTGGAAGAAATTAGATTAGGACTGCCTGTTTGTGGAGATTGAGTGTTGATTTGCTGAGATTTGAGAAATTCTGAGACGAATCACGGTTTCTGGGAGAACCACGGCCGTGGAATCTGTAGAACAGCCCGTAATTTCTAATAGAATGGACTTTGTGAGGAGAGTTTCGGGGAGGATTAAGGAGAAGAAGAATAACCAGAACAAGAAGAGGAAGGGTAATCCCTCCTCTTCCTCATCCTCTAGAGCACCACCACCCTCTTCCCCTTCACCTCCATCTTCACCTTCATCACCCTCACCTCCTAGCCCTAGAGTCCCGACCATACATGAGGATCACCTCGATGCACTCGAGAGGATCAAGGAGAGGGCTGTGATTGGTCCTAGGTACTTGTTGTTGGAGGATCTAGCTCCTCTCAACATTATGGATGATCTTACTTGGCTCTTGGATAGAGCCGGACTAGTTGTCTTCTCGGCTATCCGAGAAGACGCTTATGAGGAGATTACACGGGAGGTTGTGACGTCTTTCGAGCACAGCCATGTAGACAGGACCGTCTCCTTCCGTCTTATGGAAAGAGACTATCATTTTACCATTCGTGAGTTCGGGACCTTCTTTGGGTTCCAGGAGACCTTTAACGGTCGATTTCCTAATGGCGTTTACGCCAAGGACTTTTAGGAGGAGGTAGCGATGATTTACGCCGACGAGGACCGTTGGCAACCTGCTGATACCAAGGCTAGGTTGATGTACCACCTAGCCTTGAAGATCGCTCACCGCGTTCTTTCGGAGTGTCTCTTTCCTAGGACGGAGACGCCCCAAAAGATCAAGACGGATGAGCTCCTTTTGCTATACTCCATGTTGTATGGGCGCCGAGCTGATTGTGCCACTCTCTTGGCTGCTAATATGAGCAAGCTCAAGAACAAGAAGAAGGGCAACATTGGATATGGTGAGATAGTTACCCACCTTGCTAGGAGCTTGGGTGTTGATTTTTCTGCGTGTACCCGCATATCGGCTGTTCCTTTAGGTCTTCATGCCTTCATGACTAGAGGGCTTATCTTCCCCACTCATAGAGGTCCGCCTTATGCGGCCATGCCTTGGGAGAGCAGGACGGGTAGGGGTATAGAGTGGCTACCAAAGTACTCCATTATGGCGGGACGCCATAATTGGAAGGAGACGTTCGCTACTATGCATGCGAACAGGATTGTAGCTCCCCATATGTTCCACCACCAGTTGTTGAGGAGGAGGATATGAGAGATCAGTTTGAGGGTGGAGGAGGAGCCGAGCAGGAGTTTGGCACGTTTTCGGATCAGCCGGAGGCGGCCCCCGATGCACCTAGACGTTCTCCACGTCCAGCTAGAGCTTCAGGCTCGTCTTCTCGCCGCGCTAGCGTGAGTGAGAGACCTACATGGATGACCACACCTCCTGCATAGTATGGCGTTCCCCCTCTTTGGTCCACAAAGTAGTCAGCAGCACCAGCACCATCCGACGCTCCAGCATGGTATAGTCAGGCTCCGGGATGGTATGAGCAGATGCCGGATTGGGCTACTGGCCTTTCAGAGAGAGTAGGAGCATTGGAGATCCGAGCCGATGCTAGAGATGGACGCTTAGACGACCTCGACCACATGATGAGAGACGTCTACCGCCAGCAGTTTGGGCGGTTTTATGATCCTAGCTTCTCTCCATTCCCGCCTCCACCAGCGCCGCAGTGATGAGGATTTGATGATTGACCGTTCGCTTCAGACATTCCACCACCACTTTGTGAGTTTCTTTTTCTTTTCTTTCTTTTCTTTCTTTCTTTTGAACATTAGGGACAATGTTCGTCCTAAGTATGGGGTGAGATGTACTAAAAGTTTGTAATAACTCTTACTCACTATGTTTGCTTCTATTCGAGACTATCATTGCATGTTCATTCTATTGTTGCATGTTTCATTATTGCATTGCATGAAAAAGAACTTGAAAAACCCATAAAAATTGAAAAATTTTGAAAATTTTGTGCTTCTAATGAATTGAGATGATTTCCATGATAATCGCTACTTGTGAATTGAGTTTGATGACAATTGCATGCTTAAAAGAATAGTGAATTGAAAAGAATTTGAATGAATGAATTTTACCTCTTTTGCAAGTTTCATAATGTGAAGAATATTACCTAAATCATGTTGAGAAATTGAAGTTGAAATCACACTATAAGTTCTTATGCTTCTTATTGAGATGATTAAGGCAATTCGATATTTTCTTTCTTCTTTCTTTGATCATCTAACTCTTCATTGAAATATTGGCCTCCTTTACCTATCCGGGAACTTGGAAAAGTGAATGAAAAAGGCATGTTTGATGTGGGAGGGCCATGAGAGCAATTATTTGCAATCAAAAGAACAGAAAGAAATTGTAGGTTTGGGGAAGTCAATCATGACGATGAGTAACTCGGCACCATTCACATAGCCGGGTGTTTGTGTCTTGCCAAAGTCGGATTGAGCGATATTCCTAGCGGATTATGGTATGTGCGCTAAGGGTTTGAGGCATCTCATGAAAATTGAGAAACGCCAATCTCCTAGGCTTCGGTTTTTGTGCACCTCTATCCATAACTCCAAAAGTAAAGTCGAAAAATAAAAGGAAGAGAGCGAAGCTCTAAGTTGAAAGTGTGCGGAAACCGCAAAAGAAGAAGAAGGAGTAGTTGTCCACTTTCCCGGATTCATGCACCACATTCCCTAAATGCTTCCTTACCTTCCACATTCTAGACCTTTTCTTTGAAAGTCCTTAAGATCAAAAGAATGTTATATGACTTGGTGATCTAAATTGAAGTTTCTTATGATTGATTTTGATAATGTTTGAAGGTTATGATGCTTGTATGGAAGTTCAATTGATTCATGAGTTTTCTTTGCTTTTTACTTTTTGATTAAGTGTATGAAAGTCTTATAAACGATTGAAGCAAGATTTGAGAATGATCTATTCTTTAGAAGGCACATTCATCCAAAAGAAGTATTGCTTTGAGAAGGTACACATATTTCATCCTAACTCTTGTTTTAAAAGCTTTTGAAAGACCTTGCTTAGGGACAAGCAAGTTGCAAGTATGGGGTTATTTGTTAGCATGAAATATTTTGATATCCTAGGCACGTTTTCTAAGTGTATTTGATTCATATTGATAGTCTTTGATTGAGCATTGTTGCAATTGTGAGCTAGTTTACCTATATTGTCGATATAGATGTCTACACAAGCTTTATGTTGATTATAGGTGATTGAGAGTCATTTCCGAACGGAATCGAGCAAGGATGAGATGATTGAGTATGTCCATGGATTGAGGGCATTCTTAAGAGCAAAATGAGTGTCAACTTCAGGAATGCACGAGGCTAAGGAAGAATCACGTTCTTGCCCTAAACCACGCTCTAAAATACGGCCGTACTACAAACCACGTTCAGTTCCACGGCCGTGGAACCCTGCAGGAGAAGCGTGATTCATTCCAGAAGATTTTACGGTCGTGGAATCCATGGTCCAAACCGTGTTGATTTCCACGCTCTAAATTACGGTCGTGGAACCTTCCACGACCGTGATCTTGGCGATCTTTTTCGCCACATTTTGAAGCCACGATCTTTTGAAGATTGGGCCGGGCCGACATTTTATCTTGCCCTATAAAAAGACGGACGAAGGGAGATTCCGGCATCCTCGCTTATGCCCGCTTACACCCCCGTTTAGAGAGATTTCCGCGACCCCTGCTTGGACGCATTTACGCCTCGTTTCCGATCTTCGCTTAGAGAGCAATTTTTGCATCTTCGCTTACGCTCGGATTTGCCCTAATCTCGCACTTTGGTGGAGATTGTGATTGAGATTCCCGGATTGACGGAAGATTCGGGAGATTGTGCAAGAAGACTTCTCTTCTTGTTTAGGTTTGATTTAGAAGACGGATTGACATCCCGTTCTTCCTTCTTATCTACGATTGTGTTTGTTTGTTCTATTCCGAATCTTGTGACGATAATTGTTCTTGATTGTGACTTTGAGATTGGTTTGAGGTTTATTGAAAGTTTTCGGAAGTTTTCATCTTTCAATCCTTTAATTCTTGAATTTGATATCAACATGACGGTTATTGGCTAAAAACCCTTAACAATTCAAGGTGAAGGGTTGATAGTTGTGGCTTAGATGATGATAGATCGATCATAAACGAATTAGACCCTGAGAGTTAGAGAAAACCGTCGACGAACCCTAAATCACGGTTTGTTCTTGAGTTCCACGACCGTGGAATCTCAAGATCCACCTGTAATTTCCCTTAAGTTTACGAACCTGCTTTTACTTTAATCCGAAGTTAAAGATTAGCTTTAACTTAGTCTTGGCTTGCCTTTTCTAGGTGGTAGTGAAGCCTCAACAACCTCTACCTCGATTGTGAGTGTCACAACCTTAATCGATTTAGTTAGTCTTGATCCTTGGATTACAAGTTTGGGTATTTGACATTAATTCTTGCCTTTAGAACCTTTCTATATTGAAGCCTCAACAACCTGTATAGAGAGTGTCTTGTAGGTGAGTCATATAAGGTTTTTGGAACTTCACCGTACGATTACCTTACATTAGTATACCTTTGCATATCTCAACTCTGTCTTTATATCAATAGTAAATCTTGAATTGATTGCCACAGCTAGATACTTGGATCTTTAGGATTGTTGTTTTTCCTATATTTGCAAAAACTCTCATATTTACTTGCTTGATAATCTGCAATTGAATTTGTTCCATCCTTGTGTTCGATACTCTGGAATTCTTGCTTAACTATATCGATCCGTACACTGCGGGTTCGCTTGCTTGATTCTAGTTTTATAATTAAAACTTATTTGCACGCACGTTTAGGGGCGAACAATTTCCTACACCTACCCCACTCACCCTCTCTCTCCTCACCAACAACAACCATATCTCCCTCGCACTTTCCTCCTCTCAAGCTGCAACGCCCCTGCGCCCTCAACAAACCTCACAAGCCAACCCTGCGACGCCCCTGCGCCACCTCCGACAACAGCCAACCTCTTGCGACGCCCCTGCGCCACCGTCTCCAGCTCCACCTTCCTCCCTCCAAACTCTCTCACCTTACTGCACTCTTCATCACCACCCACCACAAACCTCCACTCCTGCTCCCCCTCCGTCGACGCCTCAACCAACAAGGAAGTCACCGGAACGGCCTCAGCATCACCACCATTGTCGTTCCCCCGAAATCGCCCTCTACACTTCTCCCACCTCCGTGCCTGCAAGCCGCCGCCCCTGCGCCTCACCGCCCATGCGCCTGCTTCAGCCGCCCCTGCAGAAAACCCGACAAAGGGTTCGTCTTCTTTCCCTGTTTTTGACATTTGCTAATTCTTTTGCTTCATCATCTACAAGAATGGAACCACAAAGGATGTATAAGATGTCCGAAGGTGAGAAGGAACGTTACAGGATTGTGTAGGATCGGGTTGTGTATGCAACTTGGTTTTTTGCATATTCCTACCTTGGAGAAACAAGGCATGTTGGAGAGCATGCAGTCCTTTCTAGCCAATGCTGGGCTCGAAACCTTTCTACAGAAGAGTGCTCCAACGTATCCCGAGCTCGGCAGACAATTCATCGCCACCTTCACCATGGAGAAGGAGGATCATGTGTGTGTTGGACTCACTTTCAAGTTCAACAAAGTGAAATACACACTTGATTATTTCTAGCTACAGGAGGCATTCGGGATGGTCCAGCCGGACCATCCCACTGAGGGTATCTCTTTCTCTTCCTTCTCCCACATTTATCTTTGCTTCATTTCCACTTTGAGGGCAAAGTGTACTTCAAGTATGGGGGAGAGACATATCATTGCATGTACAGTTTCTTTTGAGTTATTTCGAGTTGTTTTGCATTGAGTCTTGTAATTTCTTTTGAAATTCAATAAAAAAAAGGGCATGAAAATCCTTGGATAAACCGAAAACCCGAAAGGGTTGTTTAGGCAAAAAGAAGGTAGTCCAATCAACCTTAGGTTGGTGCAAAATTGGACTTGAGGGATGTGAGTTTAAGTGAGAATATCAAAGAAAAGAAGAAGAGTGGCGAGGTGAAAACCCGAAAGGGCACCTTGGCAGAATGAGCGACACCGAGTGTAGGTTTCCCTTCCGGCGTTTGGCGACGTAAGAAGGGGAGTCATAAGGAGGTTGTTCGGGTAGGTCACTCTTGGAGCAATAAGGATGGTAGTGTTTCTCATATTTTTCTCACATTTTCTCTCTTTCCCCTTCTTTCTTTCTTGGTTTTTCTTTTGTTTTTCATTGACTTTTCTACTTACCCATGCTTCCTGAGGCCTTTGAGTCTAGTTTGTTGTCATTTGTTTTACTCGGGACGAGTAAAAGGTCTAAGTATGGGGGAGTTTGATAGGTGATGAAATCACTATCATTTAGGCTAGTTTTTAGAGTCTTTTTATCACATTAGTGTCGGTTTATGCTACTAACTCCTTGTTCCAGAAGAAGAAGAAGACTAAAAGAAGCTAAGAAAGGAGTTATAAGCACTTAGGAGTGAAGACCATGCACGAAGCAAAGCTTTTGTTGCCTCACCGCCCCCGCGGAGCAGTGTCACCGCCCCTGCGGGTAACAGCACACTCTGGGGCGCTCCATGCGCCTTCGCCGGCGCCAACCTCGAAGAGTGTCACCGCCCCTGCGCCACTCCTTGGCGCCCCTGCGGTGACCTGCCCTAAAGAAGCGAAGCCAGTGCCATTGGCGCCTCTGCTTGCGCCTCACCCTACCACGCTCAGAAGGTGAAGAGTTAGTGTCACCGCCCCCGCGTTGACACTAGGACGCCCCTGCGTCTCGGCATCAGAAACAGCAGGAAGTTGAAGAGTTAGACGTTTGAAGAGCATTAAAGATCTGCCCTTGCGGAATGGCCTGGCCGCCCCTGCGGCCATGAAGAAGTTCAAGCGATTCTGCCCAAACCGCCCCTGCGGTTCTGAAGGCCGTCCCTACGGTTCAACGACAGAAGCTTTACTCTTGCTATTTACAACACCTTTATGGCATTAAAGGTGGCTGTTTTGGGCCGGCCATTTACTCCTATTTAGTGTCGTTTGTAGTATAAATAGTCCTTGGCTAATTGCTAAAATCATCCATCAATTATCCACTTATCTACATTGTTAATCCATTTTAGAATCCAATTTTCTCATCATTTCCATTGTAATGAGTTGCTAACTCCCTTGCTACATTGGGTTGGTTTAAAGCTGCATTGTTACTTTGGTTGTAAGTTATCTTTAATATAAGTTTTCATTCAGTAATGCTTTGTGTTTCCTTGATCTTTATTGTCCAATTGCATGTTTGATTAACACTTAAGATTGATCACATTAGGTTCTAAAGTGCATGTAAAGAACTAGGATTAATAGATTCCGGGTTCGGGTCTTTAATCTAGTAGTAAACTTTAAGTAATAACGGGTTGCAAACTTGCAATTGCCTAAAGAAAGGAACACAAATATAAAGATAAGCTTAACGGTTTTAATCTTTTCTTTATATCCCTTAGTCTTTATTTGAAAGCTAACTTGTTAATTGTTCTTGTAGGTTTACGGAACACTAACATGTTAAGTTGTGTTGATGCCGGTTGGCTCAACGCATATCTATGATCAAGACGGGAGATTACTCAAAACTTGTAAAAGAAACTCACCAAAGTAGCATTTGCATGCTAAGAATCAACATAGTGTAGATTCATCCATCATTGTCTTACTTTTTGCGTCAGTTGTTTTTATAAGTTTTGTATGCATCAATTCAACCAACCCCCTTTGTTACTTGTTTATATAATCAATAATTAAATTTAATAAAAATACTTTAACTCTCTTGGGTTCGACCCTTACTTAACCACTATACTTGTTGTAGTGCTAAGTCGGGATTTATTTTTGATAGGGTATAGACGACCATAGAAACACCGCTAGTCAGACACTTATTCATAATGAATCAAAGATTCGGGGTCGTCGAGTAATCATTCTTTGTGAACGAGATAGAGTAGAGATGGATGGTTATTGGACAACGTCCCTAATACATTGGGTCTAACATATGGTATCAGAGCTAACCCAAAGTTACGAGTGTGCTCATCCTAGTAGGCGGTCACTCAACTCGGTGGACGGTCTTTCGGCCTGACGTGGACGTTAGGAGTTTAAATGGAGGAGATTATTGTAACACCCCATAAAATTATCATCCCGCATTTTTAAGGAGAAAGAAATTTATTTTTTTCATTGGTCAAATAAGGACAAAGAACATAGTTGACATGGAAACAATGTCGTCCCTCCGTTATATAAAATTATCAACTTGAAAGTTTCAGTTTCAATGACACGGTCTATTATTATTTTACTAATGAATGAAAATAACGATTATAGCCAAATAAGGACGGTGAATATTGTGTTACAACTGATTGCACTAGAGAAACGACCAATGGGACACCTTATTACACAAGTAAGAGATACTAAAACTAAAAGAGTAAAAGGGGCATGTAGGCTTTTATTGTATAAATGTAGATTAAATAGGTTTTTATTGTATAAATGTAGATTAACTAGGTCCATTGCAATTGTAAGAAAAAAATAAATCTAAAATAATTTAAGATACTCTCCCTTAATTTTTTAAAATAAAAAAAAATGAGAGTGGTCCCCTACAATTATTCAAAATTAAAAAGATTTTCTCCCTTAATTTTTTAAAATAAAAAAGAAAAAAGAGGTGGTCCCCTACAATTAAGGAATTAGTTTTAACATTAAAAAGATTCTCTTCCTTAATTAATATTGCTTATTTTTTTCAAAGAGTCACTTATTTGTTGGCATTAAAATTAATTACATTCATGTTGATATATATAAAATACATATATTTCGAGTCATTACCTATAAATGTGTTTATACTTTATAAACAATTCAAATAAAATGGTTCATTTACGCTTTGTATATCCCTATGGTTATCCACTATTACGTGTGGATTTATGACCTTAATCTTGTTGACATATTTAAAAAGATTAAATTTCATATTTTATTATATAATTGATTAAAAAATCAGTGTTACTACTTAGTTTAGAATTGGCATACTATTTAGTAAAATATTTTTTTTATACTATATACTATTTATGTTAAATGGCACGATTCACTTTGAATTTATCACTTTATATTTTCTTTTTCATTTTCCTTTTTAAAAATATAGTAATTAAAAGTTATGAGATTAAAAGTTATGAGATAAATCTTCGTTGTATTGAAGTTATGTACATAATTTCACAAGCAAATTATGTATAGAATTTGTGTTGTTTGTGAAACTATCTACATAATTTGTGTTATGTGTGAAAATTATGTATATATTTTGCGTGCGAAACTATGTACATATTTTGCGTGCAAAACTATGTACATAATTTGCGTGCGAAACTATGTACATAATTTGTGTGCGAAACTACGTACATAATTTCGTGTGCGAAATTATGTATATGTGTACATAATTTCCGTGCGAAATTGTGTACATGTGTACATAATTTGCGTGCGAAATTATATACTTTTGAAATTATGTATAGAATTTGTGGGGACCACTCTCATTTTCATTATTTAATTAAAAAAGTCATATTAATTAAGGAAGATAATCTTTTTAATGAGAGTGGTCCCCTACAATTAATATTCACTCATCTTTTTAATTTAGTTTATCTTTTTAATTTTTAATAGTTATTTATCCTTCTTAATTAAGGGATATAATCTTTTTAATGAGAGTGGTCGCAATAATTTTTAATTTCATTTACTTTTATTTTTTGGCTAGAAAATGGAGGGCCTAGATTGTATGTTTGATACAAAAAAGGCTTTCCTACACCAATTTTCTCAAACTAAAATTAACCCCTTTTGTCGATACCGCGGTATCAGAAACAACTTTGTCCGTCAATAAATAAACAAACTTTGGTCATCGGTATCATAGAATATTTTGTCACCAATATAGAGAAAATGTGGACGCTCACTATATATCAAAGAAAACTTTGTTTCCAGTATTAAAGACGATTGTGACCGTCAATATCAGAAACAAATTTGGCCGCCGATATTAGAAAAACTCAGTGTGTACATGCTTCTTTTACGAGTGTTGCGTATTGACTAACTCTGCAGCCATTTCTTAAAAATCATTCCTTTTTTCTATAAAATTTAATAAATAAAACTCCAAAAAATATTGTTGCACTTGCTCTAAGGTTTGCTTAAAACACCCTTGCCGAACCTAGATGTCTCTACAGAGAGTTTGCTGAAAGGAAGAATTTGAGAGGGTTTGGGTCATTCTACATGTTCGTCATTCTCCTCGTTGTGACTATACTTGAAGTTTAATCACTCCAACTTGAATAAAAAATTGAGGAAGAATGTATGACTATTTTCTTGCGAGACGCATGGTCTACTTCCCTTTGTTCATATGCGAGAGCGTTGATTTTCATTCCCTCTATCATTGTCATTTACAGAATTGACGGTTTACTTTGTATATATGGTCATTTTGAAGGCGCGAATTTAAGCAATGTTTCTTGGGTTTTTAGATTGTTGTGGCGCAAACAATTAATGTTACTATTCCGGAGGGTTCAACGATAGTTATCTTTTTTATTCGCTTGAGATCGAGTATTATAACTTTATTTTTGCTTGCACGTGTGAATAAGTTTTTGTCTCACCAAACAAACACGCTTCAAACGGAGTGAAAAATACATTGTCTTCTTTAGTTAAAATTACAAATTGATATGTGTTTGCTCATCTCCTGTTATCTAGCTTATATATTTTATGAGTATATCAAATACTTATTAGGTTTCATTATTAGACACTTATGCATAATGAATTAAAGCTTCGGGTCTAACATATGATATCAAAGCTAACCCAAAATTATGAGTGTTCTCGTCCTAGTGTCACGGGCCGCTCTTCCGTGACGATGCCAAAATCGGCAAGACAAGACGAATTGCCACAAGATATCATCAAGACACAATTTGGCAAGGCTAAGGGACAACGGCATGGGAAGACAACCAAGCGGGAGGCTAGACACAAACCTTGTGAGGATGGCATGTCAGGAAGACATGGAGTATTCTGAAAAGATCCGGGACGATCAAGGACGACCCGGAATGCTCAACAAGAATTCGGAACGCGGCGGAACATTCTGGAAGGTGATGGAATATTCCGGAAGGCAGAGGAATATTCCGAAAGATGGCGGAAGCATCCAGAAGGATCCGAAAGAATCAAGAAGAGACCCGAAAGACACCGGAAGGATCAAGACAAGTCTAGAAACTGGCGGATTTCTCTAGACTTGTGTAGATGTTGTCGGAAAGATCCGGATGGAGGCGGATCTGGCCAGAAGACGATGGAGACTTCTAGAACTCGAAGGAACCTTGAAGACTTAGCTAGAGTCTTAGGGAAAGCTCTAGAGTCGTTAGGATAAGGTCAAGGTAGGAAGGATCCGGAATGACTTAGGAGAGTTAGGTTTTGGAACCTTCTCGGAGAGGAGGTGGCCAAGGCTATAAATAGGGAAGGTCACCCCTCATTTCCATCATCCCATAAAATCCACCAAACTCCAAGAATTCTAATTCTTTTGTAAAAAGTTCTCATTTGTAAAGTTCTTTTTGAGTAATATAAAAGCAAAGTTTGCCAACAACTCTCCGATCTTACCTAGCCATCTATACAAAGCACTCATAGTCAAGGAGCGTCGAGGAGTAAGGCTGATCTTGTCGGGGGCGAAAAAATAGCTAAGAGCCGCACGGTCATCTGAGTTGAGGAATAACACGGCCCGTGACACTAGTAGGTTGTCACTCAACTCGGTGGACGGTCTTTCGGCCTGACGTGGACGTCATGAGTTTAAATGGAGGAGATTATTGTAACATCCCGTAAAATTATCATCCCGCATTTGACCGTCGATAACAGAGTATACTTTGTCACTAGTATAGAGAAAATGTTGACGGTCGCTATATATCAAAGAATACTTTTTTGCCAGTATCAAAGACGATTGTGACCGTCAATATCATAAACGAATTTGACCGTCGATATCAGAAAAGCTCATTTTACATGCTTCTTACGGGTGTTGCGTACTACCCAACTCTGCATCCATTTCTTAAAAATCATTCCTTTTTTCTATAAAATTTAATATATAAAACTCAAAAAAAAACTATTGTTGCACTTGCTCTAATGTAGCTTAAAGCACCCTTTCCGAACCTAGATGTCTCTATGGAGTTTGGTGAGAGGAAGAATTTGAGAGGGTTTGGGTCATTCTACTTGGTTTCGTCATTTTCGTTGTGACTACAATTGAAGTTTAGTCACTCCAACTTGAATAAGAAATTGAGGAAGAATGTATGATTATTTGTTTGCGAGATGCATGGTCTACTTCCCTTTGTCTATATGCGATAGCGTTGATTCTCATTCCCTCTACCATTTCTTTTTACAGAATTGGGATTGACGGTTTAATTTGCAGGTGCGATTTAAGCTATGTTTCTTGGATTTTTAGATTGTTGTGGCACAAACAATTAATGTCACTATTAAGGAGGGTTCACCGATAGTTATTTTTTTTATTCACTTGAGATCGAGTATTATAAATTTATTTTTGCTTACACATGTGAATAAATTTTTGCCTCACTAAACAAACATGCTTCAAACGGAGTGAAAAACACATTATCTTCTTTAGTTAGAATTCTAGACTGATATATGTTTGCTCCATCAGGAGTTTTAATGGATGAGATTATTGTAACACCCCGTAAAATTATCATCCCGCATTTTTAAAGAACAAATAAATTTATTTTTTAGTGGTAAAGTAAGGACAAAGAACGTGAACATGGTTGACATGAAAACAACGTCCCTAAGACCTCGGGTCTATTATTTTAGCAATGGATTAAAATGACGATCATAGCCAAATAAGGACGGTGAATATTGTGTTACAACTGATTACAATAGAGAAACGACCAATGAGACACCTTATTACTGAAATAAGAGATAATAAAACTAAAATTAACCTTTTTCCGATACCGCGGTATCAGAAACAATTTTATCTGTCAATAAATAAACAACTTTGACCGTCGGTATCAGAGAATATTTTACCACTAGTATAGAGAAAATGTTGACGGTCACTATATATCAAAGAAAACTTTGTTGCAAGTATCAAAGACGACTATGACCGTCAATATCTAAAACGAAATTGGCCGCCGGTATTAGAAAAGCTCAGTATATATGCCGTTATGGGTATTGCGTACTGCACAACTCTGCAGTTATTTCTTAAAAAATTATTCTCTTTTTCTATAAAATTTAATATATAAAACTCTACAAAAATCTTTGTTCCACTTGCTCTAATATAGCTTAAATTTCCTTCCGAATCAAGATGTTTCAGTGGAAAGATTGCTAAGAAAGAATTCGAGAGGGTTTTGTCATTTTACTTGATTTCGTCATCTCGTTGTAACTATACTTGAAGTTTAGTCGCTCCAACTTAAATAAAAAATTGAGTAATAATGTATGCTTATTTGCGAGGCGTATGGTTACTTTTGTACGTCATTAGAGGTGTGCATTTAAGCATTGTTTTTCGGCTTTGTAGATTATTGTGGCGCAGACAATTAATCTTACTATTCCGGAGGTTTAGTGATATTTATCTTTTTATTCACTTGAGATCGAGTATTATAAATATCTTTTTATTTGCATAAGTAAATAAATTTTTGCCTCACCAAACAAACACCTTTCAAATAGACAAACTGAAAAAATACAATGTTATCTTTAGTTGTTTTCTAAATTGGTATGTGTTTGATTCTCTATTGTTATCAACTTATATAATTTATGTATATATCAAATATTTATGAAACAATTTGGTTTACTAGACTTTTTCTAGTTTTGTGTTTAGTAAATGTACCCCTTGAGAGAAGAGTATGTAGAGTTTGAGAATAAATACAAAAGGTTGGGGTATATTTACTTAATTGAAACATTAAAAAGCCTAGTTACTACTCTAGTTTCTCAAAAAGACCTAGTTACCAAAATTGCCCAATATTTATCAAGTTTCACTTATTAGATACTCACTCATGTATAATAAATCAAAGCATTGGGTTCGTCGAGTGATCATTCTTTGTGAACGAGATAGAGCAGAGATGGAGGGTCGTTGGACAACGTCCCTAAGAAATCGGGTCTTACAAATGGTATGAGAGCTAACCCAAATTTACGAGTGTTTACGCCCTATTAGGCAATCACTCTGTTCGGTGGACGATCTTTTATCTTAACATGAACGTCAGGAGTTTAAATGGGGAGATTCTAACACCCCATAAAATTATCATATCTCGCATTTTCAAAGATAGTGAAAATGATAATCATAACCAAATAAGTACGGTGGTTTTAGTAATGGATGAAAATGATGATTATAGCCAAATAAGGACGGTGAATATTGTGTTACAATTGATTGCACTAAAAAAAGTCAATGCGACACCATAGACACTATAACTAAAATTAACCATATTGCCGATGTCACAATATTTGTAAGGTGTATGATTTACTTTCCTTCTTCCATATGCGAGAGCGCTGCTTTTCCTTCCCTCTACCATTGTCATTTACGGGTTAACTGCTTATTTTTGTACATTAATGGAGGCGTAAATTTAGACAATGTTTTTCGATTTTTTAAATTATTGTTTCGCAAACAATTAATATCACTGTTCCGGAGGTTTAGTGATATCTATCTTTTTATTCTCTTGAGATCGAGTATTATAATTTTTTTTGTCTACATATGTAAATAAACTTTTGCCTCACCAAATAAAACACTCTTCAAAATGGAAAGTGAAAAACACGTTGTCCTCTTTAGTTGGAATTTTAGATTGATATGAGTTTGTTCCTCTCTTATTATCTAACTTATATATTTTATGCATATATCAAATATTTATCAAGTTTCATTTATAAGACACTTATATATTTTATGCTAACCAAAGTTACGATTGTACTCGCCCTCATAGTCGGTCACTCAACTCGTTGTCATTCGACTTGATGTGTACGTCAAAAAGAATTTAAGTGGAGAGAATGTAACATCCCGTAAAATTATCATCCTAAAAATTAGAAAAAAAAATTTCCTTTCCAATGGTCGAGTGAGGACAAAGAACGCGGGTATGGTTGACAGTTGACATAGAAACAACGTCCCTAAGATATCGGGTCTTACATCGTCACTCTATTCTCTAAAATCATCAACTTGGAGATTTTAGTTTTAATAACATTATTTATTATCGTTTTAGCAATGTATGAAAATCATGATCATAGCTAAATGAGGACGGTGAATATTGCGCAACAACTTATTGCACTAGAGAAACGGGACACGTTATTATTGAAGTAAGAGATATTAAAACTAAAGTTAACCCTTTTGTTGATGTTGTGATATCAAAAACAAATTTGTCCGTCAGTTACATAAATAACGTTGGCCGTAGCTCCAACTTGAATAATTAAAGTGAGGAAGAATGTATGCCTATATGCAAGTCGCATAGTTTACTTTTCCTTCGTCCATATTCGAGAGTGGTGATTCTTCTCATATCTACCATTGTCGAGATTGCCGGCTTACTTTTGTACGTCATTGGAGTCGTGAATTTATGCAATGTTTTCTCGGATTTTTAGATTGTTGTGACGAAAACAATTAATCTTATTATTATTCTTAGTGATAACCATTTTTTTATTCATTTGAGATCGAGTATTATAAATTTCTTTTTGTTTGTATATGTAAATAAGTTTTTGTCTCATCAAACAAACCCCTTCGAATGGGCAGAGTGAAAAACATATTGTGTTCTTTAGTTGAAATTCTAAATTAGTATATATTTGCTCCTCCCTTATTATCTAACTTATATATTTTATGAATATATCAATATCTATCAAGTTTCACTTATTAGACACTTATGTATAATGAATCAAAACGTCGGGGGCCGTCAACTGATCATTCTTTGTGAAAAAAATAGAGCAAAGATATAGATTGTTGGACAATGTCCCTAATACATCGGGTCTTACATATGGTATCAAATCTAACACAAAGTTACGAGTGTAGTCGCCCTATTAGCCGATCACTCAGCTCGGTGGACGGTCATTCGGTCTGACATTGACGTCAAGAGTTTAAGTGGGTAGATTGTAAGACCCCGTAAAATTATCATCCCAAATTTTTAAGTACAAAGAAAGTTTTCTTTTCCAGTGGTTGAGTGGGGATAAAGAACGCGAGTATAGTTGACATGGAAATAACGTGCATAAGAACTCGGGTCATATATCATCTCTCCGTTTTGTAAAATCATCAACTTGAAATGTCTATTATTGTTTTAGCAAAGGGATGAAATTGATAATTATAGCCAAATAAGGACGGTGAATATTGTGTTACAACTGATTACTCTATAAAAACGGCCAATGAGACACCTAATTGTTGAAGTAAAAGATACTAAAACTAAAATTAACCCTTTTATCAATGCCCCAGAATAGGAACAATTTTGTCGTTTAATAAAATAAACAACTTTTGCCGTCGGTATCAGAGAATATTTTGCCGCCAGTATAGAGTAAATTTTGATATCCATTATGAAAGAAAATTTTGCTTCCAGTATCAAATACGATTGTGACCGTTAATATCATAAACGAATTTGACCACCGATATCAGAAAAATTTAGTGTTACGTCATTCTCATTGTGACTATACATGAATTTTAATCGCTCCAACTTGAATACAAAATTGAAGAAGAATGTATGTCTGTTTACTAGGCGCATGGATTACTTCCCTTCTTCCATATGCGAGAGCGGTGATTCTTCTTCCCTCTACCATTTCCATTTACGGGATCGACGACTTACTTTTATACGTCATTAGAGGCGTAAAATTAGGCAATGTTTCTCGGCTTTTTAAGTTGTTGTGACGCATGCAATTAATCTCACTATTCCGATGGTTTAGTGATAGTTATCCTTTTTATTGGCTTAAGATCGAGTATTATAAAAAAAAAATTTGTCTGCACATGTAAATAAGTTCTTACCTCACCAAACAAACACGCTTCAAATGGATAGAGGGAAAAGCACATTGGATAAATTCTTTAGTTGGAATTCTAAATTTGTATGTGTTTGCTCATCTCTTATCTATCTTATATATTTTATGCATATATCAAGTATTTATTAGGTTTCATTTATTAGACACTTATGCATAATAAATTAAAGCGTTGAGGGCCGTCGAGTAATCATTCTTTGTAAACGAGATAGAGTAGAGATGGAGGATTGTTATCAATGAGGTGAATTTTGATATGATGGGAAGTGAGATTGGTTGTTGGACTGGAAATCCAATTTAAGGTAGGGCAACAAATCTAAATAATGTATACTTACTTTCATTTAACATTCACAAGTTCGTTTATAACACCTCGTAAAATTATAATTCCGTATCATTTGAATGGAGGTTTATGGTTAATTGATAAAATGCTATCACAATAATTCTTCCTTTTCAATGGTCGAGTGAGGACAAACAACTATGGAGTTAAGCGTGTGTTCGTCCTAGGGACAACGTCCCTAATACATCGGGTCTTAGAGATGGTATCAGAGCTAATCTTGAGTTACGAGTGTACTTGTCCTACTAGGCGGTCACTCGCTCGGTGGACGGTCCTTCGGCATGACGTGAACGTTAAGAGTTTAAGTGGGAAGACTATAACATCCTGTAAAATTATTATGCCACATTTCTAAGGATAAATCATTTTTCTTTTCCATTGGTCAAGTGAGGAAAAAGTTATTGTAAAATCATCAACTTGAAGGTTTTCAATTTCAATGACATGGTGTGTTATTGTCTTACTAATAGATAAAAATGATGATCATAACAACATAAGGGCGGTAAATATTGTGTTACAACTAATTACACTTGAAAAACGGCCAATAGAATACCTTATTATTGAGGTAAGAAATATTAAAATTAAAATTAACCCTTTTTCGATACCACGATATCAGAAACAACTTTTCCCGTCAGTAACCTAAACAATTTTGGTCGTCGGTATTAGAGAAAACTTTGCGTCAATATAGAGATAAATTGAGAATATTGGTGTTGAGAAAACCTTTTTTTGTATCATAGATACAATCCAGGTCCCTCCATTTTCTAGCCAAAAATAAAAGTAAATGAAATTAAAAATTTCTTAAATAAGAGAAACTATTTAAGGGTCTTGTATTAAGGAGGATAAATAACTGTTAATAATAAAAAAGATAATCGAATATTAATTGTGCGGATCACTCTCGTTAAAAAGATTCTCTTCCTTAATTAATATGATTGTTTTTAATTAAATAAGAAAAATGAGAGTGATCCCACACAAATTGTACATAATTCTCACACGCAAATTATGTACATAATTTTTACATGCAAATTATGTACATAATTTTCACACATAGCACAAATTATGTAGATAATTTTCACAAACATTACAAATTGTGTACATAATTTTCGTGGAGATTTGTGTTGTCGTAAAAATTATGTACAGATTTGTGTTGTGTGAAAATTATGTACAAAATTTGTGTTGTCTGTGTGAAAATTATGTACAGAATTTGTTGTGGACCACTCTCTTTTTCAATATTTAATTAAAAAATAAGCATATTAATTAAGGAAGATAATCTTTTAATGTTAAAACTAATTACTTAATTGTGGGGATCACTCTATTTTTTTATTTTTTTTAAAATTAAGGGAGAGAATCTTTTTAATTTTGAATAATTGTAAGGGACCACTCTTTTTTTTTTTTTTTAAATTAAGTGAGTTTTTATTTTTAAAAGTACCTTAAATTATTTTAGATTTTATCTTTTTTTTTTCCAAAATTACAAGAGGCCTAGTTAATTCACATTGAAACATAATTGTGTACTTAATCTACATTTATACAATTAAAGTCTACTTACCTCTTTTACTCAGATAATTTTGACCATCAATATCAAAGAGAACTTTGCTATCAGTATAAAAGACGACTGTGACCGTCAATATCAGAAACGAATTTGGCCGCCGGTATAAAAAAAGCTCAGTGTACATGCTCTTATGAGTGTTGGTTATTATACTAACTCTGCACTCATTTCTTAACAATCATTCCCTTTTCTATAAAATATATATAATCCAAAAAAACCTCTAAAAAGACCATTGTTACACTTGCTCTAATTTAACTTAAACCACCCTTGTTGAACCTAGATTTTTCTATGGGCAAAGAAATATTTTCTCATGTAGCCGTGGAGATTTTGCTAAGAGGAAGAACTCGATAGGATTTGGTCATTTTATTTGGTTTCGTTATGACTATACGCTCCAACTTGAATAAGAAATTGAGGAAGAATGTATGCTTATTTACGAGGGGCATGATTTACTTCCCTTCGTCCATCTACTAGAGCGGTTTCCTTCGTTCATATGCGAGAGTAGTGATTCTCCTTCCCTCTACCATTGGTCCATTGCCATTTACGGAATTGACGACTTACTTTTGTATGTTAATGGAGGCGGTAATTTAGGCAATATTTCTCGAATTCTTAAACTGTTGCAGGACAGACAATTAATCCCACCATTTCTTATCGTTCACGGATAAACATATTTTTTTATTCGCTTGAGATTAAGCATTATAAATTTCTTTTTGTTGTGAATAATTTTTGTCTTAGCAAACAAACCCGCTTCAAATGGACAGAGTGAAAGAACAGATTGTCCTCTTTGGTTGGATATCTAGATAGATTGGTACGTGTTTGTTCCTCTCATGTTATCTAGCTTATATACTTTATGCAAATATCAAATATTTATCAGGTTTCACTTATTAGACACTTGTGCATAATGAATTAAAGCGTTGGGGTCGTCGAGTGATCATTCTTTGTGAACGAGATAGAGTAGAGATGAAGGGTCTTATCAATTAGTTGAAATTTGATCCGATAGAAAGTGAGATTGTTTGTAGGAATGAAAATTAAAGAATTGTAGGGCAACATAACTAAATAAGGTATACTTACTTTTATTTAATGTTCATGAATTCGTTTGTAACACCCCGTGAAATTATCATACCGCATCATTTGAATTGTTACTCATGTCACAAGAATTCTTCTTTTTTCGAGTGGTCGAGCCCTATAGACAATGTTATTAAGACCTCAGGTCTTACATATGATATTGGAACTAACCCTTAATTATGAGTGTGTTCGTCCTAGTAGGTGGTCACTCGGCTCGGTAGACGGTCCTTCGACCTAACGTGGATGTCAAGAGTTTTAGTGGGGCAAATTGTAACATCCCGTAAAATTATCACCCCGCATATGTAAGGACAAAATTTTTTTCTTTTGGAGTGGTCGAGTGAGGACAAATAACGCGAGCATGGTTGTCATGAGGACATTCCTAAGACCTCAGGTCTTACATCGTCCATCCGTTCTCTTAAATCATCAACTTGCAAGTTTCAGTTTCAATGGCACAGTCTGTTATTATTTTAGCAATGGATAAAAATGATGATCATAGCGGCATAAGGACGGTGAATATTGTGTTACAACTGATTACAATAAAGAAACGGCCAATGGAAAAAAAATAAGAGATAGTAAAACCGGAAGGCACGTCGAGTGGATTCTTGAAGAAGCAAATCAAACTAGTTTGGTTATAAAACTAGTTTGGTTAGCGTTTAATACCTTAATGTATTTTAGAAAAGGAAAAAATGTACTTTTAATTATATTTTTTTATTAAAATAAAATTTTGTTGAATTATCATATTTTTGAAAAAAAAAATATAATCATATATTTATTTTTGACATATTTGAAATAATGTATTAGGTAAAAGAAAGATTGAATTTTATGAAAAATTGTAACTAAATCGATACTTACACAAAGAAACACGGTGTTGATGATGGTGATTATGCTCTTGAAATTTTATCAGTATGATTGATTTTTTAAAATTTTAATTTAATTATATGATTTTTGTTTTTATTTTTCATAAGATGTTTATCTAGTTAGAGATGTTTTTTTTAGGTTGGAATTACGTTTCATTGAAGATTTCATCACCGCCTACAAATCATTGTAGTCGAAATATACTATTTTGCAGCTGGTGTCGAGAGTTGAATTATATGATAATGGTACATTTGTTTTATCTCACATTTGCAATGAATATTTTAACTTAATATTTGACTATTTTGTGTATGATCAATCATTATTATAATGAGTGAGGTTACGTCATTTGAAGAATAAACCAAAGTGCTTACAAGGGGGAAAGTTGGAGAACATTTATAGGAGATATTTGATGAGAAATCTCATGAAGGAACATGCTAGAGTATGTCTAATATATTGGGTATAGTATATTGAGTTAAATGTTGGGTTTATCCTTTATTTGTTAGTTTATCTTTTTATCTTATCTTTCATAAGTTTATCTTTTTATTTTTTTATATTATCTATATAAATAATATTTGATCAATGAAATAAACAACCTTTCAGTTCAGAAATTTCTTCATGGTATTAGCATGTCTAATATATTGGGTATAGTATATTGAGTTAAATGTTGGGTTTATCCTTTATTTGTTAGTTTATCTTTTTATCTTATCTTTCATAAGTTTATCTTTTTATTTTTTTATATTATCTATATAAATAATATTTGATCAATGAAATAAACAGCGCAAAACAAAACCCCCGGGCCCAAATAGTGTGACATTTCCTCCAAATTTCATGGCCCAAATCTCATTAAATATGAGATGAAAAAGGGGCATCCAGGAATTGAACCTGAGACCAAATGCATATATGCAGGCACCCTCACCAACTTAGCTGCATGACTTCGTTGAATTATAAGATACTTTATAAATTTTATACATACATATACCCCGGATATCCGAACGGAAAATTATCTTATTCCGTATCCGATCCGGTGATCCGGTAATTTTTCTCGGATCGTATCGGATACGGAAAATTAGTTGTCGGACTCGGATCTTCATGGATCGGATCACCAGATCGTCGGACCGGATCTAACGGATCGGAATTTTATGAACACCCCTAGTCAGTATCAAAGACGACTCCAACTCCCAATATCAGAAACAAAATTGGACGCCGGTATTAGAAAATATTACGTGCATGCATGTATAGGGGTAAGAAAAAACATCTTGTTACAAAATTATATCCTAAACAAGACATTTCAAATAATTTAGTGAAAGTTGAATGCCAGCTAAGAGTTGTTATTGATTAACGTATACTTAATTGTTCGAATTGAAGGCATAGAAATGCATATGAGCTAACATAGATAATATACACCACCATTACATTAAAAAAAAAAAGCATCTTACTAAGCAAGGGTCTTTCACAATTGACTACTTGCAAGTAACTAATTAAGGTTATCAAGTCATATATAAGTTTGCAGTTGTATAAGCCATAGTGAAGCAAAAGTTAGATCGAACAGTCAAAAAATTTTCCAATGCTTCTTTTTCTGTTAAGCTGAATTTATATCATAATTTTTTAATTAAATTCTTAAATCTTCAATTCCAGAAGATACTCTAATCCCACACACACATAAATATTGATATTTCTTACTTAAATTGCAACTCCTTGTCAACATAAACTTTCTAATAAAAACAGAATTAAATCCCAAAATATTATATTTCACGAGTTCAAATCACTAAAATTAAATTTGCAAATACATTTGTTTCAACGTATTATTTCATATAGGGATAAGATTTCAAAGAAGAAGAGTAAACTGATTGTAATAAAATACACTCGAAAAATAACAAGAAAAAAACCAAAATCCGTAACCAAGACACTTTCAAGAAAGATAACTCCGAACTTGACCATAATATAAGGGAGACGCCCATAGACACAATGCAAAAATATCATATTGTATATATAAATCTTCATCATCGATAACTCAAACGTTGTTCTCGCCTTCAATGAAACAATAATATAAGTTTGGCTTCGAAGGAACCGGAACAACCACGATAATGTTTATGTAGAAGTTCCGCATGAGTTGTTTCAGCAATATACAAATTGTGTGCTCGAGACACCATTCTCCCTTGTCGTTATCCACTAAACGCCACACTTTCATCTTCTTATCAACATTGTGTTCTAAGATGCTGCATCTTATCAAGTCTTTGTGGCCCAATTAAATCAATCCGCTTCCCTCGTGAAAAGCATTAACACTATTGGGCAATTTAATGTGGTTCATGTGATTAGGGTTATCATAAATATCATAAGTTACCATAGTTCTTGTATTTCAAAAACACCAATACAAGAGACCTTTGATACTAGAGGCATGTGGTGAACAAAGGAAATAGAACCATCGATAACTATGAAATGTAAAGAATGGCTTACTGAAAGTGCCCAAATAAAGATATTTGTTTCCAAATACACGGCCGATCCTTGCCTCCTATCTTCCATGGTGATGGTGCCTACAAAATTGAAATGGTGAATCAAAGATATGTACCAAATATAGAAATCCGGCAAGAGGAGTAACATACTTGGCAACACCGCGGTACTTGGACACCCCTCTAGAGAATCCGCTACTCTGCCGCCTGAGTGACGCCAAATAGTCTTGTTTCGACACATTTTGCATCTCCTCTATCTCCTTTTTGTAGTTTTTTGTCTGTACATTCCAAACCGTCAATAAACGCAACTCAACAAAACTCAAACTTGCATTATTCACCAATTACAATGGCTACAAATCAGAGTACTAGTTTAAGCTGGGAATCAATGATAAATAGATATATATAATGAAAGTGCAGCACCCTTCTTTTGAAAATGTCCGGTACGTAAAATGTCCGTTATGTAAATGTTCGGTATGTAAATGTCCGATAAGTAAATGTCTGGTATGTAAACATTATGTATAAACAACTGGACTTGTGTAATTTCAAATTGAACGATTTTGATAACTACATAATTTGACATTATAATTGAAATTGTGTATAAACATTGTGTAATTGGAACTGTGTATTAATATTGTGTAATTAGAATTGTGTATTTATATTGTGCAATCGAAATTGTATATTAACATTGTGTAAGTGAAATTGTGTATTAATATTGTGTTGCGGAAAATTGTGTATTAGCATTGTGTAAATGAAAATGTGTATTAATATTGTGTAGCGGAAAATTGTGTATTCGACTAGACAATACACGAGCTCAACTAGCCTAGCTGGTATAAGGTGGGTCTGTTGCTCAGAATTTAATATTCACTAGCTACAATTAATCCTTTCAATGACCTAGTTTTAACTAAGCCTACAATTTTGTGCATTTCACACGACTATGATGCATTACAAAGAGTAGTACATATCTCGGACACCAGAACGCAAACAAGTAGTCAACATACTAACCTTTAAGTCGAATCACCAGTGTAATATTAACATGCATTTCTCTAGAATAGTTAATTAACCAGTCAACTTACTAAATATTTACTCTTGAAGTACATAAAAATGAGATTCATTTACATATGCAAATAGCATGCAAATGGCTATATCAGAATTAGAAAGACATACTGTTAACGATTTGTAGTGTTTGTCTGAGCTCTAAATTACAAGTATAAGGGCTCGTTTGGTTTAAACTTCAGAAACAGAATGAAAACGAATCTAGTCCATATGTATCTCTTTATTCATGAAACTTTTTGGAATAATTCTTTGTGTTTTGAACAAATTTTGATCACTTTTGATACCTACAGGGAAACAAAATAGCAAAACAAATACATTTTGCATGACCACAAAGAATGATTCAAAAAAGTTTCATGAATAAGACATACATATGGACTAGATTCGTTTTCATTCCGTTTCCATTTTCAGAATTTAAACCAAACGGTACCTAAGTGTATTGGACTATTGATGTATATACAACAATTGGTTATAAACAAACCATACTCAGATGCCAACAGCATCAAGGAGCTGAGAGTGCTGGGAAACAGAAACAAGTGAATTAGCAACAATGGCACCACTAGCAGCAACTGCTGGAACTCCAATGCCCGGAAATGTTGAGTCTCCACAGCAATATAGGTTCGGAATTGGAGTCGAGTGCCCGGGGAAAGCGTCTTTACCCGCCTGGATTGCTGGACCATACGTGCCCCTATTTCTTCTAAGAAATCTTTGGTGTGTTAATGGTGTCCCGACTAGCTGAACCTCACAGCTCTCGCGCTTGAACCCTGGACCGAGTACACGTTCTACAGCTTTCCACATTACCTGTTCTCATGGAGAAACAAAGCAAGAACTCATTCACTAATCAATCACATTCCCGGCATCAACTTGCCATGGACAGGGCTATGTCCCCTACTGATTCATCTTTGGAGAAGAAGAAAAATCTTTATAAAAATTGTCAAACTTTAAACCCCGTTTGGTTGTAACTCCGGAAACATAATGGAAATGAATCTAATTCATATATACATTGTTCATGAATTTTTTTGGAATCATTCCTCATGGTTTCATGCAAAATGCATTTGATTTCCCATTTTGTTTCCTTAGGTACCAAAAGTAATCAAATTTTACTCCTATTACTTCAAACCACAAGGAATGATTCCAAATAAATTTATGCACAAGGGTATACGTAAATTTATGCACAAGGGTATACGTATGTACTATATTCATTTCCATACATTTCTGAAGTAAAAACCAAAGGGGGCCCTAAACTTGTTTTTTCCGGTTCAATTCACTAAATCGGGTAAACAAGGGTAGCCGAGGAGATCAATCAAGCGAGTAAACAAGCAAGTAAAGAAGAATGTAAGAGCATTAGTGCATTACCTCTGATCTTTCGGCTTTAAGCTTGTTGTATTCTTCACTTCTTCGGTCAAGTCCTTTCCATAGGTCAAATGGCTCAGTTCCGGGTGTATAGGCATGTAGTATGTGCTTCCCGGGGGGTGCTAAATCAGGACTTAGTACACTGGGTATAGATATCAAGACTACATTCTGATCCGCATCCACTCCTCTTTCCCAATCATTTACAACAATATGATGAATTCCCAAGTCTTCACGGATACCCTATAAAGAAATAAGAGTTACAAAAAGAGGAATCCATTAACATATTTGTAAGCTTCACAGGTTGTGACCGTTGCTTATTTTTAAGCCTAAGATTTACCTCAGCATCGAAGCCCAAATGGAGATGCATAAATGATTCACATTGTGGAGTAGACTTAACACGATCTTGGTATGACTTTGGGATAGATTCTTTGGGTAAGAGATCCAAGGTGTCCCACATTGAAGCATTGCTAACAACGGCTTTTTTCGCACGCACAACCTGCAGCATATATGGAGACAATCTAGACAAAATAACTAAAGATAGCAGGGTCCAAAGTTATGAACTAGTTTGATATTGTACTGACTTGACCGTTTCTGAGCTGAACTCCAATAGCTTTCCCATTTTCAATAAGAATCCTTTCAACATGGGAGCGAAGGCGAAGTGTTCCACCAAACTTTTCCATTCCTCGAACAAGAGCATCAATAACTGCCCCGCTTCCATCCAAAGGGTATTCGAGTGTACAGCCAGGTTTATACCATTCAGCAAACATATATATCTGGAAATTGAGCAGAAAGATTGATATTGTTTGTCTATAAGTACAGACAGTAGCAGCATACTTCTTCTTTCTAATGAAACATACCAAGAGAAAAGATGAAAGAATCCATGGAAGTTATTCTAAATGCCAGAAGAGTTAAGATCCAAGAAAAGGCTACAGAAAATCTAAGTGATCCAATTGTAACTTAAAACTCATTAGTTCTGTTAGTACACAATATACCACACCCAATATTGAAAGAAAAGAAAACTGCTGCAGATACTGAAAATTTATGCTGATAGAAATCTGAGTTGTTCGAGTAATTCTTTACATATTAGCACAGCAAGAAAAGAGAAATTTGTTTTCAGTTAAGAATGTTTCTAGCATTGCAAATAATAAATCATAAAAGAATCCCATAATATTTACCATCTCTGCGGAGAGTATACCATTAGATTTGACCCCAGCAAGAAGGAAAGCTAGAAGATCAACCCAGTTACGCAGAAAGGGATCTTTCAAATCCAAGGAGTCCATTACTTCTGAAAATGGTCGGAGAAGCTTTGTAGCCCCTAGAGCTCCCTGAGGCCCCATCTGAGCAAATGACTTCAATAGAGAAGGTCCATATCTAATTGCAGCAGTTGAAATGACACCCAAGTCACCTCTTATAGATAAAGGAGGGAGAGCCATTGCAGCTGCAGACAGTGGTAGTATTCCGTCCTGAAACAGATTGAACATCGTACAAGAACCTTATAAATTCAGATACAATAGTTCCTATTAAACTATAAATATGTTTTATGATTCGTTGTTTTCTTCACAACAACGCAATCAGGATCGAACTTCAAAGTTGGACGGCTTGTTATATCAGGCTCCTTGGCATTTAGACTACTAACTCTAAAGTTTAGTAGTCTTTCCATTAGAAGTACACTGAAAGATGGAATTTAATAATGTTTTTGGAACATGAGATAACAATATAGTTCACCCTTCAGTGTAAAAATACATTAACTTTGAGAATATTTGCAAAAAGAAGCAAATATAATGCAAAGAACTCCAGAAGACTTACAAGAAGCTTTTGCCACTCCCTTGCTGCATTTGAACTTGCATATTTTTCAAGGTCCTGCGAGAGAGTAGTTGGGTTACAATCTCAGTAAAGCTAAATAGAACAATCAGGAAGTGCAAGTGCAGCTAAAACCATACTGCTTATGAGAGAGCGAAAAGGAAAATATAAAATTGACAGGTCGAAATCACCTTCAAGAATTCTGTTGGTCCAATTTTGGAAAGAAATTCTGCTTCAGGTATGTAAACCATCCATGAATCATATTTGGCACAAGGAACTGACTCACCCAGTGCATCCAGAACCTATCATGCACAAATATCAGCATTATTTTAGTTATTTTTCAATTTTAATTCACTGAACAAGCTGTAAACTTCCCCTAATTCATTTCATTGATGAGCAATCAAAAAAAAGAAGATGAATCAACAAACATGGAAAAGAGAAATTACTTGTGCAAGAGGATTAGCTTGAGGACCTCTTGATTGAAACCCCGAGAACAAAGAAGGACCAGAGTCAAACTTAAACCCCTTAATGTCAAATGAATGAGCAGCTCCCCCAGGTCGATCATGGCTTTCTAACAGAAGAACGTCTTCTCCGTATCTAGCTAGCAACGCTGCGCAGCAAAGTCCACCAATTCCACTTCCGATCACAATTACATCAGCCTCAGACTTACCTACACAACAAGCCAACCCGAAGTTAACCAAAATATTGACACACTATCAAAACAATTAGCAATTTTTGTTTTCAAATTTGACGGTATCCAACAACTGAACATCACGGTACTCTAGTTCATAAGCTACAAAACAGTTTTTTAGCAATGCAAGCTAAACCTGGAAATGAAACCTTCTCATTGGAAGAGGGGACTCTAATGGCAGTGGAATTCCGAACAAAAAATGAAGTTTTGCTCCTTCTTCTGTTCGCAGAATTGTTGAAGATCGGAATTAGATTTTGTTTTTGTGGAAAGAGAAAATTCGGATGAAGTCTCACGGAGTTTGCAAGGGGTCCGCCCACCTCGATCCCCCTTGCCACCGCCATTTTCAAGCAGAAAAACTTGATTTCGCTCTTGCCAGAAAAAAGCGCGCTTTCACTCAACGGTTCCGGCGAGAGCCACGAGGAAGACGGCGAATACACCTTGGCTTTGTAGTTTCAAGGAGGCCACGTCAACTATATCACTTCGTTGGAAATTTGTGGGTACCGTATATTTTAACGGCCTTTTTTTATTCTATGAAAAAATCGAGTGTTCCTCAACTTTTTTTTTTTTTTTAAAGGTTTATATATTGATCAAAGATGGATATACATGGGGTTCATCTATGACCAAATAAGATCAAAAGGGAAGAAACATATTAGGAGATATACCATAAGAGAGAGTTAGGAGATATACCATTCCAATGGTAAGAAGCATGGCTCTTAATGGCTTGAATAACGCTCTGATCACAATAAGTAACCTGAGTGACATGGTGGTTGTAGATAAGGTCGTTTCTGGCCTTACAGGTGAAGTAAATGAAGCTCGTGATGGAGGCAATGCGGACATGAGCAATAAGGTCGTGACCAGTGGCGGCCGCAGGATTTTCAAAGGGTGGGGCGAAATTTTATTTTCGTTAAATATATCTATGAAAATAAAATAGCGATAAAAACAAAGTCAATATGTCATCTACTTATAATAAATAAAAATTTTAAAAAAAATAAAAAAATATTATACTTAAAGGCGCAGTCGTGGACCGCGCCTATAATTTTTTTTTAAAAAAAAAATAGCTGCCCTATAGGTGTGTTTATAACCGCGCCTCTTTAGTTTTTTTTTTCTTTCAAAAACGTTACACTATAGCCGCAGTCTAGGACCGCACCTCTATTTGTGTTTTTATTATCTTTATTTCGGATATTAAAACGTTGTCCTCGACGACGCATTTTACAAATAATAGTGCGGTTTAAGACCACGCTTCTACTTCAAACAACAAATCCCGTGCATTTAGGTGAATTATGAATTATTTCACTCCGAGCCTAAAACAGAAATTTTTTTTGAAGTTTCGTTTACTTCGGCGAAAGATCCAAAACAACATTTAAATATACACAAGAATAGTAATATTTAAAAAATTAATAAATCGTAGAAAATTTTTTTATAAACGAGAACCCATTACCCATTTTAAAACGATTTTTTTTTCAAAAAAAAAAAAAAAAATTCTTTTTTTTTTTTTTTTTTTTTTTTTTTGGAGGGTGGGGCGGCTGCCCCACCCTGCCCCACCCAAGGGCCGCCCCTGGTCGTGACGGTGGGGTTTGGTGGAATTGAGCCACGTCCAGATGCATCTGCTGTAAGGGTATGGGGGTATTCTGATCCATCTCGAAATTAGGTCAAGGATACAGAAGAGAAGCTGTAGTGGTGGAAGAGATGAACCTCATCTTCCGGGTTATTACCACAAAGTTTTTGCAGGTATGACTTTGAACGATGTTCCACTTAAGTAGTTTAGAGAGAGTAGGTAGCCGATGGTGACTGGCTATCCAGGACATGAAACTACATTTCGGAATGTTGATACCCTTCTAAATGTTTCCGAGCAAGAAGGTAGGTAAAGCAGGTTGCCGATGTCTGATGGGGTTGTATGCAGACGTGGTGGAGAAGTTACCGTTGGATTTTTTTGTGATGGAGGAGAAACGGTGTCCCTTTGGAGTGGCAAGAATATCATCCCTGACTTTGAGAAGAGTGTTCCAGAAGAAAATGTGCTTGTAGCTTGCTTCACAAGTCCAGATAGATACGGGTCCAGTTTGAAAGCTTCTATCCTATTTTTTTTATTTATTGGCCCAAACCGGCAAGTTTGGTACTCAAACCGGCGGTTTAGTGAACCAAACCGGCAGTTAACCGCCGGTTTGGTCTACTTTCCTTTTTTTACAAACCGGCTAAACCGCCCCAAACCGCCGGTTTAGGTTAAACCTAAACCGGCGGTTTGAGTCTAGCCGGTTTAGGTTTAGGTTTGTGACCCATGTCTATGTCCAAATAGTAAGACTCTTGAGAATATTATTGTTCACCTAGTCGGTTCATAGGTTATGGTTGTGAGGTGTTTGGTCTAACTCGAAGATCAACTTGGGGATGCAGGCCTTATTCCATGAGAGCAGTTCCTTGAAGTCGAGACCCCCATCAGATTTTGCGGAGCAGACCGTCTTCCAGGCGATGAGGGCACGTGGTGTGTTCCTCAACTTTCTACGAGTGTAATCTCTTTGAAGATGTCCGTCATGTTTGTTGTTTTTCGTTGACTGGATCAACCTAATCAATCTGTTTTTGGGATTCTATGATATTTTTTGTGTATTTTTTTCTTTTGTTGGGTTTTCATGACGGTTAATCCGTTTTTCGATCTTTTTCGACTTTTTGATCCACTAGACGGTGTGTCGTCTAGTGTTTCGAACTGCTTTTCTTTATCAAAAAAAGTTCGAAAGACAATCACATACCAACAAATCGGCATGCAACATCCGTCGTCAAGTAGATATCTGAAGCAAAGAGAACTTCAAGAAAAAGGATAACAAGTTAGTTGAAGGAAAGCGGAGAGTACAACGTCCATCGCCAAAAGAAGTGCATAGGAAGGAAGTTCAAAGAACACGTTTATATTTTGGTTGGAAGCAGAGCCTTCAGAAGTCGATCACAAATTCACGATCCCCCTAGACAAACAACTCGAATTGCCACCAAAACTTGTTCAAAATCGGAAGAATATGTTGCAAAATACGGAACACATGGCATGTACAAGTGAATAACTTTAGTAGAGCTTGTTTGTTTTTGTAGGTTGGGTTCATAGTTAGTTTACCAAGTCGTTTTTTCTCATCTTTCATCATCTTTCATCATAAGTTTTTCATTGTTCTTCACCGTTCATCATCGTTCCTCATCATTCATCATGCTTTGACGATGATGATTCCTTTGATGAAGACGAGGAAAGGTTGCCTCCTCCATATCTACCAAAACCAAAACAAACCATTCATGGCATCGACGATATCCTCACGACCGACGACGTCCTATCTTGAGGACTAAGAATGGTTGTCTCCCGCAAACCCACCACGGCCTAAACAAACCATTCACGGACACCGACGGTATCCCCATGAGCGATGGCGTGCCTACCTTGAAGAAGATTACATTGCACCTCGCCATCCGAACCCTTGCCATTATGTTGGACGGTATGACAACAACTCCCTACAAGAAACAACAAGAGCCGAAGTCTTTAACGGAAGTGATAGAAACATTGAAGGCACAAGTTCTTGTAACACAAGGGCCCCAAGTGGTGACACAACCAAAGTGTGAGTTAGTAGTCAAAGATGAGGGTGATGTCGTTAATGAAGATTGTGCCTCAGCACTTCCAATTCAAGTTGTCAACCCATTATATGACAATGGCGAAGAAGAATACAACGATATCATTATTAAATATTGCACCCCGACACTTCCAAATCAGTTTGTCATGTCGTTATATGATGATTCCTTTGTAGGGGACAAAGAAGAAGTCATAGAAGACGTCAACCCCGACAACGACACCAATATATTGATGGACTACAAGTTTGAGCCTCCCAAATCAAGATATTGTCCTTGTTAGGTTCAATAATTTATCTCTCAGCTTGCCCTTCCATCTTCTCGGCATGTCGTCGATGTTCACCGTCAAGGGCCTTGACGCATGATCGACCAACTCGACGGCGGCGCTATCTTGAAGGACTACAAGGTCGAGCCTCCCAAACAAGAATTTGACCATGTTGTGCACGAAGATCCACCATATGGCTTGTAATAAGTCCAATGCATTAACATCATTTCAAAGAGTTCCTGTACCATCAAATACCGACATCATTCAATTACCAGTACCCGTTCCCGCGCCTTGCCGGCATATTCAACCAAATCCACGACGCCACAATCTTAAGGGACTACAAGTTCAAGCCTTCGGATTCCTATGGCGTGAACCATCTTGACGAGGGTGAAACGGGACGTTTCACAAACAAGAGGATGAGAATGATACACATACACCCTTAGATACCGATGTCATATGTATCTCAACCTAAGATGGCCCGACAAGCGGCATACCTTATTTTGGCATGAAGCTTGCCCATTTTAACAATATTTCCCTTGCTTTTGCTTATGTAATAATAGAAGGATATTCATGTGAAATATTCCCTTTTAAGCTTTCCCATTGGACCTCCTTTGGGCTTATCCTATTGACCCTCTTTTAGACATTTCGTTTTAGACCTTCATTTCCGACCTTTCGTTCCGGCCCCATCCTCTATATAAAGAATAGTTTGTCTCACTTGTAATTCATGTTCAATTTAATCAAGTCTAGTTGAAGGTAAAACCTCCTCCTTTATTTTGGGCATCACATCTTCCCTCTCAAAGTTCTTCATTGGATCTCCGTTCCAAGCCTTCACTATCGAGGATTCTTCAAGATTCAACTTAGTCACTCAACTTCACGGCTTGCTCGATCAACCTTGATCGGATCAGACAATCGCTTCCGCATCCATCTCAAAGCTTCCGCCAACCATATTTAATTGTTTGATTCATCAGCACATCAACAAGCGAAGTAGTTGAAGTTCTAACTCGATCTAGATTCACACTTTGTCCTTGATCCATGCCCAAAGACTTTATCATTGGTATCAAAGCAAGGACACATCAAATTGCTATTAGCGGAACAAGGACAAAGTGCGGAACTGCGGATTACAGAGCAAGGACACGTCCGCACACCAATAAACATGTTTGGAACCCTAATGCTTAATACTTTTTCACAGTTTGGTTTGTACCACTCCACTTGATCAAAGTTCAAATTATATCTATGTCTAATTCAATGTAATGAGTAACTCAGATTATCTCAAAGTCTAATCCAATATATTGAGTTACTGATGTCTACATGCAAATACTTCTACACACAAATACTCATGAGTAACTCAGAACCGAATCTCAATTCCACACTCAACTAACCTAAAACCCTAGTCGATCAAGATTAATAATTGGATCTTAACCAAAATAACAAAAATAAAAAATGGATTAGACATTAGGGTTTTAAACTTGTAGATGGAGAAGAAGAGGTCTGTGTACTTGTGAGGTTGGCGATGGAAAAGAGGAGAAACTGATTTTGTACTTTTCGAACATGGAGATCGAGTTCTGTTCGAACTGAAAAGGAAAAACAATTTTTTGGTTTGAGAGGAGAATATAGGAGAGACGTTTTGCTCTCTTCGCTAAGAGAGCAAAACGTGTTTGTTGATGTTTGAATGCGTCTTTGTTCTGATAATCCGCAGTTCCGCACTTTGTCCTTGATCCACTGATACCAAATTGATGGCAAGTTGACGTTTTTTAAAAAAATTTGGCAAATTTCAGAAAAAAAAATATAAATAAAAAATTGAAAACTCAACAGCACGAACGGAATTGTAAAAAGAAGTTGGACAAATTCCGAAGCCAAATGGATACCAACCGAAATTTACCAATAAATAATAATAATAATAATAATAATAATAATAATAATAATAATAATAATATTCATTTTAGCACAAGCTCAGGGTTTTACCAAACGCGACGTTTTGCTCTCTTCGCCAAGATATATATACAGACCTCAGCAGAGTATTCAACCTCGTCACCGTCGCTCGAAGCTCATCGTTCTTCCAGCCGTCGTCGGAGTCTCAGTATTAACTCTGAATATTTGTAGAATTTGAAGTCGAAGAACATGAGGCCAATACTGATGAAAGGGCATGAAAGGCCCTTAACCTTCTTGAAGTACAACATTGATGGCGACCTTCTCTTCTCCTGTGCAAAGGATCACAATCCTACCGTCTGGTTCGCTGACAATGGCGAGCGCCTCGGTACCTATCGTGGCCATAACGGTGCCGTTTGGACCTGCGATGTTTCCAGTTAGTTTCTCTCCCTCTTTAGACGGAAAATTCTTATATTTGGCTGCAAATTCGCTATACTAGGGTTTTTAACGATTTTATGTGGTTTGCAAGGTGTGGATACCCGATTGTGTTTTAACTTACACGAAATATTATCGATGGATTGTATCGTTTCATAGTTGTACACCATGCGAATTTCTTGATGTTCGGATGAAATTAGGGTCCTACCTGTGAGATTTTGGTATAATATGTGTATATGTTTGAATTTGAGCTGACTGCTGTTTTTACAGGGGATTCTACGCGGCTTATTACCGGAAGTGCTGACCAGTCTGTGAAGCTGTGGAATGTGAAGACAGGGGCTCAACTATACACATTTAATTTCGATGCACCTGCTAGGTCTGTGGAGTTTTCGGTTGGCGAAAAACTTGCAGTGATTACAAGTGATCCTTTTATGGAGCACACTTCTGCGATCCATGTTAAACCTATTGCAAGCGATCCTAGTGAACGTAAGCCTAATGTTTCTTTCAGCTTATTCAGTTATTTGCTTAATGTATTTCATGCCTGTGACAAATACAATATCATCAGACTTTCAAAATTAGCAGATATGCGGAGACAATAGTCTGTGTTGAAACATTTGATGAGTTCGAGAATATTTGTTTCTTTCATACATTGGTGTTTGAACTGAAATTGTTATACAGTGGCAAATTCATTGCTAAATTTTGAAACATGGTGATGTTGCTCATAAAGTATGAACTTGCTGATGACTTGTGGTCGGTCTTTGGCATACAAGTTGAGATTTGAAGTAGAAAGAGTAAATATGATGATTTAGGCCTGTTGAATTGAGTGAGATATGATTGGATTATGAATCATTATCTAGTTAGTAGAATTTGCTTATTTATTGACTTCATTCAGGGGATAATTAAATTTCTATACGATTCAAGACGTTTGGGGCTTCTCTGTTGCCCACATGCCCTTGAAGAAACCCTAATGGGATCTATCAAAGCAGACATGTACCAAAATGACATTATTAATTTCAATTGAAGTTTATAAGGATTTGAAATATGACATTGTGAATTAATATTATCTATTGCGTATTTTGCTTCAAAATTTATGTATTTATACAAACTCTATTGCGCTGCTCCTAATTTTTTACTGGATGTTTATTTTTTTGTTGTGTGATGAACTGTATTCTGCAGTATCCAGTATGTTTGGTAACTGTTGTTATTCATCCTCGTTTCATAATCTGTGATTTATAATCAAAGTAGGATGCACTACCCATATGCAGAAACTGGTGAATCTCTCCGTGTAATCAAAGGTCCTAAAGGTCGAATTAACAGAGCTGTCTGGGGTCCTTTAAACAGGACTATTATAAGTGCTGGTGAAGATGCAGTTGTTTGTATTTGGGATACTGAAGTAAGTATCATTGTCATCTGGTTGCGATGCATAAAACAAATTGTTAGTTGGGAATTGGGATATATATGTTTTTGTTGTGGATGTGACCTTTTTGGTCCCTATTATGCAGACTGGTAAACTGCTCAAAGAGTCCGACAAAGAAGAAGGCCACAAGAAGACCATATCTTCACTGTGGAAATCTGCAGATGGGTCACATTTTCTGACTGGTTCCTTGGATAAGTCAGCTAAGGTAGATGATGATTTCATAATCATTTGTTGTCCTTGATTGTATTTGTCTTCATTGATATACTTTTCACCTTTCATCCTAATTTTGGTGCGTTCTTCATTTTTCAGCTTTGGGATATAAGAACATTAACACTAATCAAGACTTATGGAACAGAACGACCTGTGAATGCAGTTACAATGTCTCCGCTTCTTAATCATGTATGGGTTTGCTTCATTAATTGTAGTCATGTTTGTATAAACTTATGGTTACTTGTAATTGTTTGAGTTTCTCGTAGTTCCAATTTAATTTCACCCGTTTCCCTTTTCCTATAGGTTGTGCTTGGAGGTGGCCAAGATGCATCGTCGGTGACAACGACAGATCATCGTGCTGGAAAGTTTGAAGCAAAATTCTACGACAAAGTATGAATTCTATCTCAAGAAACATGCCTTTACCTAATTACCCTCCCATATGAACATTTTTTACACTGTTCTTTCTCGGTCTTGTAGATTCTGACTGAAGAAATTGGAGGTGTTAAAGGGCATTTCGGACCAATTAATGCTTTGGCATTCAATCCCGATGGCAGAAGGTAATGTTTTGGATGGCTCGTTCTTGCACAAATGTTTACATGAACGTTTCAAATGTCCTCGAAATCAAACTTAGTTTCATTAATGAGCGGCTTTTGCAGCTTCTCGAGTGGAGGAGAAGACGGTTATGTGAGGTTGCACCACTTTGATCAAGACTACTTCAGCATCAAGATCTAAATTTAGCACATCCCATTCAAAGTCATCAATCAAGGACCTTGGACAGTTCTGTCAAGTCCATTTTCTTGCAATTTCCTCCTGGGGCTGTGATTCCTGTGGCCTTGTTAAGTCTCATTCTTGCTCAAGCATTGCACGGATAGTTTGTAAACTTTTTTGACAGTTACTAATGATGATCTCCAAGACAATTGATCTAATTCTATGCCACATTCCTACAATATCGGCTTGCAAAAGTAACCTATTGACAAACCAGTTTGTAATTATCTTATGGCATGTTTTTCTTTGGTGTAACATGTAAGTTACACGTTAGAACAAAAAAAAGCATACCATAAGATAATAAGTATATAAGCAGGCCATTCTGCTATTTTCTGCTAAGCACAAGGGAAAGGATGGAGAACAAAATTTATTGCACTCATATTTTTTGATTTCACATTTTACATTTCCAGATGTACATGGCGAATACCAGCACCACAAAGAATACATCAAGTAGACACTATAGCGAAACCGCCAACAAACCAAACAACCATATTTCGCTCTTGAAATATAACAAAAAATGAAAACACAAAGTGATACCAATTGGTTAAACTATACAACGCCCTCAAAAGGTTGGACAAGGTTAACTCGTTACGTTGTAAAAGACCTTAACAACGACAGATAATGGTATAGTTATATTGTGGCCTCGGTCTCCAAAGAGACCTATCCTACCAAAACTTGCCACAGAATTGTTCAAGATAGCGTTTACTGATATATTTAGTACCTGTCTTTCGCCTGCACCTATTAAGAAACGAGATGGAGCCACCTTTACAGAAGCGCCGTATGGAGCACTCCATCCTACAACATACGTCTCGTTTCCAGCTATGTTTGTAACAGTTCTTTGAACGACTCTTGTTTGGTTTAGCCTTGCGATAGTTATAGAAGGCAAGTTTAAGTCTACTCCACTCACTGTAGAATTGGAAACACCACAGCTCTGGCCAGTGTAGTTGAAGATTATAGGAGCCGAACCGTTTATGGCACAAAGAAATGTCATATAGTCGTCAAAGCCTGCAACAAAGACGAGAACCGCATAAATGATGGGAGTCACTAAACATTTCCGTGTATATTTGACAGAATTCAGCAGAAAACAGATAAGCTGGGTACGAATTTCACACAGCAAGGATGAGATAAAACTAAAGGATTTCATATATTCAATTCCAAGACGAGTCTAACCAATGAAACAGTTTGTAGCTTACTTGAATCGAAGATGAGGCCCGGGTCAATAGCTCCTGACGCATTTACAAATCCACTTCCCATGTCAAATGGCGTAGCTGGAGACTGAGTTCCGTCAGGGTTTGCGTAGGAACGCTGCGCCATAATCGGCCCCCCGCTCTTATCAAGAAGAGAAGCTGTTGTTGAAAGGGCAGATGCAATGGCAGAAGGACTGAATCCCGGAAATTTCTGCTTGACTAAGGCTGCAAGGCCTGCAACATGAGGAGCAGCCATGCTTGTCCCGGACATCATAGCAAAGTCCTCCCCTTAAAAATGTTGAAAGTTTAGCTACTAAGCAAGCATATAGTATGTACCTATGTACTGTTTTCAGTATTTGAATGTCTAGTATAAGAGACAAGTGTGATACCTTCAAATTCCACAGAATCACTTCCGAGTGAGCTCCAAGCAGCCCATATGGAATTTCCCGGAGCAATCAAGTTTGGCTTCAATATGTCCGCATCATCAAGAGAACTGTCTTCAGGATCTGGCCCTCTAGCAGAATAGTACATCACTTTTGGAGCATTAACACTGTAGTTTGCTTTCAGGCCACCCGAAATGCACGCAACAGCCCCGAATTTTACAACTTTATTTGTGATGTTGTCTTTTTCCAAGGAAGAATTGTAGTATCTTAGTAAAACCTGTCAAATTTTCACAACTACTCAGCACACGAATTTATGTTGTGCAGGTGTAAATCCTGCTGTATCTGAATGCTAACACACCTTGGAATCATCTGGAGAAGGAATTATAATCCCGGGTATTTCCATAGGAGTTGGGTTCAGCTGAAAACCAATGACGAAAGGATCCAAGTAGAAAATCACGCCAACGGCGCTAAGATTTTTGGCTGTTTGCAAAGCCTGTTTGATTGTTGATACCCCCAGCACAAACCGCACAGTATAGCTACAGATCAAGAGTTTCCCTTCAACCACTTCTGGATCAAGAACACTCGAATCTTGGCATTCACCCACATACATATCACTTGTTGCAACGGTGTCGTTGCACAAAGCATGTACAGCTGACACCATCGTGTAGGGATCTGTATCATTTGTTCCAGCTGTAACAAAGGGAATATTGACAAACAGATCAATACAAGAGCATAGAGAACTACAAGATATTGTATTTCACCTACATATAAAAATTTGGTGACCTACACAAACTACAGGTAACTTATGCCTCATACACGAAACCACGTGTCGTTTATACTTTGCTAGAAACTCACCATCTAGGGTAAAGGTATAGTATAAGATGTCCAAAATACCTCTCACTGAGACATGTTTGGTGTTTGTAATAAAGGTATGATGCATATATTGCACTCTCTATCGACGTATTTATAAGTACCAACCGGGCATGTGTTTAGGCTTATTAACAAAGTATGAACAATTGGTGGTTAGATACAATCTAGTACATTTAATAAGCGGTTTTTTACAAAGTGTTCTGAAATTCCCACATAAATACGTTTTGTTCTCCAAACCCATTCATGAGAAAAAACACAAGAAATTTGGAAATAACTGTATAATTTGAATACTCACGTGCGAGTCCAACACCAGAAATGGTTACATTGTTGCCAAGGAATAAAGAGTTGCTATATACTCTGTCATGAGCAGCAGCACCGACTGTGAAGATCCATGGACTAAAGGAAGAAATACTTCTTGGACCAGGACCAGTATTTCCAGCTGCTTGGACAACAAAAATCCCAACCTTAACAGCAGACAACAACGCCATATCTATGGGGTTGAAAAATGTAGCTATCCCAGGAGGCCGTCGGTTTGGGGTTATTGACAAGCTGATGATGTCAACGCCATCTTGAGCTGCCTGGAAAAATAAGTAGCAATTAGATTTGTATAGAGTATATTAGAACTATCACTTAACTTCTAACTGCCAGTGGTTGAGATAAAAATCATCAAAGTATCACACTCTTTTGGTGTCATGACTATTTACAGCCAACAAATAAAACACACTTTAGTGATGTCTTCTGATAAAAGACCTTATGAATCAGACTCAACAGTCAACATGCATAAACAGTTGAATTACACTAATAATGGGGGGCGGGTGGGGGGGATTCACACGGAATTACAATATAGTCCCTATAATAAATGAGAAGACAAAAGGAAAACTGGAAAGTAGATGAACCAATACCTGGTCTATGGCTGCAACTACGTCGGCAGCAAAGCCTCCAAAGCTCTTATACAATGCCTTGTAGACAGCAACACTGTAACAAAATTCCCTTCCGATTAGACAAATTTACAGAAATTCATCTATTAGTACATAGAAGATGATTTAGAAATTAGACATACTGTGAACGAGGAGCCATTCCACTTGCATTGCCAAAGTTGTGCCCAGCTACAACAACTGGAATCCCGTGATTACCTGATGCAATGGACGCAGTGTGCCTGTACAGAGGTAACATTTGATTATATTCTAGAAATATCTTACAAAATTCGAGCAGTAGAGATGACAAGAACATATAGGTTGGCTACATAAGCTTGTTCAATGGGGATTCAACATTCTATGAACCAAATTGACCAATTAAGCTCTTTTTGCATCTTTGGCTAGACTCTGGAATCTGGATAACATATTTCTACAAACTCACTAAATTTCAAAGTTATTTGATCAAGGGCTTTCTTGGGCAAGCAACACAACTATCTACACGAGAAATTGAAAAGGCACCAGCTGGGTGAATAATGATACAATGATACGGGTTGACGTGGTATATGGCCTGTAAAGCAGAATACTTACGTCCCATGTCCATCTCCATCAAATGGTGAAGCGTAGTCCTGGGTTGCATTAAAAATGCCTCTGGTTATGGCTGATGCAGCAAAATGCCGAGCCCCAACAAGCTTCCTGTTGCACGACCCAGAAGGAAAATCCCGTGTGACCTCACAGATACCAGAGAAGTGCTGTGGTACCGGAAATGGTTTTTCTGACAATCTATCTGAGAAACTAGGATGTGTTGGATCAATTCCCGTGTCAATAAATCCGATAACAATCCCTTCTCCAGAAGAATCAAATCCGCCTTCTTGGGGCCATGCTCCTTGAGTAAGACCCAAAAACTGAGGTGTATAAGTAGTTGCAGTCCTAACAGAGTAATCTAGCACCACGTTTGCAACTTCCGATCTTCTTGATAGCTTATCTGCCTACATAAGAAAATACAGCAAAATGCAAATTCAAATAAATAGTTATCATGTATTTACACCAACAATGTAAATGGTTTTGCAAACATGACGTGATAAATCAAGGATATGTTTGGATGTCATGCATTATAACTAAGGAGTATTAGATGCATATTCATTAGATAAGAACTTGTGAATCTCTATTAGGAAAATGTTGTATAAATAGTACGTGTATTTGGTTCAGAACTTTATTCACTAATACATTATCTAATAGGTTGTCCAAATACCAGTTATGCTAAAAAGTATTATAGGCCATGTAAGTTATTTTTACAAAACATCAAGTATGCATACAAACACAACCTTATTCTCTATGAAATTTTGTTACTCGTTGGCAACAGCAACCTAGCATCAACCAAAAAGCAAAGCAAACCTGGTCCCAAAATTAAAAAGGGTTTCTTGTTCTTTCTCTTTTTGTTCCTTTTTGTACATTACACATGATGAATGTCAGTTGCAATGATAACACATGGTGCTCATACCACAGGATTAATGATAGCAATTAAGAAAATACCTGCACAGGTGTGACAAGCACAGCAAACCCATTGATTAAGTAATGGTAGCTGTACACCTTGAGATATTTCTCCCCCTTCAGAACCCTCCTTAGTAGAGAGTCATGGACCCGGGAAATGTAGGCGAAACCGTGAGGATCTGACCTCGAAAAATTCCGGAAACTTCAAGCATAACAGGAAATCTTGTCAGCAGAATTGACAATATACTCTCATTTGACATTTACAATTGAAAATTGAAATGCAAGCTACCAAAAGTTAGATGAATCTTGAGTTAGAAAACTCCTACATTCACAAACAATTATAGCCTTATAATTAAACACATGCACATAAAATCTATCAATCCATTCTAAAAAAAGGAAGTACAAATTTTAACTAGCCATGATTTTCCCAGAAATCATACCTAAGTAAACCATATGTACCTCTGAAAATTATTGAAATAAATCATGCTATGCAAAATCAGATTCAGAAAATAAATCATCAAATAAGACAAAGAACAATCAATACATCACAATCTCAAGTAAGGAAACCCGGAAAACTGACAAAAGATCACAGAATCCTGGTGGGATCAAACTTAAAACGACAAAAAAAATATATACGTTAGAACCCCCACACATGCATTTTGATTATCTGGAATCAACAATTGCCATTTGTAGAGCAACCATTATTTGGAAAATGATTGAACCGAAAAGAAGAAGATAGTAGAAATTTACCTGGACTTATCAAGTCTGCTTAATTTACCAGAAGAAGATCCATGGCGAATATCATGACCACCATGTCTACTCTTACTCAACTCCTCGGTGAAAAGGCGACTACTTGTAGAAGCTTGTTTCAAAGTGACAATATAAACACCACTTTCTTCCACTTGACAAAAACCCTTAAGTAAAACCCCAAACGAGAGCAAACCCAGTACAAAATACACCAAATGGCCACTATGAGCAGCCTCCATTTCTGAAGCAAGTACCAAATTGGGAGTTTCCTGTGGCTTAACAGCCTTTAATTAAGCAACCCAGAAACCAAATTAGAGCAGCATTCACTTGCTCGGGAATATATGAAATGGGTTTATGCAAAAAATGTCTAATTGAGACCTCCAATGAAGAAGAGATGAAAAGGGTAACAGAGAAACGGTGGGTTTTTCTTTTGCCTTTGAGAGAGGGAAAGAAAGAAGATGGTTGGAGGGATTTGCAGGCTTTTTTTCGGAGAATGTGAAGAGAGGGATTCTAATTTATTTTTAAAAAAAAAGGAAAAAGGGGATGCTTTTTTAGCTTTTGTACTGTTGTGGAATTGTAGTTGTGCGTTTTTTGGATTTTATTCGGAAAACTAACGTCTCTTGATTGCGAAAGAAAAAAGGGGAAATTGTTCGATATGCCCTCATACAAAGCGAAAAATGTTATATTACCTAAATCTAATACATTACATTTTGTTAATGATTAATCACGTTAAGTAACTTACTATATTAGTATATTAGGGTTAGGTGTTTTTAAGTAAGACTGTCAAAAAATTCTGAGAATAAACTTATTACATAACTTGTGCAGTAATACATGGTATTAATTGTGCCTCGATGGATGGCTAAGTAGAATTATAAAGAATATTAGAAAAATCTCAAGTTTACTCTTCTACTTTGATATAATTAAATATATTTATCACTTATTACAAATTCACTTGATTTATATAATACAATAAAATAACTTATTTAAAAATTAACTTAATTATACTATAAATATTTATATTAGATTTTTTTTTAAGTGGGTCATGATCAAACTCGAAATTTATCGTATATTTCTCATTTTAGATATATAGATTAAAAAAAATATTTCATATAACTTCTCTTTTCATAAAAATAAATTTTTTTTTTTGAAAAATAAGATGTGATATTAGGACCGTTATATGAGTTTTCTCACATATCGTATCATCTCACCTGTTAGACCTCAACAATTGAGAGGCCCAATTAATGACTGAATTTCGGTATGCTCGACTTGTTTAGAAAAAAAATTAGTTTTATCCAATCCTAAATTTTAATCAAACATTAAATTGTGTCTTTTATAAAGTAAACAAGCTCCATCCAAGTTTTTTCTGAGTCAAGCTCTAATAACTCCTCTAATATAACAACACCACAATATCATTCTAACGAACGAAATGAACTTTGACATTGTTCAAGCTCATATCATTTAAGAATGAGCGTGATCCAATCCAAACCTATTTGTTAGTCTTGCTTTAACAATGTGTTTGTATTCGACTCGATTCAAAAGTGAACAAATTCAAATTTAAATTTTTTCCAAACCGAACCCAAATAATTTGTTCAATATAATAACTCTTCAATGTTATTTTTACCAAACAAATTTATACCAAAACTCAATTTTAATCTAAAATTTTAAAATATATTCTTATGCAACTAACGAATAAGCTAGAATAGATCTCTCTCACAACACCACTCTATACTTAGCTACTCTTGTAGTTAGCAACCTATGAACCGTGATTGGTAAAGTATAATGTGCCATTTTAAAATATCAATATAGTATTACAACTCTAGTGTGTAATTAGTATAACTGTAAACTTCTCGACGTTCACGTAAGACTATTAGGTTGTTGTGATTGTCATCATTGTAACGTTCTCGTTCTTGGAGAAAGTACGTATGTGAATTACAAATATACTCCCAACTACTTTCTATGTAATTATACTAATATATAATTATATATTAAACATATTATTATCATAGTTTCGGTTTACAATAACTAGTATAGTAATCTATACAATTAATATAAGAGAAAATTATTTAAACAATACCCTTTGGGTTGACTAAACTTTAATATTCATTATTCTAACTATTAGAACGAAACCTCATCTACTGAGTTCAATCAATGTTTAATACCTATGTTATTGTTCATTCGTTAAATTCAAAGAACTCCCTTAAATTTAAGGGGTAAAATTGTCCAATTTCACATAAACCCTAAGCCCCAAATTTCTAAAAAAAGTATCCCTCATCTTTCGCATTCACAGATCTGTGTAATCTTTCCGTTGATTCCTTCGATCTCTTACACACTGTTTCTTCTTTGCATCTTTTTTCCATGATGTTGAACTACTTCATTCTGGCTAGTGTAGTTTGGGGACCTCGGCAACTGGAGATGGCGGATCCATGACAGAGTCTGGAAGGGAATGTCGTAATGGTCACTGGAGCTTCCTCTAGAACCGGCCTTGAGTTTTGCCTTGACCTCGCTAAAGCCAGTTGCAAGCTCATTGCCGCTGCTCACCGAATCGAGCGCCTCATTGTTGTCTGCAATGAAATCAACAAGACAACGAACGATTTATCGCCGGTTCGAGCAGTTGTTGTCAAGCTTGATGTCTCCGCCGGTTAGGAGTGATTGATCAAAGCATCGAACAACAAAATAATACCAGCACAATTGATCTATTGAAAGAGAGCTTATGGAGATCTAACATAGTCTATTGACTCGAATAACAAAAAAACACCAGCAACCATTGAGATCCATCCTTGAACTCTTCTACTTTAGTATTCTCATGATTGATTCTACTATTACATAAGCATCTATGATCTCGATGTGAATTAACACCAACAATACCCCATCTTTTGGATTCAAAATGAGTGAGATGTTCTAGAAGTGAATTCCATGGTGGAAGAACACATAAATTTGAGAGAAAGGGGAGAAATGAGACATAAATTAGGGTTTATTTTGGAGTGAACAATTTTGCCCCTGAAAATTAACGCATTTCTTTGAATTTGACAGATGAACAGTACATTAACATAGGTATTAAACTTTGATCGGGCTCAGTAGATGAGATACCGTTCTGATAGTTAAAATGATGGGATACTAAAGTTTAATCAGCCCAAAAGAATAGTATTGTTTAGATAATTCTCTCTTAATATAATATTACAACATTGTTGTCTCTTAGAAACTGTATTTACTCAAAATATCTTATAATTTTCTAACTATATTCTGTATTATATATAGTTATTTTGTATAAGTTATAGTAACGTATATAATATAAATGATCAAACTTGTATATTTATAAAATTATATGGTATAAATTATCAATAAAAATACTTATATTAAATATTTTAAATCTATTACAATTTTTATATGATTTTTTATTCAGTTTTTTAATTTTACAATAACACAAAAAAAATAATTTGGATTGTGTTATGGTATTATCATATTTTAGTAATTAGCGTTACATAATTACATGCATTAAATACAAACACCTAGCAAGGCTATACAATTCAGGCGACTAGAGTCCATATCAATCTTAATACCATTAATATGAAAAAAAAAAAATACATAATTTCTTGCTGGAAATTAAATATAAATAACAAGATAGGGCTAGCTAATTTACACGCCTTGCAACTATATGGTAAAGTATTTAGTTTTTCAAAAATAAAATTATTTTTACTAATAATGCAATCGGATCAGATCACAACATCTTAAATTTTATCACAATTCAATTTCATTGCTGAAAAAAATCACATTAATGATGATGACGACTACGAATTTAAACACATTCACAATATCCAACGCAAGGAAGAAAAATAACATCAAATGGGACAAACAAAAACATGGATTCCACAAACTCAATTTTGATGGATCAAAACTCGATTCGGGTATAACATTTATTAGTTTTGTTATACGAAAAGTAATTAGTTTGGACGGTAGGAAAAATAACTTTAACTCGGTAATTAAAGCATAAGCTTTTCGTGCTGAAAGATAAACTAAAAGAAGCAATACAGTTAAATATAAAAAATATTGAAATTGAGGGTGATAACTTATGTGTTATCAAGGCACTTCAAGGAGTTTGAAGTTGTCCATGGAAGATCGAGATGATCCTAGGAAGTCCAGTGCATATATGTGTTTAGAGAAATCAACGGTGTTGCTGACCGATTGACCATTTGAGAATTTGAACGCCAACACACCCTTTTTTTTAACTTTGTGTTCTCATTCACAAGGATGTTTTAGGAAGGACTACCTTTAGAATATAGTTTTTCCTAACCGCTTTTCGTTTTCAAAAAAGAGAGAGGAAGATATAGGATCCGTTCGGCAACAAATTATTCTACGGGATTATAATTTCCAATAATCTTTCCAATAATCGATAATTCAAGTGTTTTTTTTTGTCAAAATAATCCTAGTACAATAATTCATCTGATAATCTTATAATTTGCGCTTGCTGAATGACCCATAATGACAAAATAGGGAAATAAATTACTTTTACAAAATTCCATGTTATAAACTCTCAGGTAAAATGACTAACTAGGTCATTTATCACTAATACTCTATTAATAGTACTCGTAGAATATACTCATTTATTTTTTTTTATTATTATTTTTTTTTGATAAAGGAAAGCGGTTCGATACGCTAGACGACACGCCGTCTAGTGGATCGAAAGGCCGAAAAAGATCGGCAGACGGACTAACCGTCATGATGAACCACAATAAAGAAAAAAGAAAAAACACAAAAGTACATCAAGGAATCCCGAAAGCAAAGAAATCTTCGAGGGAAAACAGGATAATCCGGTCAAACGGGAAGCGACGAGCAAAACGTCTGTCATCAAAGGAAGTACACAGGTACGAGGCCTGGGGAACAACTGTGGACGCCTCAGATTTGGACTCGCAACAGAGCCTTCAGGAATCGATCACAAATCCACGCTCCCTCCTAGACAAAACACTCGAAAACCACCTAAACATGGATCAAACTGAGAAGATGACATTGCAAATCACGAGATTTTTGATATAAAAAAGTGTATAACTTTATCGGTAATGATTAAGATTTATAAGGGAAAAAAATTGGTTGAATCAGAAAATCTTGTTGAAACTTCGTTATGCAAACGAGTTAAAGTAGGCTGTGAACTTTGATTTTCATTTAACTTTTTTGTTCTTTTTTGTTCTTTTTAAAAGAAATAAGGGAAAAATCAAAAGAAATCTCGTTTATGAATTTCATTTGGCAAGTGGTTGACATATGGGCCTTTTTTGGCCCAATTGATTAAAACGGATGAGTGATAGGCGCCAGGTATAAGCGAGAGAAACCCTAGTCAAGCCTGCTGTCAAATTTTGGAGCAAAATGAGGCGTGCAAGGAGAGGGAGAAATCAGCCACCTTGATGTCGCCGGTTGCAGATTGAAGTGGTGAGAGTACATCTTATAATGTAATTTTTCGTTTTTCCCCCACGAAATTAACAGATCTCATGTCCAGAAGACATGAAAGACATGGTTGATTCGACCAAGTCACCCCGAAAGACCGTCACGAACCGACTTGCAAAAAACAGTCACCCGCAAGTCTTTACGGAGGAAGAAGAGAGTGGTTGAACAATTAAGGTTAGTAATCTGGAAAGGAGCAAAGAAGGCCCTCCAGGTCGATCTTGGTTGGGACTGGTTATCTAGAATCGATTAGTGAGAATGAAAGGGAGGATCCCTCTTCCTCTATTTTTTTTATTTTTTCTGATGAGAATATGGATTCCCTTGAGTTGGACAGGAGCCACAAAGAAACACTTTTTTTTAAGTTCTCCTCTTCAAAGAGTGTCCGAACGGTTGTCTGAAGACTAACTTCGTCCTTGGATTTGTTGTATATGGCCAAACAAGTGGTGAAGTGGAAGTTGATGGGTGAAGAAAGTTGAAGCTATTAGCTAAAAATGAGTTTTTTTTGGGTGTTGTCTCCCACCACGAGTGTTTCTCAGAATCAAATTTTGTATAATATTGAACTTCAATAGTTCATTGTTACTTGCCGGATATGAACTGGTTGTGGGTTTCCCCTATTTTGATATATGGAAGAGGGGTTATCTCCTAATGAACTGGTTGTGGGTTTCCCCTATTTTGTTATGTATTTGTTTTTGGCGTTGCTGAACTTTGATTTTAGGGTAAGCAATACAGCTTTTGGGGGTTTCCCTACTCTCTGAACAGTAGAGAGCGTTTGGTTTTTGGGGGTTTTTAGAATATACTCATTTATTAAATGTACTCCTATTTAATCCCCCTTCCTTATCTGGCTTGGGACTCAAAAAAAAGTCTATTTAAACACAATTCTATCTAAACTCTTTAATGTCATTTAAATTTGTTTTTAATGCATGAAATTAACTATCTCATAAATTTTATGCATTAAGTTGACATTACATCCACTTTTTGATAAGGATTGAGATGTATTTGGCTCATCAGTGAAGATATCGTTAATAATTATGGGGTGGGTAGTTTAAACTTTAATTAATATAGCATTTAAGTAGTTGGTGTATGAATGGATCAGTAATTTAGTATGATATTTAACGTTAAAAAAACTGAACTGAAAAGACTAAACGATTAAAAAAAAGTTTAAGTGTGTCTAGATTAATACCAATTTTATTTTATTAAAATAATGTAATAAGGACAGATTGAGTATAAAAAGTTCATTCAACTTAGGTTGTGTTTAGTTGTGTAGTTCCTGCGTTTTTTTTAGTTTAGGGTTGTAGAGGCACCTTTTTTAAGACTGTTTAGTTGAAATTTTGTGATTCTTAATAGTTTTATGGGGTTGGTTTTTGAGTTGTAGAATCTTGAAATTTGAAAGTTTGGCGTTCAAGATTTTTGGAAATTTCAGAAGGTTTTAAAATCAATTTACCAGTGATGCCTCCTCGACTCCTCTCCACTCTTCCCCTCTCTAGATACTTCGCACATAAGACGACACTCTTTGCTAGGGTTTGGTGAAGAAATGGCGACAACGACAAGTCTTCTGCGCAATCTCGGTCCAGAGCCACGACCTCCAAAACGACCTTCAAACCCTTAAAGAAATCGACTGCAGATTGAGCAAAACGAGAGAAGAGTGTAAGGGGGGGAATCGAACAAGGACCTTACTTGCTCTCTCCTTCTTCATGCGAAATCGATTGAGGGTGTCCCTACAATTTCTCCCTTTTCCTTCGTGAGAACTCTCTTCTGCGTGCCTTCTCCTTCTGCAGTGAACGAGAGAAGATAGTAATCAATGTCCAAAACTGCTCTCTTCTCCACAATGCATTATGCCTCTCACGTGTGTTATTAGAAAGGCAATATTGTCATTTTCATACTTCGTATCTAATTAAAAAAACTCTAACTAAACACATATAACTGGTTTTTTTAAATAATCTAACCGTCTAATACACTCGGAATAAACCGCAACTGCAACCACAACCGCAACCACTAATAAAGGGTATTATAACAAAAACTATAACTAAACACACCCTTAATACGTGGATGATAAATCAAAGTTATAGAATGAAAGTGGCATAAAATTATAAGGATTTTTTTAAATCTTTACAGGGGTAGTTGTGTGATGCTAGTAGATTTACCATAAATAATACAAGGGAATAAAAGAGAGAATAAAATGTTATTCATTTAAAATTGCATTTTTTTCCTACATTTATTTGGGGTTGAGGATGTTGGTTTGGTTTGGTAAACCAAATCGATCCTAGTGATTTCGGTCAAACCGACGATCGATAATCTACCTTCGGTTTTAAGTCCACGTATTTTAGAAAATAGGTTTTAGTTCAATTTTTGAATAGATAAAATTATTAAACAATACCTCATCTTTTAGGTTGACTAAACTTTAATATCCCATCGTTTAAACTATCAGAACGATACCTCATCTATTGAGTCCGACTAAAGATTAGTATCTGGATCACTGTTTACACGTTAAGTTTACATATCGGTATTGAATATCAAGGCCAAATTGTCCACCTACTTTATATATAAAGCTTATACTGATGCAAATTTTCAACATAGATCTGTTAATTTGACGTGTGAACAGTAATCTAGATACTAACTTTTGGTCGGACTCAATAGGTGAGGTATCGTTCTGATAGTTTGAAAGATGGGGGTACTAAAGTTTAGTCAGCCTAAAAGATGAGGTATTGTTTAGCCAATTTTCTCTTTTGAATAATAACAGCAAAATCGATTTTTATTTTTAAATAGTCGGTTCACATTAACGGTTAGGGAATAAAAATTGCGTAGGCCTTACCCCTTAGGTTTCAAGTTTTTTTTTTTTCCTGGGCACACCAACATCTGCATTGTAGTTTTCTTTTGTTTTTTACTACGGAGTATTATTTAAATGTTTGTAGCTTTTACTTTTTAGCACCGTTTAGGTTAAAAACCGAAACCGACTCTAATAAGTTCGGTTTTCGGTTCTAATATATTTAATTTTCGGTTAGATCCAAACCGAAACATAACCTAATTTTATATATTCAGTTTTCGGTCTAAGGTTTCGAAAAAATCGATTTTAGGTTCAGTTTATTGCGGTTCGTTTCGGTTTTAGACTTATTCTTACCCCTATCTTTATTTGCTTACCCCAAAAACTTATTAGAAGCACACTATCGTTTGTCTCTAAACCCATATAAAAATGTGTTATGAGCGAAAAGTATACGAAGGTCATGCATCCGGTCCTGGCCGAATTTCAATGAACCCCGACAATAGATTAGGCCGTTGCGGTCCATTTAATCCGAATTTAGACTAGTTTTGACCGGATTTCATTAAATTTGTAAAATACGAAACCGAAGCCAAACTGGTTCGGGTTATTTAATTTTTACTAAAGGGTAGACAATTCGACTACACCGGATACAACTAGCGAATCGAGAGGCAAAAAATGGCAAAACCGACAAGTCGTCAAGGATTATCATAACACCAACAATGGGACAACGAAACAATTGAAAAAGAATAAAATCCAAAAAAATATATCCTAACGGAGGGAACAAACAAACCAAAGAAGAGGACGATGAAAGCTGCAATGTGCTATAATCTTGAATAGAACACGGGGTGAAAGTAATACCGCAATATGAGAAAATACGAATCACACAAGGTTTCCCTATCTAGATGAGTGATCTTTAGTGACATCGAACACAACCACAATAAAAAAAAAATGACACATGACTACGTCCTCATCCGAAACACTCGATCACACCATACTCAATCAACACCATCAACATAAAGATTATCAAATCAAAAAAATACATAATTTCCTTACTTTTCCTCTTATTATATTTTCCTCCTTTTTCAAATAGTCTTTGAATAACGGAGCACAATAACTCTTTTTTAATGCATATCTTAGAAGACTTGTTGGGAGCCCATTACTTTTAATAATGATTTTGGTAACTATAATAAATTGGCAATTAGGGGCTTAGCTTCTATAGATTCTTCGCAATAAAAATAAATTGACATCGTTCTTCTCAAACATAATAAAGAAGTTAGATCCCAATTGTTTTAGATGAAAGAGATTTCCAATAATGTATTTCTCAAACATAGGTTTCAGAGAGATAATTGATCAGATCCGTTGATTCTTGGATTCGATTAGACGATTATTGAAGATGCATGTTCCCGGATTGAGACAGATAAATTAGGTTTACAAAGTATGAATTCGAGCTTGAAGAAGACGATGAATATATTTTGGGTTCACAACTAAATCAACAAAGCACATGAAATACAAATATTAACGTCATTTATTAAAGATGAATATTTGTCACGTGGGGTCGGTGGTAAACCAGTTTGGATTCAGTTAGTGAGTAATGTAGGGTTTTACTAATTTATATAATTATTTTTTAATATATATTTATGGTTTGATCCGATCCACCGATTTTTTATAGTCCTATATCAGGAGAACCGTAAACTCTGATAGGCAAAAACCTGAACCGTATACCGAAGCGTAAAAAAATTATAGTGTCCAGTTCTAAAATACACATCCCTAAATTTATGCATTTTATAACGCATTAAAGTGAATTTTAGTAAAATTTTAGTGTGATATACTGATAGCATGAATTATAGTCTATATTTTGGGGCTTGTTTAGACGTTTTATCTTCAATAATCTGCATGTTTGGATGTATATTATGTGATTATATTGTCGTTTCATCTACCTTTACGGGAATCGAGGTCTACACCAAGTTTCGTTGTAATCGTAGGTTAAATGGCACAGTTTGGATCGAAATGGAGCTAAAGGAGCAAAGGAGTCATAGGAGCTACATTTTGGAGCTTAAAAAGAAACTCAGGAAGCAAGAAATTTACAGACAAGATTTACTTTGGACCAGATTTGAGAGATTTCACATTCAGCTGAGATTCACCTCGATCAACTATAGTGTCACCTCGACCGAGGTGATCTTGAGGAACGCCCCGACCGAGGCGAATACCCTGACGCGGCGAGGAGATATATTTTATTTGGCTGAGATCTTTTAATTATGGAAATAAGATCTTATATTTTTGGGCTGGATTTCTGGAAGGAAGAAGATATATTCAGCTGATTTAATTAGATATATTTTATGGGAAAATATCTCTCTAAGATCTCTTATCTTTGGGAGGCAATTTTCCTATAAAAAGGGTTGGATTTTCTACAAATTGAAGGCGATGCATAGAGGCTTGGAGGCTGAACAACACACAACAGTTGAAGACCCTACAGTTGCAGAAGATTTCCCTTCAAGATTGAAGGAAGAAGGAAGATTTCCTTGTTGGAAGATAGCTTTGAAGGAGTTTGTGAGCTTTCCTTAGGCTACTTCTTGGTTTATTGTCTTGTTAGACTTGTGATCCAAGGAACGCTTATTGGTTTGATATTTGATTCAGTTATTGAAGCCTTGTTCTTAAGGTTTTTGTGTTCAAATATTCATTCTCTTCTCATATATTTGATTATTGTTTTCATGATGATGAGTGGCTAATTTCTTTGTGTGATTCTAGGGTGATTGGTTGAAAGTTGTGGGAAAGACGATGATAGAATGATCTTAGTCACAGTAGGACCCTGAAAGCTCGAGTCTTTATCCTTAACCCTAGAACATCTCGCTCAGTCGATGAACATCTCGTCCGGGGTGGGATTTGGCTGACCGAGGTGACTTTTCTGATCCGAAAATGAGAGTTAAGTGTTAAAGTTTGCCAAATTCTATTCTTATTACACCTTTACTGGTTCAATGCAAGCCTAGGATGAGACTTACCCGGTGATTCCTTAGTTTGTTTACCCAAGATCGTAAGTGTAGGTTATAAAGGTTTATCCTTTATTGGGGTTTGAGTGTGCCTTCATCCCATCTTTGTGAGTTAGCTTGAGACTTACCCGGTAAAGGTTGATTCTATTCCCTTAGTTGGTGTGTTGGTTTGAGGTTATAGTTCCTTTCCTTAGTACCTTGAGATTTACCCGGTGATAGGTTCTTTGGTTTGGGATAGTGAGTGGTGAGACTTACCCGGTAATCCGTTTCCACCTTAGAAACACCTTCCCTTTGCAAAATCTGAGCTTTGTCCGCTTATCTTTAGATCCTGAGTTGGAACCACAACTAGATGCTTTAATCCCTAGAATTGCATATTCCTTTAATTGACTTTTTATCATCTTTGATTGCTTTAATCGCTTTTGTGGTTAGTAATTACATTGACTACTTATACTTGCTTAGGTTTCACCTAAGTCCCTGTGATCGACCCCTGAAATTCTTGCTTTTTACTATAATTGACCCGTACACTGTGGGTTCGTATCCTTGTTTTAAACATATTTTCTCGGTTATAAATTTAAAGCTTGCACACACCATTTGGAGCGAACATATACCACTACCCTTTTAGATGCACGGGGTGAATGACTCAATTGAATGAATCACAACTACCTTATATAAGTGAAATGATAGTTTTTAGATTAAATTGCCAACAAACTACATTTGTGTTGGTTAGATATGTCTTTGAGTTAATAATATTGTTTTGTTTTGTTTATAATTTGGTATCATATAAGTAGATGTGAATAAGCTTGGACTCGGATTGGACTTATAAAAAATTGGGAAATTCCGGATGGTACCCTCGTGGTTTGGGGTTTTCCGGATTTTGCCCAACAGTTTTTTCGAGTTCGGATGGTACCCCTAAGTTTATGTTGTTTTCCGGATTTTGCCCAAATTCATTAAACTTTTTCAAATTCCATTAAAAAATGCAAAAAAATAGAAATAAAATTAAAAAACAAATTAAAATACAAAAGAATGATTTATTTATATTAAAACTAAAGTAAAACATTAAAAAAAATTTTTAAAAAAATAATGTTTTATATTAATTTAAAAATAAATCAATTAAATAAATTTTAAAAAATTAAAAAAAATAAGTGTTTTATTTTATTTTTAAAAAAAATTGGATTAGCATTTTTTTAACAAAATCTAAAAATATAAGTGTTATACTTTATTTAAAAAATAAATAAAATAAAAATTCTTTTAAAAAATCAAAACAAATCACTGTTTTAATTTATTATTAAAATAAATAAATCACTTTTGTATTTTATTTATTTTCCAAAACTAAAAGAATAAAAATAAAGTAAAATTGAAAAATAAATAAAACAGAAAACTGATTTATTGCTTTTAATAATAAAACAGTGATTTTTTTTATTTTTTAAAAGAACCTTTATTTTATTTATTTTTTTAAATAAAGTATAACACTTATATTTTTAGATTTTTAAAAAAATGCTAATCCAATTTTTTTTATAAATAAAATAAAACACTGATTTTTTTAATTTTTTTAAAAATTATTTAATTGATTTATTTTTAAATTAATATAAAACATTATTTTTTTTAAAAAAAAATTACTGTTTTACTTTTGTTTTAATATAAATAAATCATTCTTTTGTATTTTAATTTGTTTTTTAATTTTATTTCTATTTTTTTGCATTTTTTTAATGGAATTTGAAAAAGTTTAATGAATTTGCGCAAAATCCGGAAAACAACATAAACTTAGGGGTACCATCCGAACTCGAAAAAACTGTTGGGCAAAATCCGGAAAACCCCAAACCACGAGGGTACCATCCGGAATTTCCCTAAAAAATTTATCCCTTTATGGCTTCGGATTCGGGCCGAGTTCGAAATTCGGGCCTACGGTCTTGCATATAGCCCTCCCGATTCGGGACAGACGAAGGGTATATTTTAAGGAAAAATATTCATATTAAATATAAAAATATAAAAGTATTATAAAAATACATAGTAGTCCAAAGTGTCCAACTGCGGACACTTGAACCTTTCTTCGAGGTTTCATGTTCGAATTTACCATCTACCTATATGTTTAATACATATATTTTACATATTTAATTAAAAGGGGATTTTGGACCAGATTCTCCAACCAGGATAAGCCTGAACACCTTATTTTTACAAGTATGAGTCAGGCTTTCCGGTCAGACCCAAGGGAGATCCCATATCCGTCCATTTACTATGACGGATGGATCAACCCGACTTTGCCCTAGTCTACACACAAACAACTTTTCTATTTTAGTTTACTTTGGCTTTCAGTTTCTTGTTTATGAACCGAATAACCCGAATTCAAGTATCATACAAAACATTTTTAATTTTTTTTTAACTGCCTTAAAATTAATCAAAATGACGTAACCATATCGAGTTCTTATCAGCTTATACAAAGCATATGAGCATGACTTTAATAGTTTTATTCACATTAGCTACGAGTCAATCTTTTTTATCTCAAAACGTAAATCCAACTCAATAAAAGTTCCTTACAAATTTGGGACATTATTTCTAGGAATCTTGATACACAAGTCAAATGAATCCTTAACCGAAAATTCAAACAAATTCAATCCAAGTCCAAATTACACTAATATGGATTCGGGTTAAACCCGTCGATCACTTAAAACTTGTGTCACAAAATTTGTATTTCTCATAGTATGGGGGTTATTCTGTAAATATCCAGAAATAATCGAACGTGGTGGGACCATCCATATGAGGAAAATCGGTGGTGGGATCAAACTGGGACACAGGTCAATTGAGCAAAGGCGGTGATGTTGTTGTGGTTGACACTGATTTCCAACGTTCATATTTCTTTATAACAAAGCTTCTCAATTTAATGAAACTGTCGGTGTATTTATATGATTTATATCTCTTTTTTTTTTTTTGTCATTTTTTGCTTTTAGTGCTTTTCATTTACAGCAACCTCCAGCTTCTCATATTAAAATTATGTTAAAATGTTATGGGATATGTAATTGTTATAGTTTTTGTGGTTCGTATTAAGCATTGCCATAATCATATTATTATAGCTTCGTGGTTCATATTAAACACCACCATATCTGTATTATTATTATAATTGAGAAAATGGATTGGAAAATTTCCAACTTTTAGTTATTTTAATCGGCGTTTTTTTAAAAATGAAAATGATGTTTTATAGTAAGTTATTGTAGATGTAAGATTAACAAAAGTAGATCTTAAGCTATAATGTATAATGAATTGAATGAACATGTTTTTTAGTAACAATTTTATTTAAATGTTAAAGAAATTCGTTTTTTTTTTTCAAAACAAAGCGGAGTTTGCTGAAAATTGTCAACGAAATAGAGAATTCTTTATTTAAAATGGAGGTTCCTTAAGACATATATAATGTTTTACTAGTCTATTACTCGCACATTGTGCGAGATTGTTTTTAAATTTTAATTTATAATAAATATTATAATATATATTAAATATAAGATTCAAAGTATAAAATAATTGTTGTGCAATGGTAATTATGCATTACTTTATCCAACAATACGTTATTTCTAACAAATGAATCTCAATAACTTATTCACTTATTAAGTAATTGATTTTTTTAAATGGTGATATAAATCTTTTTATTTAAATTTTTAAATTTTTAAAATTTTTAATTTTATAAATTTAAATTGTATGAGATATTGTTTTTTTTTTAAATCCTGACTATAAAACCTATTAGTTTTTAAGTAATTAAGAAACTTAATTAAGATAAGATTTTTAACTGCTGTTAATTGCTAAAATGAGTCTGACAATTAGAGTTATCATGGTTAGATACGTGGAATTAAGTGTTTCTCCTATAATATATATAAGATTGTAAATTTGTTTATAAGATTTATTGGGTTATAACATATTATGAATGACAATATACTATTATAAATAATATATTTTGTGAAATAATACGAAATACTATTTTTTAAAATAATTTATAATAAAGATTTTAGTACTTACTTTATAAATAATATATTTATTATAAATTATTTACAAACATCATTGAGAATGCTCTTCAATACTTCTTTGGAAGACTCGTGAATTTCTACAAACCAATATTTTAAAAAATATGTCAGCAAATTAGAACCGAAGTTTCTGATTTTGCTTAAAGTCTAGTTGTTTTTTTCTTTCTGTATAGTTTTATTTTTCTCCAGTTTTTTTTTTTTTTATACAAATGTAAGAGAAATTTTTCTCCAGTTAAACTCGTGAGTTTCCACTTCCCAATAGAGAGCCCTTATCAATGAATATGATGTCAGCCTTAAATACCCAGGCCGGGCATGAATTATAATGACCAAACCCGGTTCATTTCGGGCAATAACGTAAAACATGGATAAACCCGGTTCACATATCCAACAAGGCAACAACAACGTAAAATACGGCTCATCTCATGCACAGAAATATGGGATATATGGCCGGAAGTGTGTGTTAGAGCTTCAAAAGCCATATCTTTGGTTTTGGTTTTTATTCAAAGATGAATTTATTTTTGTTTGTTTTTTTTTATTATTTGCATGATTGTTAATTTATCTGGTCTTCTAATATTATATATATATATGATGTAATCAAAATTCTTTTTGTTTTAATAAAAAGATTACAGTTTATATAACATTGTGGTTATAATTATTACTTATACTTTGAATTATCGTATCATATCATATTGACTTAGGCTATTTTAGCGAAAAATTTGACACAAGTTAATATGAAGTTCGTTAATCTGCGTAGTTTTTATTCATTTATCTTATGTCTAGATAAATAACAATTTATAACAAACCTATTTGAGTGAACTATACTAAAACAATAGAAATATAAGTTATATAATTACTTATTCTTTGAATTATCGTATCATATCATATTGACTAAGATTATTTTAGCGTAAAATTTGACACAAGTTAATATGAAGTTCGTTAATCTACGTAGTTTTTATTCCTTTATCTTATGTCTAGATAAATAACAATTTACAACGAGCCTATTTGAGTGAACTATACTAAAACAATAGAAATATAAGTTATATAATACTTGAAAAGGGCATAATATTACGTTTTGAGGGGTTATATATTCGAACATTGTCCGGGAAAACAAAATAAAGTGCAAAATGTTAAATATGATGAAATGCTACAAAATTCAACAATTTAAATGGTTTAGTTTTTACAAAAAAATGTAAAATGTCTAATGTAAAAAGTAAAAAGGTGATGTAAGAAGTGAATGCCATCTTGTTTGCACCTCGAAAGAATGTGATTCGATATATTATAATGAATGGTGGATTTCCACTTTCTAATCCTTTAAACGACACTAGAAATTGGTGAGCACATTGCTCCCTACACTACACCCTAAAGTGCCCAAAAGGATTAAATGTTCATCATCATCCCGATATACTATGATTACCAAGATCTTTTGCACTCTTAATCCATCCATGACAACTACAATTCAACTAAGTTGGGTTGTTATAACCCGAGTTTTTTGAGTTCGGCTCGGAAAAAATTCTAATAGATTAGATTTTGTTCATTTTCTAAATGAGTTGAATATGAGCATTTTTCAAGCGTGGTTAAAATTCAAGCTCGACTTGTTCGTACACGAGCTGAACATGAACATGTCAAATCTCGGCTCATTCAACTCTAATAACAATAAAGTTGTTATATAAGCCAACTATTCAAGCTCGGCTTGAAAAAAACCCGATTGGAGTTTTTCCAATTTTTAAACAGGTCGAATATGAACATTTTTTAAACCCGGTAAAAATTCAGATTCAATTCGTCTATAAAAGAGCCGATCATTTCATAACTTGACTCGCTCAGCGCGAATCACCTACATGTAAAGTCCCAACTTTACCACCCGAAAACATATCTTAGGAAAAATTTAGAGGGTGTGTCCTTGACTCCTACTTTAGACTTTATCAAATTATTTTTAACAAATTTTTAAATTTTTAGTTTTTGGATGATGTCCTTAAACTTTATAATTATCCCGCATATGTCCCTTTACCATTCATAAATTCACATTTTAAGAGAATAAAAAATTATTATTATTTACTAGCCATCGTTATATTGCTAATAGTCATTTAAAAAAATCTAGATAATTGAATAAATAACTTATCTTTTTTTATTCTCTACAATATTAATAAATATTAAGTTATGAACAATAGAAGAGTATAATTCGAAAAAGTCTTAAGTTTAGAACGCTATTCGAAAACTAAAAACTTTTGGGTACAGTCCTAAATAACCAAAAATACTGAGACATTATCCGGAATTTCCTAGATTTTACTAGTATAAGTGGATCAGACAAATTTGGCATGGAGTGGAAACGAAATGTGATTACCGAACTCGATTTAGCTAATAAATATTGTACTAATTGCCATTTGCTTTACAAACCCTAGAAAGTGTAAAAAACAACGAGACTGATATTTCTTCTGTGTAGAATGATGACAAATTTACACTAGTGAAGTAGTGATCTCTATAAAGCAACATATATCATTAGATTTCATGTGCAGATTGAGTTATAGTAAAGGAAACCATCTTTTCCAATACACAAGCAATCACATTACTTGCTAAATGCTAAGCAGAAGGATCTCATATTACCCTAATAACTTGGTGCATTGCCTCATCATGATCTACACATCCAAGCTACCTAACCCCAAACTTGGACCAACAGCTAAGGTAGCGCGAACCCCATCGGAAATTCTGATACGATTTTCTTTTCACTGAACAAAGGAATCAGGTCTGCTAAAAAGCCCGAAAAGCCGATTTTGGATAGGCCCATGCCAGAACATTTGGTAGGGCTCAGATTACAGTTCTAGCAAGAGATCACAGACTAAGCGTAAAACGAACAAAGATAAAAAACTTATTTCACTTGAAATAGAAAGGTTAGAACATCAGCATCATAGCTAAATGAAGCAAAAATGAACAAAAAATCATTTATTTTGCTCTCTAAAGTCCAGTTCTGTAACTTATCTACACGCTATGCTGCATTTTTCGGTTAGGTAACTAAAGAACGCCCTCTGACTAAATAAACCTATATGAAACTAATGATGGCGAAACTTAAAATGCTAACATAGCTACAAAGAAATAATAAATGTTTGGTTTGTATGAATGATAAGAGAGAACTCAAAATTGGGATATGCCTAGATTGTGAAGCTTATGAGAACATCACTAGCCTGTGTTCCTAAAAAGTTCTACCTACATTCTTTTTTTCTAATTCCCGGGTTAATGTTGCAAGAGCGAGTCTCCACACATCACTTTGTGACTCACCGGAGAGTATTTGATGCATTATACTCAGTTCTTCTGTACTACCCTTATTGAATAGTCCTTCCAACTTTTGTTGCATGTCTTCCATGTGGGGGAGTTCTTGTTTGGTCTCCACCGGATTTGTGTTTGCGGTCACCTGGGTTTCGTTCTTGTTGTTCCAATACTCCCGACATTGATGATCTGGATCAAGATTCTCAATTGCCTGAAAAAATTAGATACCAGTTGTGAGACATGTGTTAACTATATGATTATCAAGGTCTGCTTATAGTTTAACACAATTCTCAACATGATAGTGCAGAGTTCAATATAAAATGGTTAGTTTCCAGGATGTTTTAGCACACTGTAAAAGGAACGACACATTGGGACCATAAAAATCAATGGAGAGTTCACTGCATCTGGTTTGGTAGAAAACTGGGCCACGAGCTAGTTTCATTGTATCAAAGGGAAATCAAGGTCATTGGAATGTCATTATTCATCAGTCCTACCTCTGATTTCCTTGGAAGCTATCATTTTTCAGCGTGATTTCAAGTGGGAAGTCATGCAATTCGAAATCCTACGGGTAAGGAAAGGAAGAATGGGGGAGCCTCCTCCCTTGGGAATATTTAAATGTAGTGACACGGAAGTAGACTAGAATTGTTTCCTTGTTTTCAAGACTACAAACAAACGGCTCCTAAGTCTCGGTTATAGCAGGCATATTAAAGAATGAAATGGAATTAGCAGTTATCTATGGTTTCTTATACAGGGATTGGTCCATCAGATACCTCAAGAGCCTTTTGTAACATCAACAGAGCAGCAGATAAGATTTCAAATTGGTTAACAGATAAAACAGGGAAAACAAATAAACCGTTCGATCTCCAGGAATGTCCTATGCAGGAAGGGCCCGGTTAAAAGAAGAAAATTTGAGGGAAATGAAAAGGAAAAGTTATAGAGGGATCAAAGCAGTTGGAAAGTGTGATTAAAAAAGGATAGCAAAATTCACGTCACCCATATATGCAAAACTTCAAAACACCTATTCAATTTAGAAAGAATGTTAGATACCTGGACAATGGACGGTGAAAGAAATCCAAACATTCCAAGCCCACTAATGTTATGCAATGGCTGTATATATGGAAGGCTCCGCTGCTTAATAATCCTCTGTTTAATAATCTCTTTGGCTAACGCATCAACCACCATTTCCCAACACTCATCTGCGGATGCATGTACGAACACCTGAGCTGGTAGCTCTTCCAAAGTAACCTGATTAACCAGCACAATAAATACATTAGCTCAGCTTTTTCATGGTATACAGCCTCAAATTGCCAGCATTGCCTATTGTATCATTAACAATATTGTCAACACTCATAATCAAAATCAAGAAACAACTACCTTGAATAGGGGACCAAGAAGTCCAGCATCCAGGACTTCACATATATAGGAGCTTCTTTTTGTTGGATCACTCAAGCTAAAAAAATTAACACGGCTTCTGAAGCCTGCAATAATTTATACATCGATCATGTATGATGTCAGTCTTCAAACCAGCAAGTCAATGAGCTGGAAGGAGGACACACATATCAGAACCTACATAACAATAGTAGCATACCCTTAGGAAATATCGCCTTCTTAGTGCACCAGAGTTTTCCTTGATTGATGGTTCCCAATTCAACAAGCTGAACATGCAAATAGAACTCTTCTCTGAAGCATGCAGAAGAGCTTGCCATAGCAGTGTCTTCATCCATATCTTCTACTTTCAGTGAGCTGTTTGATGGAACATCTACAATAATATAAAGATTTAATCAGGAATTTAAAACATGGAAAATTATCTCCTTCGGGCAAACTATAGGGTATCACAAATTGAGAATACTTCATCATGGTTCTTACTTGGTTCTTCTACAGCATGTTGCTGGCCTGACGCAGACACAGTCGAAGTACAAATATTCATAACGACCTCATAGTTATCTTTGGTGCGTCTTTGGTTAAACTTAAACTCATCTATGCTAGATACTGGATCAAGATTCAGATCAATACATCTACTCTCATCAGCCTCATTCTTTTCGGTTTTTGGTGGCATTTTCCCGTTTCCATCCTCATTATAGTTTGTTTCTTGTTTGTGTTCCAAACCAAAATCTTGCAAGGAAACACAATACAACTCAAAGGGTTCATCAATCTGGGAGATCTGATTTTCTGGCCGCAAGAAAGGACTATCCACTATGCCCTCACTATTGGACTGGGATGCACCGGCCCCAATTTCTTCAGCATATGTTGCATCAAGGACTTCTGATCTCCAAATTTTGGCAGCATCTAAACTCCCTTCCAAAGCTTCAACCAATATTTTTAATTTATCCACTGTATACCGTGAAAGTACATAACGGTCTTTTGGTTCACAGGAACATAGATGTTTAGCATGTTCAAGACATGCAAATCGGCCAATTGAACACTTGCATCCCACAGCAGATAGGTGCAAGTCATAGAAACACAAGAAGCACTCTCTTTCTGTTTTTACATCAAAGTCCTTCTCCATCTTTTGAAAATGAAAACCAGCTGGGAGGCATTCTATTCTTTTCTCTTCAAGTTGAACCCTTGCCTGCAAAATAATCAGGAAAGAAAAACTAAACAGGTAACTAGGGAGCATTAGGTCATTTCTACAGAAAAGAAATTTACTGCATGGTATATTTGGGTGGCATGCAGTACAAATATATCTTTATGCAACATTTTTCTAAATTTAGCTGAGACATTACTGTGTACATAAAGCAGCAAAAAGAACCCACCTGAACGGCTTTGGTAAGTAAGCCATCTTTCCCACATGCACCTTTCCAATTCGAATTTCTGGTACAATTTTTTCCCTGAGCTGCAAGTTCCCAAAGCTCTAGAACAGCTTCCACTGCTGCCCCAAGAAGCATTTTGTCATGTGAAAGTGATGTCTTGCGTTGTTGTTTACTATAGAGCTGCACTGCATATTGACCATGAGAAAGCCAATCGGCTGGAGCGACATTCACAGCCTCAGCACAATTAAATCCACAATTAAAACCACAGTGATATGCCCTGGGAAAGGTGAGAACGAACTCTCTGGAGCTTTGAACAGCTCGGTATACTGGCACTCCCTCCGATTTCAACACCGAAGGTGACAGTTGAGTGACCTATATCAATTTGCAAACCAAAATGTGATGACAATGATCTTAAATAAATTATAGATTAGGGACATTTTGAAAGACTCGTGAAATCACTCCAGAGAACAGGTTTGAGTGATCTGATTTAGGAGGTGCGAAATGCTCAAAATATAAGAATTTTCACTTGGAAGATAAGATGCTCTTAGGGCATTGTTAACTGTAATATAACTGAAAGCTTCACTTTAGAATGAAGTCATAATTTCCTGGTATGGATCCATACTGAGGATTCAAACAAGTACCAATTCGAAGGAGGTTGAAGAGAAAGTGATAATCTTCAATTGATGATCAATCTAAACAATATGAAAATTCAATTTTCATTAAACAATCCGATATGGAAGTTGACAAAAGACAAAAATACACTAGATAAGAGAGCATTAACCAGACAGCAAGTCTAGACTATAGGGAATACTGAAAGATCAACATTGAGAGAGTTTATCCAACTGGAAACCACATGAGAAATTTTTTTGTGCTTGGTTATGTAAAGAATATTTGTATACTGAGCTTCAAACCATCATGTATAGATCAATTAAAGAGCAACATATGCTTCATATATGTTCATTCAAATATGGAAATTGTGCTATTTCAAGTCTCGCTAAGTTTGCACAAACGTTGATCGCCACTTATGATAGTTGTTATAGATAGGAACACACGTACAGATACCAAGTGGAAATAAGAAAAAAAATCAAGACAACCTAAGTTATTTCCACTATCAGGACAAACTCAAGCAAGTTTTGATTCTAGTCACAACGGACAAACCGTCTTATGAAATTTGAAGATGTTGTCCATGCACGACCACACAACAACTTCGGTCAGCGTTAACCAATCGAAAAAGTCAATTCAAATACACATACTGAATATAATCATAGCAAGGCGGTAATGATGTTACACAATGCATATCATGAGCATCATTATTCCCACAAATCAATTTCTTTTTTGTGATAACAAAGCTACCCCCTCCCCCCACAGAACATAGATAGATAAACAAGTAACCCACCTTTCTGGCATGTTCCTTCTTACACCTATTTCAATAATTTATTTTTCCATACAAAAAAAAACATCTTAATAGTGAAAAAAAGAAGGGCTGTAGCACAATCTTACAAGCTGGTTTAACAAATCTGGCTGTTCACCAAATAGATCCGGAAGATACTTCTTCATTGCTTTCTCCAAATCAAGGGCATGGCTTCCCGGAACACCATACCAAACTTTCTGATCGCCAAAGTGCATATAGTTGAGTGAATACAAATGATGGTCCTCAACATGCTGAAGTTAAGAAAAGAAAAAAAGATTTATTAGTTTGGATGAAAGGAAAAATTCCACAGTCAGGTTTGATCGAGCATCCAGACTACTTTCTTCTTATAACTAAAAAAAAATAATAAGGGGAAAAAACCAGTAGAAGGTTTTGACATAAACATATATTTATCCTGAACAAGACACTAAATGTACATATTCCACAACAGGTTAAGTTCCAAATGACTAACCCAACAAAATGAGGAGAAACACATGCCAACATAGAGCCAAGGCACTTGAACACCAGATATGTCAGCACTCTCGAAGCACAACAATGACCCAGGCAAACGTGGAAAATTATTGAGGTTCCATCCAGAAATTTCGTATGGATCTGAAACTTCCGATGATGACTGGTGAGGAAATCCGCTTCCGAATACTCCAGTTTCGAGATCAGCACCATAAAGAACCTGCGACGTCAGAGAAACTTTTTAACAGTGTAGATTAATTACTTACACATGGTTGGAGAAGTTGGAATAAGCCAGTAGCGTTACCTCAACCTCATCAGTTGGTTGCTCAATAATTCGCCAATATTCACCTTCAAGCTCTTCAATTGAGGGCTTAAACCTATTTTCATCAACATTACCCTCTACCATCATATCCTCATGATCATCCTTTCGGAAGTAAGACCTCTTAAAGTTGTCAGCATGTCTCTGAAAGTCCTCAAAAGTGAAGTCTTCTCCAGACTGAAAGCCAAACTTCTCTTCACCGGCGACTGAAGCGCTCTCTCCACTGTCACTAGAGCTGTGGCGCCCTCCATTGGCTTGCATTCTTGACTGCTTTCTTCTTTTCCTTTTCCTGCTTCTTCTTTTCTTGTTCATAGGCTCTCTATTTTGAAGCAAGTCCACATACTGAATGCGAGTTGAAAATTTGGAATGTTTCCATATATTTTCCTCTTTAAGAGGGCAGGGAGGATTCCAAGAGGATGGTGGAACAATTCTGCAGATACCATACTGTTCTGCCTTTTGTCTGATTGACGCTATATATTTGAGTGGATCTTGAAACTCCTAAGATTAGAGCTTAGTCAGATACATAGTCATAGAAACAGATAAATCCAGAAATACAATTGGGAGTTTCCATTGTGGCACTTAAATTACACACCTCAAGTGTAGGATAAAAGACAGGAGCTTCATCGATGATTGGCCTACATGCTTCAGCAGGATCCCATCTAGCAGTTGTCTGCGCACAGTACCCAAAAAGATTGTACCAGATTAGAGCAAGAAAAATAAATATGGATATAGTAGTTCAACAAGCTGAACATTATGGTTAATAATGAAGTGATCAAGACTAGACCATATGCGTTAAAAAATATACTTTGTAAGAGACTAGATGTAAAAGCTGTCCAGAAAGGTTGTTTGTAAGACATAAGCCCCGGGGAAAAGAATGAGCAATGTCCAAAACTGTGGGATGAGTGTACTAAAACAAAATTCTCGTGGAGGAAATAAATGGTCTCGCGTAGCATAAAAAAAAGTGTAACTAGGCAGCATTACAGAGTCATTTTATTAGCTCATATAACAAATTTATCTCACTTGGAGTTGTAACTACAGGATGCCAAAGAATTATAGAAACCTCATAAGTAGTTACTACAAGGATATTAAGAAAATGATACAATCAGATACACTTGGAGCTGGAGAAATCAAGATTGATTCTCAGATATGAATCTCCAACCATCATAACAGAGTAATTTTATCAGCTCATATTACAAATTCATCTCACTTGTCAACAAATCCTCGCCAGGCCTTTCTACCCCAACAAAAATGGGATTACAAATACAATATCAGAGAATCACAAGAGATTTCTTCATTGAACCTATTACTTTATCGTGCAACCTAATAATATGGTGCAACCAAGCCACTTGCGACTTAACATGTGGCCCTGATTGGTACGAGGGTTAAGATATCAGTAATGACAAAGGGTGTGTTTGGACTTTGGAGGATCCTTAAGGAGACAGATGATAGTATATAGTATGTGCATACTAGTGCTATACATACAGCTGATAATTTTGTCACTTCATAAGAAGAACCAAATTTGAGAATATGATATTACATATGTCCTGATTCATCTAATGGTTGACTCAGATCATGTTGCATGATCCCAATTCCCAACGGGTTCAATTAGAAAATTTTATCTTAAGATGAAGAGCAAGACTGGATTTTTTTTTTCCCTTTGACAAAGGGGGATTCTTTTTCATGCTTGAAACAAACACAATTTCTCTGACTTTTTTCCTAATGCAGTAAATCGTGCCAAGTTTGATGAAGCACAAATTTGCAACTACGTAAACAAAAAAAACACTATACAAGAATACCAAACGTCTACTGTGCAGAGGAACCATGTTTTCATTCAAAAAAGCTGGTCTATGATTATGATAAAATGAATTAGGACCTGCGAATTCAGTAAGAACAATTTCAATCAATAAGTGACCTGATAATATCTCCTAATGGAAAGAAACAAAGACCAAAACCAGATCAGAACCAGAAGAGGCCATAATCTCCTTATCCCTATTTCATTGATATTCAAGGGACAAATGTATCTAGGGTTTAATATCATTCAAACCATAATACATTAACAATTAAGAGAAACAAACAAATACAAAAATGACAAAATACATCCTACTATAATGATTTGAATCACAATAAACAAATCATATCAGATTCAGATACTTCACAATTAAAGTCCAAAAGAACCAAAAACAAGACAAAAAGCTTCGATTTTTCACCTCCTTCAATCATCCAAATCTCCTTTTAATCAATTGCTACTACAAAAACAATCAGAACGATAATCCAAACAAACTAATTCCAAAACGGATCATAATTTCGAAACTAAGAATGTGAACAAAAAGCAAACAAAAAGGATTCCCGATTATACCTTCGTCGGAGGCATTGTATTCGTCGGATAAGATCAATCGGAAGAGAAGTATCAGATGCTGCCGGCAGAGACTATTTCCGCATGTAACTGGTTGCCGTTAACTTGCATCAGTTTTTCTCTCTATATCTCTCTATTCCCTTTCTCTCTCTATTCCCTTTCTCTCTCTCTCACCTCTTTTCACTTTTTCTGGTTCTCTTGTGGCTTCCGGTTTTTTTTATCGATTTACTTTTTTCCTTTTGACTGGTTTTTATCCTTATGGCGGTACCGCTGTATGCCAAACATGCCCCTTGGAATGTATTTTAGGTTAAATTTAACTGTAATATATTTTGTTTTGACATGGGTAAGTATTATTACATTGATGATAAATTATTATGAAATTAATTTACATATTAATTTTTTTAAAAAACACATACGTTGCATGTTATATCTTTTATTTAAGGAGATAAAAGTATTTACATAAAATTTAAATAACTCCAAAATTAATAATAGATAATTTACATGTAAATATTATATTTATTAGTAACAAAACAACTTTTTATTCTATCATAACGTTGTTACTAATTCAAAGGTTTTTTGAAAATACTTATGTTTTTGTTTTCCGATGTATTGAAGTAGAAGATACCTCAATAAATCTAGAAAAATATTTATCGGGTAGAAAAGTCATTTTTTGACGATTTTAAAATATATCATGTATTAAGTAAATTGTTTAAACTACATTAATAAAATTATATCTAATGTTACGGAGATAAAAAAAATTATTCAATTAATTATGGTCAACTCTTCAATTGATAAGAGTATTACACTAAGCCTATCAATCGATGAATGAATTCAGAAAATATTATATTGATGATAAATAATATTTTAAATTAGATTCTTATCTTAATTTCGTAGGTACGATATTTCGATCCACATTTGTCTTATTTTGTTTCTCGTAGAAGCCCATAATATCTTACCTTCTGGGCCTTGTGGTGGGTGCTCCAACAGCACGACAAGTATCTTCTTTCACGTACTAGTGGTCCACTATCGGTTAATGCAAAAGATCCTTAAAATTCATGCATGCAAATTTGAGCCAATCGAAAATTAGGGACGTTATATGAGACAAATTATTCAGACTCGATTTATTATTGTATGAAACGAGTTATTCGGGTTCGGTTACCGTTCGGCTCGTCAAAATCTCATTCATTTTATAAACGAGTGGATATGCAAACATTTTAAACGAGCTTGAGCATATCATTACTCGACTTGTTCACGTAAAGTGCAGCTCGTTCGGCTAAAGTAACACTACAAGAGTATTACATAAGCCGAGCTACTCGGACTTGCCTAAACTCGTTCACTTTGTAAACGAGCCGAATATTAACCCATATGTAAAGTTCGGCTCGTTGGACTAAAATAACACTATAGGAACATTACATTAGCCGAACTATTCGGACTCGGCTCAACTCGTTCACTTTCTAAACAAGCCGAATATTAACACATTTTAAAGCTGGTATAAAGTTTAGGTTCGGCCCAAATACAACCTACTCCCAAGGAACAACCAATTTGAAAAGAGTTTTTTTTAGGTTCGGCTCATATACAACCCTACTCCCAAAGAACAACCAATTTGAAAAGAATATGAAAAGCTTCGGTTTTTGGTCAAAAAACCCTTGGAGCAAAACGCTCTGTCCTGTTCACCAGGAAAAAATGAAACCCTAGCCGCTGGAGCGTTTTCCCTCCCGAACCTCAATCAACAATCAACAATCCGACTCCGAATGAAGGAAACCCCTTCCTCTCCCCTAAAAATTGCGGAGGCAGATCCGCCGCCGGACCCCGGAAATCCTTGGCGTTGAACCGTCTTCCACTCTATAGCTCAAGCCCCTCGTATCCTTTCCATGAGAGGAAGAGAGGTTTGTCGGAAATCTTGTGCAGATCCTGCATACTTACTCGTTGAAGCCAAGCTGGGTTGAGAAGGGGAAACTTCATTTTTGGTTGTTCGCTGGCCTCCGAGGTTGTGGAGGTTTTGTGCTGGTGGATTTTCTTTTCTGCCTCCCACTCTTTCTGGTTTTGTTCTAAACCCCTGTTCCGAGTTTCACATTTGGCCCGTGATCTTTTATCTTATCACCGTTCATTTTTGTAATTTTGTTTGTTATTAATTTGAGCTGGATGATTCAACTGCTTCTTAATCAGTTTCTACAAGTTATGTGTTGGATTTCAACCCATTTTACTCTACCTCAATATTTAGTGGTTCTTCTGTCCTAGCGCATGGTTTCTCTTTGACCACCGGATGATCAATATGACTATTGCAGTGACCCTGCTGGTTTTCAACCGACAACTGAACTTCTTATGGATTGGATAGGATGATCCTTTCTTTTTTATCCATGAATCAAATTATGATGTTATGGGAATAACTCCCTTTACTACCATATTCTCTTGCTTAGGGATTTAGACAAACTTGCTGACACTTATTCCATCCTCGTTAGAAGGTGGATCTCATGTCGACCAATTTTGTTGCTACTGTCTTACAATAATTTAAAGCCTAAATGTTTGGTCTTATTGGTTCTATGAACTACTTACTGGATGCTTACAAGCTACCCGGATGCCACAAAACCTTTATACAGTCCAACTGAAAAAACCTTTATACAAGCCTAAATGTTTGGTCTCCCATGAAATTTTCCGTTAATTTATAGCTCATCGAGTTGTTTAAAAAACACCTTCTATGTTATGTGCTTGGTGTTAACACTGCTACCTTCTAGATTTACCAAGAACCAGATGATACCCCCACAACAACTCTTGACCATACCCAAAGAAATCAAGTTAATAATTGTAATCGCTTACAAATACATCAAATCATTCATGATACAAATAACAGTTGTGAGAATTTCTTATCTTTGATTTAGGAATGTTCTACTGGTGTTGGAAAAAACATTAAAATTGAGATCAACATATGGCGTTTAAAATGCCGTCATACACTCATACCACCCTTTATGTTAAAAAGGTATCATAGTCAACTTTGTCATGCTCTTTTGTGTTTTGGCTGACAATAAAAATCATATAATAATGATGGCGAAACCGCCACCAACCTCGTCGGGAATATCCCGCCAGCTACTATATCTGCATAAACATTTCGGATTGTTCACTAAACCGAAAAAAAACACACGGTAGAATTGTCAATGCACCTTCTTTTAACGAGAGCACTTCTATTTAGCAAAGCTTCTTTGCTTTAATCATTTTTGTTTAACCAACTCGTTTAGAACAATCTTTCCCCTTGTAAATCTTATTCTTTAAACAATCAAAGTTGTACACATTTCTTATATCACGATACCCGTGTAACGCAGCTTCGTCTTCTCTGTTTTGATGCTGTCTTTGGTGGCGTTCCGAGTGTTTGTCGAGAAGGGGGCGTGGATGTGTGATCGACTCCTGACGGCTCTGTTGCAGTCCAAATCTGAGGTGTCCACAGCTGTTCCCCAGACTTCCTGTCTGTGTACTTCCTTCGAATATGAACGTTCATGCTCGTCGCTTCCAGCGGACTGGATCATTCTGCTTTCCCTTGAAGACTCTCCTGCTTTCGGGTTTTGATGGTGTATTTTTGTGTTTTCTTTTTCTCCTTTGTTTGTGGTCTTGCATGCATGACGGTTAGTCCGTCTGCCGATTTTTCGGCCTTTCGATCCAATAGTCGGTGCGTCGTCTATGGGATCGAACCGCTTTCCATTATCAAAAAAAAAAAAAAAAAAAAAACAACCAATTTGAAAAGAGTTTTTTAATAGTAGGTTTTAATAATTTAATGGCAGTGAAGTTTGCATTTTACAGTTTTTAATTGTGTACAGCTAGCAAATACAGTACCAAAACTTCCCAGAATTTCATACATATTTGTCTATTATTTATCATTGATTCTAGTGACATCTACATTGTGAGTGTGCTGGAGGAGATACTATTGTTCGTCTATGGTTGCAACTAGCTTTATGAGTTCTGAAGTCTCTGAGCACCTCCTCTTCTCCTACAGGAAGCAAAAACAGGAACTTTAGCAAGATCAGTACATAACCACTGACAGCAAAATATTAGTGGTGAACCACAAAACAAACACAAATGTGATCAAACTTCAGGATCAAACGCAAGATGACAGTGGTGACAAAACGCAGCTTCTCGGGATAAAAAGCTAAACACAACTTCAAAATTCAAACACTATGCCACAACAACAGATAAACTACTAAATGCTGGTTTGCTTATGAAAAAGCCTTTTTATGTTGCAAAAGTTTCTGGTATCTACTACCCTTATAACTTAAGTGTTTTGTTTATTGCAGAATAGAAATCATAAAGAAAGGTAAAGTTTATATGCAACTGATTACAGCATAAACATTACAATTATAGAGAAAGGTAAAGCTTATAAGTAGAGATCTTGATTCACACTTATTGGACATACTTAACACCATAATCCAAATGAAAGGAACAAAACAAGATCAGACTAATGTTTATCCACTATTTGAATATGATCGACATCTTTTGCAGTAATTAAACCAAAAACAGAAAGTTACAATCACGAGAACACCAGAAAATCCTGAGGCTAAACCAACAAATAATCCATCTAAAAACAAATGCCTGAGGTGATGGCTTTTGCTTATATCTTTTGCTGGTGATCTTGTGACAATATGGCAAGCGTGTGATACGGGTTCACCGCACAAGCCAGGATTACCTTCAAAGCTAGATTCTTGAAAGGTATCAAATTGACCTCCAGTTGGTATTGGACCCAACAGGTTGTTATGAGACAAATCAAGATATGACAAGAAATTCAGCTCTTTTAGTGATGTTGGAATCTCTCCGGTCAACTTATTTGAAGAAAGATCTAGTGCTTCTAGTTGCTTCAATTTTGAAAGTTCAACTGGAATGTGGCCAATAAACTGATTGTTATCAAGTTCCAGCAGTTGAAGGTTTTGCAAGTTACCAATCTCTGGTGGTATATAACCATTTAGGGCCCGTTTGGTTCCAACTCCGGAAACGGAAACGGAATGGAAACGAATTTAGTCCATATGTATATCCATATTCATGAAATTCTATGGAATCATTCCTTGTGTTTAGATGCAAAATGCACTTACCTCCCCATATTTTGTTACCCTATAGGGTATCAAAAGTAATCAAATTCAACTTCAATTACTTCAAATCACAAGGAATGATTCCAACAACTTTCATGAATAAGGGTATATATATGGACTAGATTCGTTTCCATTCCGTTTCCGATTCCGGAGTTCAAACCAAACGGGCCCTTAGTGTGTTACCGGAGAGGCTTAACCCTCTATAAAAGTTGGGTCCATTATATTGAGTAGCAACTTTAAAACCATTTATGATAGCAAACATAGGGAGGTCAAAATGAAAATTTTCTTGAACATTTTGTGAGATAAGTGCTGGCAATTGGCACAGTTTCAATGGAAATTCTCCGGATAGACTATTATAACCTAGCTCTAGTTTGGTAAGGTTTGGTAGGGAGCCCAACCAATCTGGAATTTTACCCGTCATTTGGTTATCCCTTAGGTATAAAGCCCGTAATCCCTTCAAATTAGATAGCCATTCAGGAACTGGACCTGGAACAAAGTTGCAAGAATCAAAATATAAAAATTGAAGGTTCGGAAAATCATATAAACCAACGAAGGTTCTATGGATTGGTAAGGATTCACCATGGAAGTTGTTTGAAAGTACAAGAGTTGTTAGATTCTTACACTTCCTTATAATTCTAAGTGTGGTTTTGATATTTCTAAAGGAATTGTGAGATAATGAAAGAAAAGAAAGGGATCTCAATTCAAGAATTCTCGGTGAGATTTGGCCAGAAATGTTATTTAGAGATACTGCAATTGCGACAAGTGACTTGCACGAGTATATGCTTTCTGGAAAAGTGCCCCCAAAACTATTATTTCTAAGATCAAGTTTTTGAAGTTGAACAAATCTTGAGAAATCTAATTTTGAGAGATCTCCAACTAGGTAGTTATCCCTCAAAATTATTTCCTCTAAATTTGTACAATTCATCAAAGATGGTGGTATAGGACCGCTAAGGTTGTTTGAAGATAAATCTATGATTCTAAGATTGGTAACTCCAACGAGGCTGTTGATAGAATAAGTGATTTCCCCTTCAAGACCTCTAGAAGGCAACCGCAAATGAGTTACGTTGCCATTCCTATTACATTTTACCCCTTCCCACTTGCAACAACTTATAGACGACGACCAATTCAATGGAGGGGAAGAAGAAGAAATTGAAATGTTGCCCGAGAAAGCGAGAAGAGAGGATTGCTCTTGGTAATTGCAAACTTTTTGGCAGGAGAAGGCAAAAGAGTACAATACTGAAACAAAAAACAGAAGATGGGTAGGCCATGATGGCTGTTTCTTTGGAAGCATGACTTTCTTGTAGGATCCTAATACCAATTATTGGAAGAGTATTTGCTATGTCTGAATGTGATCTTCCATGCCCCTTATATAGTGATTAGCTAGTAAACCCCCCCTAGACTTTGAAGTTGCAAGTCTTCTCAGTTCTTATCCATTGGCTATTTCAACATCTCATCTAATACGATTGACTTCTGTGTGTGAATAATTTGACAAGTGTTGAAAAATTCAAAGTATGCCTGCTAATTTCTAACTTAAATATTCACGGTCAGAAACAAATTTACACATTTTCCGTCATCTTATTCCTTCCACACAACTTACGCGTAACAATGGCAAATAGCAAAAAAAAAAAAAAACCTAACTTGCTTGAGGGAATTTATACTTCACGACAAATAAAATGCAACAAGACTCAAACTCAAAAAGATCGTACCAATATGATTGGTTAGGGACTTGGGGGTACAGTTGCTGAAGCCTTGCTCTTAGAAGCTTGGTAGAGCATCAACGATCTGCATAAAACGAGAGACATTTGAAATAAAAACACCTATAGAATCACTAATCAAGACAAAGAAAATTCAACATGGGAAGATTAAAGGGGTAGTGTTACACGTTATTACAGTGTAGTTAGCTCCAAAGCAAATGTAGGTTTCTTCTTTCGAATGGTGAGGAGAATTGTGCGCCGATTTAGGGTTTTCGATGTGATCTTTCTAGAGCTTTGTATAGCGGTGGTGATGGATAAGTTGCCGTGGCCATTTTCACGAAAACGCGAAAACGTAGCAAAATCAACGGAAGACGGTGGTGAATATTGGGAAAGCTCTGAGTGATAAAAACCATTGTCCGAATTCAGGCCATGGATGTGGGTTCGGGCTTACCTACGGTGGTGAATATTGTCCAGGAGTTATACGAGCCAAACAATCGTAGTATTCACATGTTCAAAACTTCGCTAGTTTATAAACAAGTCGACGTCGAACCGAACTTTTGATGAGTTGAACTAGTAGCTCATCTGAAATAATATTCATATAGCGTTATTTTATCGAACGAGTCGAGCTTTACTGACCGAGCCGAACTTTATCTGAACGAGACGAGCATTGACATGTTCAAACTCGACTCGTTTATAAACGAGCTAAACCTGAACCGAATTTTTAACGAGCCAAATCCGAGTCGAACCCGAATAGCGGTCTCATGTAGCAACTCTAATGTTGTCCGAGTTCAAGTCATGATGTGGGCTCGGGCTTACATAAGTTGCCATAGTCATTTGTCATGCTCACACAATACACGATGGTTCACCTATGTAAAGTAGTGTGGAAAATAGGGACTTTGTTCGAGTCACATGAAACTAGTTTACTTTATAAATGAGTCCAATGTAGATTTTGATCATCTTAAAATAGGTTTTTTTTACTAAGACGGGTAAGAGATTAGGAGTAGTCAACATCTGACGGTTGGTTATCCTATGACATCCTTTCGGATGATAACATCAAGCAATGTCGAGACCCTCGAGCTATCAACCGCATCGTCCAGACCATGAGAGTTAGCAGCAGGACCGTCATGGCCAAGTGTTGCTAGCTTGTCAGCAGCACCGTTAATCTCTCTAAAAATGTGGTTGACTTAAACCTGATTAAAACCTACGAGTAAGATAAAAATATCCGTAATGGTAATTGTAACACCCCCAGTTCTGAGAACTTGAAGCGCTACGGGTTAGGACCGCACAATGGGTCCCGACCCTCAGAGTAGCAACAGCAAACAAATCTTACAACAAGGCACAAACGAATGAAAACCAAAACTCAATATAAAATCAAAGGTTTAAACAAAAGAAAACGTAAAAGACTCGCAGCCGAGTTCAAAACAAAAGGAAAACAACAACATAAACATAAACCCGATCCCATCCTATAATTTACGGGAACCCCGGCTGACCACACCATCCAGATCATTCAGCAGCATCCTGAACCTGCGGAACATCTACAACAACGGTATAAACTGTTAGCTAACATTCTAGGTATAAGCAAGAACGTAAAGGCACAAACACACATAAGGTAAAATAAGCATATAGCATGCTTGCACTCAACCGGTTATTATCTTTCATTAAGTCATTCATTACTAATTCAACTTCTTTTGTCACACGAGAATCCTTTCGAAACTCGCCTCCGCTTCCGTCTACCAACAAGAATAGATTAGTATTATCCGTTACCTGCAGGTTTGAGTCGCAAGAGCACTTTCCAGTTTCCCCAATACTGAACTGGACAAGCGGTCACCGCCCGGTTATAATACACTTGGACCAATTAAGGTTATAAGGGTGAATCCTAGTCCGGTTATCCGTTAACAAGAATAAACAACACAAACAAGCCAAAACACTCAAACCAATACACGGAATGAAGTTAAGTAAGTCCAAGGGACTTACCTCACACGAAGATAACTCAAAGCTCAACAACAACTCAGTAACAACTCCGTTTCCCTCAGGAAAAGGAGTAAGGAAAAGCCTGTTCACACAAGCATCACGAATCAGGAAAGAAATAGTTGCTAGAAGTCTATAACTTCTAGTCTCAAAGATCTCTAAGAGATCTACACATGCTAAGGGCTCAACCCTAGCCTTACAGCATACACAGGAGGTCATTAACATCCAAAAGATGTAAGGAAAGGAACGAGGAAAGCAAGGAAAGAAGTAACTCACAATAACAGGAGTTACTGCAGAGGAAACCGTAGGGGTGGCTGGACAAGGCGTAGAGGCGGATTGCCGCAGGGGTGGGCAGGTGCAGGCGTAGGGGCGGTGGCGTGACAGAAAGCACTGTCGGCTTTCTCTTCGACAGAACTCACAGCAAGGGCAACCAAAGCTCGAACATTTGGCTCCAACACGTCAAGACTCAAATCCAAAGAGCCTGAGAACAATGATACATCAACAACGAGAAGCCAACAAGAATCAAGGTTCAAACTTAACTCTTAGAGAAGAAGAAAAGGAGAGAAGAAAACGAAAAGAAAGAAGGAAGCATGCTCCAGTCCATGAACATAAGGAAGAACAAATAATGGTGAACTTACACGTTCAGCAAAGTCGCAGGAAGCAAGGTGACGGTTGCAACTCTCAAGGGGTGAAGACAATAGCAAGAAACAGAAAAAGGGAGGAAAGTGAGGGAATATATAGAGAAGGGTTGAAAGGATAGAAGGAAGGGCGTCTAGGGTTAGAAAGAGGATAAGGAAACCGATCCATAAAATAGAATATCGGATATTCTATCTATGGGAAGAAGATAAAATGAACGAACAAAAGACCGGGCACGATCTATCGTTAGCCGCAGGGGCGGCTAACCCTGCCGCGGGTGCGGCCTACCACAGGGGCGGCACTCTTCACCGCGGGGGCGGTGAAGGCTAAAGACTGGGGTCTTACAGTAATATCCAATTCCCATGGTGGCATCTAGATTTTTTTTACAGAATTAGTAATTGTAAGGTTATCCCCTTCAATATCAATTTTTCTTAGTCCGAGTTGTTTTGTTTTAATTATTCTCATTTTTAGCGCGTATGCTTCAGTTTGAAGAACATAAATGTCACCACACTTTCTGTAGTCAAGTGCGATAACTGAGGTATTATGATATCGCAATATGTACCCAAAGGTACTTTGGCCATCATTTCGTTTAGATCCATCGAAGTTGAGTTCAACCACTCATAGGAGTGACGCGGACCATTTAATGTTCCGCGTTTTCCTTTTATTAATTTTTGTTTTTACTTTTTTGTCCTTTAATTTTTCCCAATCCAATAGTTGCGACTCAATAATGTGTGAGAAGTTCATAATTTTGTCGTTGTTAAAGATAATCTTGTTTCTCATGAACCATACATTCCACCAAGTGACGAGCAGGTTGGTAATTGAAGAGTCTACAAGCTTTGTTCTAACAAAGGACACCACTTCCCTTAACTTCTTATTAGTCATATCAATGCTTCGCAAGAAGCTTCTTGTCTCGTTGTTAGCTATGTTGTCCATAGTAAATGGGCAGTTGAAGAAAATATGTTTTGCACTTTTGTACGGATGCTGGCAAAGAACGCAGGACATAGGTGTAGGAACCTTTTGTTTTTCAAGATTTTCCTTGGTTGGTAGGTCGTCCATTGCTAATTTCCAAGTAAAGTTTTTGACCTTGGGCATGATGTCTATCTTCCATATCCATGAGATGTCATGTTGTCCTATGTTGTTGTTGTGTTTTTATACAAGAAGGAGAGAGCATCTTTTGTACGGAATCAACCATCCTTACTTGGAGCCCAATAGAGTTTATCTTTGATATCGCTCATCGGGAGTGGATGAATTAATATGTTATTGATAATGTTTGGACTGTTCAACTGGTTTTTCAGATTTTCTATCTTCACCTGGTCTCATTTCTTGTTCGTAATGAGGGTGCTTACGTGTCCTCAATATTGGTTGTTGATTCTTTGTTTAGAACTAGTTGTTCGAAATGGCGATCTTCAATCCAACTGTCCTTCCAAATCCTAATATTTTTCTTGTCACCGAGATTCCATTTAATTCCTTGTTCAAAACCTGGGCGTAAATGCATCAGTCTCTTCCATTGTCATGACGTATTTTTGCCTAATTTGTACTTCCACAACTGGCTCCCCTTTAAATATTTTTCCTCAATCATTTTGACCCAAATATTGTCTGGTTCTGCCATGATTTTCTATAGAAGTTTCATTTGTAAGGTTTTGTTCATATCTTCAGCTTTTCTTATCCCCCTACCCCCACCCTTTGTCCTTTGATTTACAAATCATGTCCCAACTTATAAGAGGGTGGTAGTTTGGTCCTTTATTCCAGAAAAACTGTCTATTGATTTGGTCTAATTCTTTGTGTATGGATGATGGGAGCATAAAACTTTGCATTATGTAGTTGGGTTTTGCATTTAGGTTTTCTTTAATGAGTATTGTTCGTCATTCCTGAGATAAGGAGGATGCTTTTCATTCGGTTAACTGTTTCCTAGAGCTTTCAATGACGTCTTCAAATATAGATTTATTTACCCGTCCATTGATGATTGGGCAGCCCATGTATTTTTCCAAACAGTTGCTCGGCAAGATACCTGTATTTTGTTGTATCATTCTTTTTGCTTGATTATCTAGATTTCTCGATGTTTGGAAAGCCGATTTATAGTAATTTACTTTTTGTCCAAAGACTTGACAATATCTTGTCAAGATACCCAGAACTTTATTGCATGCCTGGTTAGTTCCTTTTGCAAAGATAATGATGTCATCCGCAAACGCTAAGAATGGGATAGTGGTTCCCGCTCTAGTGATTGGGAAACCAATTTTTTTCTTATCCTCAATACTAGCTTTTTGTATATTTCTAGCAAGTACTTCAGCAACTAGGTTGAAAATTAGCGGGGATAATGGGTCAACTTGTCGAAGGCCTCTGGTAGGGTGGATGATCTTAGTCGGGGTGTCATTGATTAAAATAGAGTAGGAGGCTGTCAAAATGCATTCTTTAATCCATTCTATAAATTTTTCTACAACCCAATTTCTTGAGAATGGTCAAAATACAAGGCCATTTCAACCTATCATACGCTTTTTCCATATCAAGTTTGATGGCCACATATTGATTTAAAGCCGGGAAAATTTTCATGGGTAATCAGAATGTTGGCGTGGATAGATCTATTTTGGGTGAAAGCACCCTGATATGAGTGAATTAGCTTGGGAAGGATTTTCTTAAGTCTATTTGTTAGGATCTTTATAATGACTTTATAAAGCGTTGAACAGAGACTAATAGGCATGCAATGTGATGTTAGTGATGGGTTATCAGGTTTTGGGATGAGGGCAATGAATATGTGGTTAATTTGCTTGAGGATTTTTCCAGTTTTGTAGAAACTCTTAACTACCAGATGACATCCGGGCCCACGATGTGCCAATGTTTTTGGAAGAAGCCTGCTGGCATACCATTAGGCCCGGGGATTTATCGCATCCAATCTCAAAGGTTGCCGTTTTAATGTCCTCATTTGTGAAGGGTCCCGTCAGCATACTATTATCTCTTTCTGTAATTTCATTTTGCAAATTTCAAGTTGTTTTTGGAGCTCAACTAAATTTATATTTGAGGCTATGAATCTAGTTTCACAGTCCAAGATAAATTCTTTCTCAATTTCTTCTTCTAAAGCTAGCACCATCCCAATGTTGGTGCTAATGACCGCTATATTTTTGTGATTTCTTCTTCCCGTTGCTCTACGGTGATGGAATTTTGTGTTTTTGTCACCCAGACTTAGGTGATTTGATTTTGCTCGCTGAGTCCAATACTTGCGTTAGAAGTTAATCAGATATTCCCTTTTTTATTTAATCTATTTAGCTTAGCTTCACATTGCAAGGAGTAATTTGTGATGATCATACTTTGCAACTTTTTAATGGCAATTTCCACTTCGCTCACTTGCTTGTTGATGTTTCCAAAATTTACTTTACTCCATGCTTTCAATTTGACCTTAAGTTGACTTATATTTTTGACGAAGTTATACATATATATCCCACGGTATTGTGTTCTCAAAGTTTGTTTGATTAGATTCTCACAATCTTTTCTTTGCGCCCACATCATTTCAAATCGAAAAGGTTTATTCCTAATTTGTTGTCCTGGATTTTGGAGATTTATCGAAATATGACAATAATCCGAGGTAGTGAAAGCATGGTTCCATGTGAAAATTTGTGGGTATGCTTGGATTACTTCTTGGTGGGCGGTGGGCCAGAGCCCTATCAAGTTTCTCAAAGGTATTATCAACATCTTCCTTGCGTTTCCTCTAGGTCAAATCATTTCCTTTAGTTGCTAGGTCAGAAAGATTGCACTATTGAGTGAACTCATGGAGCCTCTTAGTTTTATTAGTGTTTAGATATGCACCTCCTTTCTTATCGGAGAGTTGTAGCAAGTCATTAAAGTCACCTATAATCAATGAGGGAAAATTACTTAAGTTGATATGATTTTTTAGCTAGGTTCAGAATGCTTCTTTTTGATTCTCCTGTGGAGGAGCATATATAAAGGTAATGTGGATGCTAGTACTGGTCTTAAGATTCTTGTGCAATACCGTAATATACCTTTTTTCTTTAGTGGTTATCTCAACCTTTTCATTTAAAGTTTGGTAGCTTTTCCAAAGGAGGCATAGTCCTCCCGACAGACCATCTGCAAGGACGAAACATATGTTATTGAAGCCTGCCCCTTTCCAGCATTTTTCATCAGGTTCCGTACTCGTTTTCAATTATGCCAGCATAATCATATGAAATCTGTCGTTCTTACAAGTAAAGTTTATGTCCGTCCAGAAATTTTTCTTCCTCATGTCTCTGCAATTCCAAAAAGTGACTATCATTAAGATAATTTTGATTTGTTGGGTGGAAAACCCATGATTACTTCCAGAATCAACAGCTCCTTATGGATCCTTTGGTCAAGGGTGTTTAGTCGTTGCAGTTTTTCAATTTGAGAGTTGGTTTGATCAAAGTGGTCTTTTTCCAATTAAGGTTTGAAATAGCAGCAAAGTAAGTAATGCGTTTTTGAGGGATTTTAAGGGTTTCACAGTTTTTTTTTTTAGGCATGAGCTTGTGCCATATTGGTCTAACTATATTCATCAAATTAGCCTTAGGTCCTTCCGAATAATCAGAGATGGCGTTGCCATTAAGCTTGATGAAGCTTCGTCCTCCTTTTCCTTTTGTTTTGCATTTAGTTTGGTCATCCGTGTGTTCGATCGCTACCGGAGGTTAGTCCCACCTTACCACAATTGAACATTTTTTTGTGTGGTCTATAGCTTTGATTTCCTGCAGAAGTTGAAATTTCTCTGTATTTTGGTTTCTCAGCCTATGTTTTACATCTAAGTAAGCTTAGAATTTTCGTGCTATTATGGTTCAATTTATTCACTGGTTTGTGTTCATACAGAGAAAAGAAAAGGAAAGGCAAAGCCTTACAAAGAGACCAAAACTTGGAGATAGAAACATCACAAATTGCAACAAAAATTTGGGCATTCCCATTTATAATCAGTTTATTATATATATTGTTCTTCTTAATTCTCTTCCTTGGATAGAATGTGGAGATGCACTTCCATGGGTTCCACACAACTGATCTTGTTTCCCTATAGCAGCAACATGGCTTCCATTTGTTCCGGCGCCTGCTTTTCACCAAGACCCTACAAAAGAAAAACCAACAGTGAAGGCTACAAGCATGGGCATAGTTCAAAAACCGTATATTAATAAACTCAGAGGAAGCAATGTAAGGTCTATTCCACATTGGCATACAAAGGTTCCTAGTTAATTTCATACACAAATCAAGAGATAGACTCGGGCATGATTGCCAGTTCATATTGAATTCTAAAGGATTTTTGAAGATTCTCCCCATCAGGGAGGTCTCCCTAATTTTTGTGAAATCGGATTCACTTTAGACAATAGCTTGAGGTAGTCTTCTAAATTAGCATCATCAAGGATCCTTTTCTTTGATGTTTGCTTTATAGGGGATTGTTCTTCATTAGTTTTCAAATTTTTGTTTTTTGGTGAGATGTCATTTTTGGCAGGAATACACTCATCCTGGTTCTGGTTCTCCTTGGCAAGATTCTTTGGAACCTCACACACTTTATCCATCATCCAACACAAACAAATCAGTTAGATAATTTTGGCAAAGCTCCATTTGTAATGGAGAAATATTTTTATAAGAGATTTGAGCAAATAAGACATAAAATCATCATAGCAAATTTCAACATCAGGGCATAATATCAAACGGATCAGATTATTCCATAGAGAGCAAAAGAAAGCCTGAGAAAGGAAGAGGACACACCTGATTACGCCGCAAAATGAATCGAAGCAGAGGTTGCAAGGGCTTGCAACATTGTTCATCATTGTTCCCCTTTGCAGTTTGGCTTTGTTCACCTCCTTCACCTTTTTTCGCCGTCTTTGTCTGTGATTAGGTGAGGATTAGATTCACCATTTCTAGGTTCATAAGACAGCAATCTGAGTTCTTGATTTTGAGAGTCACGGAGCCTTAGCAGTGCAAATCTTACAAATCTCTGAAACTACACAATCGCAACACGGAATCGACACTTCAGGTGCCAGTAACTACCCCAATCGTTCTTCTTTTGTCCCTCTTTTTTCTTCTCCTCTTTCAGCATTGCCTCACCAAATTTGGAACGCTATTCTTGTTTTGATTACTTCTCGCTCTTCTTTGTATTGTAGAAGATCTTCATGATTACTTCGTTTTTCTGAGCGGCCAAAAAGAATTATTTTTGGCGAAGACTTGACGGAGGATTGCGTTCTTTGATTTTGGGGGTGGACTTCATAGTTTCCGTTACTGGAGCAAGGAAAGGTTAGAGGAGAAGAAAGTCGATTTAGGGTTGCTGGATATTTCTGGGACATTTGGGGAAGAGAGAAAAGGGAGCAATCTTAAAATAGGTTTATACTTGATGGAAGCTCGACTTCCATAATAGTTAAGGTCTAAAAATTATGACATATTTGGTATCCATATCTAAATATTAGATATGGGGTATCGACAAAAAAAACATACTTGGTATTACAGAAGCACAAAAAGTGAAATTGGATGAACAATCGCACAACAAAATCCTCATTCAAATATCACATGAAGCTGTAAGGCAATTAGTGGATAAAAGAGTATGTCAAGTTACTGTGGAGAGCTCTATAAGAGTTGTTTTGGTAAAATCTCTTCCTAGTAGATTTTTTTTTACTGTGTCATTTGTTTACTTTCAAGATGGATGTTAATGAAACATTAAGTGATAATCTTGATACATTTAATGGATGATACAAGAATTGAAAAGATGTGGGGATAACATAGTTGATACCCACTGATAGCATGAATTATAGTCTATATTTTGGGGTTTGTTTGGACGTTTTATCTTTCATAATCTGCATGTTTGTATGTACATTATGTGATTTTACTACCATTTCATCTACCTTTGCGAGAATCGAGGTCTACACCTAGTTTCGTTGTAATTGCAGGTAATTTGGTACGTTTTGCATCAAAAAGGAGCAAAAGGAGTCATGAGTCATTTAGAGCTACATCCAGGAAGCATAGCCATGGATTAAAGATTTACTTTGGACCAGTTTTGAGAGATTTCACATTCAGTTATGACTCACCTCGGTTGACCAGAGATTCATCTCGACCGAGGTGATCCAGAGACGCCGACTCGACCGAGGCGAACACCTAGGACGCGGCGAGAATATTTTATTCTTGGCTGAGATCTTTTAAATTTGGAAAGTGATCTTATATTTTTGGGCTTGGCTCCTGGAAGGAAGGAGATATGCAGAATCATATATTTTACCTATATTTATGGGAGAATATCTTTCTAAGATTTATTATCTTTGGAGGGTTATTTTCCTATAAAAAGGGTCGGATTTCCCATAATTCCGGCATCCGCTTAGAGCTGGACATCACGCTATACCATCGATCGAGGTTTTACGCAGCAGCAGCAACCATACTCCAGTTGGGAGTTTTGAAGAACCTTTTTGAAGGTTGAAGGAAGATTGAAGTTCATAACTTTTATAGCTTTATTGAAGGGTTTTGTAAGATTGTCTTCAATTCCCTCAATTGTTGTCTTGTCTTTTTGGATTGCTATCCAAGGAACGTTTTGTTGTGATATTTGATTCAGTTATTGAAGTCTTTTCATTAAATTCTTCTTTGTTCAAATATTCACCTTCTTCCCATATATTTTAATACTTTCATTATGATGATGAGTGGCTAATTTCCTTGTGTGATTCTAGGGTGATTGGCTGAAAGTTGTGGGAAAAACAATGATAGAATAATCTTAGATTCCAGTAGGATCCTGAAAGTTCGAGTCTTTAACCTTAACCCCAAGCATCTCGTTCAGTCGATGAACACCTCGGCCGGGGTGGAAACTGGCTGACCGAGGTGACTTATCTGATCCATAACTGAGAGTTAAGTGTTAGAGTTTGCTAAATCCTATTCTTATTACACCTTTCCTGGTTCAAAGCAAGCTTAGGATGAGACTTACCCGGTAATTCCTTAGTTTGTGTACCAACGATCATAAGTGTAGGTAATAAAGGTTTATCCTTTATTGGGGTTTGAGTGTGCTTCCATCCCATCTTTGTGAGTTAGCCTGAGACTTACCCGGTAAAGGTTGATTCTATTCCCTTAGATGGTGTGTTAGTTTGAGGTTATAGTTCTTTATCTTGATTCCTTGAGACTTACCCGGTAATAGGAGTTACGGTTTAGGATTAGTGTGTAGTGAGACTTACCCGGTGATCTACTCCACTTTAGAAACACCTTCCCCACGCAAAAATCTCAGCTTTGTCCGCTTATCTATAGATCTTGAGTTGGAACCACAACTAGATGCTTTAATCCCTAGAATTGCATGTTTGCTTTATTGACTTCTTATTCATCTTTGATTGTGTTAATTGCTCTTGTGGTTAGTATTGACATTAGCACACCGTATTGACTTTGTTTCACCGAGTCCCTGTGATCGACCCCTGGAATTTTCTTGCTTTTACTACGATTGACCCGTACACTGCGGGTTCGCATCCTTGTTTTAAGCTTAAGTCTAGGGTTATAAATTTAAAGCTTGCACACACCGTTTGGAGCGAACACCCACCAAGCTGTTTTGTTGTTGAATCCTCTACATTTCGAGTTTGATACCTTTAAAAATGCCATCCAATGTTGTAGAGATAATTTGACTAAGAATATGATAGTTCAATCTATTATTTAGAAAAAATAAAATTCTAAAAGTGTTTAAGTTAAAAAAATTGAGACTAAACATGTGCCTATGAAAAGTGATTTTGTGCTTAATGTTGAGGAGAAATTAAGATGACATAATATGAACAAAGAAAAATGGCAAGATTATGTGAAAGACAACAAATGCTATTATTGTAATAAGATTTGTCATTTGAAAAGGTATTGTAAGAAAATGATAGCTGATGAGAAGAATAAAGATAATTATTATTTTTCTAGTTTGATGGAATTTGGTGTGAATTATGCTGCTGAATTTCTCATGTTGGAGACCAAGTATGAATCCGATTTCTGAATACTTGATTCTAGATGTTCTGTAAATGTTGCGTTGCGCCTTATCAATTTTTGTTTGAATTTTTAATTGAATTTAATGGTGAGTGTGTCATGTTATAAGATCATACTTGCTTAAATGTTAAAGGTATAGGGATAGTACCTTTAAAAATGCATCATAAGAAGAAGGTTAAGATACTTCAAAAAGTTAGGTAGGTGCCTACGTTGAAGAAGAGTTTGGTTTATAAAAGTACTTTAGATGGTATGACTTGTAAAATAAGCTCTTACCAAGGTGTGAGGGATTCACCAAAATGGCAAAACCCTTATACGGAACATTAAGAAAAGAGAATTGTATCAAGATGTATCATCTTCTATGCTAAAGGCTCATATCAAGAGTTACAATTCAGATCAGTATAGAGGGAAACTATCATGTTTACTTGAGATTCCTGGACAGAAAAATTCAGGTATACTGCAAAGTAGCGTAGAAAATTACATAGAAAAATGTGCAAAAAAACTACATATAAATGGGCGTAGAAATCAGTTCAGGTGAGCTGGAATTGGTGGAGGTAATGGTTGAAAAAAACCATATTCCAAGGCAACAAAAAATACAGCCAAAAAAAGATCATTGGTTCAGCATGTCAACGGTGGAAAAGTGCTTATTGCAAAAGGTATGATATAAACTCACAAATTAGATGATGTAAGTATGGTTTCCTCTAAATCTCTTCAGATGCATTATGATGGTGAAAAAGCATGTTGAGTTTGATAGACAAATGCATGGTTTAGATAAAAAAAAAAAATAATAAATGTTTGCCCGTTAATTTGGTGAGGTTTGCGATTATGATTGCTTTTTAAAGTGCCCGAATAGGCAAAAATGGTTGACACTAAGTGATAATGTGCTAAGAAAAGCATTGAGAGGGTACTTAGAGGATAAGTCTACTATTTTTCATGTTGATACTAATTAATCTAATGCAAAGCTGCAAATACAATTCCCGTTGTGGCATGAAGGATTGACTTCTAGTGCTTTGGGGCCAGGGTTGATGACGGACAACTTGTGTGTGCAATTTTATAGTGGTTTTTCGCTTTGTTTTGCGTATGTTAGCAAACTTGAATTAAGAGGGCAAATTGTCTGGGCTTTCAATACAGTTTTTGGGCCAACAAGTTTATCAAGTGATCCAATCCATGTACAAACAAAGCACGGCATAAAGAAGAGGAGCAAGCCCGATAAACAAAAGCGAAGAAAAAAAAGACGACAGAGAGAAAAGAGCCAAGAAGAGAGATCGAGAGACACATGCGAGAAAGGGAGCTTTCGCCTTAAAGATCAAAGAAGATCGTCGTAGCTCGAGATGTCTTGGAAAAGAAGGTTTCAGTGAATTTCACGGAAAATCTCGTTTTATTTTGTGTTTTATCTAGTAACTCTTGTTTCGTTTCTTTGATTTTATAATATCGATGCACACCGGATCTCTCTTGAGGCAAATACTATATTCGTATTGTTTGGAACGGGATCACTCTCTAGATTCATTCTTGTTCTTATTGACCTAAAAACGCATATAAACCTATTATCGAAATTACGCGTAACCATCAGAATTAAGAAAAATCTAGCCCACAATAAGAGTGTCATTTTTTTTATTTTTTTTTTGATAAAGGAAAGCGGTTCGATACGCTAGACGACACGCCGTCTAGTGGATCGAAAGGCCGAAAAAGATCGGCATACGGACTAACCGTCATGATGAACCACAATAAAGAAAAAAGAAAATACACAAAAGTACATCAAGGAATCCCGAAAGCAAAGAAATCTTCGAGGGAAAACAGGATAATCCGGTCAAACGGGAAGCGACGAGCAAAACGTCTGTCATCAAAGGAAGTACACAGGTACGAGGCCTGGGGAACAACTGTGGACGCCTCAGATTTGGACTCGCAACAGAGTCTTCAGGAATCGATCACAAATCCACGCTCCCTCCTAGACAAAACACTCGAAAACCACCTAAACATGGATCAAACTGAGAAGATGACATTGCAAAGCACGAGATTTTTGATATAAAAAAGTGTATAACTTTATCGGTAATGATTAAGAGTTATTAGGGGAAAAAATTGGTTGAATAAAAAAAACTTGTTGAAACTTCGTTATGCAAACGAGTTAAAGTAGGCTGTGAACTTTGATTTTCATTTAACTTTTTTGTTCTTTTTTGTTCTTTTTTAAAGAAATAAGGAAAAAAAACAAAAGAAATCTCGTTTATGAAGATAGAATTTCATTCGGCAAGTGGTTGACATATGGGCTTTTTTGGCCCAATTGATTAAAACGGATGAGTGATAGGCGCCAGGTATAAGCGAGAGAAACCCTAGTCAAGCCTCTGTCAAATTTTGGATCAAAATGAGACGTGCAAGGAGAAGGAGAAATCAGCCACCTTGATGTCGCCGGTTGCAGATTGAAGTGGTGAGAGTACATCTTATAATGTAATTTTTCGTTTTTCCCCCACGAAATTAACAGATCTCATGTCCAGAAGACATGAAAGACATGGTTGATTCGACCAAGTCACCCAGAAAGACCGTCACGAACCGACTTGCAAAAAACAGTCACCCGCAAGTCTTTACGGAGGAAGAAGAAGGATCGAGTGGTTGAACGATTAAGGTTAGTAATCTGGAAAGGAGCAAAGAAGGCCCTCCATGTCGATCTTGGTTGGGATTGGTTATCTAGGATCGGTTAGTGAGAATGAAAGGGAGGATCCCTCTTCCTCTTTTTTTTTTTTTTTGTGAGAATATGGATTCCCTTGAGTTGGACAGGAGCCACAAAGATACACTTTTTTTTTTAAGTTTTCCTCTTCAAAGAGTGTCTGAACGGTTGTCTGAAGACTAACTTCGTCCTTGGATTTGTTGTATATGGCCAAACAGGTGGTGAAGTGGAAGTTGATGGGTGAAGAAAGTTGAAGCTATTAGCTAAAAATGAGTTTTTTTTGGGTGTTGTCTCCCACCACGAGTGTTTCTCAGAATCACATTTTGTATAATATTGAACTTCAATAGTTTATTGTTACTTGCCGGATATGAACTGGTTGTGGGTTTCCCCTATTCTGATATATAGAAGAGGGGTTACCTCCTAATGAACAGTAGAGAGGATTTTGCTATTCTGCGTGAGGTTTCCGTTTGATTCCACAATAAGAGTGTCATTGACCATGTCAACATCAGTGTTTAGTTTGTACGATCCCTGTGGTGGAGGAGACCAATATACGTTTGTGACGGAGCTGGAATGGAGACAATTGACGGGACCTCCTTGTCTTAAGCAGCAATGAAATCCCACACAAATTGACGTAGATAATTGTGAACGTGTGAGGGATGGATTGAATCTTCGGGAAAAAGCTTATTATTCCGAAAGTCCATACGAACCCATACATATTTTTTTTTCCTCACATTAAAGTACATATAAAATATATAAAAGGTTTTTATTATAGTAATTTATTGATCATAAAAAAATCTCATTTTTTCTTGAACGGTTTCCTGTATTAAATTTGATTTATAAACGATTTGTTATTAATTATTGATATGTATCTCTCAATATTTAACTATAAATAAATGTATATTACCTACTACTTTTATATATTTTAAAATTTTACTTGATTAATACAGAAACTGTATGAAATTGTTTATTAAATCTTGTACTATGTAGGATAGTTATAGATAAATTGAAAGACAATTACACAAATAACCACTTTAAAAATGTAAAATTTTCATATCAATTATTTTGATAGCTTATAAACTATTATAAAATAAAGCAGTTAAAATAGTATTAAACTTTAAGTAATAATAAATATTCGTAAACTGTTTTAATCATAGATGGGTCAAGGGTGGGGTACAGTTGAAAGAATAACAAAATGTTGAATAGTTTTATGTAATTTTCAACTTTATTTGTAGTGTTTTGGAAAGTCTTATCTTATCCATAAATATATTTTAAAAGTGGTTTAGAATACATATATATCTTGATCATAGCAGATGCCTTATCCAAACATGACAGGAAATAAAGAGACAAAGGTGAAGAGAAAGCCAGTGATCATAGCAATGAAAGGCCACCCAGGCACCGGCAAATCAACGCTGGCCAAAGCCATCGCCGCCGATCTCAGGTGCCCACTTCTCGACAAAGACGATATTTACGCGGCTTGCTCCACCCTCTGCCGCCACCTCCACCCTTCCTCCACCTCCCGTCTAATCAACGACCTCTCCTACGACTCCCTCTACAACCTCGTCTCCACTCAACTCCGCCTCGGCCTCAGCGTCGTCGTCGACTCGCCTCTCTCCTCTCGTTCCCGCCTCGACCGCCTCCTTAAGATCGCTGACTCCAACTCCTCCGCCACCGTCGTCGTCGAGTGCAAGCCTGGTGACGTGTCAGAGTGGCGAAGACGGCTTGAGCAACGAGGGGAAACGGGAGAAGCTAGCTGGCATAAACCGGCTACGTGGCAGGATCTTGAACGATTGATTGAAAGCTATGGCGGTTGCTATGAGTATGACACCGGTGATGTGCCGAAGATGGTGGTGGATACGACGGCGCAGGTAGATGTCATGGAGGTGGTGTCGGATGTGACGGCGTTCGTGAGATTGAATTCTCTTTCCCTTAGCAATTAATACTCGAAATCGGTGTAATATATCGGATTGATGTATACACATAATAAAAAATCGTTCATGTTTCAATTGACCCAAGTTTTTAGCGGGCGAGCGAAAGGCCCGTTTGAATTCGTTCGGGCTAAAATTGCTTGGGACGACGAGATACGGGTCAGTAGGGGTGCTAAATGAGCCGAATGTGCGAGTGTTAATGTTGAAGCTCGGCTCGTTTATAACATGTTCAAGATTGATTCGTTTATAAATGAATTGAGTTTGAGCCGGAGTTTTGTCGAGTTGAATAACTCCTATAAAATAATATTCATATAGTATTATTTTAAACGAACTAGCCGGACTACCGCATCCTATAAGTTTGTCTAATGTATCTACCCTATGGGTCATAGGGGTCGTGCGGTACGATACATGCCAACTATAGTGGTTGATGATGATAAGTAACTAGCCATATAAAACTGCAACAGTAGTTGACGAGGGATGAAAATACAACGTATAAATCAACTCAAGTTAATAATAATGTTTTTTTTGGAAAAAAAAAAGATTAATTAATTATTTGATGTAGAACTCTTTTCATTCGAATAATCTATACTTAAAAGTTAAAACCTAATATATTTGAATTACATTCCCATTCCCTAACTTTTCAAACTAGTCCTGAATTAGTTTTGGGTGAATTTGAATTAGTTTTGGGTGGATTTGCAAGTGTGTCTATATTTCGTATTAATTCGTGTTAATAAATTGTCTTCTAATTTATGTAAATCCCAAATTATTTCTATTAGCCATCCCTTTAAAAAAAATTAATATTACTCTCCAAATTAGTTAATTGTAGACCTTTTTTACCAAAAATTAATAAATTGTCCTAGACCGCGCCTATTGCAAAAAAAAGAGCGGTTACAAACCGCGCTTTAATATTCTGATTAAACAAAATACAAAAAATATTTAAAAAAACATTACACTTAAAGGCACGGTCCAGGACCGCGCTTGTATATTTTTATAAAAAAATAGTTGTCCTATAGGCGTGGCGGCGCCTCTTTATCTTTTTTGTTTCTTTCAAAAACGTTACACTATAGGCGCGGTCTAGGACCGCACCTCTATTTGTGTTTTTATTATATTTATTCTGGATATTAAAATGTTGTCCTCGACAACGCGTTTTACAAATAAGAGTGCGTTCTAAAACGGGAAATTCTTTTGAAGTTTCGTTCTATAAGGCGAAAGATCCAAAAAAACCATTTAAATATAACACATAAATAGTGATATTTAAAAAGTAATAAATCGTAGGAAACAATTTTATTAACGAGATAAACAACAACCTATCTTTTTAATGATTGTTTCAGGAGGGTGGGCCAAGGGCCGCCCCTGCACGCTACAGAGAAGGAAAGAGATAATTGGAATATTATCTAATTATCTCATAAAAAGTGAAAAAGAGAAATAGCTAATTATAGGAATAAAGGGAAAAATTAAAGTTGAAAAAATGAATTGAGTAATTGGAATTGGGTAAATGAAACCGATTAACTAAAATAAGATACTCAATGAGGTAACTAGAATCGGGTAAATGAATTGAATGATTGAAATTGGGTAACTGTATTTTTATAACAAAAATTGAGTAATTGAAGTTGAGTAAATTAATTTGGCTATATGAAATTGCGTTAATGAAACCGGGTAATAAAAGACGGGTAACTAAAACTCGGTAAGTAAAACCGAGTAAGTAAAATTGTGTAACACATTAGATATGAGGCTTGTGTATTAACATATTGGGTATTACGTTGGGTATTAACATATTAAGTATCACACTTGAGTATTAAAATACTGAGTACCATACATGGGTACTAAGATACGTGAATCTTAAACGAACTCATATATTTACTTTAATCATCTTCCTAATTCCATACCCGGGGTGCAAATTAGTCTTCAATTAACTCCGCACTTGTAGTGTGAAAGCAAAATTGAATTTAATTAATTCTGCACTTAAAATGTGAATGCAAATTGTGTTTGATGAATTAGAGCATCTGCATCCCAAAACTTCTCAACAAATTTCTTATGTGATTTTTCTTTTTTTTTTCTTCTATTCACAAAATGATTGAAGAACCTATCTCTTTCATCCCATAATTCATCAAAATTTCTTTAACGTATAATTATAAGCAACAACTTGTTACATCCCTACATTTGGGCAAAACAAAAAAAAAAATTAAAATTTTCCTTGATTAGTGTGAAGTGGGCATAAACCTGTCAGAATGAGTATATCTGCAAAGAAACTTCCCTCCACTCATTGCATCGATTCACAAAATGATTGAAGAACCTCTTTCTTCCATCCCATAATTCATCAAGATTCTTTAACGTATAATTATAACCAATAACATGTTACATCCCTACATTTGGATGCATATGCTCTTATGCACTTGGAGTCCAAATTATCCACTTTTTTACTTACCTTACTTCCTAGATTTATTGTTTTACTTAATTTCACTTTCCAATTTAGTTTACCTAAATTTATTACTCAACTTCAATTATCTAATTTGACACATTTAATTTGGGTACGAAGTTGAATAAATGAACTTAGTATACGAAGTTGAGTACATGAAGTTTGGTATATGACTAAAGTTGAGTACATGACCGAAGTTGGTACAAGACCGAAGTTGAGTACGTGATATTGGGCATGCGATTATTTTTTCTTCTTTATGGATTATTAAAAAAATATCATATAACACAACTAATTATTTTCTTTTTCTTTCCCCCTCACCCCTTTTTTCTAGGATTATTAAAAACATCACCCATTTATAAAAGTGCATGCTTTGTACACGTTATTAAAAAATGCATACTTACCAAAATCATCCAAAGTACTTTAGGAAATCAACCTTTTATGCCTCTGAACGAACGAATATATAGTAAAGAACAAGCAGATCGTAAAAGAGTAAAGCATAAGCAGTTTACGTTGGTGAGGCATATGAGATGGTATTACTACCTCGACGTCGGTGGCCTCGTCGGAACCAATCTCCCCGCTGCCTTGTTATCTTCGAATTCATCTGTAATGGAGAAGAACAAACGAAACCCTTAATATACATCGCTGAGGCGTTTTTTCATAATGACGATCTCGGTTGTCAGAAGGGAAAAGGGACACAGATGGAGATATGTGGCTGACTAGAAGGAGAAGATGACACCAACCCACTGGAAGAAGAAGGAGACACGATGCAGAGGCTTGGAAGAAGGAGAAGGAGACACGATTGTCGTTCCTAATCCACGTGATGTCAACAACTAAAATTTGGGCTTTATAAAAGTAGGTGAGGAGCGCAGTGGGCTATCGTGAGACTAAAAGCCCGGTATTGTAATAATTTCAAACCCAAACTTATAATGTATATATTATTTGTTGTGTTCAAACGACAATTTCCATTTGAGATTTTTTATCATAAGAAAATTAGTTATGATCATCTTGATGTTGTTGGATATAATGCTTACCCTATCCTTGTTTTTCATGTTCAAGAGTCCCTTGGTATCTCCCAGCGTTGATTCAATTGATTATCTGATTACAAAGGGGTTCACTTCTACAGCTTATTTGAATTCTCCAAAACAATCTCCAATGGAGTGCCGAACGGAGCCTTAGGGCCTGTTTGGTATCGTATGGGTATTGTTTTTTTAGATTCTTTGAGATGAAGATTCTTGAGATTGTTGGGGATGGAGATTGTACAAGATTCTTTTTTTGGGTAATTTTACGTGTTTGGTATTGGATTGCTTAGATAGATTATTAACGGAAAATTTAATAGAATACCCCTAATTTTTAACCCTAAACATTCACACTTTTGCCTCTGAGGCCCAATCGAAGCAGATAACATGCCTGAAATTTGTTTGACCTGCTTCATCCCTGAAATTGGTTTCCTGATATTTGTTTGAATTTCTTCATCCCTGAAATTGATGGAAACAGTAGGACAAAAGAATTGGAGATATGGGTAAGTACTGATTACCGAAGTAGAAGAGGTAGATGAGGCAGGTTGGGATTGGGAGAGGGGTACCCCATCTACAAAACCCTAGTTCCGATTCAACTATCACGATCTCATCTCCTTCTCAATTATCGCGTTCATCGATTCATGCGAACTCTAATTTCTCACTTCTGCTTCTTAATTTCCCTTATTCTAGTTGTTTCGTGCAAGTAATTCGAACTTGTATTCACACTGAGACTTTGAAGCTCTTTAATGGAGCTTTGGAGATATCGATAGAGAAGGAAATGGAAGGATTGTCTCTTAATACACCAAGAACAGTGGAGGAAGTGTTCATCGATTTTGAAGGAAGACGAGCTGGCTTGATTCGGTTGAAAAGAGCTTTGAGCTGCTTCATCCCTGAAGTTGAAAGAAGAACGAAAGAGATGAATGAAGGAGAAGGGCATGAGTGGAATTGAAAAGAATCTAACCCAATGAATCCCCAAGAAGCTTGGGTGAGCAAACTTCTTTTTACGGGATTCTTTAGCCAAAAGAATCTCGTAAAAGAATACAATCTCCAATCTCCAACTCTTACCAAACAGCACAAATTTTGCCATCCCGAAGAATCTCGTAGAAAAGAATCTAAATGAATCTCTATGTAACTCATACCAAACAGACCCTTAATTGAACCAGAATATAACCGAGGGCTACTTTGGAATTTTTTATAAGTTTAGGGACCGTGTGTAATTTACCCAATTAAAATCGGTTCTCCCGGAGAACTACTCCGTACATCCATTCCATAACAACTTGGATTTTTTTTTTAGATTTAGCGACACCAGAAACGGCATCGTGTCCGTCGGAAGTAGGAAGCTTCCTGCTCCTCTCTCAGACTTTCAGAGATAGAAAGGGGCAAAATCCTTCAAAGAGATAGAGTAGAGATGGAGTTCGAAGTAAGAGCAGTTGGAGATATAGAGACCTGCTACGTATCCCTCCCACTTTCTCTCATCCAACGCCTCGATTCCTCCGCTCGTCCAAATCTCAACTCCCAAATCCTCACTCTTCAGCTCCGTTCTACTTCCGATCCCTCCCTTATATGGCACGTCGCTTGGTCTGGCTCTGCCTCCTCCTCCTCCGCCGCCATCGAGGTTCCTTTCACCACTCTCTTTCTCTTACCGTTGTACGATTTTATCGATCGTGATTGATCATGCTCTTGCTTGCTCGATGTTTTTGCGATTTGTTCTGCAGATTTCACGACAGTTTGCCGAGTGTATCGGACTTCAAGACCGCTCTCGTGTTGTCGTTCGAGCTCTTCCTAATGTGCCTAAGGCTAGTTTCGTTGAGATTGAGCCGCTGACTGAGGATGATTGGGAAGTACTCGAGCTTAATGCCGACGCTGCTGAAGCTGAGATCCTGAGCCAGGTAGTTTAATCTAATCTAGCGCACTTATAGTTGACACTTGACAGTGGAATTGAAATCGCATTATGATGAGTGTACCTCGAGGTTCTTAGATGTACAATTAGTTAATCATGAATTGCAAGAGCTAAGAAAGCACAACTGATGTCATACACAGCTTTATTTACTGAAGAAAAATTGGTTTACCAACTGAAATAACGTCCAAGTTCAAAATGTCTAGGGTTATTAGTCTCTTTAATGTTTCAGTGATTGCTTAAGAGCATCTTGTGATCCTCAGCTGAAAGCAAAATGTTCTCCTGAAGTTTGCCAAGGATTTTGAATAAAGTCTTATAAGCAATGTATTTATAGATTTATCTTGCACTTTGTGGAAATAAATTTAATGAGCTTGTTTGGTTGTTTTTACCTATGACAGGTCAGAATTGTTAAGGAGTCCATGAGGTTTCCTTTGTGGCTGCATGGACGCGCTGTTGTTACATTTGTTGTGGTTACCACTGACCCAAAGAATGCAGTAGGTAAGACAATGATTATTGCACATTTGCACATACTTAAGAAATTGGCGATTTATGAAGACTTATTCCAGTTGGTAGCTTTACTTTAAATCTCTTCAATATCTTTTCCAATAATTTTCTGGTTATGTTGTTGCTGAAATGTAAACAAAGATATATTTACCAAAATGTGCAATCTTTATCTCCTTAGAAAGAAGAAAATGATTGGTTGATATTTCATTCATATTGAAAATTTTCTCCGTAGACTTGCAAAATACCCCGAAGGAACTTTCCACATCAGTTATTGAGAGACATTAATCACCCCTAACCATTTCTTTTGAAACAACAAAACATTGGGCTCAGAAGAATTAATATAGTACAAACTGGAGCTTGTGACACTCATTATTGCCAAATCTATGCAACCAGTTTGCTACCTAAGTGATTTGTTGAACATTGTCAGAATACTCACTCTAGGTCCCATGTTCTTTGTTTTGGACACATTGGAATCACTACTTTAAGACTTTTGAGAGTCTTTGGATTCCCTTTAGGTTTGTAGCATTTTTTCCCAGAAATGTGAAGGATGAAATAATTCGATAGGTCTCATCATTCTCTTTTTTATCATAAGGTTGCTACTCATCTAATGTTTCACGAGGAGAGAGCATTCTCCCTGCATTGCATAATGCTAATGGGCATAATATATACTTCACTTTTCCAATTTTATAATCCGTTCTTGGGACATAACAACCTCTAGTACACTCCAACAAATGTTTGCATTCAAATTCACTTCATTTTCTAATTTTATGCAATTCTATTTTGTTTCTATGAGAAGATTAAAATTGATGAACAAAAAATTAATGCAATTACAACCTTGATGAAAGAGTGTGAATGAAATTTTCTGGTTCATAAACAAAATAAATAGAACTATTATTATTGCAGTGCAACTTGTTCCTGGGACTGAAGTTGCAGTAGCACCGAAGAGGCGCCACAAATCTGGAACTTATCCCTTTGAACCTGTACTTATACGTGTTCAAGATTCGAAAAAGATGTTAGTTCACAACAGCAACATAGCTGATGTTGATGTCAAGATACAGCTTTCTACTGTTGCTCTGATTCATCCAGATACGGGAAAGAGTTATTTATTTGATCCTCTTCAAGTGGTTGTGCTTGTTCCTAGGGTAAAATTAAAAGCAAAACTAAAGGATAATGGAAATGAGGGTGCATTGAGCAAAAAAGCAAGTTCCTCTTTAAGGGATGCCACTAGTCGAACTTTAACTCGTCACACTGAAAGCCGCTATGCTGTTGTTCAGATCCTGTTCTCTGAAGCCGTTGCAAAGGGACATCTAATGCTTTCTCTACCTCTTCGTTGTTATCTTGGAGCAAGCCCTCACTCGTGTATGTTCCTTCTATAATCTTCTCAGACCATCTTAAATTCTTGTTTATAATATATGAAGACTACCTTTTGCATTTCCCACAGAAAAAATAAGATTGTAGGTTAGGCAATTTGAGAGAGAAAGATCAACATTATATACTAAATTGATTCAATTATTTTTCTATTTAAGTTCTATCGTATAGTGAAAGCATTTAAACGCTTGCAGGGATTTATGTGCAGAGATATGTCAATCATTTGAAGGACATTCCCATATTTTCATTTTCTCCATGTCAATTTATGATGATCAAGAAGAACAAAGAGCCCAAAAGCAACGACTCAGAAGCATTTGAAGACGACTCCTTGCCTAAAAGTATGGTTTTGGGGCATTCAGAGGAGAACATTGGCACACCAGATTGGTCAATATATCAAAAACATGTTTCTTCTTTACCTTTTGACGTGTCCAGAAAAGAGGGTGGAGATGCTGCTACTTCTTCTAATGCTAGAAAGGGGATACATGACCTTCTTCGCACATGGTTCAAGGCACAGCTTCATGCTATAAAATCAATGGCTGGAGTAGAGCCTAGTTCTTTGGTGTTGGGTCCTAGAACTTTTCTTCACTTTGAGCTTGGTAGTCATGGATTTGATGAAAAGGTGCAGATTACCGCAATGAATTTTACTCAGTTTAGAAGAGGAACTGTGGTACCATCAAAGGAAATCTTGTGTTCTTTAAGCACTAACATTGAACCGCTAAATCATGATAACTTTGTAGCATATGAGCTCTCCATTGGACCAGACAGCAAGGCGGATGATCTAACTTCTTTAATAGATAATCTGGTTATCGGAGATGCTGTATCCTTTGAATCTGTAAAAGTGGAAGCATTTAACCAACAATTTAGTTCCACTTCGTCCGACCTGAATTGGTTAAGTGGACCAGCTTCTGATGTCACTAATAGTAGGTATTTTCACTTTGAACTTTCATATAATGGTAATCTTGAGGAAAAATTATAGACAAAAATGCCTCTTAGCTCCCCAATGCTGTAGAATGCTTCTGCAGACCGATCAGTTTTGTCAATTGTCATTCAATCAGGATGAGAATATGGTGCCTGTGTAGCTTAGCTCTAGTTTATAAAAGTAGAAAAGAGTCAATAGTACATACTATAGGATTATGCTTTGAACTTGATATGATTAGACTCTTTATTTATTTCTAGCTATGTTAAGATTCTATAAAAATATGATGAGTCCTCCACATGAACTCATTTTTACTTCACTTTTTGTCAGGGCTAAAGAAGTTGCTGTCTCCTTCTGTTTTACAGTCCACTATTCACATTCCACTTCCAGGACACATCCTGATTAACGGGCCTTCTGTGAGTTCATCTTAGTAATATTAATATTCTTTTCTCCTTATTTGGGCACTGTTATCCATCATAAGAAAATATTTTGGCTTCCATTGGTCAACAAGTTTGATATGAAATGGTCATCTAAAAAAAATGTTGGACTTGTTTCTTTTTTATGCTTCTTGTTGGGTCTTGTTTTGTTTTTTGTAGACAGGCTGGGAGTTTTCTGGGTTATCTTGCTGCCTCTTTCTTTCCTATTTTCGAGTTGTCCTCTATAAATTCGCAGCTAGTTATGTGTCTGGGTTAGGGAAAGTTTTCATGCTCTTATAATTACCTTTTGGTTGGACCTTGAGGCTTCAGTTATCTTGTCACTATTAGAAACTGTAGAACATAGGTAAACTGAGCTTCAGTGGGTGCATCTTGATAATGATAGTTGAGGATACAGAGAATCGGAATTGAATAGATTTATGTGATAGGTTTGATCCCTTATAAGCAGATCTCTTATACTTCAACGGTTCTGTTTTTTAATCAGGGTTCTGGAAAGTCCCTCTTAGCCTCAGCTGTTGCAAAATCACTCGAAGAAGATGAACTTTTAGTACACATGTAAGAAAAATATATACTGCCTCCTACCCCCAATAACTCCTGCTTTTGCATTCTGGTGTTGTTTTTATTGTTGAAAATGTTCAGCTTTTCTTTGTCGTGTATCATCAATGCCAATAATAAATCTCTTACATATGCAGAGTTTATGTACCATGTTCAACATATGTTTCAGAAAAGATCACGACAATTCGCCAAGAGTTTCAACATTTTGTATCTGAAGCACTGGATCATGCACCTTCTCTCATCATATTTGATGATCTTGATAGAATCATCCCATCATCAGTTGATACTGAGGGACCTGATGAATCTGCCTCAGTTGCACTCACTGAATTGGTCATTGGGATGATTGATGAGTATGAGGTGATAAACTAATTGCTTACTATTTGTCTTATATTTTCTCCCCACGGGATTGGGTATATAAAAGTGGGGATGAGGGTGATTGCCATATTATGAATTGGTGTGGGATTTTATACTTATGGTGTCCTTTACTTCAGGAATGATTCCTTAAAGATATGGTCTGGGGTTTGGATGCCTTTAAATGTTCAGAGGCAATGCGATCTCTAGAAGATTTATTCTAGAGTTTACTTTAAAAACCTCTTTTTTGTCATTTCGATTTGCTTTAGGATTTTTGTGGCATGCTTAGCATCTGCATGCTTTAATGTTGCGGTTCTTTGGAAGGATTACATTATCATAGTCTAGTCTTGAGTGTTGTAATTTGAATATTTGATTTGTCCCTCTGTCTTTTGGAGATTTATTTTGCCCCCATTGGAGCAGTCTCATTCGTCACACTATCAGATTCCATTGAAAGAAGAAGGTCAAGATGTTAGTAATAGCAAGAAGCATGTTTATGTGTCGCAGACTCACATTTTCTAGGTTCTCTAATGAAGTCAAAGGATTTATATATATTTTTCTATTTCTTCTAATCTATTTTTAGTTATATTATTCTTTGGATCTACATATAGGCTATAGCTATCTAATGATCCATAATACATTCCTCTGGAATCTTTGATTTCTTATCTGTTGATTCTTGTTCAATTAAATAGGAAAAGGGCTTGGCTTCTTGTGGACTTGGCCCGATAGCATTTGTGGCATGTGTACAAAGTCTTGATGGCATACCACAATCGCTAAGAACTGCAGGTATCATCATTCTCTTCTGTAAGTAGAGAATGAAATTATGAAGCATTTTTCAGTGTTTATTCTTTCTGATTTTTCTTAACATATTTGAATTGATTGATGTTCAGGAAGGTTTGATTTTCATATACAGCTGCCAGCTCCTGCTTCCTCAGAGCGAATGGCTATTTTGAAGCATGAAATTATGAAGCATTTTTCAGAGTGTTCTGAAGATATTTTGCTTGATGTAGCTTCTAAAGCAGACGGATATGATGCCCATGATCTGGTATATATTTAGCTGCTAATAAGTAATAATGCCTATATATTCCAGTTCTGGCGTTAAATTGTGTTACCAATTCTGATCATACAGGAAACCTTAACTAATAGGAGTATTCTTGTTGGCATGAGTCATTCTGTGGACCCTGATACTGTTTTTGAAGGGAAGGGGAGGCAAAGTTTATTTGCAGATGATTTTGTGCAAGCTATGGAGAAGTTTGTCCCGTCAGCCATGCATGATGTAACTGACTCTTCACTAGCTGGAATTCCTGGTTGGGAAGATGTAGGTGGTCTTGTGGATGTACAAAATGCTATTAAAGAGGTACCGCACATGGCTTTTCCTATTAGAATTTGTGGAGTCAGAATGTCAGATAACCTCCACTGTCCACTCCATGTTTTTTTTCAGAATTCTATTTGGTTCTATCATCATACTGCAAAACTGATAAATGCTGTCTCTTTAGTAACTCTAAAATTATGCAGTGAACATTTGATTCTTGAAACTGAAATGAATGTCATAAAACAGATGCATTATGGTCCATTTTGAGTTGTAGACTTACATAACGAAGGGCCATAAGTCCATAACAGAAGATATTAATTTGTCAGTGCCTTTGTCACTGTTTTTAATCTATAGTCTTGGTTTGCACTTGTAGATATTGTAATTTAACTTTATAACTGAAAAATGTAAAAGGAAAAGTTACCCCCTCAGCTCATAGTCCCTTTTTTGTGGATGTTTGATATATTGATTTTCGTTGCCTGCAGATGATTGAATTGCCTTCTAAGTTTCCTAATGTATTTAGAAAATCACCACTAAGACTTCGATCAAATGTCCTCTTATATGGCCCTCCTGGGTGTGGAAAGACGTACATAGTTGGGGCTGCTGCAGCTGCTTCATCGCTGAGATTTATATCAGTTAAAGGACCTGAGCTTCTGAATAAATATATTGGTGCTTCTGAGCAATCAGTAAGAATGTATTTTATCAGCAAATTTGTTACTTGCTTTTAAGTTCTAGATATTGCCTAAAAGAAATTTGCAGGGATAGAGTGTAAAAAATTATTGCTCAACCTCTTGTGAATATGCTTGATTTCAGGTGAGAGATGTATTTGCAAAGGCAGCTGCTGCAGCACCTTGCCTTCTGTTTTTTGATGAATTTGATTCCATTGCACCCAAGAGAGGGCATGATAATACTGGAGTCACTGATCGTGTTGTCAATCAGGTTACTTAATGATTGGGTATCATAACTTTTGCTATGCGACCATCTTTGGAACTGAATAACATATATTTGTTCTATCGCTTTGCAGTTTTTGACAGAGTTGGATGGTGTGGAGGTCTTGAATGGTGTATTTGTTTTTGCAGCAACGAGGTAAGTATTTGGTCTGGAGTTATTAAAACTTCAGCTCCTCTCCAACATGTGAAAAAACTGACTCGGGAGTTAGCTAAAGGATTCAGTATTATGTAGTGTTTTTTCACTAAGACAGCGTATTAATATATAATGGGGAAAACATTATCAGTAGGAATAGGCGATTGTACAATGTAATGGGTGTAAAACTTGAGGCTTCACTGGAAGACACAATTTCCAGTGGCTATTAAGTATTTTTGTATTGTCAAACACCTTGTTTTTGTCCCTCAGAAAGTAAGTTTTTTCATTTCTTTTTTGCAAATTGCCCCTGGACTTTTTTTGTATATGCCCATCCATTCCTTATTCACCTCTTCCGTGAGTTATCAGTTCTTGTTAGTTTTTTCTATGGCCATGTGGATAGAAACTAAATGAAAACAGCAATTAAAATTTTAAGTTGAAGGCTGTAGTCTGTAGATTCTTGAATGAGACTTGCTATCCATAAAGAGGCCATCACTGCATCTATCAATATCAAATCCCTTCTATAGTTCGATAGATATAGGTCATATTGCTCCGTTTGGAGATTCAGTATCATTGTTTCCTTTTGTAACACAGTAGACATTCTCCCTGTTCTTATTCAATGTTGTAGTTTGTCATTGACTTCCTTTATCCCTTCGTGTCTTACAGTCGACCAGATTTGCTTGATGCTGCATTACTGCGACCTGGAAGGTTGGACCGCCTTCTCTTATGTGATTTTCCTTCCTTGACAGATAGATTGGATATCCTTAGAGCCCTTTCACGGAAGGTATGAGTGTATCCAATTTTAATTATGAGGTTCCTATTTAGCTTCTTTTTTTCTTTCTAGCTGAGTTGCATATTCAAATTAGGGGAGAACTAGTCATACACCTACATAAATTGCATTGTAATGCAATTACATAGTGTTGGGCTTTAAATTATTTTAAGAAAGAATTGGGTTAAATAGGCTCTTTTTATAGGCTTTTTGTTTTGTAGACCCCTCTAATTTTACCCTATATATAATCCTCCAGAGGAAAGAATTGGGTTAAATAGGGGTATATTTACTAAATGAGTTCATGCTATGGGTACTCTTAATAGAGTAAAAGTGGGAGCTAGTCATTTTACCCTTAAATTAATCGATGTGATATGTGCACTGTTTGTAGGCAGTTGTTTGTGAATAGTGAATACTACATTATAATGCAAATCACGCAAAGAACACTCTTGCCGAAAAGTATTTATTATGCATCAAAACAAGCCCCTAACCCTTGCTGAATATACACAATTCAAATTTGAGTACCTATTCACCTTTTGTGACGGTTTATTTTATCTGCTGTCTTCAGTTGCCAATGGCAGATGATGTTGATTTAACAACCATTGCACATATGACCGAAGGATTTAGTGGTGCGGATCTCAGAGCGCTCCTATCAGATGCAGAAGAAGCCGCTATTAAGGAGCTTAATAAGCACAATGCCAACGAAGACAAGCCCAGAAAACCACTAATCTTGACAAATGAGCTAATGCAATCTGTAGCTAATAAAGCTAAACCATCTGTGTCTGAGTCAGAGAAGCAAAGACTTTCAGGCATTTACAGTCAGTTTTTGTCTAGTAAAAAGTCTGTTGCTTCGCAGGTAACTCCCGCTTCTCGGTTTATCTTATGCCAATATAAAATCAGTCCTCAATTTACACTTCATGTTGACATCTCGATGATACCAGCTGCCATTTTGCTCAAATGTATCTGCTTAATAAACTTCTGCTGATGAATGATTTTACTGCAGTCAAGGGATAGGAAAGGCAAAAGGGCAACGTTGGCATAGAAGAAGGTTTTATATACTTTGGCTTTCTATTTTCCGAAAAAGTGATTTGTACAAGACCATGGGGTGCGCACATGATGAAGCTGAACCATCTGCTCCGGCAAACTGTTGGTTATTCGCTTTGATTACCCTTGCTTCTCCATATTTACTTATAATTTGCTTTGAACTAGCTTAGGATATGTATTCTTGTTGCAGTCCAAATTAGCAAACTGCTTCTTGCTATAAGCAAATATTTTGCTTTCCATTAGCTTATTTGAGAAAAGTGTTGTATTTAGGACAGGCCATCATTAGCAAATTGGCAGTGCTAAATAAGAAACCGATAATGTAAGGTTCGCCCAGTTCACCAAATGATACAATACTGTTGGAACACCTTTTGATTGGGTTTTGTGCTCAACTATTTCTAAATTTTGAATGGAAGTTGTTAACTTGACCATAGAAGTGGTTTGAATTGAGTTTTGGTTTAGGTTTTGCAACTTTTGTTGGTTTTGAATTTCAGTTTGCTGGATTCAAGTCATTTCTAGTCGAAGATATCAGACAACTTCGGTGGTGGAATAAACCTTTTTTTAACTTCAGGTCTGTTTGCTATTGATTTTAGGTATGGAATAGGATCAGTCCGCATTTTTGTGTGATGTATCCAAATTTTACAAAATATATCACATTTAAATAGTAGTATTGGGGATCCAAAATTTGGTTTTAAGTTTCTCAAGTCCTCCACATTAATTTTAAAAACTGCCCATCCCAAAATTTTATTATAGTTTCTTCACTTTTTCCTACACCATACTACCAACTTATCTTATGTATATGTATTTATTAAATACTAATTATTATTATTAATCTCAAATAATTAATTTAATATAATCCCTATAAGTAACAACATTTTTTGAAAATTCTTTGAGAAGTTTGTAAGGAAATAGAAACATTAAATTAAACATAATGGAAGAATAAAAATACACAAATTTAGTAAAAAAAAAAAAAAGAATTTTAAAAATTAAATTTATACTTATTTGAGTAAAGCTCTGTGTTAAATTTGAGTTATTCCCATAGATATATTTTTAAATAGCTAAGAAACTATTGGTACCCAGAGGAAGATGCTCTTAAACATCCATACAAATGTCAATGAGACCTTATTACCCAAAAAAAAAATGTCAATGAGACCTTACAGCTTCTCGAATAATTGCTATACAATTGTCGATGTTTATCAATGAGACCTTACAACTTCTCGAAAAATTGTGTAGGTAATATTTAAAGAGGTTCTTATCATCTGAAAATCTAATTGAACAAGAATTTTGGTTGGTTTTCAAAATAAAAATACCAAAATGAAAGAATTTTACAGGCAAAATGGGAATTAAAAAAGATCAATAATCTCCCCCAAAAACTCCAAGAGAAGCACCCAAAATTCGTCCCAAAATGCTCGTGAACTCCAATCTCAAGTTCTCAACAGTCGACACAGAAGAAAACTCTTTGTCAAACCCTTACGAGCTCCTAAAATTCCACAATCTCAAGCAGAGCTCACATGAATGATGAATCACAGTGCAGTCACAAAATGTACAATGAGAAAAGAATGGAAAGAATCAATCGAACTGAATTCAATACCTTAATGAGATAAAGTTTAGCGAGAGAGCATGTTTCAACCATTGAACTTCAAACCTAAATTGTATGATTTTTTATACCTTCTTTCAAGTGAAATTGGGATGATCTTACAAGTATTGGTCACTCTTTCCTGAATGCATTTACAACGGGTTTGGATCAGGGTCTGGTGCACTCCTCCATCTTTGCTCTTTTTCCGTTCTCCGGAATTGCCTTCTATACTTGAAGAGAGGATCTAATTGTAAGTGTATCACCAACCGAACAAATTACATCACAAGGAGCCACGTCATTGCTTCTTTGTCAAAGTCTTCACCATCCCCTTGACAATCTTAGCGAACCACATCAAATTCATTACAGCCAGGACAGAAGGCACAACAAATACCAAAAAGTGTCCGAATGGGTGCATCTGGATAACCTGCAATGCCCATCAGTACAATCATATATGAATGATGTATATGAATATGCAGATCTGAATCAATAAACTGAAAATCTAATCAGGAACAAAACTACTATAGTTAGCAAGAAATAGATTGCTTAAAAGTCATAAATGGATAACATTGAAGCAAAGGGTCTGTTGGGGTAAAAGAGGTTAGAGCGATATGAGCTTGTTTGGACGCATAATGCAACTTTTATGGCCTATAATATGTTTCCGCAAAAGTTCTGTTCGGATGTCTTGCATTATAATGTAATATTGACAAACACCAGCAACAAAAAGTGCAATGTACTATTAATTATTATACTACATTTTACACTAGATATACGTAAGTTTAGTTTTAAGCCCAATACTAAACTATTGAACTATAATGCATGGCATCCAAACAAGCCTTTAATCTACACCAAACTTGGTATATAGACATATTGATGATATCCATGTTCCGTATCCGAATAGGAAGTGAACTGAGAGTCTTTACCCTTGTTCTGCTAAAGTGACGAAATTATCCCTAGCATATAGGACGATCTGGATCATTTACATAATACAGCTTTTTTGACAACACTGCAACTTTCTTTACTAGTTCTACGGTGTTAATCACAAACCGTAACATCACCCTCACGATCTTGCAATCGCCATCACCTAGTGGCAGGCACCACAAGGGCGTGAACAAATTGTCCATCTTGTCGAGCATTATTTAACTTTATGGGTTCGATTCACTAGACAAAGTCCCATTCGTAAAAAAAAAACGTTGCCACCACCAACATCCTAAAGTTCATTGTTCTCTCACTTTCATGATCATTTCCGTTCAAAGCTTAGGAGCAAAACAATTTCAAGCAAAGGAATGGACTAGTTACTTAAAGGATAACAAAAGGTTGAGCAGAGCATAGTACCTGGTCATAGTGCAGGTAAACATGATAAAACATGTAAACAAACAGCAGAACTCGAGCAACCTGCGATTACGGGGTTACTGTTATTGATTGTATCATATCGCTTCAATTGATTTATTGCAATCTCTCTATGATTTCTTAATACTTATTTATTCACATTAAAAAGAATGGAAATTTATCGCCTACTCAATTCATATTTCTTACTTCAGCCCTACTTGTCATGTATCAATTTGCCATCACAACACGTGAAAAGGGTTTTATATACGAAGAAAGAAATCAATTATCCATGTATTTATATACAGCTATGCTCACCAGCCAAGCAAAAAATATCAGTACACCATTGATGAGGTATGCACCAGATCTCTTCAATCCAGCTATATCAAGAAACCTGCACGGCAGGAAAAGTAATGGACAGTATTAGAAAACAGAAGGGTACAACAAGCACGATACACACCAGGCACAAAACTTACCAACGCATATTGATCTCTGGTGTAGTCACCTCAGATATAAGAACCATGAATGTATAAAGTTGTCCTTCCCCAGATAACATAGCATAAGCAACCGCAACTCCCGAAATAGTGTGATGTAGAACCTGAAATGACCACATAAATCATATTAGGGCATGAAAAGGATTTCATTTCCCATGATTATAAGGACGTTTTCTGTTGGATTGGAGAGAATATCTCATGTTACATAACAGCAGACCAATGATGTATGTTGCTCACAAAGTAAGCCAGTAAAGCATATACTTAATGACTCCATTGCATGTGTGATCACTTTATTCAAATTGACCCACTATGTTGATATTTAAAGGGACCTGATTGATTTGCATCAACTTTGTGAAAAGGTTTTGTCAAGCTCTTGACTATGATAGCTGATTTGGCAAGGCACATTACTTCCCTTAATGTGCCTTACTCCAACAATCTATCAATTCAGCATTCAGTTACATATCCATCCTCCCTCACTCATCAGATCTAGGGAAGCACTTTCATGATATAAGTTACAGCAAAAATCGTGTACAAAAGAATATCTTGGTGCACTAGAGAACGAGTAGATGCAATGTCCAATGTCCTCATTGATATTGAAGCATGGAGTGAATGATCTTAAACACTCCAAGCCAACAATTGACTATATCACCTAAAGATCTCTAGAAGGATCAATCATACTTCTAATTTGCATGAGTGATTCCTGAATTTTGGGGATTTCCTTACCAATAAACACAGGTTCCACTTAAGGCCCATTCAGTGTGGGTTATGGGTTTATGGGGTTTACGGGGATGAAAATTATGGGGAATTCAGGTGCCACTTAAAGCCCGTGTGGTGAGGGTTTATGGGGTTTACGGGATGAAAATTCAGGTGCTACACTAATAGATTTGGGAATTATGGGGGAATTGTGATTTTTTGTCATGCTCAATTTCGTGCACCGAGCGAACACTTAGTCAAGCTACTAAGCTAGAGATAAAATTCTGACAATGCCAAAATAAATATAGAAAACTTATGGAGGAAATGCATCAGGTCACTGATACAGGCCTGCAGCTCGATAACCTAAAAAAAGATGTAGAGAGAGACTTACAAACTCCTTTCCTCCTAATGAAGGATAGAACCACAAAAGCAATCCTAGGTCCGCAATAAAGTATCCGACTGAAACCTGTCAAGCACGCAGACAAAGATGTGATGAAAACAGCATAAGAGATAATATACACATAATACTCTAGAACAACCACTGCTATTATGTGCAAAGGCTTTACACAAGGAGAACAGATGAAATCAAGAAATAGAAATCAGTACTCACGCCTAATATAAAAGTGGAAAGTGATGAACTTCGGAATGTAATGAGGCTAGCCAAATGATCATCTGCAAATAGATCTGACCAGAATACAAAGTATAAAGCCATAGCTGCAATGTAAACAGCATGAGCGGTAGACATCCCACTGCAGAATAGACGAAACATAACAATTACAACGAAGGCAGTCAATGAATGAGTATAGCATCTGTATTCAAGACGAAACCTACCGGTTTTTCCATTCGACCCTCTGCATCTTAGTAAGACCTGCATAGCTCCTGAAGTATAGTGTACTAAAAAGCTCAGTTAGATCATAGATCTGCAAAAGATTTAAAGAAAGTTATAATCCAAGAAAAAACCAAGTATTATGGAATGCGCAAAGATCTGAAAACCGAAAGAAATGGCGCCAGCTCAACAAACACCTATGAAGCTGGAGGAATCATGTCAACGCCTTCAACGATGAAAAAACAATCAGCCGGTCGAAGACTTACCACTTTGCAAGCTAAAACACCGCCAAGGATTGAAGTGTACGGCACTAAAGAATCCCCAAATAGATAGCTCTTCACCAATACTTCAGCTTGACTTTGGTAAGACTTGATAGTCATCACGGTCTTCTTACAAATTGAAATCAACGATCGCAAAGAAGATTCACAAATTAAAACCAAACTACTTTGATCCTCCCTCCATCAATGCTTCCAAAATCAACGTGCTCGTAGCGATTCAAACAAATCTCATCTAGCCAACAACTATCCTTACAAACCTGATGATCTAAGTCTGAGTTCCAGCTTTGCTAGATCTGGAGTTCGATTACTGCAAAAAACAGTATGATTTTTTACAATATGAACACTAACGAATGACTGAGATCAGCCTAATAGTAGAAAGAGGATTGACCTAATCAACGATTTGTAATCCAACTAGACAGCAAGCAACAACCGATGGGTTGAATTAAACACAAACACCAACAGCAAGCAAGCGCGGGTTGAATTTGAGAATCATAAATAGAACATATTTGCAATGAATTTGGTACCTTCGACTGAAGTAATTGATTGGTGGGTGGAAGGATTTGGGGATTTGGGGGTTTATTGGTTGATTTTTATGTGCCTATAATACAATCAATGTGAGATGCGCCTATCCCTTGATGAAGAATATGAAGAATAAATATTTTTTCCTTTTCTCCGCAAGGCAGTTGCAGCATAATATAACCCGACTTTTGGGACACTTATTTGTTCCTTTGTGAAATTTTGTTTTCAGGAGTAAAAATTTATCGGAAAAATTAAACATAATTTGATTAAATATAGTTTTTACATTTTTTTATATTGTTATTAATAATGTTAATATGTATTCATATAATAATCTAGTTTTCTAATAAATATTGATTAGATTAAATTACAAATTTTGGAGTAATTTATAATAAAGTAGAAACATAATTATGGATGAGAACAAAATATTAAATTCTATATTATTTCATTGCTTATGAGTGTGGTCTTACATAGTTGAATGCTTTATTTAAAAAATAAGAAAATAGAGAGTATGTCTTATTTGTTTGATTATTTTACTTTCTCTTATACCATTATTGAAAGTCTTTTACTTTGTTTTCTAGTTATAGTGTTTATAATCCTATAAGAATAAATTTTCAAATACTTACTAAAAGCTAAAATAGTTGAATTTTCAAATACTAATTAAAACTTTGAACAATAAATAAAATTATTTGTCTTGTTTATCTTAATAATTTAGTGTATTGTGTACATATATTTGGCATTAGAATAAAGTAAATACAATATTTCAAGTAATGTATATAATTTGTCATAATATATATATAGGGGGTGGTTTCCATGAGAACACCCCTAACGTGTATACATGAGACTAATCGTACTCCGTTGGATGGTGAGTATTAAGAGTTGAGATTTAGAGTAGATATCATAATTAATAATAACTACGAATTATAATAATTAGGAATCCAACAATAACTACGAATAGTACATTAAACGATATGGCACCTTCGTAACAAAACTAATAATAATTACGAATATGTTCTCATGATTACACGATAAGCCTGTTCTCATAGGATCTATTATATATAGGGTGTGGTTCCCATGAGAACACCCCTAACGTGTATACATGAGAACAATCGTACACCGTTGGATGATGAGTGTTAAGGGTTGAGATTTAGAGTAGATATCATAATTAATAATAATTAGGAATTTGTTCTCATGATTACACGATAAGCCTGTTCTCGTAAGAACTATTATATATATATATATATATATATATATTATAAAATAATAGAAAATTGACTAAAAATGCAAACCTGCACCTTTTAACTAAAAATATCATGAACTTCAAAGCTAATAAATTAGTCCTGGTATGATTTACTTTTTTTAGTTGAAATTTCATCAAACTTGGTTTGAAAGGAAAAAGACTATGCTCAAATACTAGAGGGCAAATCCCAAATGATGAGTCGTCATCCATATAAGAGTATTCTATAATGAAATAGTTGTCCATCTATTAATATGTATATATGCGCATTGTTCATGAAATCAATATAATAGTGAAATGAATTTCATTACAACACTCTAAATGGTATCAGAGTTTTGTAAAAGACTAACGTCTTCACCATGACTAAAAATGTCAACTAACGTCTCCACCATGGCTAAAAATGTCACCTATCCTCCTATTTTTCTTCTCTTCCTTCTCCTCCTTCCTCACTGTCAAAATACCAAATGAAAATTTCTCAATTTAGAAAGCTCAAATTACCCTTTTTATCAAAGCTAATGTCCTTTGTAACTATGTCGATTAGGGATGGCAATGAATCGGGTGATGGGTGCATGACCTTGACTGCCACCGATCCATCACCCAAAATTGTTCACCCCACCCGACCCACCACCCGCTGAGGGTCTCACCCCCGTCCAATCCACCCACATCCGTCAGATGAAGCGGGTGGATCGGGTGAGATTTCGGGTGTTCAACACTTCATTTATAATTTAAAAAAATATATTTTACCGAAAAACTCAAGAACACACTTAAATCCAAATAAAAAATAGCATAAAATGTACATGATATCGAGTACAACACTATAACAAAGCAAGATCTAAAATAATTTTTTTATAATAAATCAATAATAAGAATCAAAATATATTATTAATCCAAAGAAAATAAACTATGAAAGAAACTATAGGGTTTAATATAATATAACTATATAGTAAGAATCTAACGGTACAAATTTTATAATATAAAACTACAAATACTAAAAAAATATATATAATTTTAAGCGGGTGAATACGGGTCGGATGGATGAGTGGATGATGAGGTGGATAAAACGTTCACCCGCATCCGACCGATCCACCACCCACTTCATCCACCACCCGCTTTCACCCGTCTTTTCATAGATTTTCACCCTTTTTCATTGGATTGGGTGGTCGGATATCTGTCGAGTACGGGTGAAATTGTCATCCCTAATGTCGATGCCTCGCTCTCCTGTCCACCAAATACAGATCCAGATTCCTACAAAGAATGGGTAAAAAATGAACAACTCGTCATTGCCTTACTCACCTTCTATCTCACAGAATTTGTCATGGTTCAAGTTATCGACTGTTCACAATCACATGAAATATGGACTCGTTTGGCTGAACTATACTCTGCCAAGTCAAGTGCCCAGGTCGTTCACACTCGTCGTCAACTAGCTTCTCTTTGTAGAGGAAACAGTTCTATCACTAAATTTTTTTACAAGGCAAAGAGTTTAGCCCGATCTATCACACTCGCTGGTAAAACACTCACCTCATAGTTCTCCGTCTTCCTCCTTGCTGGTATGAGGCCGGAATATGACTCGATTGTCATATCCCTAACACCCAAACTGTGCTCCCAACACCTACAAAAATTATATCCCATCTCCTTGTTCATGAATCCCATATTTCCCTTCAACGCTACTATGCCCAAAATCATATCTTTGCTAACCATACCCCCACCCAAAACCCAAAAGAAAACTACACCAACAATAGAAGTCGTAGCAGAGAAAGAGGAAGGGTCTCGACAATCAAGGGCACAACTTAGAATCTTCTGGACGATGACATGGTCAGCCTTTTCACCCCAACCCAGATGATCGTCCAATTTTCCAAGTTTGTGATAAACCAGAGTATACAACGCTCTTTTGTTGGCATCGCTTCAATCAATCTTACCAAGCTCGCCACCATACAATTTTAAAGCACACATGACTTCAAGTACAAACTGGTTCCCAGACACAGCTGCTACGCACCATTATACACCATATATCAGCAACTTAAGGATCGACAACTATCCATATGGTGGCACATATCAAGTTTCTCTTAGCGATGGGACAACAATCCCAATACAAAATCATGGCTCCACCTCCTTTCAAACAAATCATCGTAAACCTTCTTCATACTCCAGCAATTAACAAAAATTTACTCTCTATTCATCATTTTTGTGCGAATAATTACGTTTATTTGAATTTCATTCTTCATATTTCGTGGTGAAGGACTCTCAGACGCTGGCTCCCCTTCTTTGAGGTCCCGTTGATGGTGGTCTTTATGTTCTTCCAACCGCCTATCCACTGTCGCATAGTCCACCTTTACCCAGTGTTAACCTCACCTCAACAAAGCCATCGTCAATACTTTGACATTCACATTTAGGGCACCCAACTTCTCCCATTATCATACGTGTTTTGGCCCAACTTGGTGATTCAGCTTTGCAAGGCCCAATAACCCAATGCACTTCTAGTTCATGGGCTAAAACGCATGTTTATCCTCATCCACCAAGCCCATCTATAAGTGTTAAACCTTTTACCCTTCCGTTTATGGACATATGGGGTCCGGCCCATGATACTTCTACTAAATGGCATAGGTTCTACTCATCCATAGTAGATGATTTTAATAAAATTTTGTTGCTTTCTCCACTTTCATCCAAAATTATTTGTTTCCTTGTAACTAAGTTTATATCCCTTTCTCCACTACAATCCTTGAAATCCAAACGGATAATGAGACTGAATTTAAACCTTTAACCCCTCTCTTTGAGAAAATAGGAATTCATCATCGTCTTACATGTCCCTATTCTCACCAACAAAATGGCTCCATTGAGTCTCGTCATCGTCGCATCGTTGACATGGTGTTAACCCTCTTAAAACATTATTCTCTACCTCTTACCTATTGGGATTATGCTTTTTGAACCCCAACCTACCTCATCATTCGGCTTCCTTCACCAATCACCCAACACAAACCACCCTTTGAAATTCTTTTCAACAAATAACTAGACTACAAGTTCCTTCAAGTATTCGGTTGTCTAGATTTTCCCAAAACAAGGGGTTTATTTGTCATGATTGGAACAACAACAAAACATACATCTCACGAGATGTCACATTTCATGAGGGATAATTCCTCTCTCAACACCATTATCATCAACCCCTAGTGAGTCCCAATACCAATTTTTTCCATACATGTCTCCTAGAGGATTCGAACTCGAATCTCCGGGCTAACACTTAAGGAGTCTAGCACCACAACCACTAGACCAACTGAGTATTGGTTACACATAAAAATTTTCCACCACTAATAAGTCTACTTATCCAAACCCTAAAGCCCAATTTCATCTTGCTCAACCCCAACTTCACAATCAAGCCCAACTCCTTCAAGCCCAACTTCATTCAGTCCATCTGACTCGCCAAATCTAGAGACATCAGTTCTTGGGCCACCTCCCCCACAAGCCCAATTACCCACCTCTCATCCTATGATCACAAGGGCCCGTAACAATGTTACTCGTCCCAAACATCAATCCGATGGAACTATAGCTTAACATGTTCCTCATTGTTCCTCATTGTTCATCCTCTGAAAATATTCCAGATGAACCCTCAAAATTTTCAGAAGCCTCCAAGTTTCACGATTGACGGGTAGCCATGAACCACAAATTTCAAGCCCTTCTTCAAAGTGGTACTTCAACACTAGTGTCTCCCTCTTCATATTCAAATGTCCTTGGAGTTAAATGGGTCTACAAGACAGAGAGACATATGAAAAAATTGAGCGTCGGAAAGTCAGGCTTGCTGCCAAAGGTATTCATCAAACCCATGGCATCGACTTCAATGAGACCTTCAGTTCCATAGCCAAACCATCTACCATTCGTCTTCTCTTGTCTTTAGCTTCAATACGACGGTGGGTGGTGCGTCAATTGGACACTCAAAATGTCTTCCTTCACGGGGACCTCTCGGTGGAGGTGTATATCCAACAACCACTAGGTTTCATTCATCATTCTCTCCCAAATCATATTTGCAAACTCAAAAAATCCCAATGTGGCTTAAAATAGGCTTCCATAGTCTGGTTTTCTAGACAAAGAGACTCCTTGGTCACTTTGGGTTTCACCCCATCCCTTTTTGACACATCATTGTTCACCTATCGTCATGAGACTCTAGTGGTTTTGTATATTTTTAATCATTAAAAACAACTCCAGTGGTTTTTTATAGGTTTGTATTTGTAGTATTTTATTCAAGAAGTTACCACAACCTCCTCAGTTTATCAGTTAAGTTATGAAATGAGAATATATGAAACGTCCACGAGCTTAGGATGCATTCGGTGAACTGGTTATTTGAGAATTATCGAAGAATTATAGGAAGAGATTAAACTTGGAGATTAGTTATGAGGTTGTTTATATCCTAAACAACATGAGTTATTAGATTATTTTGGAATTATAAACCCAAACCAATTTCGTACAACACCAACCGGACCCTTTAAACCATAAACATTGGTTATCAAAATTTTGTTTTTTCCCATATTTTTAAAAAAATTAATAAAAAAATAATAAGGGGTATAAAAATTGTAAACTAAAACAAAAGTGCAATCTAGTTTATTAAAATTGCTCACAATTAATTTACAATTTTCTCCAATCTGTCATACTCTTTTTTTACCCACTAAATTATTGATCTTCAATTTGAAATTCAATGTTCGAAGATGCAAATCTAAACTGAACAATGAATGATATACGTGTTTCAATGTACAATTTGCTCGTAAACGATCAAAATCAAAACAATTTGTAATTTTTATGACAAATTGGGAAGGAATATTGTCGTTCGGATTTGTCATTAGGAGATTGAGTTTACGAGACTGAGATATGAATTCAAGGAAGACGATAATTATGAGCATACGAGATTGAGAGTATCAAAGAGAGTTAAAAATGCAGGAAGACGATGTGATATAAAATGGAAGAGGGGTTGAATATTTATACGAAATGGTTGATTTTTTTTAGCTGCCAATCATTTAAAAAAATAAACAATAATAATATTAAAATCCACCGATCGTTGCACATGTGGGCCCCACCTAACGACTCTTTGAAAGAGGCGTTGCAATTACAAGAACTCTTTGCCCAAGTCGCCGGTTTAACTGCCGATTTGAACCATGTTAAAAAAAACTACCTAAAAAGATTTTTTTAAAACCCAAATCTATACCGCGATTTGGCGATTAGGCGATTAATCTAAACCGGCAAACCTGAAACCGCTGGTTTGAGCAAACCGGCAATTCGGTTCAAACCGGAGTACCAGCCGCAGTTCCGCACCATCAAACGATTCAAACCTTCTAAACTGGAGTAATTTTTCGATTTTTAAGAAAAAGGTAAAAAGAAAAAAAAATCGGTGAAGAGAAGGGTTTTTCTAGTGCAGAGTTGCGTTGCAGCCGTCCTTTCTCTTCTCATCTCTCCTCGCTCTTGAAGGGAGAGAAAACTCAACTTTTTCTCTCTATCAATCTATATTATCATCATATCCGATTCCCAGATTCGGCGACCGACGAAATCTTTAGCTTTTATTTAGATTTTGGATTCTTTTTTTCTACCGATTCGAAAGTTTGTCGAGTTATGCAGGCTGAGCAGACAGGAATTAGCTTGAGACCAGGTGGAGGAGGCAATCGAGGTGCTCGTTTCCTTGTTTCTCGATTCGACTCTTCTTCCGATCAACAGCTGTTGCGTCCCCATGGCGGTGGTGTTAGTTCTTCTCTCGCTCTCAAGGTTGTTACTTAATTTTTAGATCTTAACGTTTTTTTAGTTTGAACTTTTGATTTCATCTAAAGTTTAGATTTTTTTTTGTAGTTAAGCTATTAAATTTGAGGGATTTGGACGTGTAGGACATTAGTAGTGCTTTTTATTATGAGAAAGTTATCTTTATGCTGAACAATATTTGGATTAGTTGTCCTCGGAAAATGATATTGGTGAATGATTTGGACATACATTCTGCACAATAACATGTGGATAAGGGAGGTAGAAATTTCTTTTTGTTGTGCTCTACTGTCCTAATTTCTCGTAAGAAATTCAATGTATTCTACTGCTTTTAATTGTGGTAAAAAGTGGATCCCTAAGGTTTTAGCTGGTTAATTGAAGAGCTAGCTGCAGTGTTGTACATCCATCAATTATGCAGATAAAGCAATTCATGATAAATTTGCTTCCTCTATGATCATGTTGTGTGTGCAAAAAAGCTCATCTTGGCAACTTTTTATCTCATAGTCAGCCTTGACTACAAATCATGGGTTTTTTTTGTTTGATTGTAAGAGTTGCCTTTAGAATACAATGTAACAATAACATATGACACTTCTGTTTCGTGAGATTTGTGGGCTTGTATCTGGTTTGTGGAAATTGTACCTGTGATCCTGAACCTTCTTTTTTTGTAACCACGACCACTTATAGAATGTTGTGGTTTGGGTTTTGCTCATAAGTACCTTTTTGCTGTAAAAGTTGACTTCCCTAAACAAAGTCTGCTTGACAGAACTGGAGTATTTAAATACTCTTCTCGCAGGAATAGAACAGCAATATTTTTTGAGCCCTTTGGTCTCTACCTTGTGGCTAATGCAATGTCGTGTGTTGGGTGCATCTTTTGACTTCTGAAGCAGAATTTATCATAGTTTGAAAATTATAAGCATATTACAGTTATAACTTGCAGTAATGGATTCGTAAATTAATTGAAGATTGCTTCTATTGTAGACCGGAGACTCTCGATTTGACAACCATGATTGCGTTCGATACACCAGGGATCAACTGTTACAACTCAGGGAGGTAACGGTCACCGATGCACTTCTTCAACTTGTAAGATAATCAATTGAATCACTCAGCCCCTTTTCCCCTGACATATGGTTATCCAAAAATGGTCTAATATGTAGCAGATTTTAGGATAATTTTAACTGCAATTTGAACTTTTCTACAAAGCTAACAATTGCAAAAATGTTATTGCTAAGAAACTTGAGGTGGGGTCGATGATGCTGAGATGCACAATGAAATTGGTTAGAATTTTAAAAAGTGGACTCCTAATTAACAAAAGAAAAAAATAGAGATTTTGAACTACTTTTTTCATGACTTCACTTTTATTTGATTTCTGATGACCTTTATTTTGTAAAGGTTGCTGCTACTGAGGAGATCTTGAAAATTAAACAAGAAATTGAAGCTGAACTGCAAGGTGAAGATGGGACTTGGGGTCGTCCAGAAGGCAATGTGAGTGTAGTTCCATAAATAAACTTGCTCTGCCATTGGTTTAAGTGATTATTTTCTCGGATGCGGAAAGTCGGCTTAATGCTATTATCATCTAAAACTCCCTGAGTGATTTTTTTTTTGTGTGTGTGAGGTTCCTGCTTTTCCCATTGATTGTGTGAGAAGCTTGAAATGTCCTTCTTGTGTTTGAGGAATACATGCGAACACCAATGGGTGCTTTATACAATTTTTTTGCTCGGTTCTTTATACCAATCAAAGATATTTTTTGTTGGTACCTAATGATTTACATGTCTAAATGATTCTGCTATCCAGACTGTAGAGTGTTGTTGCTGTTAAACTTAACTTTACAGGTTGAGTAGGATCTAAAGCTTTTTTAATTTTGAGATAGGTCTATTTTGCTTCCTTCATAATATTTTTGGTAAAAGGGTGTCTTTTTTATTCTTCAGGTCCCAGTTCAGTCAGCAAACCGCTATACTGATAGAGATAATCGTGATTGGCGTGGCCGCTCTGCACAGTTTTCTCCTGCTCCAGAAGAGAAGTCTTGGGATAGACAGCAGCCCACTAATCAGAATAGCCGTCAGGATCAGTTGAATTCACAGTTTGGAAGAGCACAGATTTCATCAAACCAAGGAGTGAGTTTATATGTCAGCAGTGGAATCTGCTCCCTTTGTCATTGTCTTATGCTGTCTTGTTTCCTTGTTTAGTATCCTTCATCATGCTACTGTTTCCATCAGGAAAGCCTGAATACTTTAAAATTTCCTTCGATTTATGCAATTTCCCTCGATGGGACTATGTTTCTGATTTTTTTATATGCAATCATTTTTTTTTTAAAAGGGAGGGCCAGCACCCGCACTTGTTAAAGCTGAGGTACCATGGTCTGTTCGAAGGGGTACCCTCTCCGAGAAGGATCGTATTTTGAAGACTGTTAAAGGGTAATAAATTTGAATTTGTTGGATTTTGTAACGTTTCTTCAATTTTAGTTGTTTAGGAGTGGGAGTATAAATGAAGGCTAAATAGAAAGTAGCAGGGTTATCCAGAAAACTTAGTAGTAGAATCAGGCATTGTTGCCTTGGGGGTCAATTAGGCATTGTTCCCTAGGGATATAACGGAATATGTTTTACGTGTCCATTCGAGCTTTTGATAATTAAAAGAACAGGAAGATACTGGCTTGACCGTGATCGAGCTAGTGATTGTAATATAATGTGGCAATTACATTGTTTGTCAATTCTATTGAGTTTGATTTGTATTTTAACAACCAAAGTCACTGATTCTTTTGCTTGGCTATCAAGTTAGATTTTCGTAATTTGTAATATATACTGCTTGTATCATCTGATTTTTGAAAGTAAATACTCTGCTATCTCTAGAATTATTCTATCTGCACAACTTCCTTAGTTGGATGGGATCTTAGAGCTCCTATTTTTTCTTGTCAATCACAGGATACTGAACAAACTTACTCCTGAGAAGTATGATCTTCTGAAAGGTCAACTAATTGATTCTGGCATTACATCAGCTGATATCCTGAAGGTTAAAAATCATCACGCTGCAATCCTTTCCCTATCTACCCCTGAATATTTGCTGTTTTTGTAAGTTGACGATTGATTGTATTTTCTTGTACTTCAGGGAGTAATCTCGCTCATATTTGATAAAGCAGTCCTGGAGCCAACGTTCTGCCCTATGTATTCCCAATTGTGTTCCGATCTCAATGAGAATCTTCCTTCATTTCCACCTGAGGAACCTGATGGAAAAGAAATCACTTTTAAGAGAGTTCTTCTGAACAACTGCCAGGAAGCATTTGAGGGTGCTGAAAAGCTGAGGGATGAATTAAGACAGATGACTGCACCTGAACTGGAGTCGGAGCGAAGGGACAAAGAAAAGATGCTTAAGCTGCGTACCCTTGGGAATATCCGTCTGATTGGAGAGCTTTTGAAGCAGAAGATGGTACCTGAAAAGATCGTCCACCACATTGTTCAGGTCCTTCCCTTGGATCCTAGTCCTATTGCTTTGATGAAACTCTATTTTGTCATTTAGCTGTTTTTTGACAATTCTGTGTGGTAGTATAGGAGCTGCTTGGACCCGACAACAAGAGTTGCCCGGAAGAGGAAAATGTGGAGGCAATATGCCAATTCTTTAATACCATTGGCAAGCAACTTGATGAGAGCCCAAGGTCCAGGCGCATTAATGATACTTACTTCAATCGGCTGAAGGAATTGTCCACGCACCCCCAGCTAGCTGCCCGTCTTCGTTTTATGGTTCGTAATGTTCTTGATCTGCGATCAAACAACTGGGTGCCAAGGCGTGAAGAGGTTAGTTCTAATTCATATTTCCTTTTCCTTTGAGTAAGGGGCCGTTTGGTATCGACAACCAGGTATCAGTTTCAAATAAGGATGTGGCTCATACCAGTATATGAATGGCTAATATCCAAGTATGGATACCAAACAGGCCCTAGGTTGTCACAGGCTTGCATTTTATATAGTTGCAAGAACCGTGTAGTTACCAATTCCAAATTTCCTCTTCCTTTCTAAAATATTTACAGGTGAAAGCCATGACCTTAAATGAAGTCCACAGTGAAGCTGAAAGGAATCTGGGGCTGCGACCCGGTGCAACAGCTGGCATGAGGAATCCTCGTGGTGGACTTTCTGGTTCTCAAGGAAACATCAACTCTGGGGGATACCCTGGAAGCCGTCCTGGCACCGGTGGTATGATGCCTGGAATGCCCGGCACTAGAAGGATGCCTGGAATGCCCGGGATGGATAACGACAACTGGGAGGTCCCTAGGAGCCGCTCTATGCCTAGAGGTGATAAAACATCAGCTAATCAACCTGGAGGTCGGTTTATAACACCATTGGTTGGAAAACCGACACCTTTGAACTCGAAGCTGTTACCTCAAGGAAATACTGGTCTTGTTGGTGGTCATACTAGTGCCCTCTTGCAGGGTAGTAGCGGTCCACCATCCCGGTCAACTAGTTTCACTCCAACAAGTGTGGACCCTCCGAAGGAAAAACCCACTCCGCCGGTTTCCGTGCCTGCTCCGATAAAGAACCAGGATGAACTCAAACGGAAAACCATTTCTCTGTTGGAGGAGTTTTTCAGCGTTGTACTCCTTGAGGAGGCATTACAATGCATTGAAGAGCTGAAATACCCATCTTATCATCCCGAAGTAGTCAAGGAAGCTATCTCTCTCGGTTTAGAGAAAAGCCAACCTCGGGTTGATCAGGTCTCAAAGCTTCTCGAGTACCTGCTCGAAAAGAAGGTTTTTACCAGTTCCGACATTGCAACCGGCTGTGTTTCCTATGGTTCAACAATGGATGATATCGCCATTGATCTCCCCAAAGCCCCGAACAATTTCGGGGAAATTATGGGAAAACTTATCTTGGCTAGAGGATTGAACTTTGGTGTGGTGAAGGAGGTCCTTTCGAAGATCGAAGATGACTTTTACAGGAAACCCATTTTTGATGCTGCCATGAGGATTGTGAATTCGCATCCTTCGGCTCAGGGACTGTTGGAAACTCAAGCATCCGAGGTTGAGGCTTGTAAGGGCCTTCTCTAGGTAATGCATATCTGATCTTCCCTCTGTTTTCCCCGTTGAGTAAAATTTGATAATACTTTGGTAGAACTAATTATGGAAAGTTGTCTTCCATTATTTTGCTGCTGTTCTCCTCTTCCTTTTCTGGAGGTGGACTACAAACTTGCGATGGGAGGATGTTGAAGACTTTGTTACAATTTCATTTGTTTTAATTCTTTTGAACTTGTATATTTTTCTTTTTTGGGGTCATAGTATTGTCTTAATTTCTGATAATTTCCCCTGGATTTTTGGTCACTGATATGTGCTTTATTGACATAATAATGTCATGGATATTCATCTTTATGCAATTTTTGGAGCCTTGAAATTATTGTCTAGGAAGTCCAAATTACCCCAAGCAATTTAGTTTTAGTTTAGTAAATTTTCAAAGGGCTTGTTTGGTTCAGCTTTTGTCTTTCTGTTTTCTGTTTTTTCTTTCTAAAACCGGGAACTTTTTTTTTTGGGAAAAACTACTCAGAGTAATAAATTTTAATTTTAGTTTTTATTTTTTTTTCTACTTTTAGTTTTAAGGCATTTTTATAAAAAAATTCTTAAATTTACTTGTGTCAAAAACATGTCGGATGTGTATCAAAATCATTTGCAAACACTATGTTATCCAACTAGAGAGCAAGCAACACCCGTTGAAAAATAAAAGTAACAAATATACCAACCCAAATATCTATAGTTTTTTAATTTCAGTTTTCTTACTCATACAACCATAAAATTTTGGCTGGTTTATAAATTGATTCTAAATTTAAAACGAGCTTAAAAATATATTTATATTATGCTCGCTATCTTCACTTGGATCAAGATATAACTTTTACTTTTCAAATAACAATTAAGGTGAAGCAGGTCAGGAACAATGAATGTCTTTATGATAAACAAATTCATTTTCCAAGGATCGATGAATGTCTTTATGATAAACAAATTCATTTTCCAAGGATCGGACTCATGATTATAAATTTAAAATGAGTTTTAAAATATATTTATATTATGCTCTTATAAAGTGATTTTTTTCCGACTGAGCACGAGTAGTTAGATTAATATAATGTTCGTGTAGTTTTGTTTTAGCTCAACGAATTCAAGTTGAGTATAAATTTTACACGAACTTTAAAATATGTTTATATTCGAGTCGTTTGAAAAATGAACGAGTTCAAGCCGAATTTTTAACAATTCGAAATTCAGCCAAACCTGAATAACGAACCGAATCACAAGGCTAATATAAAACATAGATTGTATGACAAAGCTAATGGGCAGGCATGCGAGAGCGGAAAATTAAAAAAGAGTTTTTTTACCATGGAATAATTCCTTCATAAATGAAACACAAAAATTAAACTCAGCATATAACCTATAAGAACCTTAGCAACTTGAACCATGCTGGATATAAGAACCGAATCACAAGGCCAATATAAAAACATATATTATATGACAAAGCTAGGGGCAAGCATGTGAGAGCGGAAAAAAAAAAAAAAAAAAAAAAGTCTTTTTTTACCATAGAACAGTTCGTTTTTTTTTTTTTTGGTACGAAGAACAGTTCCTTCGTTCAAATTATGTAAATTGTACTTATTTAAAGTTGTTGTTAAATTTAATCTTGGTCATTGATATATTTTACACTTTATAAAATTTATTATTATTGTTTTTAGATTTTTCTGGAAAAGAACTGGATTTGCCTAAAATTTGTGATCATGAAATCACTTAATTTATAAATCTGTCACGCTTTTACCACCGTTCGAATTGATATATAAATTGAGTGAAAGAAATAAAAATGAATTGACGTTGAAATAAAGCACTTGATGAACATAAACTAGTATGGTATTATCTATAGAGGCTTAGCTCCAGTTTGTTTGTAACTCTCGAACAGAATATAAATGAATTTAGTTTATATATGTACCTTTGTGATCTTATGCAAAGTGTATTTATTTTCCATATTTTTGGTTTTACTATAGAGCATCAAAAATAATCAAATTATATTCCAATTAGTTTAAGTTATAAGGAATTATTCCAAAAAATTTCATGTACAAGAATATATGGACTAGATTCGTTTTTTATTCCGTTTTTCGTTTCCGGAATTTTAACCAAACGGGCCCTTAAATGCTTTATAACTAGTCTAACCATAAATTGTAAATTATAAATCTTATTAAATGAACATAATTATATTTTTGGGCATACTATTTGAGGGAAGTGTTCAAGTAAGGCTCATTATTCCGGTAAGGCCGTGCGGCTGTCTGTACGGCCGACACGTGTCCCGAAAAAAAAAATTTTTATTTTTATTATTATTATTATTATTATTTTTTTTTCTGAACGAGTTTTTTTTTTTTTTTTTTTTAAACGAGTAAAAGTAATAGTTCAAAACTTATTATGGAATAGTTCATAACTTATAAAAGGATAGTTCATGAATTATAATAGAATAGTTCATAGTGTAAAATTTATAAAGGATTGAAAGTAATAGTTCAAAACTTATTAAGTAATAGTTCATAACTTCTAAAAGGATAGTTCATGAATTATAATAGAATAGTTCATAGTGCAAAATTTATAAAGGAGTGAAAGTAATAGTTCAAAACTTATTATGGGATAGTTCATGAATTATAATAGAATAGTTCATGAATTATAATAGAATAGTTCATGAATTATAATAGAATAGTTTAAAGTGCAAAAATTTATAAAGGAGTGAAAGTAATAGTTCAAAACTTATTATGGGATAGTTCATGAATTATAATAGAATAGTTCATGGATTATATTAAAAAGTAATAGTTCATGGATTATATGGGAATAGTTCAAAGTTTATAGGATAATAGTGCATAAATTATAACATGGTAGTTCAAATAAATTTTCATTAGTTTCTGAAAAAAAAAAAAAAAAAAAATTTTTGGGAGTCGCCCTGTCGTACGGCCGTGCGACCGTACCGCAATAAAGCAACCGTACCTGAACATTTACCTACTATTTGATACTGTTTATCAATTACTTAATCTTTTTTAGGTGATATAAAATAGCATTATCTATAAATTCCTAGAAAATTCTTCAATCTTTTATTTTATAGTTTTAAGTTAAAATTCCTTAAAGGAAATTCAATCAGTTAAATTAACATATAAATACAATTTTATTAATTATTTAAACAATTTTAAAATGCCTAGCAAAACGCATCCTAAATAACACACGTTAATCCTAATTACTAAATAACACGCGTCATTCCTAACTATTGTTAGTAACACAGTCATTATATTTCTTATCTTCACGTAAAAATTTGGAAAGTAGGTCAAATGGGAAAGTAATTTGTATATTTTCTCAAAAAATAAAAAGAAAACAAAATTGGGTGAAGAAGGGTTTCGTAGTGCAGAACTGCTTCGCAAGACTCGCAACCTCTTTTCCCTTTCCAATCTCTTCTCCCTCCTGAAGAGAGGAATTCAACTCTTCTCTATCGATCAATATTATCCATTTCATATAATCAGATTCGGCGATTCTGGGATCCGAGTGCCTTTTTTCATATCTGTTACTAGTTCTCCGATTCTTTTTCTCTTCCGATTCGAAAGTTTATTATCGTCGAGTTATGCAGACTGAGCAGACAGCTAATAGCTTGAGACCAGGTGGAGGAGCCAATCGAGTTGCTCGGTTCCTTGTTTCTCGATTCAATCACAGGATACTGAACAAACTTACTCCTGAGAAGTATGATCTCCTGAGAGTTCAACTGATCGATTCTGACATTACCTCAGCTGATATCCTTAAGGTTACAATCGTCATCCAGCAATCCTTTCCCTATTTACCGTTGATTATTTGTTGTTTTTGTAAGTTGATGAGTAATTGTATATTCTTCTACTTCAGCGAGTAGTCTTGCTCATATATGATAAAGCAGTCCTGGAGCCAACGTTATGCCCTATGTATTCCCAATTGTGTTCCGAACTCAGTGCAAATCTTCCTTCATTTCCACCTGAGGAACCTGATGGAAATGAAATCACTTTCAAGAGAATTCTTCTGAACAAGTGCCAGGAAGTATTTGAGGGTGCTGAAAAGCTGAGGGATGAATTAAGACATATGATTGCACCTGAACTGGAGTCGGAGCGAAGGGACAAAGAAAAGATGCTTAAGCTGCGTACCCTTGGGAATATCCGTCTGATTAGAGAGCTTTGGAAACAGAAGATGGTAACTGAAAACATCGTCCACCGCATTATTCAGGTCCTTCCCTTGGATCCTAGTCCTATTGCTTTCCTATTAAGAATAAATGAAACTCTATTATGTCATTTAGCAATTTTTTGACAGTTGTGTGTGGTAGTATAAGAACTGCTTGGACCCGACAACAAGAGTTGCCCGGAAGAGGAAAATGTGGAGGCAATTTGCCAATTAATTAATACCATTGACAAGCAACTTGATGAGAGCCCAAGGTCTAGGTGCATTAATGATACTTACTTCAATCAGTTGAAGGCATTGTCCACACACCCCCAGTTAGCTGCCCGTCTTCGTTTTATGGTTCGTAATGTCCTTGATCTGCGATCAAACAACTGGGTGCCAAGGTGTGAAGAGGTTAGTTCTAATTCATATGTTTATCTGATGAATATATTAATTTTAAATTGATAAAAGTATATCGAGTAGACTTGTAATAGCGTTAGGGTGTGATAGAGCAATTTGTATTCGATGTGGTGTTGCGCCTAGTGTTGATGAGTCTCGGGTGCTTATTACCGAGATGGTTGATGAGCCACGAGAGCATGAGGAGGAGGTCCTCATAGATCTAGTTATCCTAGGAGGAGATTCTGGAGGAGGACATTAGGGTTGAGGAGGAGGTCCTCACAAATTCAATTGTTCGAGATGAGGAGATTTTGGAGGAGGGCATTAGGGTTGAAGAGGAGCAGTGGCGGCCAAGAGATTTCTAAAGGGAGGGGCGAAATAAATTGTCGATAAAAATATCTATGAAAACAAAATAACGATAAAAACAAAGTCAATATGTCATCCAGCTACTTACGCAGTTTTGACTACAAGTCTACCAAAAATAAATAGTCAATGCTACAAGTAAACAACCAATCTGAAAACAAAGGGGGTAAACTCATCTTGCGAGTTGACATATTCTAATAATACTGAATAATTCACTGTTCGAATAATTCAGGTTGTCAAAAAGGAAAATTATCTATCAAATGGAAAGTAGAAAAAAAAAAATTCGCCACAATAAACAAAATGGTGAAAATTTTCCGAAATTAGCTCCGGAGCAAAATTGTTCCCAAAATACACGAGATTTCCGGGTTGGTGCAACAAGAAAAGCGGTTGCAAACCGCGCTTTAATATTCCGATTAAACAAAATACAATTTAAAAAAAAACATTACACTTAAAGGCGCAGTCCTGGAGTGCGCCTGTATAATCTTTTTTTTATAAAAAAAATATTTGCCCTATAGGCGCGGTCTATAACCGTGCCTCTTTATCTTTTTTTTTTCAAAAACGTTACACGATAGGCGCGGTCAGGACCACACCTCTATTTGTATTTTTATTATCTTTATTTCGGATATTAAAACGTTGTCCTCGACAACGCGTTTTACAAATAAGAGCGCGGTCTTAGACCGCGCTTCTACTCCGAACCACAAATCTCGGGCATTTTGGTGAATTATTTCACTTCGAGCCTAAAACGGGAAATTCTTTTGAAGTTTTGTTCACTCAGGCGAAAGATCCAAAAAAACATTTAAATATAACACAATATTTAAAAAATAACAAACCATAGGAAACGATTTTGTTAACGAGAGAAGCCACAACCCATCACAATTTTTTTTTTGTGTGGAGGGGTGGGGCAGCTACCCCATCCTGCCCCTCCCAAGGGCCACCCATGAAGCGGAGGTCCTCGCAAATTCAATGGTCCGAGAGAACAAGGTTTTAGTGGAGGACTATAGGATTGAGGAGGTTCTAGAGGACAAAGACATTTTAGAGGAAGAGGATGTTGAGGTCCTAGGTGATATGAACATTTTAGTGGAGGAGATACGGGATGAGGAGGTTGAGGATCCGGTTGATGAGGCCCGAGGTTTCGTTGGAGGAGATCAAACCTTTGACCCTTTGATTGATGTCACCATAAAGCATTATAACATACTAACAAACACGTGGCCTGCGAGATATGAGAGGGTATTGAGAGGGGAGTTTTGAATGTTCATCGACATCTCCCGATAGTTGCTCAGTGGACCGAGGTTGTTAGACTGCATATGGATCATCCATATGCTTGGTTATGGTTTGCTCGTCGTAGTGGACTCGTCGGCTTGCACGAGGTCGACTACAAAAGTGTCGACGGTAGTTTGATATCTGCATTTGTGGAGCGTTGGTATCCCGAGACCAACAACTTTCACTCTCGTTGGGCGAGATCACGATGTCATGAAGATATTATGATTGTAGATAGACGGTAATATGCTCACCGGTACCTCGAGCCGTGACACTTTGATAGCTATGTTTGAGGGTATGTTAGATATGGCCGACGATGATGTTAGGAAACAAATCAAGTAGAACAATACAAATCCGGACTCCGGTCGGACCAAAATCGAAAATCTGCCCGAAATGTACGGGCCGAGCCGGCTTGTTTGGGTCTTTGAATGTGCCCATGTCCACTCACGTAAAAACTCGGGCGGACTAACAGGCCAGCCGGCCAGAGTTTTTTTTACTTGGAATGTGTAGTTTGTTATTCTTTCCCCTAGATTTGTTAGACAAAATTGCAATGATAAAACCTTAAACCTTTTAATACAAGCATTCAAATATCAATACATAGATACCGATACATGTAAAATGTATATATGTAATCCTACATAGTGTATTATAAGTTACAAACCATCACAACTACACAACTATACGGGTCGGGCCAGCCCGCGGGCTAAAATGGTTGCTTGTTGCCCATTCCCGACATGTTCAAATCCGGCCCGGTCCGGGCCCGGACTGTCCCGAACGGGTCAAACTCTTTGCACATGCCCGTGCTTTTCCCAAGTGGGCGGGCGAACGGACTAACCCGGATTTGTACAGGTCTAAAATCAAAGAGGGAAGGATCAAACTTAGCTTGTTAGATGAGAGGGTTACACGTATGAGACGTGATACGTCACTAGTGGATATCTGCTTGTATTGATAGCTTCAACATTATTTTTGGACAAGTCTACAAACTGGTGAAGCACCATTTGTTAGTTGTCGTGTGGGATCACGAGAGAACCGAGGATCGGGACATTATCTTGGGGTTCGATAATGTTAGTTGATCTTTATGGGAAATTAGGTATGACTTTTCATGCCGTTTGTGTAGAACTAGGTAGATGCAATGTCCTACTCTAAATGTATTTAACATTTTTCTTTATTTATTATATTTTAAAGTAGAATATAATCTTTTTATTTCATTACATCTTATTGGCTTATGAGTGTAGTGTTGGATATGGAGCTATTTTCCGGCTTTGCGAGGTGTTCCGCACCGCATCCGATATACATGAATCAGGTCGGTTTGCATTACGGACTGGTCCGGGGCCTCATGGCTTGCAGCCTGATAAGAGTGTCACTTAAATACATGAAAATCAATATTCAAATAAAATACAAAAATAAATTAAATCAATACATCACACAACATCATACGCTTAAGATAATGATATAAAATCGCTCAAATTGTTTTGCAAACGGAGTGTCGAAGCCTTCTACACTTGGATCGCACGGCCTTTCCAAGCTACAAAGGGGGATGCAAAGACACTTGTGGACGTATACAAACATGCAAATTATGTACTATTGTTAGAACAATCGAAGAATTTATGAAAACATGTAAATATAAATGCTAACTGGGACAAGTGATTGCCATTTAGCAAGGCATATGCATAGACCTTAGGATGGGGCCCTTGACCAACTGAGGTCGTGATCATCTGGAGAAATGTGTATGTCTCATGCTGACTTAAGACAGTTGTGCTACTCGGTAGGATGTGGCTAACGTCAATGCAACTATGAGAGTCTTCATCCAATACTGAAGATCATCCCAAGCAAGCTCCACCGGACCCTCATATATTCATGCTCATCTTACTCCCAACAACTTTGCAAACGATCAATATTCACAATGTTCGTCACTTGTAACATCAATTATGCGATTCGCATAAGCCAACATGAAATTGTCGATGTTTCAATGACACCAATTGAACCCCCGAGCTATAAAATCCCGGGGTTCACTCCCACTTGTCAATCCGGACTCTTGCTCCTCTCTTGCATCAACAATATCATTTATGGAATCTTCTTCTTTCGGTATAATCTCACTTGCACCGTCTGTCTCGACTTTTCCTTTTTCACGTCCTCTCCCACAACTGAGCCCAACTTGTGATGCCTTCTTGCTCAAGCTACCTTTCATATCTTTTTTGGCATACTAAAACGATGAAGCGTCTAGGGTTGTTGAGTTCTTCGCTCTTTTTTTTTTTTTGCAAAATAGCATATGGCTCATTCAACATCAAAGGCCCTGGGTTCCTCATATTTTGGTAATAACGACCCATTTTTTCAATTTGGTCTTAATTGAGTTTTCCTTCCTTATGATCATTATGCATTTGTGTACAAAAGATATCTCCTAGAAAAATATCATTACTTGTGATTATGATATGCAAGATATTTAAGTTTTAATAATACAAATAAAAATAATAAATATAATACACAAGATAATTTTACTTACCTAGAGAAATAGGTGTTCGTTGGAGACCTTCATCTTCTTCGACATTCACACTGTCCCATCTTATTTGCTTCCAAAATCTACGTATATCTTGCAAAGTAATCGGCCTACCAACTTGGATGACAGTTGCAAACTCGTGCACACAAGAAATTCCATAAGTGCATCTCTAATATTAATCGTGACATTCTGACTCATATTGCCCCCCAATGCTCTTTTGTGATTCTCAATGAGGTATTCCATGCATGTGTTGGATATCTTGTATAAGACCTTGACAAACATCAGATTATCTTCTACTTCTAAAATGTGAAGGTCACGTGTCTTCTCCAAAGAACACATCATTTTATGATTATGATCATTAAGCATCAAGTCAATGTTCTGAATAACATTGTCAAATTCACCTTGTGATCACGTCAACGTATTCTTTAATAATGAGTGTGCACTCTTAACCTACAATAAAATATCAATATTTATTATTATTACTGCAAGATATTGAAGTTATTAATAATACAAATAAAAATAATAAATATAATACACAAGATATTTTTTTTCTTACTTGTTTGTCGTCGTTGTTCCAAAGTGATGATATCTATTCGTCCATGCTCGAACAAGACATTCCTTGAATATTGTCAACCAAGTATTCTCAAGATAGGTCATAAGGTTTCACTTATTACCCCATTTCAATTTCATCTTGTAAAGTCTCTCCTCATAAGTTGTGTTAGAGTGTGAAGAGAACAAAACCATACAATTTTGTTTGAACTTATTTGTTTTGCAACCGAACGTGTCTTGTACCATCCATTTTCTTCAATGTTTCGTATCAAGTGAACGTTGCAAATTATATGTTTTGCATTAGGGAAGACCTTTCCGATGGCGTTGACGAGGGCTAGTTCCTGGTCTGTCATAATCACGTTTGCTAGCCGATCACCACATAATATCCCGACATGAATATAAATGCGACGGCAAATGTTTTTTCCGTGCTAGTGAATTCAACCACCTCCAACATCGACATTTCGTACCTAATATCATATAAAATAATTGAATCAAATTGAAAAAATAAATTATACACATTAACAGGTGCAATAAGATAATAACTGGGTTGTCTTGTAGGTTGTGTCAATCACGAGGACATACAAAAACGTGTTCAACCAATAATTTGATCTATGGACAGCGTCGTTGTGGTAAGGTCATAATGCTAGAGGAATCATTACCGCCAGGCATATAAGGGGAGGTCATAAGCGTCTATACCGTAAAATCGATTTTCGACGGAATGAAAAAGACATATATGGTAGAATCGTAACCATAGAATACGACCCTAATCGAAATGCATACATTTGTCTCATACACTATGGGGATGGTGAGAAGAGATATATAAAATGTCTTTGACATATGGTGGCTCAAGACAAGATAATCATTTTTGTCCCGGAAAGATTCCTATAATCCGTGTAATAATTGCGCTCTCCTAAAAAATGCAAGGTTTGGTGTGTTATCGTCCTCCCGCTTTTATCTTCGATCTTCAGCTTATTCCAAGCGTTGTAAATTTGTTGTGTAGATGTGACATTTTGTCACATTTTTGAGATATTCCTTTCGAAGCATATGCATTTTTTTTACCAGTGTAACGCCGGAAGCGAAACTGAATCTCACCTTTTGCATTTGCTCGTTTGTGAGCCGACCCAAAAATGAATGACCTGCTAGTGACGGTAGAATATTGTGGTTGTAATTACCGTGAACCACGGTAATCTTCCACTTAGTTGGCACAACTCCATTGATCCGTTGTACTTATCCTTCACTATCTTACATTTATAATCCCTTTTCTTTGAGTTCGATCCACGCCTTTTCGAATGATCAACATCATCCTTCTTCACACTCTTCCTCCTCACAAATTTCTCACGCACCAATATAACCTTCTCATATTGATGATTACTCAACTTGTATGATTTTAATATGATCTTCACACATATGATGTTTTCTACCTTTCTCACGAACCCAATTAACTATAGAATCTTTATCCAACAAATATTATTCAACTCCAAATACATCCGAATAATCTACTTCCTCTATTTTGGGTTGATTTTCCGTTTCATTCATAAACTATATTATATATTACAAACTTGTAAATATATCTATATCTCGCATTTAAAGTTATTAATACAAAATATGGCAAAACATACCTCATTTCGCAATTCATCGTCGGAAGAAATACTGCCGGCATCATTAGATGCCATTCTTCTTCTTATTTTTTTTAGAATGAGAGAAATTTAAGATAAATAACGATGATATATATATATATATATATATATATATATATATATATATATACACACACACTCTTAATACATGCGTTGTCGTACTAAATATGATTGTTGTCACTCCAACTACGCTCCCTTATGCGTAGTTGGAGTGTTTTCTTTTTAATTATATCTTCAACTACGCTTCCCAAAAGTATAGTTCTCGAGTGTGGTCTAAACGATTGTCTTGGAAGATGTCGTAGTCACATGCCCCTTGTTGATCATATTGATCGTGATTGTGCTTAAGATCTCCGAAGATCCTCCATCTAGGTGGGGGCAACGTCGTGAGATCCACATCTCCGCAGGAAGTATGCCATCCACTAAAAAGGTTTCTACCATCCTGCTTCCCGGCGGCGAGACACCGCGCTAGTTCATCTAGCCCGTGTCCTCTTCATGTCTTACCAGCCTCGAGTGTTTCGCGTCTTCTCCCAATGTGTAGTTGTTCCGACTTTTTGGATTTTTCTCACATTTCCGGTTTTTGCTTGCGGTGATTGTATTGTTTCCCTTTTGGTTTTTCTATTTGCATGACGGTTTGCCCGTTTGTCGGTTGTCGGCCTCTCGATACACCAATTATCTATGGTTTAATCGAGCCTCTTATCTTTTTGATAAAAAAAAAACTAGGCCCCTAACAAAATCAAATTAAGGAAGGTGATTTGGGTGTTTAATTAAAATTGAAATAAAAAAATGCCGAAAATTGATAAGTGGTAGTTAGGGCTACGATTAAGAAAGGTGATTTGGGTGATTAATTAAAATTGAAATAAAAAAAAACTGCCAAAAATTGATAAACCGTTTGAAATATTTTGGAAACTTTATTTTGATGATTTTATAAATCATATTGAGTGGGCTATTTCCGTCATTCTTAAATCAAGTCACCGGATTTCAAGCAAAAAATATTGTCTTATGTACATATCTTACACATACGTACATATCTTACACATATGTACATATCACATATGTACATATCTTACACATACGGAAGTAAGTTAACATATACATAAGCAAATTACATTTTCTTATGTACATATCTTACACCTCAATTTATATTGTAGATATTCTTATGTACATATCTTACACATACTTGTATCGACATATACATACGAACTATGAAGAACGCCATAGCAGAAGAAAAGCAACGTCGTTTTTTTCCGAAAAAGTAGACGCTCAATTCACATTCCACGTTTGAAGGAAAACTATAACAATAAGTTCCATAATTAATTATTTAAAATAATTAGCTTATTTAATTAGTCAAATTAATAAAGTTAATTAAGGAGTGAGAAAATCATGATTTATGGAGAATCTTTAATTTTGTTTATAATTTATTTTTTTTTATAAAAATTTGGAGGGACCTAGTTTGTCAACGTATAAACAAAATGACCTCATTTATCCACTTGATATATAAACTGCCTACTTAGCCAACTCATCCAAAGAAAATTACGCATGTGAAGTGCATAACTTTAAATACTAATAGAGATTTTCGTCGGTACGTCTAATTACTCATAAGAACCGATCACAAGGCTAATATAAAAATATAGATTGTATCACAAATCTAACCTTCAAGCATGTGAGAGCGGGAAATTAAAAAACAGTTTTTTTTTCCACCTAGAACAAATCATTCATTCAACCTATGTAAATTTTAATTGATCCCATTTTAAAAAAAAAAGAATAGAAATACGGACAAAAAATTGGATGCTTTTTTGGCTTCTATTTGAAAGATATGATTATTAAGAGCTTTTTGGATAATTACTTAAATAAATTGTTAAATTAAATCTTGATAGTTGATAAATGTTACAGTTTAGATACGTTTATTATTATTTTTTTAATTTTCTGGGGAAGATCCGGATTTACCTAAATTTTGTGATCATGAAATCACTTATTTTATAAGTGTGTCACACTTTTATCACAATTTTTACGAAGTTGGAATTGAGATATGAATTGAGTGAGAAATAAGATTGAGTTGATGTTGAAATAAAGCACTTGATTAACATAAACTAGTATACTATTATTTATAGAGGCTTAAGTGATTTATAACCGGTCTAACCATAGATTGTAAATTATAAATCTTATTAGATGAACATAATTATATTTTTGGGCATACTATTTGATACTATTTATAATTACTTAATCTTTTGCAGGTGATATAAAATAACATTATCAATAAATTCCTAGAATATTCTTCAATCTCTTATTATATATAGTTTTAAGTTAAAATTCCTTAAAAGAAATTCAATTAGTTAAATTATCATTTAAATACAATTTTATTAATTATTTAAACAATTTTAAAATTCCAAGCAAAACGCACCCTAAATAACACACGTTAATCCTAATTACTAAATAACACACGTCATTCCTAACTATTGTTAGCAAACTTATATACACTCATTTACCATACACCATAATATAGTCACATCAAAAAAAGTAGAGGATAAATCAAATCACAATTACTTTTTGCATTTAAATAATTAATTTTTTTATTGTAATCATTACATGATTATTTTTTTGTGATTATTATTATTTTCAAATAGTTAAATAGTATATGTAGGTTGTATTTATTGTTTTACCATTTTTATTTTAATGTGTTTTTATTATAGATTTCATTTTTTCTTTAGAGTTCGCTTTCGTTGTTTGTTTCACAATATTAAATTTATTTCTTCATAAACGTAATCGAAGAGGGAAAATTTCATAAATACTAAATAAATTAACATATTGTTGTAATAAACAATACAACATTTAGAAGACTAAGACAACTATAATTAAGGTACGGGTCGATTATTTATAACACGAAGGTCCCGAAACGTTGCAATTCGAGTTGCATATTTGACATCCATTCCGTCTACACTTGGGTCATGTGCGATGTTCCAATAGGCAAGAATAGGTGGTATTGGACAACCCTCTGTGCAAGCCATCTAAAAAAATAGGAATTGAATTTAGAAAAAAATCTAAATTCATAAGATTATTTAAGAAAGTCATTATACTCACTGGGATAAAATGATGATGGCGTCGGTCCCGAGCTAGATAACCGATAGATCCACTTGTAGGGGCACCTGGGGCGGGTTCTTTTGCAACGAGCGGGAGGCTTGTATGTGCCGCATTCCAATCCAAATATACGAGTGTGCACTGAAAGACCGTCGCAAACAACACGCCACATAAGGGCATGTACATCCAGTGTGTGAAAGGCGCCACAACACCCTCGTGAAACCAACCAATGCTACCCTGCATCTGCTCAAGGGTCATGTTTTCTTCGTTTAGGAATATCCAATACCGGTCAGGGTTTTGAGTAAGCTCTGTCAACAAAGTCATGCGCATTTGTGGCCACTGATCCTCCCCATGCCCAACAACACACAAAGAGCTCGAAATCCACAATTACCATCACCAGTAACATCCCTAAGGAAACCGACGTACGGAACCATAAAACTCTCGAAATTCTCGACGCCAAAGTCATAACCTCCTATCACAATCGGCACATTCGGATCACGTTCTTTTTGTTTCGCTTTCTCAGCTTCTTTTCTGTTTCTTTCATCCCTTGTCTTGTCCTTTTTTTCTCGCGTGTGTTCAAAGCCTGATTTCTTGCGCGCATTTGGGTTCTTCCTTGGTCTTCCCTTCGTATTTGCATTTTGTTCAGGTGCTTCTATGAACACGCTCTCCGGATCTTTAAGTGTCCTCCACATGGTGCCAAGTTGTTTTATTTGGTAATCCGACAGTGTACCCGTCTCTATCGCTGTCCGAAGGTCCTCCACAACCACCTCATTTACGTCAACTTGAACAGACACACCTGAGGCATCAACCGTGGTTTCAAACCAGTGAATTTGACGCCAGAAGACGTCAACATCCGTTTCCACGAAGATGCCTCCTTCACGAATAATGTTTGCAATTTCATGGACACAAGGTATGCCATATGTACTCCTAGTATAGCAGTTTATGCACTCTCGGTTGTACATTCCGGAACAGGTCTTCATGAACTCATCATGTAGCAAGGTGAGACAATAATGGGATACATTTTGCAATAGGAATATGAAAATCGGTAAATCTCGCACTTTGTTTGGGACTCTGAAGCGTGATTGCTCTAATGATGCCATCAATTGTCGGAATTCGCCCCTCAACATTCTATGAATGTGTTCCAAACAAGTATCAAGACGGTAGTTCCTCGTATCCAAATCTTTCTTGAAAACCGAATGAGCGGATTCAACCCTGTTATTACATGAAAATTGATCATGCAACTTATTAATGCAAAATAAAGACTATATATCACATTGATATGGTTCATAATCGGGTTTTACCTGCTGGATGCTCGATTGCCTATGTGCATGTGTTGATCCGTTAGAAAACTTACTATTTTTTCAGCATGAACTAACCAAGTCGTGTGAAGATATTCCATTAGACCCCAACGAGTCCCCCATGTGTCATTCATCTCTTGGAGTCTGGACTCGTAAGTCTCAATGGACTTGGACATGAAAAGAATACGACATTGATCCAAAAATTCCTTTTGTATCGACGCCGAGCACGTTTTATTGTAGGCATAATCCTCTATGTTGTTTTGTACATGCCACGTGCACAACATATGATGTGACTCTGGAAACGTGTTAGGAAGCGCTTTCAAAAGACCAAGCTCCCTATCCGTCATTATAACTCTCGGTTTTGCGTTGTTACACCAACCTCGTACCTGATGCAACACCCAAGTGTATGTTTCTTCGGTCTCTCTCATGATGAAAGCGAAACCCACATGAAAATTCTTTTTAGTCGACGTCTATCCAACAATTTCAAGAAACGACATCTTGTAACTGAATATCACATGTAATTTTAGTGTCATGCTAAAGAGATAATAACATATATAATCAAGTTATCTATAGTCTTACGTGTTTGTGTTATACGTTGTATCCATGAACATGATGCATGAGAATTTCTCCCACAATAACAACGACGTGGGGTTTGCAAACGTGATGTCCTGCAATCGGCCATCATCCGATAATCGCCATGCGGTCACATATTGTCCCGAATACAACATCTTCAAAAGCAATTGTGTAGTGTTCAATTGACCCCCCATCTTGGATTGTGGAAATTTTGAACGGGCATTGTAGATTTGTTGCCTACTAGTCGCGTTTTCATCATATCTAGCCCGAAGCATTTCGATTGTCGGTTTCGGTTTCACCCCCGCCATTGTCATGTCAATAACCTCATTATATTGGACACTCGACAACCGTCCTACGTATGCGTGTCCTTCAAAGTGTTTTGAGAGTCCGTGGTTATGTGACCCACAATGGACCGCCAACCTCCACACACTTTGAGTGACTTCATAACCATGCAACATGAATGGACAATCTATCTTCTTCGATGCACAATCCCGTTTTTTTATCGGGCGATCATTTTCGTCAACCACTCTCCCTTTCACGTTTCTTTTTGAACCGTATTGTTCGCATGCAAGGTGGACCAAACCGTATTGTCGTGTCGACGAAGGATTCCACGACCTAGCTATGGTCAAGACCATACCGTGTTCCATACCCGTGGCTCGAGCCCACCCTATCATATCCTCCCTTGAAGGCCACCACCGATCCGTCGTGAAAGCTGATGAGTAGTCTACTTCGGGTCGGACCACAAGAGGTCCACCAACACCCACATCATATGGGTCATAACTCTACAAAATAGTAGGATTACAAAATAGTCTCAAATTTCAAACCTAAGTCCAAAATATTAGGGGGAAAATAAAAATATACCTAGCTAGGTCCAACAAAGCTTAAAATTTCTAATAATTTCATAGTAAGTCCAAAAATTCAAGCCTAATTCCAAAATATTAGAAAACAAACATAAAATATACCTAGCTAATTTCAACAAAGTTTAAAATGTCAAATATTATTATTGTAATACCAATATTTCAAACCTAAGTCCAAAATATTAGGAAAAATAAATAAATTATACCTAGATAATTTCAACTACAATATCATAGTAAGTCTAAAACTTCACACCTAAGTCCAAAATATTCGGAAAAAATAAAATACACCAAAATATGTCCAACTAAATTTAAAATGTCAAATATTATCATAGTAGTTCTAAAATTTCAAACTTAAGTCCAAAATATTAAGGAAAAAAAATCAAATTTACCTAGCTAATTCCAACTAAGATTAAAATATTATACAATATCATAGTAATTCCAAAACTTCAAACCTAAGTCCAAAATATTTGGGGGGGGAGTAAAATTTACCTAGCTAATTCCAACTAAGATTATAATATCAAACAATATCATAGTAAGTCTAAAACTTCAAACCTAAGTTCAAAGTATTTGGGAAAAAAATAAAATATACCAAACAATGTCCAACTAAGTTTAAAATGTCAAATAATATAATAGTAAGTCCAAAAATTAAACCTAACTCTAAAATATTAGGAAAAGATAAAATTATACCTAGCTAAGTCAACTAAGTTCTAAGATATCAAATATTATCATAGTAGTCCAAAATTTCAAACTAAGTCCAAAATATTTTTTTAAAAAATTAAAATATACTTAGCCAAGTTCAACTAACTTTAAAATAAGAAGTCTAAATTTCCAAACCTAAGTCTAAAATGTTAAGGAAAAAAACAAGCTATAAGTTTAAAAATGTCAAATAATATCATAGTAAGTCTAAAATTTCAAAGCTAAGTCCAAAAATATTTAGAAAAAAATAAAATATACGTAACTAAGTTCAACTAAGTATACAATATCAAATAATAGCATAGTAAGTCCAAAATTTCAAACCTAACTCCAAAATATTAGGAAAATAAAATAAAATTTACCTAGATAAGTCCAACTAAATTTAAATAATATTATACTAAGTCCGAAGTATTAGGGAAAAAAATATACCTAGCTAAGTCCAACTAAATTTAAAATATAAAATGATATCATAATAAGTCCAATGCTATAGCCTATGTCTAAAATTTTAGGAAAAAAACGATAACATACCGGATTTTGACTCGAATCTTGTTCATCGGAACGACGACTTGAACTCCCCTTTTTCCCGATAATTGAACGCAACCACGCCATTTATCTTCAATAATATTTTAATAACAAAAACAAAATATATGTGGAACAAAGAACAAACATAAACAATATTTGAGCCTAAAACATTAGTTACTCTCAATGTTTATGATTGAAAAAATGAAATCAAACAATCTTATATATATTGAAAAAGACAAAGCAAACTCATTTATGCAGCCAACTAACAACTAACCATTTATGTCTTGAGTAATGAAAAAAAAATGAATTGCTCATTGTTGGACAGAAGGAGTCCCGCTCAATTCTACAAGATAATGCTAGTGGGGTGTTCAATTTCTTTTTATTTTTTACTTTAGTATTAAACAAGGTTGGTGGGCTGTAAAAAAAAGAGCTGCTTCTTCCAATAAAAGTGGGTAGTTTAATTAATTTTTATTTATTTTTACTTTAATTATTAACCAATTTCCAATGTACTTTGACTATATTTTATTGGTTACTTTTTATAAATTTTGATGTGAATTGAAATTGGTTACTTTTTTTAAGTGAATTGACTATTTCATGGTGTATTTATCACATCCCTTTCTTATCTTCACGTATAAAATTTGGAAAGTAGGTCAATCAAGAAAGTAATTTCACTAATTTGTCTATTTTCTCAAAAACATAAAAAGAAAACAAAATTGGGTAAAGAAGGGTTTTGTAGTGCAGAACTGCGTCGCAACCTCCTTTTCCTTTCCAATCTCTCTTCTCCCTCCTGAAGAGAGGAATTCAATTCTTCTCTATCGATCAATAGCATCAGTGTTCTCTATCGATTTATCCAATTCATATAATGAGATTCCGCGATTTTGGGATCCGAGTGCCTTGTTTATTTGCTGTTACTAGTTCTTCGATTCTTTTTCTCTTCCGATTCGAAAGTTTATTATCGTCGAGTTATGCAGACTGAGCAGACAGGTAATAGCTTGAGACCAGGTGGAGGAGCCAATCGAGATGCTCAGTTCTTTGTTTCCCGATTCAATTATAGGATACTGAACAAACTTACTCCTGAGAAGTATGATCTCCCGAGAGGTCAACTGATTGATTCTGGCATTACCTCACCTGATATCCTTGAGGTTACAATCATCATGCAGCAATCCTTTCGCTATTTACCGCTGATTATTTGTTAGGCTAATTCATATTTTCAAATATAAATATTGTGATATTGGGTCACTCCGGAAGGTGAAGGAACATTCCGGAAGACAGCGGAATATTCCGGAAGAAGGAGGAATATTTCGGAAGGTGATGTAACATTCCGGAATATGGTGGTACCTTTTGGAATGAAGTGGAATACTCCGGATGGTGACGGAACTTTCCGGAAGGAGGCGGAAAATGATGGAGACATCTAGAACTCGACGGAACCATGTAGACTAGCTTAGAAATCTAGGGAGAGTTCTAGAGTTGTATAGGATTGTGTGAGAAGGCTCCGGAATTATCTAGGAGAATCGAGTTCCGGAACCTTCCCGTAGAGGAGGTGGCCATGACTATAAATAAGGGAGGCCACCCCACATTTGTGTAACTCTATCCACAAGAGAGTAATAAAAGGCTTCTAAAGAGAGCTTGTAAGTGAGGTTTTGTTCGAGTGTGAGTGCGCAACAAAATACCCGTTTATATATACTCGGAGAGTCGGGAACGCGGAGTTTTCCCCAACATTATTTGTTGTTTCTGTAAGTTGACGAGTGATTGTATATTCTTCTACTTCAGGGAGTAGTCTCGCTCATATTTGATAAAGCAGTCCTGGAGCCAACGTTATGCCCTATGTATTCCCGATTGTGTTCCGATCTCAATGCAATTCTTCCTTCATTTCCACCTGAGGAACCTGATGGAAAAGAAATCACTTTCAAGAGAGTTCTTCTGAACAAGTGCCAGGAAGCATTTGAGGGTGCTGAAAAGCTAAGGGATGAATTAAGACAGATGACTGCACCTGAATTGGAGTCGGAGCGAAGGTACATAGAAAAGATGCTTAAGCTGCGTAGCCTTGGGAATATCCGTCTGATTGGAGAGCTTTGTAAACAGAAGATGATACCTGACAAGATCGTCCACCACATTGTTCAGGTCCTTCCCTTGGATCGTAGTCCTATTGCTTTGCTATAAAGAATAAATGAAACACTATTTAGTCGTTTAGCTATTTTTTGACGGTTCTGTGTGGTAGTATAGGAACTGCTTGGACCCGACGACAAGAGTTGCCCTGAAGAGGAAAATGTGGAGGCAATATGCCAAATCTTTAATACCATTGGCAAGCAACTTGATGAGAGCCCAAGGTCCAAGCGCATTAATGATACTTACTTCAATAAGTTGAAGGAATTGTCCACACACCCCCAGCTAGCTGACCGTCTTCATATTATGGTTCGGAATGTCCTTGTTCTGCGATCAAACAACTGGGTGCCAAGGCGTGAAGAGGTTAGTTCTAATTCATATTTCCTTTTCCTTTGAGTAAGGGTCTGTTTGGTATCGACAACCAAGTATCAGTTTCAAACAAGGGTGTGGCTCATACCGGTATATGAATGGCTAATATCCAATTACGGATACCAAACAAGCCCTAGGTTGATCTGCATCTTATATAGTAGGAAGAACAGTATAGCTACCGATTCCAAATTTCCTCTTCCTTTCTAAAGTATTTACAGGTGAAAGTCATGACCTTAAATGAAGTCCACAGTGAAGCTGAAAGGAATCTAGGGCTGCGACCTGGTGCAACAGCTGGCATGAGGAATCCCCGTGTTGTAATTTCTGGTGCTCAAGGAAACATAAACTCTGATAGATACCCTGGGACCCGTCCTGGCACCGGTGGTATGATGCGTGGGATGCCTCACACTAGAAGTTTGCTTGGAATGCCTGGGATGGATAATATCAACCCGGAGGACGATTCGTAACACCATTGGCTGGAAAACCGACTCCTTTGAACTCAAAGTTGTTACCCCAAGCAAATACTGGTCTTGTTAATTGGTGGTTAAACTAGTGCGCCCTCCTGCAGGGTAGTAGTCCGCCATCCCGGTCAGCTAGTTTCACTCCAACAAGTGTGGACTCGCCAAAGGAAAAACCCACTTGTTACAGTTTGTAGGAGAAAGAGAGATTTGAAACACGATGGAATTGTGACTGAATGATTGCTTGCTTGTTATTGCATGTATTGTATGTAAATATTGCTTGCTTGTTATTACATGTGATGTATGTATTTATACAATGTTTGTAACTAATTCAGTTACACTGTTACTCCAAACACCCCTCAAACTAGGAATTGTGTGCGGTTTGGAAACTAAACGATCTTGTTGAAGAGAAGAAACAATTTTAGTCAATATATGGGCTAATTAATCTATGGTAAGAACATGGTATAACTGTAGAAGATCTTCCATGATCTTGTCTCCAGTAAAATGCAGTCAATCTCGGTGTGTTTAGTTTTTTATGGAAGACTGGGTTTTTGCTTATTTGAATGGCGGAGTTGTTGTCATGGTGTAGATGAATTGATTGGGGTGGTTGCAAGCGCAATTTCAATAATAAGCGAACCAACCACATAATCTCAACGGTAGCTTAAGCCATGACTCGGTATTCTGCATTTGCTGAGCTCCTAGAGACAGTGCTTTGTTTCTTTGACTTCCAGCTTATAGGGGATGTACTAAGTAAGATGGCGTAGCCACTCACACTTCGTCTTGTATAAGGACAGGAAGCCCAGTCAAAATCAGTGTAGGCCAAGAGTTTAGGTTGATCACAACTATTGAGTAAGATGTTATTCCCTATTGTGCCTTGCATGTATCGCAATGTGTGGTGAAGAGCGTCCATATGAGAAGAGTATGGTTCTTGCATAAATTGACTGAGACTTTGGACGACAAAACATATATCTGGTCTCGTATTGGTCAGAAAGTTGAGCTTGCCTATAAGAGATCTATATAGGGAAGCATCTGGAAGTGGTGTACCGTCATGAGGAAGAAGTTTGAGATGTAATGGTAGTGGAGTTGACGTTGTCTTGCCAGGAGATAGATTAGCTTCAGCCAACAATTCCAAAACAAACTTCCTTTGAGCAAGAACGATGCCAGATGATCTGTGAGCTACTTCAAGCCCTAGGAAAAAAATGAAGAATCCCAAGGTCTTAAATGCTGAATGTGTGATCCAAAAATGCCTTGAGGGAGACAATTGTAGCTTCACTCGACCTTGTGACTAAAAGATCATCAACCTATATAGTAATAATGGACCAATGGTGATATCTTAGCCAACACGTTTAAGAAGTAAGGAATAGTCGTTTTTAGATTGCTGAAAGCCTTGTTCAACTAGGGTAGTGGTGAGACGATCGAACCATTGGCGTGATGCTTGCTTTAGGCCGTATAAGGACTTCTTTAGCTTGCATACAAGGGACAAGGGATTAAGGGTACTAGGTGACAGTCTCATGTACACGTCCTCAAATAAATTACCATGAAAGAACGCGTTGTTCACGTCCAATTTAATGAAGAATCTAGCCTTTGGAAGCAACAATGGCAAGAATTGTTCGAATGGTGGTCATCTTAACAACGACAGAAAATGTCTCGTGATATTCAATACCTTCTCATTGATTAAATCCTTTAGCAACGAGGCGTGCTTTGTATCTTTCTAGGCTTCCATCCGCTTTCAATTTAACCTTGAAAACCCACTTGCAACCGATTGTTTTTTTGTTAGGGAGGAGAGGAGTTAAGTCTCATGTGTGATTGCGTTGTAGAGCCTGGTATTCCTTGTTCACAACCTCAATCAAATTTGGATCTTTGGAAGCTTCGGTGTAGGTTGTAGGCTCAAAATAAAAAAAAGCAATATGTAAAGAAGGAAAGAGGATGTACATGGTGATGGAGAGCATGAGTTATACGTGCAAATGAAATCAGATAGGTAGGATGGTTGTTTGGTGAGTCGACTAGAGCGTCGAGGTTGGGAAGATGAGGCAGGTAAGATGGAGTGGTGGGTAATGGTGTTTGGATGAGGTTGTGATTTCATAGTGGGGCTAGATGACTGTGATGATGGAGATGTAGTGTTGATATGCTCATTAGAAGAAATGTCGTGATCATGAGAGAACTGGAGAGGGAGAGATAGGCAAGAAGATAAGGGAATTAATGGTTGAAATGTTAGAAAGAATAGGTCGGGGGAAGGTGAAGTTGGTGATGCGTGATGGAAAGGTAAGTATTTCTCATGAAAGACAACATCGTGAGATACAATGATTTCCCTTGTATATAAGGAGAGAACTTTGTACCCTTTTTGGCCATATGGGTATTCAATGAAAACACAAGGTTGAGCACATGACTCGAATTTACCTCCGTGAAATTTTGGTGTATGAGCAAAGCATAAGTAACCAAAGACTCAAAGGTGGTCATAAGTTGGTTGTTTGTGAAATATGGTTTCATAAGGTGTCTTGTGATCAAGGATAGGTGCAAACCGTCCATTAATGAGATACGTGGATGTCAAAATGCACTCTCCCCAATACGAATATGGAAGTTTGGATTGGAAATAAAGTGACCTAGCTACCTCCAAAAGATGTGCACCATTGCGTTCTACAATGCCATTTTGTTGTGGGGTGTATACACATGATGTTTGGTGGGCAATACCTTCTATGGAATAGAAAAGTAGGGCTTCTTTGCTTGATAACTCAAGGGCATTATCCGATCTTATGTGTTTAATCGTTGTCTTGAATTGGTTCTTTATCACTATGACAAAAGATTTCAAGAGGGATAAGGCATTAGGCATTGCTTTTGTGTGACATTAGATAGGTCCATGTGCAACATGAATGGTCATCAAAAATGGTGAGAAAGTAGGAAAAACCATTATGTGTTTGATGTTTATAGGGACCACATGTGTCAATGTGGATAAGATCAAAGATGTGGTTGTATCTTGTGAAGGAAATGGGAAAGGCATGCCTATGTTGGCGCGCTTGAGGGCATATGGTACAAATAAAATGATTCTTGGAGACATGAAGCTTGTTATTGACAAAATGAATTTGATCAAAGGGCATATGGCATAAACGACAACGCCACAACTCAATAGAAAGTAGACTATGTGTAAGATGTATAGAAAAAACATCATTGTTGGAATTATTACAAGTTTCTGAGGTAAAAGATGAACCAAGAGCAAGAGACATAACAACCACGTATAGCCCTCTAAATGCTCGTCCAATCACCAACCGATTCTTTGTCGAAGGGTCCGGGATAATGCATGCATGAGGAGTAAATAAAATATGAGATGTCAAGTCATTGGGCAATTTATTGATATAATAAGGTTGAATTGGAAGTCTGGTACGTGGAGTACATGAGACAATGTGAGTTTGTCATTGATGGAAACAATGTCATGGTGTGCAACGGGAGCACATTTGCCATTTGGCATGGTGATGAAGGATGAGCTGGTTATAGGAGTATTTGAAGTGAAAATATCAAGGTTGGGTGTGATATGGGTAGTAGCACCGCTGTCCAATATCTATTTCAAGTTAAGGTTAAAAGACAAGAAACAATAAGGCTTAACACCAAGAAGGCAGCTTGATCATTGATAGAATCTTGGGATCGTTTCTTGTCTATCAGAGCAAGACCGGAGGACATCTGTTCTGAAGTGAAAAAACTTGAGATGAAAGGAGCAACTAGCTTATGTCCCGCTGGGTAACCAACTATTTTCCAGCACTTGTTGGTGTCGTGACCTGCGATCTTGCAATGTCCACACCATGAGAGGCTTCAAATTAGTGATGTTGGATATCCTATCAACTTCCAACATCGATCGACATCGTGACCTTTAACTTTAGGGACGTGCACTTTGATTGGAACTTGGTCTAGAATTAGGAATTGAATGTCCTCGAGGAGTCTGCTTGAAATAATTGCGGCAATGTTGAGAGTATAATGCCGAGGCATTATCATCCAATGTTGAACTATTAGAGAGAGTTCTCTTACTTTTTTCTTGAAGAAAGAACTTATATACTTCATTAAGAGTTGGACTGAGATGCATCATCAAAATACGAGAACAAACGAGATTAAATGATTCATTGAGACCGACCAAAAACTGAATGATTTGTTGGCCATGAATCATGACTAGGGCAACAACATTGGAACCACATTTGTAGATGTGATTCGCCAAGGCAATAGCATAATCATCCCAGATTTTCTTCATGCTAGTGAAATAAGAAGTAATCGATTCATTATGATGCGGGGATAAGCCGCAGTTCCCGATCTAGATTGAAAGTCATTAATTGGGATAAAAATCGGGTTGTTCTATAGAGAAAATCAGCCGATTTTCCTCAAGAACAGGTCGATTTTTTGACAAACTCATAACACGTATTAGTGGTTGATATGGAAAGATAAGAAGATGAAATGGAATGATATTGAAAGGAATAAGGAAAATATAAAACTAAGATAGTTCCGCAAAAGCACATTGACCAAGAATGTGTCAAAACCCTTAAACGAGAAGATTACCTTAACCCGTACTTTTTTAAACTTACCAAGTCTTCTAATTAAGATAAGCACAAAGAGGGACTAGAATTGACCAGAAGTGCCAACCTTCAATAAGATTGACACACACAATCACAATCTAGCAAGGACTTCACAAACAATTCAATCAAAAGCTCTCTTTATTGATTAGATGATTTAATGAATAAAACACAAACTTCGTGGATGAAATTGCAAGTCTCACAAATTTTGTGGAAATATATCAAATCTAATCTACCTAATAATATCCCACTCTAAGACTATTTATAAGGGATACCCTCTATGTAAACTAGGAAAATATCTTTAAAAGATAATCTAGGAAATATATCTTTTTAAGAGAGACTTCCCTATTTTAAACTAAAAAATATATCTTTAAAAAATAATATAGGAAAGATATCTTCTTAAGAGAGACTTTCCTATTTTAAACTAGGAAATATATCTTAAAAGATAATCTAGGAAAAATATTTTTTGAAGAGAGACTTTATTGTTTTAAACTAAGAAATATATCTTTAAAAAGATAATCTTGAAAATATATCTTTTTAAGATAAACTAAAAAATAAGCCCAAAAATAGGAAAAAAAACTAATAACTTTTTTTAAGATTGTTTGAGAACTTTAAGGAAATAAAATTAAAAGATAGTTGCCAAAAATAGAAGATCATGACCGGATCTTGCAAACTCGTATGAGAGACAGAAAATCGGGTAAGAAAATCGGCCGATTTTCGTGGGAAATAGTTCGGTCAATTTTTATGGGAATTGGTCGATCATATTTGCAAATTGTAAGCGCTCCTTCCTTGAGTTTCTCTCGCTTCTAGATTAGTGAATGATCTATGTAGCGTAGACGTAGATGCTATCAAGGATGGTCCCACATCAGATTATCTTGCAATATGAGAGATAGTTCCTTCTAAATTTAGTAGAGACTTGTCCGATTAGATTTGTCAAATCGAATCGCCAATTCAGTCCACATCTGAGCGGAGGTGTTGCAAAATAACACCGATTCTCCAATCTCTTTCTCCATAGAATGTAGAAGTCATGAGATGAGCATATTGTTCCCATTTAGAAATCATCTTGGGATCAAAATTAGGTCGTTCGCAAACGTCATTGATAAAGGATAGTTTGTTCTTGGCTGAAAGCGAGACTTCTACTACTCTCTTCCAACGTGAATAATTGGAACTGTTGAGAAGAGTGATATACAATTTGAGGGAGGGAGCGTCAGAGTGATGAAGTTGGATATGAAGTAAGAAGGCATCATTAATGATGGGAGGATCATCATGAGATTCTTGTGTGTTTGCCTTGGCAAAAGCTTATAGAGCCTCTGATATCATGCTACAGTTTGTAGGAGAAAGAAAGAGAGAGAGAAATTTGAAACACGATGGAATTGTGACTAAATGCTTGCTTACTTGTTATTGCATGTGACATATATATTTATACAATGTACACTGTTACTCCCAACACCACTCCACCGGATTCTGTGCCTGCTCCGATAAAGAACCAAGATGAACTCAAACGGAAAACCATTTCCCTTTTGGATGAGTTTTTTAGCGTCGTAATCCTTGACGAGGCATTACAAATTTACAATGCATTGAAGAGCTAAACTGCTCATCTTATCACCCTGAAGTAGTCAAGGAAGCTATCTCTATCGGTTTAGAGAAAAGCCAACCTCGGGTTGATCAGGTCTCAAAGCTTCTTGAGTACCTGCTTGAAAAGAAGGTATTGACCGGTTCTAATATTGCAACCGACTGTGTTTCCTATGGTTCAACAATGGTTGATATCTCCATTGATCTCCCCAAGGCCCCGAAGAATTTAGGAAAAATTATCGGAAAACTTATCTTGGCTGGATGATTGTTGGAAACTCAAACATCCGAAGATTGTGAATTCGCATCCTTCGGCTCAGGGAATGTTGGAAACTCAAGCATCCGAGGTTGAGGCTTGTAAGGGCATTCTCTATGTAATGCATATATGATCTTCCCTCCGTTTTCCGTTGAGTTAAAATTTTATGATACTTTGGTAGAACTAATTACACAAAGTTGTCTTCCATTATTTTGCTATTGTTCTCCTCTTCTTTTTGTGGAGGCGGGCTACAAACTTGCGATGGGAGGATATTGAAGACTTTGTCACAATTTTCATTTATTTTAATTCTTTTGAACTTGTATATTTATCTTTTTTTGGTGTCATAGTATTATCTTTTTTCTATTAATTTTCCTTGGATTTTTGGTCTTTGATACGTGCTTTATTGACATAATAATGTCACGGATATTCATCTTTATGCATTTTTTTTGGAGCCTTGAGATTATTGTCTTGGAAGTCCAAATTACCCCAAGCAATATTAGTTTTAGTTTTAGTAAATTTTCAAAAAGGGCTTTTTTGGTTCAGCTTTTATTTTTCTATTTTCAGTTTTTTCTTTTTAAAACCGGAAACATATATTTTTTTTGACAAAAACTACTCATAGTGTATTAAAATTCGTGATTTTTTAGTGTACCGGTTAAATTCTCTAGTTGTGGTGGTACGTCTATTAACTAGTTTTAGCTTTTTTTCTTCTTTTTAGTTTAATGTATTTTTATAAGAAAAAAATTCTTAAACTTACACATGTCAAAAATCTATCGGATGTGTTATCCACTTAGAGAGCAAGCAACACCCGTTGAATAATAAAAATGACAAATATACCAACTAGAAGAATTGACTAGAGGTAATGTTGTTTTAGCCAAATGGACTCCAGTTGAGTATAAATTTTATACAAGCTTTACATATGTTTATATTTAGGCCGTTTGAAAAATGAACGAGTTTGAACCGAATTTTTAAAAATTTGAACGTCAGTCATATCTGATTAACTCACCTCATATAACAACTCTAATCGTCACCTATATCCACGGGGCGATCTAAAGGAGATTGACATTACCGCTGATCGTTTCCTCTAGTCCACAAATTATCACACAAACCTGAACAACTTGAACCATGATAATATAAGAACCGAATCACAAGGTAATATAAAAATATAGATTGTATCACAAAGCTAACGGGCAAACATGCGTGAGTGGAAAACTAAAAAACAATATTTTTTTACTATAGAACAATCCTTCATTCAAATTATGTAAATATTAATGATCCCATTTTTAAAAAAAGAAATAAAATTACAGGAAAAGATTATGCCTTTTTTTTTTTTGGCTTCTATTTTTTTTGCAAGATATGATTTTTAAGAGCCTTTTTTGAATAGTTATTTAAATAAATTGTTAAATTAAATCTTGATAATTGATATAAATTTATTAGTTTTTTTAATAGATTTTTCCTGGGAAAGATCCGGATCTACCTAAATTTTGTGATCATGAAATCACTTATTTTATAGATATGTCACACTTTTAAGTTGGAATTGAGATATGAATGAAAGAAATAAAAATGAGTTGATGTTGAAAATAAAGCACTTGATTAACATAAACTAGTATTTTAGGTGATATAAAATAGCATTATCAATAAATTCCTAGAAAATTCTTCAATCTCTTATTTTATAGTTTTAAATTTAAATTCCTTAAAAAGAAATTCAATCAGTTAAAAATTAACAATTTAAATACAATTTATTAATTATTAAACAATTTTAAAATACCGAGCAAAACGCACCCTAAATAACACACGTCAATCCTAAATAACACACGTCATTCCTAACTATTGTTAGTAACACATGTCATTATATTTTTTTATCTTCACGTATAAATATTGGAAAGTAGGTCAATTGAGAAAAGTACTTTGTGTATTTTCTCGAAAAAAATTAAAAGAAAACAAAATTGGGTGAAGAAGGGTTTTGTAGTGCAGAACTGCGTCGCAGCCTCCTTTCCCTTCCCAATCTCTTCTCCCTCTTGAAGAGAGGAATTCAACTCTCCTCTATCGATCGATATTATCCGTGTTATCTATCAATTTATCCAATTCATATCATCAGATTCGGCGATTTTGGGATCCCAGTGCCTTTTTTTTTTTTTTTATTGCTGTTACTAGTTCTCCGATTCTTTTTCTCTTCCGATTCGAAAGTTCATCGAGTTATGCAGACTGAGCAGACAGGTATTAGCTTGAGACCAGGTGGAGGAGCCAATCGAGGTGCTCGGTTCCTTGTTTCTCGATTCGATTCCTCTTCTGCTGATCAGCTCGTGCGTTCGAATGTTGTTACTTCACTTGCTCTCAAGGTTTTTAGATCTTTACCCCTCTTACTAGTTTATTTAGACGTTTTTTTTGTTGTCGACTGTTTGATTTCATTGAAGTTTGAGATTTTTTTAGTCAAGCTGTTACCTTTGAGGGATTTGGATGTGTAGGACACTATAACGTTTGGGTAAGGGAGGTTGAAACTTTTTTTGGTGGACTCTTTGACCTAATCCTCGGTAACACAATGTGTAATCTAGCTTTAAACTTGGTAAAAAAAGTGAATCCATAGGGTTCAGGCTGGATAATTGGAGAGCCTACCTGCAGTGTCTGCACAATTCATTAAATTATGTAGATAAAGAAATTCATGACAAATTTGCTTCCTTTATGATCATGTTGTGTGTGCAAAAGCTCATGGTGGCAACCTTTTATCTTGTTTTTGGTCTTGACCACAAATCATGGTGTATTATGGTTGATTGCAAGAGTGCCTGTTCAATACATGTCTATATCACTATATGGAAAATTCAATAACATACCTTAGGGGCACATAGACACTTCTGTTTGGAGAGATTTGTGGGTTTGTGCCTAACATTGTACTTCTCTATGATCCCCAACCTTCATTCTATTTGTTGTCCCTACTATTAGAATGCTGTGGTCTGGGTTTTTGCTCATCAGTACCCTCTTGCAGAAAAAAGTTGACTTTCCTAAACAAAATTCCTGCTTGATGGAAGTTATGGAACTGGATCATTTAAATACACTTTCTTACAGGAATAGAATAATACGATTTTTTGAGCCCTTTTATCCCTACCTTATGTCCTGTGCAGTGTTGTGTTCTTCGTGGGTGCATCTTTGGACTTTTGAACCAGAATTTATTATAGTTTGAAAATTATAAGCATATTACAGCTTTAACTTGCAAGTTTCATAAATTAATGGTGAGTTGCTTCTAATGTAGACCGGAGACTCTCGGTTTAACAGCCATGATCGTGTTCGATACACCAGGGATCAACTCTTACAACTCAGGGAGGTAATACTCACCGATGTCCTTCTGCAAAAACTTTACAATTGATGCATTCAGATAGCCTGTTAACATCCATATGACCGCATATAGAAATCATGACAGGATGGTATTGGTGACACATCTTTTTTGCAAATATGTAATGTAACTGAGTTTTGGGTAGCTCTAACTTTATTTTGAACTTTTCTATGAAGATAACAATTGTGAAAATATAACTGGTAGGAGACTGAGTTGGGTTGATGCTTTGAGATGGGCCAATTGGCGTTGCTTGAAACGTGAATAAATGGACTTCTTTTTGTGCCAAATAAGTAAAAAAGAAAAATAGTAGAGATTTTGTTACTATCTTTTCTATGACTCGATGACTTCATTTGATTTCTGATAACCCTTATATGGTACAAGGTTGTCGCTTCTGAGGAGATTTTGAAAATTAAACAAGAAATTGATGCTGAACTACTAGGTGAAGATGCGACTTGGGGTCGCCCAGAAGGCAATGTGAGTGTAGCTCCTTCATGAACTTGCTTTGTCATTGATTGGAATGATTATTTCCTCTGACAGGAAAGTGTTCTTATTATGATTGTTTTCATCCTGAGTGACATTGTGTTGTTGTGACTTGTGAGGTTGGTACTTCTCCCATTGATTGTGGGAGCAGTTTGAGATGTTTTTTTATAGTGCTTGAGGATTACTTCCCATGCCAACAAGATTGGATGCTTTCCACAATTTTCTGCTTGATAGGATTGAGGCGTAAGGGTTGTGAAGTATTGTTTGCACCAGTTAAAGATTTTTCTTGTTGATACTTAATGGACTACATGCCTAAATTATTTTCCTATCCAGATTCGAGTGTTGTTGCTGTTAAAATTAATTTTGGAAGTCGAGTAGAATCTTAAGCTTTTATAATTTGAATTCGATCTATTTATCCTCCGTCCATGCTATTTTTTTTGGGAAAAGGGGTGAACAGTTTTATTCTTCAGGTGCCAGTTCATTCAGCAAACCGCTATACAGAGCGAGACAATCGTGATTGGCATGGCCGCACTGCACAGTCTTCTCCTGCTCCAGAAGAGAAGTCTTGGGGTAGACAGCAGCCGACTAATCAGAATAGTCGCCAGGATCAGCTGAATTCCCAGTTTGGAAGGGCACAAATTTCAGCAAACCAAGGAGTGAGTTTATTTCTCAGCAATAGATTTGATTTCTGGCTACTCCATACATCAAAAGCTTTATTATGAATTAGTTTTTGTGCCCTTTATGACTCTAGATGGCGAGGAGGGATTCTGCTCCCTTTGTTGTCCTCTGCACTCCTTTGTTCTGCTTTATTATCCTTCATCATGCTACTGTTTTCATGAAGATAGCTTTGAGTTTATCAGAAATTCCTTTGATTTTTTTGTGTTCACTCTATGTCATGATGCTTCTAATTTTGTTTTATGCAATAATTTTTCTTTGAAAAGGGAGGACCAGCACCAACTCTTGTTAAAGCTGAGGTGCCATGGTCTGTTCGAAGGGGTACCCTCTCTGAGAAGGATCGTATTTTGAAGACTGTGAAAGGGTAATAAATGTTGACATGTTAGACCATTATACTGTTTCTTTTATTTAGTTCACAGTTTTATTTGATTACTTGCAAGAAGATATTGTATTTTTGGTTATTTTGGTGCAACATCATTTTACATTATATGTACCTTATCTTTGCTAGAAAGGCGCTCATTAGGCACTTATAATGTAAATCTTGTGCCAAATGAAGCCAAGTGCTTTTACATTCCTCAGATTGATTTCATTCTGAATAGGGTCTTCTGTTCATAAAATTGGTTTATCTTGGTGGTAGTTGTTCGCACTTCCCATGGAAAGGGGAGTATGTTGAAGATCTAACGTTTGTAATTCTGATATGCTTTTAAGTAGTTCTCTAGTCTATATCCCTAGGGTAATTAGCATGAGATCTTGTGGCAGTAAATATAAAGGCTAGATCGAGAGTATTAGGGTTATCCCGAAAACTGAGTATTACAATCGGGCATTCTCCCTTTGGGATATAGACCGGAGGAAAAGCATATCACAATTACAAGCTTGAGTTCCCCAGTTTACCTCTTCAGCCAGACTCCCCTTTTATTGACACATTTGAATACCATACTTGTTTTTTTAACAGTGAAAAGCATGATTTGTGTCATGCTTATATTATATTTGTTTGAAGTTTGAATGCTTGTTGATGCTGTGTGACATCCTCAGGGCTGGACCTAAAATAGTGTATTGAATTCTCTTATGCTTCTAGGAACATTCAGACATTCTAAGGCCAAGTGTGCTGAGTTTGTAGTTATAATCTCCAATGTCCAGTGTTCGAATTAAACTTCTGTTAAATAAACTAAGAGGAAGATATTAAGGTGATTAGGCTAGCGGTTAAGAAATAATGTAGCAAATAACTTTGATTGTGAGTTTTATTTTTTTTTGAAGATCCCAAGGGAATTATTCTTTTTTCTTGAACTCGTTTAGATTTTCGAATGTGTTATATGTGGGTTCTTTGGTATTTTTGTAGAATAACTCTTTCTGCATAACTTCCTTAAGTGAATGGGACCTTAGAGCTCCTTTTTTGTTGTCAATCACAGGATACTGAACAAACTTACTCCTGAGAAGTATGATCTCCTGAGAGGTCAACTGATTGATTCTGGCATTACATCAGCTGATATCCTTAAGGTTACAATCATCATGCAGCAATCCTTTCCCTATTTACCCCTGATCATTTGTTGTTTCTGTAAGTTGACGAGTGATTGTATATTCTTCTACTTCAGGGAGTAATCTCGCTCATATTTGATAAAGCAGTCCTGGAGCCAACGTTCTGCCCTATGTATTCCCAATTGTGTTCTGATCTCAATGAGAATCTTCCTTCATTTCCACCTGAGGAACCTGATGGAAAAGAAATCACTTTCAAGAGAGTTCTTCTGAATAACTGCCAGGAAGCATTTGAGGGTGCTGAAAAACTGAGGGATGAATTAAGGCAGATGACTGCACCTGAACTGGAGTCGGAGCGAAGGGACAAAGAGAAGATGCTTAAGCTGCGTACCCTTGGGAATATCCGTCTGATTGGAGAGCTTTTGAAACAGAAGATGGTACCTGAAAAGATTGTCCACCACATTGTTCAGGTCCTTCCCTTGGATCCTAGTCCTATTGCTTTGCTACTAGGAATAAATGAAACTCTATTTTGTCGTTTAGCTATTTTTTGACAGTTCTGTGTGGTAGTATAGGAACTGCTTGGACCCGACAACAGGAGTTGCCCTGAAGAAGAAAATGTGGAGGCAATATGCCAATTCTTTAATACCATTGGCAAGCAACTTGATGAGAGCCCAAGGTCCAAGCGAATTAATGATACTTACTTCAATCGGCTGAAGGAACTGTCCACGCACCCCCAGCTAGCTGCTCGTCTTCGTTTTATGGTTCGTAATGTCCTTGATCTGCGATCAAACAACTGGGTGCCAAGGCGTGAAGAGGTTAGTTCTAATTCATATTTCCTTTTCCTATAAGGGTCCCTTTGGTATCGGCAACCAGGTATCAGTTTCAAACAGGCCCTGGTTTGCATTTTTTATAGTTGCAACTTGCAAGAATCACATAGTTACTAATTCCAAATTTCCTTATCCTTTCTACAATATTTACAGGTGAAAGCAATGACCTTAAATGAAGTCCACAGTGAAGCTGAAAGGAATCTGGGGCTGCGACCTGGTGCAACAGCTGGCATGAGGAATCCCCGTGGTGGACTTTCTGGTTCTCAAGGAAACATCAACTCTGGGGGATACCCTGGAAGCCGTCCCGGCACTGGTGGTATGATGCCTGGGATGCCCGGCAATAGAAGGATGCCTGGAATGCCTGGGATGGATAACGACAACTGGGAGGTCCCTAGGAGCCGCTCTATGCCTAGAGGTGATAAAACATCAGCTAATCAACCGGGTGGACGATTCATAACACCACTGGTTGGAAAACCGACACCTTTGAACTCAAAGCTGTTACCTCAGGGAAATACTGGTCTCGTTGGTGGTCAAACTAGTGCCCTCTTGCAAGGTAGTAGTGGTCCGCCATCCCGGTCAGCTAGCTTCACTCCAACCAGTGTGGACCCTCCGAAGGATAAACCTACCCCACCCGTCTCAGCTCCACCAGTTGCTGCGCCTGCTCCGATAAAGAGCCAGGATGAACTCAAACGGAAAACCATTTCCCTTTTGGAGGAGTTTTTCAGTGTCGTAATCCTTGACGAGGCATTACAATGCATTGAAGAGCTGAACTGCCCATCTTATCACCCTGAAGTAGTCAAGGAAGCTATCTCTCTCGGTTTAGAAAAAAGCCAACCTCGGGTTGATCAGGTCTCAAAGCTTCTCGAGTACCTGCTCGAAAAGAAAGTTTTTACCAGTTCCGACATTGCAACCGGCTGTGTTTCCTATGGTTCAACAATGGATGATATCGCCATTGATCTCCCCAAGGCCCCAAACAATTTCGGTGAAATTATGGGAAAACTTATCTTGGCTGGAGGATTGAACTTTGGTGTGGTGAAGGAGGTCCTGTTGAAGATCGAAGACGACTTTTACAGGAAACCCATTTTTGATGCTGCCGTGAGGATTGTGAATTCGCATCCTTCGGCTAAGGGACTGTTGGAAACTCAAGCATCCGAGGTTGAGGCTTGCAAGGGCCTTCTTTAGGTAATGCATATCTGACCTTCCCTCTTTTTTCGCGTTGAGTTAAAATTTTATCATACTTTAGGCATGGAAGGATGTTGATGATGATAATGTTTACAATTTTCATTGCATTGTGTTTTTTTTCGTGTCCTTGTATATTTTTCTTTTTTGGGGGTCATAGTATTGTCTTCCTTATTACTGTTAATTTCCCCTGGATTTTGGTCTCAGACTCAGTTATGTGATCTATTGACATTAATAATGTCATGGATATTACTCGTTATGCTATATTTTTTTAGAATCTTTAGATTATTTTGTCTGGGCAAGTCAATAGCCATCCACAAAATTTTGTTTTTAATTACTAAATTCTAGGGTTTATTTGATTACTGGAAACCGAATTTTGTAAACTTAGTTTTGATTTCTCCCCCATTTTTACTTCGTAAATGTTCAAAACCGTTGTGCATCACCTTCTGCGCAAACTGTTCATCATACTGAATCGGTGAATCTTACACAGGTGGGTGGTCATCCTGGAAAAATTGCGTGAATGCTGCACATTTAGGATCACCTCACTATTTGTTAAGTGGCCCGGATTATATGTTAGGTTCACACAATAGGACATTTCACACATCTAACACTCTCCCCTAAGGCAACTATTCTGAATTAGTTGACACTTGACATAAAGCCGTGGATAATACGTGGAGGGATGCATGCCAAAGTGAACCTGAGGGTTTTATCCTAAAATCAATTAACAAAGGGAGAACTTGAGGGCTTTATCCTAAATTCAATTAACAAAAGGGTATGGGACATTTCACACATTTAAAACAATTCGAATCATATAACAATCACCAACCTCACTATGCGAATTATACAAACTCTAAGAGATCTTTTGCTCCAAATTTTACTAAGCTTTTTCTAAATTTTGAGTAGGTTTCTTTGAGCAAATTTTTGGGTTTTTTTAAAAAGATTTTTTAGTTTTGAAAATTTTTTAAAGGATAAACTTAACAAAATTTGTTTGACATTTACAAGATTTTTGGCATTTTAAAAATTTTCGTGGACTATATAATATAGCCTTTTGAAAAGTTTACAAAGGACAACTATGGTGAAAGGAGATATATACACTCCGAACCAATCACCATAAAGTAATAAATCTTTGAAAGAATTTGGTTAAATAGATCATTTTTTATTTTCTTTTGATAAGTGTACCCCTTATTTTTTACCACTTTTATTAATAGTAGGTAAAAGTAATTAACCCCTCTATTTTTTAAAAAAAAATGAAACAAACATAGCAAATCTGGATTTTTATTTATTTATATTTCTTTTTTATTTTTTGGTATGAATTTACATACCAAAAATTTTTATGCCAGAAATTCATACCAGAAATTTTCATAACGAAAATTCATGTCAGAAATTTTTATATCATAAACTCATACCAAAAATTCATAACATAAATTTTTCACACCAAAAGTTCATACCAAAAATTTTCTACAAGAAAATTCATACCAGTTCATACAAAAAATTCATCCAGAAATTCGAAAACAGACATTCAAACCAGAACTTTCTGGTATGAATTTCATACCAGAATTTTCTAATATGAAATTCATACTTGAAATTCATACATTGTTAGGGATACCAAAGGGTCATTCGAAGTGGGTGGATTTGGCAGCACTATGTGTCATTGTACTATCCTACAAGATCCTCTTCTTAGTACTCAAGTTCAAGGAGAGAGTTGCACTTGTGTTTAAATCGTCCTATCCGCTACATGAGCAAGAAGGCCTCAACTCTCCTATTCCTTTGAAGCTACAATCTTTAGGCTCAATTGTTGATGCAGTAAAGCAAAAAGAATGCCAACATACACATGGGTTTATTCCAAGTCAGTGTGTAAAACAATTCTGGTATGAATTTCTCATACCAGAAAGGCACACCCCCAAGAACAAGCAAGTGGCTCTAGGTTCCCTCCAACTCATCAACGCTTGCATCCTCTCCCCTTGCGCTGCCACGTCACCCAACACCGCTTACAACCTTGACCCCACACTCCTCAGCCGGTCGTACCTCTTCCTCACCACATACGACCCTTTCGACGTTAGAAATGTGTCGAACTCCTCGTCCAGATCCTCCCCGGACGCCGACTCCAAACCCATGTTTAGTCAAAATTAACAATAAAACATGTTTAACATCAAAATCAAACACTGATACAACAAGCAACAACCTCCATATCCGAACCAAGAAGGTCGATAAAGTCTCCGAAGAAGCCTACGGAGCATCTCAATTTCTTGGGAAGGCGAAGCCAAGGACGGGCAAGGGAGATATTTATTAAAGGTTGATGGAGTCGTTCAGATCCCATACATCGCCGATGAGAATGCCGATGAAAATTCGGAAATTAGGGTTACGGTGAAGGATGAGGCCCCATTAGGAAGAGATTGGAGGAGGCGATGAAAGGGAAACATGTGATATTGGAGAAGGTTAGATTTTACGAAAGGTGGACCATGTAAGCTTTCAACGGTAAATAAAGAAAAAGGGGTCTACTTACTAAACGGATTATGCTATCGGCCTAGTTACTATACAAAAAAATGGAAAGGCTTACTTACTAAATTCACCCTAAATCTTTTCTGATCACAAGCCCAATATGCTCTACATATAAGAAATTTAAATGAAATAATTTTGACTGTTACCTTAACGTAGTATCACTAGACCTCTAGTGTTTATGTAGCTTCTTTGTTTCTAGGGACGGCTAATCCTTAACCAAAACTACATTAGTACTAAGTACAACACAATTATGTTTGTTTTCTAAATGTGAAGTGTGAACTTAGTCTTTCACTAAAACCTCTCTTTTACGAGAATGGATGAATTCATTCATTAAAAATAGTTTTTCCTTACTTAAACACAAGTTAAATTTAAATTAAAAAAGAATAACAACCCTCAAATACATTGGAAAGTATTGAAGACATAAACACAACTCCCAATCTCCCGCAACACAACCCCAAACGATCATCGCAACCTTGAACGTGCAAGAAGCTTTTGGAACAACCCCAAGCAATTCGTCCCGAAGATAAGGCTATCCCAAACTTTACTTTGCGCAATCACAATGGCTCAGATGATAGCTTCACCCTCGGCCACCTCGAGATATGGCTTCCCCCGAAGTAACTTCGCACTAGTGAGCAATGTTGTATCAATATCACCACACACAACAATCCCCATACCACACCAACCATCTACAACCGAAACATCGCAGTTGATTTTAATAAAACCAATCGGGGTCTACCCCATATCTCATGAGAGGTTTATTTACTGAGTTGGAGATGTATTGTATGTCTTTTCTCTATTACCATTTATTTTCAACTAAGCATAATAAATTTGATTCACTCTGCGACAAGTGATATCAATGTTCAAGAATTCAAAAGAAAAAAAGTTTGAAAGAAAAAGGCAAGTTACCGACACATCACTTGTAAGATTCATATATACTTCAAGTGGTTATGTCGTTTACAATTTATTCATGTAACGATAGATGTTGTATAGTCTTTCATCCCCAATTTGATTTTACCTTCTTTCACCAATATTTTCATCTATAGATATTTCTTGCATAATCTTGATCTCAACCAATATGGGTGTCATAGAACTGGTCTTCATATTATCATGACATAAGATATCTTAGTTTCAAATCTTTTATATAACCGTAGATTGAATGTGATAATTCGTTAGCTTTTGAGAAGTAGGGTCAAATCGTAAAATTCTTAACAACCACCATAATAACCAAATTTTTTTTATATAATGTTGTTTTAATATTGATGTTGCTTGATTTATTCATTGATGAATTAAGTGATAAAGGCGTCTGGTGCTATTTGTAAAAAATCTTGTTGCTCTTGTGTGGAAGGGTTTGTAATGCAAGGTTCACTTACTACTATAGGATATTGGAAAATTATATGTTATTCGGATAAATATAATCAAATAGTATGGTGATAAACCTTCCTCCTTCAACCTTCATATGTGTTAGACGAATATGATACAACAAGTTCTAAGATGTTGCTTACTTCTTGACTCTATTGAACACATAATTTTGGAACTTTGTAAAGTATTTCCCGAAAGGACTACCTGACCGTGGAAGATCTCCAAATAGTCCATGACACATTCCATAATCTCATGCATATAGAATTTCAAGATCTCCGATTGAGTTTAATGGTTGGAAAAGTGCTTTCAATCCAAACTTCTTAAGTCAATATACCAATGTGCTCCATCCGTGGTAAATATAATAGTATGGACACTTCACCAGTTTATCATATACGAATACTAGCAAAGAAACTCTTAGTACTTATAGTAGCTTGTCATTTTTTCTGAACATCAAAAGGAAGGCAAATGATAAAGTTAACTAAGTCCACCTCTAAAACTCTTCGAGTCATTTTGTTGTTGTTGTTTTTGTTGTTGTTAAAATAGTATCATACCATTTCTACGTTCATATCTAATAAAAAGTGGAAGAATTAACAATGTAGGCCTTTTACATTATTAAGTTTAGAATTAGGGTCTCCCAATTCTTTGTTTAGAAAATGGGCTCCTATATTGTAGATAAAATCAGAAAAAGTAAAAAAAAGTGGGTATTCATGTGATTTGATGGGTGACATTGTTGATGGACATGTTGGATGGAATTAACAGCCCAATCAATTCAGCTATATTTTTTTCCTATTTATAAACAAACTCATGTCTCTTCTTCTTTTCTTCAAACGTAAAAAAAAATGGGTAAGGTAGAAATACCTAAATACTTGGGTAACAATATACATACCCAAAAAACATACCCAAAAAAGTTTCTCATTTAACAAAAAAAAAATACGGAATCCAATTATTACTTGGATAAACTACATACCCAATTAATAAATAAATACATACTCAAAAAAGCATACTAAATTACCTATTTGGGTAAAATACATACCCAATTAACGTAGAAATATATACTCAAAAATATCATACCCAACAAATAAATACATACCCAGTTCACTGTTGGGTAAACTACATACTCAATTAACATATAGATACATACCCGAAAAATATCATACTTGGGTAATAGTATATATGTAATATCATACTTACTCGATTAACAAAGAAATACATACACAAAATACATACCCAAATAAATACTTGGATAAAGTGCATACCTAATTAACATAGAAATACATACCCAAAATACATAGTCTTTTCTTTTTGGAGAATAATATATATGGAATATCATACTTAATTAACAAATGATGTGACTGCTCTAATTGAGTAATAAAGTGACCTCTCTCCAACAAAAAAAGAGAACAGTAAATACTGCATGATTTGACCCAACACTTTACCCTTTTCCTTTTTTTTGGCCTGCAAATATGAATGGAAAAGTTGGGATCTCATACACAAAGAGCATAAATATGAGACCCTATTCCTCCAATTAATTCATAAAAAGTCAAGTAAAAAGGTTAATAGAGTAGTAACTAGGACGTGATATCCATTTTAGGTGATACCTCATATATTTCTTACATTTTTGTTTCTCTGTTTCCTCGTGTAGCACCAAGAGGCCAATTTGAACCATTTCGTCTAATTCTTCTTTCATGTGGTTCTTTATCCTCGTATCTTGACATAATGTTCCAATTATTGTGACCTTTTGTTTCGTCTTGTAGGAATATGACATTGATTGTTTGGGAAGACTTATACGTAAGCTCTCGAGTTAGGCTATATGCTAGAGAGTTATTTAATCCTTGCACATGTAAAATATTAAGGAATATTAGTTAAATGTAAGTTGTCAGCCCATTAGCCTCAATTGCGCTTTCATATTGGTTATATTATTTCAAACAAAACCTATTATAATTTTTTCATTCTCTTCATGATAGCAATTATTTATTTCTCCATAGTCGTGTAATTACATCCGGCCTTGTTTATGATATTATCAATTGTTAGTAAATGGTTTTGGAGTAAAGCTTATTATCTTCTTTTTTTTAGTTATAAATTGTTCCTCAAGTGGCTTCAAATATGATTCTGATAATTATCAATTATGTTAAAACAAATCTGGACACCCCATGAGAACTTGACCTTATTATTTCGGATATTTCTAGCATTATGGGTATCCATCACGTCTTCAGGGAAGTCAATGGTGTTGCCGACAAGCTCGTAACATTGGGACATGACTGCCACATGTTTCGTTATCGACCACCCCCCAGATGAAACATCTCATCCGAAAGGATGTTCTAGGACGGAGAGTCTCCAAAAGATGATCCATATAGTTTTACCTCTTTTTTCTTCAACATGATTTATAACCATAAATGCATGACTAGAATGATGATTCTTACTTTCCCAAAATCAGATTATTTTTTAACAATTATCTATGTGTCCCTTAAGTTCTAACCATAAATGCACAATTCCTTCACTTGGATCTAATGTGCATGTGTGCTCGTATGCACACGTCCCTTAGTTCATAGTCTTTTGGACTTTAACATGGCATCATACCCTTTTGCCTAACGACAAATTTTCCAATCCAACACCACTTTTCACCAACATATAACCGGCATATCCGGATATAAAACCACCGGCTTGGTCTGTATCCAAAAATATCGGCATAGTTCGATCTTGATCCAACATCGACCTAGCCTGATCTCCAAACCTTCAACATCGATATTAGCTCGATCTAAACCAATTTCGGCAGTATCTAAATCATAAACCCAACATCTGTATATATCATCGACTTTGAACTTCCATGCTTTTCATCGTGTCTTACATTGAATAGGGTTTATTTTAATTCCAATCTTGAGTGTTCCTCCTAAACCTTGCTTCGATTGCGGAAAATATTTTTATGATTATATTGGATAGTTTACCTGTATAATCGACTTCTTTACTTAAATGTACAAGTGTAATCTCCTATTTATGGAATGTTCACGTCCATAAATTTTCGTTTTCATCCCACCGTTTATCAAATAAGTCATCTCGAAGACATGACATCGATGGACATATAATTCAGAAGATCAATTATGATATGATTTGGATATTTGATTGATTATTATGGATGTCGTATACATTCATTTTTTGTTCAAAAAGATTGAGGAAACAAAGGCCAGATATGATGGCGAATTGCAATATACATTATCCGTTGTCACAAGCTTCAATTGTGCAAATAATGTGCAATATTGTTCCAGGAACATACCTTACCTAGCTTCACTGCATCGTGTTCAATAGGATAGGGGTATGTTTCTTCCTTAAAGAAATATAAATAACTTTAAAAAAAAAAAGGAAAATCTGTGATTGATTTGGTCAGCCGGTGAAGTTGGTATGTATATGAAGATGGGTTGAAGCATGAAAAACTGAAATTTCCAACTCAGCGCTTAAGAGTATAGTGTCACTTTAACACTAGTCCAACTAAGTATTAATATTTTAAATTTATTGTTAAACTCTCTTACATACTGACCGTAGAGTGAGATTTGTGTATACGAGTGTACATGTTCATTAGATCTGAGCCCAACTCATAAACTCATGTTTCATTCTAAAATCGAGGTTCATACGTCCAAAACTGCATTACACACGTTATGTCAGGGTCTAAACATAAACCGCTTAACTTATTGTTTTAAGGCAACAAGCCTAGTAGCCCTGTAAATGGACTGGACCGAAAACCTATTATGATATAAGCATAAATTCCGATGAACCAATATAATATAGAAGAGTTGTTAAGGTAAATCTCTTTTCTTCGGCCGTAAGACATGATAGGAAGATGACACGTGTCCAATTTTTTTATATTTTTTTTTTTCAGAAATGAATGAAAATGACGTGCAAAACTTATAAAGGGATAATGCATAACTTAAAAGGATAATTTATGAATTATAATATAATAGTTCATAACGGTAAGACGGTAAGCCGTCAAGGTAGTTTAGGAAGGTGACACATGTCCAATTTTTTCCCGCTTCTTCCTTCCAACAACGAATTAAAATGATAATGCAAAACTTATAGAGGGATAGTGTATAACTTATAAAAGGATAGTTCATGAATTATAATAGAATAGTTTATAACATATAAACGATTAATTTATAACCAATTTGATATAATATATTAAAAAATAAAGTATTGAAAGTAGTAGTTTATGAACTTTATAAGAGTAGTTCATTGAAAATATATTATATTTGTTCATGAATAGATTATCGTGAAGTACTACTTTATGAATTACATGAGAATATTCAATGTAGTATATAAAAGAGTAGTTCATTAACAATATATCGTGATATTTCATATTCTAAGGGAATAACTTATAAATTATATGTGATAATTAATAGTTATAAAAAAACTAATTTAATAATAATATAAAGTAATAGTTCATGAATTATATGACAACAATATAAGAGAATAGTCAGAACTTATAGCATGGTAGTTCATTATAATTAAAATTAAAGTATTTAGAATAAAAAAAATTTTAAAAAAAAAATTTTGGACACGTGACAACTTCTTAGACGATCGCACAGCCTTACCACAATTAACAGTCATACCTGAACATCACCCTATAATATAAGTATACATACACATACGTAACTACGTACATATCTATCGGGTCAGAATTCAACACATAAGTCTAACAAGAAAGAAGAGAGGGATGAGGAGTGTTTCCCTAAGTTATGCAAAATAAAGAAAGAAGGCAAAGCATGTGAGTCATTGAAGGCACAGCAGCCAGTGTTCCCTTCACCCTCTTCTTAATTTATGATATGTTCAGTTCTCTCATGAATTTGTCCCTTTAAATCCCTAGTTGCATTCATACCCAAACAAACACAACAACTTGTTTTCTTTATTTTAAAATTACTTTTTGTCCCCTTTTTATTATTATTTAACAATAATGGACTTTATTTAAATACTGGATATTTTAAAGCTCTGTCCCTCAAAATAATGTTTGTGTACGAATGATGAAAAGATCAAGCTTGGCTTGTCTACGTCGGGTTATGACACTTACAACTTACATATATTTCCAAGGAATAAATTTTATATATTATCAGTTTAACATTTTGTTAGTTTAGTTTAAATAGTTATGAGTAGTTCATATGTTTTTAATATATTATTTAATTATTTTTTGAACTATTTTATTGGCACATATTAGACTTTACAATAGTTTACATGGTACGAAATTTTCTTATAAAGTTTACATGGTACGAAATATCACAAGAAAATTGAGAATTCTAAAATTAATGGATGTTGTTCATGCAAACATCCATTAATTTTAGTAAAAATATACAAACTAATGTCAGAGTGCTCGTTTGGTATCGATATCCATATTAAATTTTTATAATTTTATTTCTTGACATTTCTTAGCTGTTTTTCTTTCTTCTTCCTAACACGAGAGCAACTCTTCCTTCCTTGTCTTCTCCCGCCTCCTGCCGCCGCCAACCGGATAACCACCACCGGCCGCTTGCTGATACTGCCACCGACCAGAGCAAGGAGCCGCCACCGTTGTTGTCCCCTTCACACGAGTCCGCCAACTCCTTGTGTCTCTTCTGCCTTGCTCAACCGCCTCCATTCGTCCCTCTTCCAGCCACCTCCGATCTATTGTAGTTGCCGAAACCGTTGGTAGTTCATCCATCGAAATTTTTAGGGTTTTGAGAATCCCTCTTTCTTTGTCTTCTTGATACCAAATAGGAATATCAAATATCAATCAGGTATCCATATCTTCATACTCATATCTGATACCTTTATTCAGATTTCGATACCAAACAAACCCTGTGAACTACTCGTATACAAAATTGGAACGAATCTATATCAGTGACAATTTTTTTAAATTGTCCCATTTATATGGAGATTTGAAAACTTATTTATGTACATAAACTAGTAAAGATAATATATTTTACGCATACAGTGATAAGACAATATATGCAGATAAAAATCATCATCGAGATTTAAACTAGATTAGAAAAACGACATGTGATGATATGAAGGAGATGAAGGCTACTATAAACCAAAAATTCGATTGCAAAAATCTAGTTAGCAGCAGTAAATCTTCTCAAAATGTTAGAGAGATTCCAGATCTGAGAATATTATAATATGAGAATAAAAAAAACAAGTTTCAAGAAGCTAAGTGAAATTGAGGGTGTGGTAGCTGGCGAATGTAGATTGAGATCGTGTATGAGCAGCAGATCCCTCCGCTTATTATTGTATTCTCTTCTTTCTGAGCTCTTTCATGTGCCACCGCTCCCGTTCTACTGCCTTTGCTTGCATTGCCTGTCTCCCTTCATTTTTCTTTACTTTTTTTTTCTTATAAATATTTTTGCTATCTCTATATTTGTATAGTTTACGACGAGCTATGTTTCAAAAATGTTTGCATTACGTTTGGGCCTTGGCATGGAGGGTTGAACTTTGAAGAGGATGGTTATGGTTTCATCTTTATAGTGTTGGACATAGGGGTGAAAAGGAGTTACGGAACACGGAAATTTTCGTTGGAAAAGCACAATTTTTTTTTATAAGATATGTTGAATATTAAATTTGAAATTAAACAATAAAATTTATAAATTAAATAAATAAATAAAAGTTTACTTAAATTTTGTATGTAAATTAGAGCTTTTAATTTATTTAATTTAAATTTTAAAAATATTTTATATATTTAGTTTATTTTATAAATATATTGTCAAATAAATTAGATAGTGGTCGATAAATTATTGTATTAAAAATTATATTAATTTTATTGTATTAGTTAGGAGCTAATGAAATAATGAACATCATTAATCTCTATCTAAATATATTGTAATTTGTCTAAAATAAAAATAGAAAGAGCTTTTTGCTACTTTCGGGACTTGAACCGTACTTCCTTCTCTTCTTCTACCAAATGAGCTAGTAGAACAATATGTGTCATATTTCGTTTTAAGGAGGGTTTTTTTTCTTCTTAAGATAAAACGACGTCGCAAGGCGGGACACCGTACCCCGTTATCCCCTAGATCCGCCCTTGGTTAAAAGTGTTTCGTCCGATAATATGTCGGTAGGTGAAACTATCATATAAACTTGTACGACGTTCTTGGATGAATTTGTGTGGATAGGGATGTCCGGACGTGTACCCTTCAATGTCTCGCCTATAACACGTTGGTGGGTGAGACTATCATTTAAACTTATGTGTCATTCTCAGATGAAAGTAAAGTCTTAGGGCCCGTTTGGTTTGAACTCCGGAATCGGAAACGGAATGGAAATGAATCTAGTCCATATGTATACCCTTGTTCATGAAAGTTGTTGGAATCATTCCTTGTGATTTGAAGTAATTGAAGTTGAATTTGATTATTTTTGATACCCTATAGGGTAACAAAATATGGGGAGACAAATGCATTTTGCATGTAAATACAAGGAATGATTCCATAAAATTTCATGAATATGGATATACATATGGACTAAATTCGTTTCCATTCCGTTTCCGTTTCCGGAGTTGGAACCAAACGGGCCCTTAATGTTTACATAGAGTGATGAGTGTCTGATAAATGTAAGTGAAAAAGAAAATGAGATGAAAGGGAAGAAATTATGCATATTAAGCTGATGATAATGTTTTTCCATTATCACTCCTCGTTTTCTCTTTCTACAATCATGTTTTTTTTTTATACTAAGCACTTATTGAATTATTTTTCTTCAACTTTTTTAGTCTCTTTTAATTTTCAACTGAAAATTCATTTTTAGTTTTACCTTCAATAAACTCATCTTATTAAACAAACCTAAAAAATGGGTAAAATAAAAAAAAATTGAGTAACAGATAACTACCGTTCACCTAATCTGAACACCATAAATATTTAAAACTTGATATATTTATAGTTGTGTGCAAATATAAGTATATCAGATTTTTCGATATTTATGGTGTTCGGATTAGGTGAACGACATTTAATTATCGCTCGAAGTTATCGGATTTCACCCACTTTTGTAGGTTAGACAATTCGAATATCCGTCGAGCTATCTTAAAATTGCATACCTACTTGAAATATTTAAATATAAAAGTTAGGGTATTATATTTTAACACATTTAGGGCCCGTTTGGTTTTAACTCCGGAATCGGAAACGGAATGGAAACGAATCTAGTCAATACGTATACCCTTATTCATTAAAATTTTTGGAATCATTCCTTGTGGTTTGTAGTAATTGGATGAAAGTTTGATTACTTTTGATACCTTATAGGGTAACAAAATGTGAAGAAACAAGTGCATTTTTCATTAAACCATGAGGAATGATTCCATAAAATTTCATGAATATGGATATATATATATATATATGGACTAAATTCGTTTCCATTCCGTTTCCGTTTCCGGAATTGGAACCAAACGGGCCCTTAAGCTATGGAAAACAAATATGAATTATAAAGAAGAAAAGTTGGGATTTTATTCCTTGTCATAACCTCACGTACATTTGTTACATCTCGAGGTGAATCTATTTGATTAATGTTTGAAGATATGCTTCTTTATACTTTATAGTAAAATTTTATGACATGCAACGGTCAACTTAAATGCTAGTCAAAGTAAATACCAAATAAATTAGAGCAAATTATTGAAAATTAATTCACATCTATCCCTAAATCTCCCTGAATCCAAGACAATTTAACTGCCTCAAACTTTGAAATTGCACACCACTTTGGTATTCTTCCATACGAGTGTCATTTATCAATACTTTTATCTAGGGCTCATCCTGGAACGAGACAATACGGATTGAGGTCGGCTCACGACCCATCCTGTTTACTATTTATGGGATGGGATTTGGACGAGCAATGTGTTTTGAGACTAGATGAGATCAATTCCGCATAACCTATGTGTAATCTTATATCTATTAAATCAGAAACTTTTTGCCACATGTCAACACGAGATTTCTCTAAGCCCACCAAATTTTTTTAAAAAAAGTTAATTTTTAAGTTAATTATTCATTAATCAATTACTCAATTCGTCATTTCACAAAAAATTAAACTTTATGTAAATCTTTTTGTCACGTAAATCTTATCTCATCTTTTCCATTTTTTAATAATAAAAATATTTTTCTAAATCTGACTATTTTTTAAAAATATAGTCAAATCAATTTTTTTTCAAAAGTAGTATATCTTCTTGTCGGTCAAACCTTACTATTTTTTTTATTCATAAATTTAAATTTCAATTTTATAAAGTGATCTTAGAAAAAATACATAAGTACCTAAATAAATAAAGATATGTAAACGCAAATTGTTTTTTCCATTAGTTTATAAATTTGTTAAATTTTATTAGTTTATTACTTTATTACTTTATTTTGCAGAAAGTGTTCTACCAATTTAAATTCTCATAGTATATTGTTTACCCACTACTACAATATTTTTATTAAAAATTAATAATTAAAATAATAGAACATTTATTTTTTAAATAATTTTTTTAACTTTATATAAACTTAAAGAAGAATATATTCTTAATTATAATTTTTTACTTTCAGCTTTTTTTTTAGATTTAAAATCTTATGTACACATAAACAAGACTACAAATCAATTCATAACCTTTGTCACTATTTTTAATAGAATAAAATTCATGAATAATAATTTGTGATTTTAAAAAGTGACGTTAACATATCATAATTATTAGTTTGTGATTAGGATATTTTTGAAATGATACTACTAAATCTCTAGTTATGTGGTGAAATTCGAAATCTTATAATTTTATACAAATTAATTTATTGTGAAATAAAAATACTAATTCGAACAAATTACTATATGAGGGGTTTCTCATGTGAATTATGGATTTTACTTACATTATTCCGATAAATTTAGAGTCATTCACCTTATTCTAACTAGGAGCTTCCAATAAGATATTCAGAAGGGGAATTACTCTCAATGGGTCATAAGCTGATGGAATTCCGACTCAAGAATTCGGTGGGGGTTTTCAATTTTATATTTATAGTATCAATTAAAACCCATAATATTTTAAATATTTGTATTAATTATAATAATATGATTAATATAAGTTTTATACAATAATAATTACAAAAAATCTCGTGCAGGGCACTTGTAATATACTAGTTTGTTTTTAGTTTAAAAGTGACAATTTATATAGACAATACTCATTGATATCATGAACTTAGAACGAAAGACATCAAAATAAAATTTCGCAGATTACAAAACATCATTAACTTGTCTAAAGTCTAGAGATCTAAAGATAAAACTCAAAAATAAAATTGCACAGTGATCACTCCTCCGTAGACAACGCCTCAACGAAGTTCACTTTTCATTTGACTTTTGTAACTAGACATGAATATATATATATATATATATATATATATATATATATATATATATTAAAGTGACGTTTTCATGTTGTACGAAAATAGTTATAATATAATTGTTAGTAAATTACAAAATAGATAGAAAATTATAACAAAGTTAAATAATTGAATAACCATACTTTGCTCGACATCGCCATTCTCAATTATCCCGATAAACTACATAATATTAATTTTAAAAGCTTGTTTTACAACGGGTCTTCCGGAATGAACAAGGTAAGACCCATATCCCGTCATACAATTTTTTTGTGGAACAATTTGAGACGGAATATATAATTTTTGGATGAAAGGCCACCGGGATCGGGAGGGGACCGAAACGGTCCGAAATTTGCAGGATTTGGCCCGACCCTACTTTTATCCCATAAATTTTAAACTAATCAACCTTCCAGTAAATTTAAATAAATAACTTGAATATTTTTGAGAATGAATCCAAAAGTTATCATCTACTAAATTTAAGATTTTTTTTAATATATTATTTTATCGACATGCTGTGAAAATACCCTTTACACCAACTTATCTTACATTTAAAATTGCGAATCTATTATGCATACTAAAAGAGAGTACATGATTTGATGACGTGGCACGCTGTGGGAGCAGCAATCAAATGGAGCTCCCACAATTTTTTGGTCAATAAATCTTTATTTTTTTAAGCCAAAAAATCTTTTTTTTATTAAACTAACATATTGATATTCAAAATTATACGTAACTTTTTTTTTGGAGATTCTCCAAGATCTTATAGGCCGATTAATCTTTATTTTTTGTGCCAGAAAACAAACTGGTCAAAAAATCTTTTTTATTAAAGTATATAAATTTTATAAAACATAAATACTTTTCCGGCACAAATAATTAAGAATATTAAAAAAAAATCCTTCTTTTATGTTTTTAAAAGATTTGTTTAAAAGATAGCCAAAATCTTTGATTATTTTGTAAAAAAGAAATTAAGACTCCATATTTTTATTGGATTAAATTTTTTTTACTAAATCTCGAATTAAGCCAATAACTTTTTTTTACTAAACCTTAATTATTTTGTAAAATATGAATTTTGTTATCCCACATCGGTTATTAGAGAAGGATGACACTTTGACAACATGTATAAATAGACCTCAAATGTTTGAAGATTATACAAATCATACATTTCCGGACCTTTTGGTCAGAATCAAGTATAATACTTATTATACCGGATTAGCATTTGTATGTGGAGTGGATTGTTGTGACCTACTAATTCGTAGGTCCTTTTGATCTAATGATTATTGGGTCGTTTTGATCTAATGATTTTTGGGTCGTTTTGACCTATAGATTTTTGGGTCAATTTGACCTAATAATTTGTGGGTCGTTGTGACCCAATAATTTGTGGGCCGTTGTGACCCACAGATTTGTGTGTCATTGTGACCTATTGATTCGTGGGTCGTTGTGACCTACTAATTCGTGGGTTGTTGTGACCTACTGATTAGTTGGATGCTGGATTCGACAAAACGGTGTCGTGTTTGTAAGAACGGAAAAGTAGCCACCAACGAGAGGAAAGGATTGATGAGGACGCTTGATCGATCGGATCTTCCACCTTTTCCACAATCCCACTAGTTGCTATTTATGTCGATAATCGCGAGTATTTGGAGAGAATTAGGAAAAAGATTGTTACGAGCAAGGGAAGAATATTTATATAGAAGTAGAGAGAGGAAAACGGATTCACACACTACCGCTCCACGCAAATTATTTTTATTATTTTAAGTCAATGCATAACGTACATCATACACTTATACCGACTATTGTAAATTGTATTTTTATTCTCATAACTTGACTAATATTTCTGTAATATCGAACCTATAATCTCCCACTCCTATTAGTATCTTACATATCTTATATCTTATGTACTAAAGTCTGAAGCAGTTTACGATATTTAATGCAATTTTGTGCAGTCATATTATTAATTTTATACGTGTTATTGATTCATTAATTTAGTCATATTAATATTTAGTTAATTAATTAATATCTTAACAATTTTCATTCAAACTAGTTTATATCCCGTGCCTTGCACGGGTATTTGTTAACAAATAATTTGAAAGATGCATATTATAACAAATACAAGTCCAAATAATAATTTGCGTATATAATTGGTTCGATCTAAGAAGATAACAATGTTATTTTTATTATTTACAATAACCAAGTATATAATGAGAATAATAACATGTTTCTTGGCTTTTTATTTAATAAAATTTGGTTGAAAGGAGAGTCGGTAGTCTCCGTCGCATCTTAAAAACATAATAAATAAAAAAACAAAAAACTAATATAACACTAAAATATAAATCAGATAGTTATAATTTTAAAAATATAATGAATATTAAAATCAAATTTACAAAACCATATTGCAAATGACCAAACCTCATGTTGTGAAAAATAACCTAGAACATCATAAGGTTGCTTTCTATATATTGTTGAGCACATTTCTTAAAAAAATAAAAAGGATTAGTGTGTTAATTAGCATTTAAGAAAAAACTGGCGTTTTTCAAAATATGATATTCCATAACTATTATTCAATTTAAATTAATATTAAATGACCAAATCCTCAAGTTGTTATCGAAACTATAAGTTTGTTATCTAAGATTTGGTAATTAATTTTTAGAAAAATAATTAAAAAATTTTATTTTGATTAAGTAAGATATTAAAAATCTACTTTTTCGTAACGGTGGATAATGTAGAACAATTAAAAAAAGATTAAGCTTTAGATTTTTTTAATTAACTATAATAATAAATTGAGGATCTTCCAAAATATCACGTTTTTAGATTTGTTAATGGAAGTTTTCTAGATAAAAATTAGATAATTAACCGATTTTGTAATCTAATCACAAACCTACTATTCCGTAAATCCGTAAAATTACTAAAGCTATAACTATTTAATTTAATTTTAGTAAAAAAGATTATATAACTTAATTACGAAATTAAAAATTAATTGTTAGGAAAAACGTTAGGTTGTCACATGGGTTCTGTTTTAGTATAGGCATGTTATTATTTTAAACTTTAATTATTAAGATTTTATTGGGTATATATATTAATTGTGGGTCGTTTGTGACCTACTAATTTGTGGACCGTTGAACTATTAAATTTGTAAATTTTATTTTATTAATATACTAATTATACATATATATTCTATATACTTTACTAAAACAAAATACACTAATTTTGACGTGGCGCCCCCACGTTTTTTCTCGGATTAAACTTTTTACTAAATCACGAATTAAGCTAATAAATATTTTTTCTAATTAAACCATAGTTATTTTATAAAATATGATTTTTGTTCTTCCACATCGATTACGAGGAAAGGATGGCACTTTGAAAATATGTATAAATAGATGTAGAGTGTTTGAGGCTTATAAAATTCATACATTTCTGAATCTTTTGGTCAGAATCAAATATAATACTTATTCATATCGGATTAGTATTTGTATGTAATCATTGCGACCTACTAATTTTTTGGTCGTTTTGACCTAATGATTTTTGGGTCGTTGTGACCTAATGATTTGTGGGACGTTGTGCTCTTGTGGGTCCTTGTGATCTACTAATTTGTGGGTCCTTGTAACCTATTGATTCGTCGACCGTTGAACTATTAAATTCGTAATTCTTATTTTATCAATATACTAAATATACATCTATATTCTGCATATTTTACTAAAACATACGAAACTAATGCTGACGTGGCGCTCCTATGTTTTTTCTTGGATTAAATTTTTTTACTAAATCACAAATTAAGCCAATTAATCTTTTTTTACTAATTGAATTCGTATCAGATTATGGTATTTTTAAATTATATGATTATGCTTTTTCTTTAAATTATTATTTATTAAATAATAAATTAGATTGTTTTAAAAAATTTATTAGTATAAAACTTATTAATTAATGATCAACACATGGGTTACGTGGTCTCATTTACTATGTAACACTTGACGCGTTATTTATACGAGCTCATAACATATAACTAATAAAGTTAACAACATATAATACAGTAAAAAAATGTAATATGATAAGCTATTTTATTAACAAACCCGCACAAGGTGCGGGATATATACTAGTTTCGGCTACAAAATCCAACTCATTCAATCAATGAACTTCGAGATAAGCAATTAGAGCACATCCAATCCAAAAAAAAAAAAAACTTCACTTATATGCGGTTAAGGTTTAATCAAACGAATAAACTTGCTCTTAGTTAAACTGATAGTTTATTTATTTTTTAAATGAAATTGTTGATTAATAAAGACAAAACTATATATAAAATATAATAATAATAAACTGAAATTGTAAGATAATGAACTAAAAGTCGAACCGTTCACAAAATTTTATAAAATACGGTCACAATTATTAACTAATAATTTATATTTTTTGCAAACATTAATTTTAGTTCATTAACGTATGACACAACTCTCTCCCCACATTTAAAAAAAAAAGTTTTATATTCTATGAAATCAATATAAAAAGGTTACTAAATGCTACTTGACCTCAATCGATCCGGCCATCTAGTTAAACTATATAAACCTTAAATTTAGGACTCGTTTGAAAGAGGTAGGAATCATTCTCAGTAACGAAATGATTTCGAATCAATCAATAATCACATTTAGTTATATGTCTTTTAACACATGAAATTAATCTCATTATTTCTATTTTCCTTTCCTTATCCTTATTTAATTCCATTCCGTTTCATATTCACGGGTCTAACCAAACAGGTAGTTAATGTTTAATATTTGAAGCTATAACCATTAAAAAATAGAAAGAGTACGTACATGAAGCACCTTCTATTTCCAACTCATATATAGCATGAAACAATTAAACTATACGTACTTGAATCAAACCGGATGCGACCCACAAATTAAATTCACACGCTTATCGATAATAATTAAGTAGCTCCTCAATACTTAGCCTCTCAAGTTCTCCTCACTCTCCTTCACTTCTCCTCCCACCACAAAAAACCAACCAAAAATATGATTACGGGGAAAGACATATACGATGTATTCGCCGCCATTGTGCCGCTCTACGTCGCTATGTTCTTAGCATACGGGTCGGTCCGGTGGTGGCGGATCTTCACACCGGATCAATGCTCCGGTATTAACCGGTTTGTCGCGGTTTTTGCGGTTCCTCTACTATCTTTTCACTTCATTTCGACTAATAATATATATGCAATGAACTATCATTTTATTACCGCGGATTGTCTTCAAAAGGTTGTTATCCTCGTCGCTCTCTTCCTTTGGCAAGCCTTTTCGAAAAAAGGCAATCTCGAATGGATGATTACTCTCTTCTCGCTCTCGACTCTCCCGAATACTCTCGTTATGGGTATCCCTCTTCTCAAGGCTATGTATGGCGACTTTTCCGGGTCCCTCATGGTTCAAATCGTCGTACTTCAAAGCGTTATATGGTACTATTAACTTCTTCTTATGATGTTTTTTCGAAAATGTTAGGGCTTGTTTGATATAGTGACCGATATTAAATACTAATAGAGATCCGATAATGTAGGTACACTTTGATGCTTTTTATGTTCGAGTATCGGGGAGCAAAACTTCTAATCTCGGAGCAGTTTCCCGAGACAGCGGGATCGATTACGTCTTTTCGAGTTGAATCCGACGTCGTTTCGCTCAATGGACGAGAACCGTTACAAGCGGACGCGGAGATCGGAGACGACGGTAAACTCCACGTCGTGGTTCGACGATCAACGGCGTCTTCTAGTGTCGTCTCCGGATACAACAACACGAATCACCCTAACAAATCACACCTCATGACTCCGAGAGCTTCGAATCTCACCGGAGTCGAGATCTACTCGATTCAATCATCGCGAGAACCGACTCCTAGAGCTTCAAGCTTCAACCAAACCGATTTCTACGCCATGTTCCAAAGCAAAGCCTCAAGCCCTAAATTCGGAAGCTCCGGCGTCGGACCCGGCACCGGAGATCAAGTATTCTCGTTACAATCGTCAAAAGGAGTGACTCCGAGGACATCGAATTTCGACCACGACGATATGATGAAGAGGAGATACGGAAGGAGTATGAGTGGAGAGCTTTATAATGGTGGGAGCGGAGTTCCGGCGTATCCGCCGCCGAATCCGATGTTTTCAGGTGGTGGCGGTAGCTCCGGCGCCGGAATCAGAAGAGGAGCCGTTACCCCTCCAACTCAGAATTCGATGGGTAGTAGTAATAATAATAAGGATTTGCATATGTTTGTGTGGAGTTCGAGTGCTTCGCCGGTGTCGGAGCATATGAAGAACAACGTGGCGCTTAATAGAGGTGGGTCCAATACGAGCTTAAACGACGTCGTTGATTCCTCTAAGGCTGTGCTTCAACAAGAGATTAATGCAGCTCGAGGTCAGAATAGTGTTTCCTTTATTTTATTTTTATGTGCAATTTTTTATGGTTAAATTTTTTAAAGAATAGATCTATGGACTGACTGCCAACAAGTCCAATTTTTTTAAAGAATAGATCTATGGTTGATTCCCCAACGATATTCTTTGTGGGTTGACTAGGAGCAAGTCCAAATCTTGAACATAAATTTCACCTTAGGATATTAAACATTATATTTAACTTTCTTAATTACAAATATATGACATTAGATTATTGTACCCATTAATATTTTTTTTTTCAAAAAAAGCTCTAAACTTGTAATTGTTTTAGGCATGCATGATTTCGGAGGGAATGTAAGTCCAAATGGAGGAAAGATTGGTGCGGAGAAAGAAGCTGAAGTAGATGATCTCTCCAAGATACCCGTAACTGCTTCACCTTACACAAAGAAAATCGACATCGAAGACGACGGCAGCTTAGCGGCTAGGAAGCACACTATGCCTCCGGCAAGTGTAATGACAAGGCTTATCCTCATCATGGTTTGGAGGAAACTCATCCGAAACCCTAACACTTATTCTAGCCTTTTGGGCCTCATTTGGTCCCTCGTCTCCTATAGGTATTTTTTCTTCCCGAATCTTACGCCAGTTATACAATAATAAAAAAGTCACGAAACTCACGATAAGTCTTTTGTTGTTAATGACAAACCTACTTACGTATACACTTTTGAAAGTTTAAGCAAAAATTTCACATTTGTCCAAAACTTGGGGCTATTTCTAGGAATTTGCCCTTTAAATTATAAACTTGGTTATTGACTATCACAAATGTGAGTATGCAGGTGGAATGTGGAAATGCCTACAATTGTGAAGGGATCAATATCAATATTATCCGATGCAGGTCTTGGAATGGCTATGTTTAGTCTAGGTAAATTTACTAAAATACCATTGCAAATGAGTCATATGACAATACATTTCAAATTCTGTACCTACACATATATATGAACTCATATGTTCACTTTCCCTTGCATGGCAACAAAACCAGGGTTGTTCATGGCATTGCAACCGAAGCTCATAGCATGTGGAAAATCGGTGGCCACCTTCGCCATGGCGGTTAGGTTCTTGACCGGCCCTGCCGTGATTGCTGCCACCGGAATAGCCATTGGCCTCCGGGGTGTACTCTTACACGTAGCAATTGTTCAGGTAAATGTTAGACGTATCATATTTAGGAGTTGTTTCGTTTAAAATGAAAATATAAAGGCTTTTTAACAAGAGAAATAAAATATTAAGTTTAATATAAGTTTATAATTGGTCATCTTACAAAAAAAATATATTTTAGGTTATTTTTATTTCTTTATTCTTAACCATTAAAAAAAAAAGTAGGGACATTAAACTTAATAGACTTCTCTTCCTATTGACAATTAATTTTAGATGGAACCCGCTAGACTTATCTGAGGGACCTAATAAATTTCCACATCTAACGGGAAACATTTCACGTAACATGTTAGCCTCTAATCGGCCACAATCTTAACCTGATTACGGATTCCATAATGTTGACTTGCTCATCACCTTCTATCCCGACTTTGCTTATGATAACAGGCTGCCTTACCTCAAGGGATCGTCCCATTCGTGTTCGCGAAGGAATACAATGTTCATCCGGACATCCTTAGCACGGGGTAAGTATTCGGTTACATTTTTTTAATTTTACCATTGATCAAATTTTCCTGGAGATTATAGTTACTTCATTTAGGAATTTAAATTGTTTGTGTTAATGCAGGGTGATTTTCGGGATGTTGATTGCACTGCCGATTACAATACTTTACTATGTGCTTCTTGGAGTTTAGCGTTGTTGTAGATGTACGAGACATTAGATTGAACACTGTAATCCATCTCGAAACGACGTCGTAGGCACATTGTAATCCTTGTTTGGGTTTTTTCCCCCCTTTCCCCTCTCTTCTTTTGTTTCTCTAGGTAGGAAGTAGAGCCCCTTACAATATTTTTTGATGAACTTTGATGTTCGGTAACGGTAAAATCGTAATAGCAAGCAAAATTCATATATAGTCCATATCGTAAATTTTGAAATTGGGCCATAGATAGGTCGAGTTTGACATGTTGTCTTATGTGCATTGTTTTGGTGTACGTACATGCCAGACTCTAAAACGTTGAAGATTTTTCGTTGTTATTTACTCACGTAAGATTATATTTCGAGTTGACACATTTTTGTTGTTGTAAAAGAGTTGTATCCCTAACGTTGATAAAATCATTATTTACTAGAATGAAAATGTTTTAAATAATAATTATTTATTGGATCGTCGTTCACAAATGTTTTTTCTCTGTTTATCAAAGATTCAAATGGTTTTTGAAGGACATGATATTCATTTGTAAAAGAGTTGTATCCCTTATGTGTGGGTGTTTGAAGTCAAATGATTTCTCATTTCATGATACATCAACTACCGTTAGTTTTGAAGCTGACAAATCCCATAGGAACTTTTTGAGTGTATGTTTGAGTTTATATGTTAAGAGCGTCGAGGTATCCGAGAAGGACTAGTAGCGCGTAAGTACTCAAAAGGGACTTTTGGACTCAAACGGATGGAAATGCTTATCTTGTTGCCAAATTCAACTAGATTCCAGTGTTGGTTTTCGGTGTCCGATTTTGTGTTAAAGTTGTTGTAATCTCCAAGAAGTAGACAAACAACTTACAAGTTGTAATCTCCAATAGGAGTAGACAAACGACTTCATTTAGGCAAAGGGTTCGTAATCTCACATGTGAGTAGACAAGCGACTTATAAGTAGTTGTAATATCGGATAAAGAGCAGACTAACAACTTAGTGTTGTAATCTCCTAAGTGTGTAGACAAGGCTGACAAGCAACCTTAAATTAGCAAACCAGAATTGTATATATTCTTTAAGTCAATATCCAAAATTAAAGTTAAGGAGTTGTAGTCTCCAAAAAGAGTAGATGAACATCCTTATATAGTTAGATTCAATTGCACACAAAAATCGGTTATCAGGATGTTGTATGTACTTGACTTGAATAATGTTGAAATCACTCAAATATCTAGTTTTCCTTCTAAGTGTATTCGCCCATACACCGGGATCCAAATACCTTAGTGGGATAATACCAACATGTCACAAAAACTAAAGTATAGAAATATATCATATCTTACGTTTTTAAAAAGAGTTCTTCCAGATCTTATCAAAACTTGATCCTTCAAGAATAAATGCATATCTTTCTTTAATACTAATGAAGTATTTTGGTCTTCCAAGTTGCACAAACAAGTCAAAGAGAGAATTTGTATTCCTTGTCAAAACTTGAGAACTAATGGCTTAACTTTTATCGTGCACATTGGATGATTTTTCAAGTGCAAATGGATCTCCTTTTATAGGCAAATGGGACACGTTTTTGGGGAGGATAACCATCACCAAAATGGTTAAGAGTGGTTACTGGCGGTTGAGAGAAGTTAGGGTTTGATAACCATTTTTTGCCCCAAACCCAACTCTACCAGCTAGTGTTTGTGTACTTGTTAGGACCGGGTGTTGCATTATTTTTGAATCTATATTTATTTAATAAATAGCTTTATGATAGGATGCTATACACATTTCTTTATAAGATTGTCGTCTTTTTTGGCATAACATCGTTTTTTTTACTTGTGTCATGTTGTAAGATCTAATTACGCTATTGTTACCCTACAGTCGAGACCCATTGTAAGGTTTAACTCATAGCATTTCAGAATTTTATAAATATGAGATTTACAACTAACATTACTTGCTCTTCCTTATTACTAAAATGCCTCAAATGTGATACCCTATGAAAAAGCCGGTAAGCATGAATTGAAAGCTAGGAAAGCCGCTGAGAATTCCCTATGTGAGATTAAGGGCCTGTTTGTTATCAACTTTTTGGGGATTCATTTAGATTCTTTTTCAGGTGATTTTTCGGGATGATAAAATTGGTACCGTTTGGTATGAGTTACAGCTTTTGTATTATATTCTTTTACGTGATTCTTTTGACAAAAGTATCCCGTAAAAAGAAGTTTGCCCACTCAAACTTCCTAGAGATTCTTGGGGATAGATCGTTTTTTACCCTTCCTACCTTTTTCTTCCTTCGTTCTTTTCTTCGCCCAATTTCCATCTTTGATCTCTGCATCAAATTCAACGTTGGAACGATACTTTCGTCAAAGCTGCAACCTCCTTCTCCGATCGATCCGAATCTGCACTAGCAATGGTGTCACGCCGCCGCAACTACAAACAAAAAATTATCTTCGCGACTTTGAGTTTCTCTTGTTCGTCCACCTCAAAAACCTATATATCCGATCGAGAACTCAAAAAAGTCGACAATGGGGAATTTGATTGGGCTTGTGAACAAAATTCAGCGGGCATGTACAATCCTTGGAGATCATGGCAGCGAATGCTTTCAATTGGATCTTGAATTGCTTCAGGTATTGCAAATGCTTTCAATTGAATCTTGATTGGGCTTGTGAATAAAATTTTCCTCTAATGTCAACGATGCAGCATACAATGAACAAAAGTGGGAGCCATTCATTTACATTTGCAAATGCTTTCAATTGCTTCAGGTATTTGATCTTGAAGGAATGTGGCTGGTCAAAGGAAGGCTTCCCAAGCACATTTGTAGATTCACGCAGTAGATGAGTTGAATGGTATACTGAAGCCCCCGAGCAAAAATTTGTAGATTTGTGTTTTGACAGTGAGATTATCAATGTTAACCCAACCATACCGGCAAGCTTCCGTAATTTGCAGAATGTGAAAATAAAGGGAACAATTTTAGTTAGACTTGTGTCCAGAAAGGTTGTGTTCATCGAGCCATTCTAACTTTGAATCGGCTGACATTAGGGAAATCGATTGCAGGATCCAATTTTAGGGTTTCATCTATCACGTGTGTAGCATATGGGTTATTTAGGGGCATTGTCGTAAACTTTCCAAAAACAATCCGTCTCCACAATTGATACCAAACACGTAAAATTTACGCAAAAAGGAATCTCTAGCAATCCCCATCCCCAATAATCCCCAACAATCTCAAGAATATTCATCCCAAAGAATCTAAAAAAAGAATACCTATACGATACCAAACAGACCCTAAGAGGGAAAATATTAAGCTTTTGAAGAAACTAAAAGTTGCTAATAGATATATTAGATGTACCTAGAAGGCTAGATAATTGTAATTACAAAAGAAAATGTGGCCTACTTATTATCGAACTAATGTGCATGAACAATAAAGATACCATTACTTTAAATCTACAGGATCCAAACTTGTTTAGATATGTAAGTTCTGACTTTTTGCAAGTACTAGTGAAGAGGGATGCCTAAAGGGTCTCCGAAACGCGAGACCAAATCTTGCAAATTACTATAAGATCCAATAGTAGTAAATAGGTTGATATGAAACTCAACGATCCTTTTCAAATAAAAGAAACTCAACGAGATTATGTAATAATTTGAACCATTAGGTACAAGCCAAATATAAAATATATAAGCGAAAATATATATAGAAGTGAGAACACAATGAAGATACGAAAACACATACCTAAGATCGAATCGACCAACAAACATGTTACAAGTTGGACGACTAGAGGACAAAGATATGATGATCTCTCAGTGAAGATATACGAATTAAGGGAGATGAATATATGTTTATAGGTTGATCAATTCCCGAACAATCAAAAAACGAAACATTGACATAGTTGTTGACTGAGAAAGGCACGACAAAATCTAAATTACCACAACAATATGTAATGAAATCTCAATTCATAATCAATCATACCCAAAATTATATATAGTCTTGCTATAAAGAAAACATTCCGACACAACTCTAGCACCTTGTAGAAAATTAACGTATCAATATGCGCACAAATCGGCCGATCTTGATGGATAGAGGGCCGGAAACTAATCTTTCTACGATCTTGATGATATTTTTGACTTGATTACTTAGCTTTTGGTTTTCAATCGATCCAATCTTCACGGAACGATATCTTTGCATCAAAGCGACTAACAAGAATTCCAAATGTCGAGCGGTGGTTTGGGCTCTCATATCAAGTTAACTATGGAGGTAAGGTAATCATGGGATGCACGTTAAAGTGAATCTACACACAAGTTTTAGGGGTTTCATCCTAAAAACAATTGACTATAAGAGGAGTAGTCCTAGTACTTATATGTTAGATTCACGTATTATCATATTTTTGTATCATCGGATCGAATACGAATTGAGGTTTGGTGGAAAAGTCAGATCGAATATATCTGAATAGTCTATGAATAAATACTCGGATCGGATATCATGATCTGACCTTCGGATAGGATATCCGATCCGGGTATAATTGTCGGATATTTGAATGCTATCTGATCGAATTCAGATCAGACTTTTATAAGATTGTCGGATATTCTAAAATTCCCACCATAGCTGCCAGTCTGCAATAAAGCTGCTCACTGGCTAAGTGGCTAGCCTCGGGTTGTTTCTTAAGTATTGTAAACGATGATGTTGAAGATAAAGCGGTGTTCTTAAATTAACTGGGCCATACAAGTGGGCCGAGACACGTTCTTATTTGCTACATAAGCCCACTAATATGCTCCTTGAAAACGCGATATCTGAATCGAAATCCCCCTTCTAATCGAACACGGTTCATGGCAAAATCATAAAACCCCCAATTTTTCTTTCCCTCTTCTCCGACCGCGAAATTCCCTCTCAAAATATTGAAATTTCGGTTTAGTAAAACATTACTGTCTGTTAGACGTTAAACCCAAACAAGTTCGAACCAGGACTGTAGCTTCTCTTGCTTTCTGTGATCCAATTGCAGGTGCGGAGGCTGTTCGTCTTTTGAGTTGTATTGAGGTATGATTTTCTCAGTTACAGTTTCGTTCTTTAATTGTCGTCGTTGTTGGGTTACTATTAGTTCAGTTTGTGGTTCTTCAGGATATTGTTTATTTACTGGATTATTCCCCGAATCATCAATCGTGTGATAATTGCAATGGGGATAGGGCTTTTTGTGACCTTTTTCCATTTTCCTTATCAAAATGCATTGATGTATGTTGTGTGATGGATAGGAGATGAGTTTGTAAAGCAATTTATTTTGATTGGAAGCATCTCTTTTATACTTCTTGGTTATTTATAATCATGACAAGTTGCGACTATACTTCAATTTATCATGTCTATTGAGTATTCACTACCCAAATTCTTGTTCGTAGTTTGGTAGAAACAAGGGAAAGTCATTCAAGTTTTCAAGGAATAATTTACATTGAACTAAATTGAGCTTAACCCACAGATTTGTAACACAAATTGCAATAAAATATCTTGTATGTGACAGAGAGGATATGCCATTTTTAAGCAATTTCTTTTGATCAGGAAGTCTCTTATACAGCTAGTAATGATTTGTAAGAACTGTGAACGGAACTGTGCTGTGCTAATCAAGTTACGGCTCATAGTTGGGCAGAAACAATGAAAACTCATTCAAGTTTCCGAAGAATATTCTGCATTGAATCAAATAGAGCTTAACTCGTAGTTGTTTTTATTTATTATTGTTTGCGAAAGAATTATTTATAAATTTGGTTTTCGTTCTTGTAATTCATTGATCAGCTGTCATTAGCATTGAACAAGGAGAGCTCTTTGTTGATCCTGTGGGACAGAATATTATTGGCTATAATGTCATTTTTTTCTTCTTTGTTGTAGGGTGACTGGTACACCTTGATATTAAGGGAGGTACTTTTATGCTTTAGAGTTCTTATTTTAGGTGCGTTCATCACCTAAGGCCAAAGGAAGCATAAAGCAATATGAAGCGGAAGCATGGGCATAAGAAGGGAAAAAGCAAGAAGCTTCGTGTGGATGGTGTAGAAGAAGCTTCTAAAAATTCTGAACAGTCTGAACCTATTGACGTGGAAGACAGTTCAGAAGCTGATGATCACGAAAGTGATGAGCCCGAAACTCCAGTGGCAGCTGCACCATCTTCCTCAGCAATTGCAGATCCACCATCCAGACCTGCTATTTTCCTGCCTGAGAGGCCAATACAAAAACCTGCCACTACTGCAGTCTATGGGCGTGTGAAGGTGAGACTCAAGGCTCCAAAAATCTTGGAACCTCAAGTTACTTCTGCAGATGCTCCCATCCATAGTGATACACACTCAAGTAGTGGTCATCAAAAGAGTTTGGATAAACAGGATGTGGTTATAGATAAAATTGAGGATAGTGCCAACTCATTGCGTGATGCCAGGACAGCTTCTGGAGAGAATCAACCGGAGAAAGCTGAAAGTATAAAGATTAAATCTTCGAAGGGCTTGGCTTCATCAAGTGCAAATCAGCACGTTGATGTTGTTGCACAAAAAGAAGAGAAGTTGAAGCATGAAGAGCCAAAACCATCTCTCTTAAAGCCTCAGTACAATAAGAAAGAACTAGATGCTGCTTTAGAGGTCTGCTAAAGGACTGATATATGCTGCTTTGAATGCCTAGTTAGTTGACTTTTACTTTTCTGTTATATGATTTGGACACTTATACTCACATGCAGCAATCATCTAATTTTCTTTGCCAGGTAATCAGGAAGGTGATGAAAATGGATGCAGCCGAGCCTTTTAATGTTCCAGTTAATCCTATTGAATTGGGAATACCTGTGAGTATTATGGAATCTTTCATACAATATCTCTCTACTAGAACCATAGCAGCATGGTTTATCCAAATATAAATGAATCATAGGATATATGAACATGATATAATAGTGAAGAGATATTTATTTGTATGTCTGTACATTACCTGTGAGTATTTGACAGTTATCGAAAACTTTTATTTCTACTTAATAATTGATGTCTGCTATTGACTTGTATAGCTGTATGTCTGTAGTCCCGTACATTACCCATCTACTAAGTGCTGAGATTGAAATGTTTCTATGGCTTTTGTTCTTAGACAATGTTAAGTGCATTCATATCTTTGGTGTCTAGATGAAGCAATCTGGTATCCTATATCCTCTTATTTTTTTCTTTTGTTTACTAGTTTTTTTATGTTGTATTTATTTTATAAACCAGGACTACTTTGATGTCATTGACACCCCAATGGATTTTGGTACTGTACGTAGCAATCTTGAAAGTGACACCAAATATATCAACTCAGAGTCTGTTTACAAGGATGTGCAATATATCTGGAATAATTGCTACAAATATAATAACAAGGGAGATTACATTGTTGACCTTATGAAACGGGTCAAGAAAAACTTCATGAAGTACTGGGCAGCAGCTGGGTTATATAGTGACCAACCTAGGAAGGGTACTGGTAAGTTTATTATTCTTGCATTAAATCTTTACCAAAGGCAATTGCCTCCAGAAGCTGAGCTTTGTTCATTCGTTTGTGAATGCTTTGCTGGTAGCAAGCTATAATTTATTTATCACAGCTGTTGTCTTTGTAATTTTTGTAGAAATAAGAAACTCTTTTGTTTCCTGCGTAATGAGCCCATGAACTGAGAAATGAAATGGAACTGGTGCCCTGCTTGGTCGATATTCTATTACCAAGCTAATTCTCTGGAAATATTTTATAACTAGACAAATTAAAGAATCCTTCTGGATAAGGATTTCAAGCACAAGAATATATATAATCTACTTACCTTTTTCTCAAGAAAAATCACCTTCAATCATTTGACTATGGCCATTTCCCTTTACCCAACCTCATAAACATCATCCTTGCCATCGTTACTAGAGGACATAAAAGAAGCATTGAACATCTATACATACTAGTAACACCATTTTATTACAACTCCAATTTCTTATCTCGTTTGGTTATGCTATCTAAACCCAAATGATAAGCCAGGAGTAACCCTACTTTAGTTTTACTAGTACCTGTGAAGTCTGATCTTGAATCACAAAGGTTTTAATACCAATGAAATTGAAGCTTCTCTTAGTGAGCTATGGCAACCCTACTGCTGTCCATACATCTGTACTGCACATTTCCAGTATATCTTTGGGTCGAAAGTTCTTGTTCTGAAAGGAACCAAACAATTTGTACGCTTTTATTACATTGTAATAGTTTTATCAATTCATTATACATAAACTTTACATGAATTTCTAAGTTCCTCCTTCTATGCAGGAGTTGAAGGTAATCTTGGTAGTGATGGAGGATCTTCTAGCCATGACAAGAAACTAAAGAAGGGAAAAGGGTATGCTGTAGAGGTGGAAATATAATAGATATATTCTTCTTGGATTTGATATGACCATATGCTTGAAATTTCTCGAGCACTTAAATCTTTTATTGTCATATTGTTTTGTTCAGAAAATGAGTGGAACTAATGCTAAAATGTAATCAAGCATTTATAATTTATTAGTTGAACTTAAAGAAGTGATAACATGAACATGATATAATGTTGAAGTTTTACGATTTCAAATTTCTGTATATGACGTTGAAGCCCCAAAATCTTCTTGCTAGTTGCTAACCTGTTATAGGTTATTATCAAATCATTATCATTGCCATTTCCATTTCACACTGTGCTATCCAAGTAGCACTAAGTTCATATAGGTAGCAGTGGAGTAACAAGTTTTAGAAGAGGCTTTTTCGTTTGATAGTTTTCCGCCATTTTGTGCAGGATTAAGAAACATAAAGACGGGTGCCTGTGTGCTATATGCATAATGAAGCGCCGCCGAAAGGAGCGTGAGGCACGAGAGGCAGAAGATGTGAAAGGTCTAGATAGTCATACTCCGAGTGGTCTATCTGATCCTAGTCCGACTCAAGGGGTCAAGTCAGAGGTTATTGTTCTCTTCTATCTAAATTTACAGTCTCAGATACTTAGTTGAAGAAACAGCTCAGAACTTACAGATGCTTGATAAATATTTGCGTATTGAGATTGTGGTTTTGTTTGTTATTTCCTTAGTTTATTTAGTTTGTGCTTGATAATGTTGCATGACCTGTCAGTTGTATTAAAATCAGCTATGTGATATATATTCCTGTTGCTTGGCAGTTCCATGCATAAAATTAGGCCCCTTTCACCCACTGGCCACTGGCTTGAAGTACCACCATGCTTTCTTTGTTTATTATATAAATATTCTGTTTTTTATTTGCCTTTTTTTTTATGTGAAGGAAAATGCTCTTACGGAAAACCAGTGTGGAGAGGAAATATCCTCTTCTGTAGAGAATTCACAAGATGCTGAAGGAGATGAAGAAATAGAAGATGTTACCGAGGATATCAAATCAGAAGTTGCGGTGATGCATTATGGTAATGCCGAGAATAGCAAGTTGGATGCACGTGATCAGCATGATGCATCTCTAGATGTTTCTGAAGCACCGCAAGGAAGGAATAGGACTGAAAATGGATCCTATCCAATGTCTGAGGGGAAGTTTATGAGGGACTCGGGTCCAGTAACCAAGGCTGATACTGAGAAACATCAACCTGTGTATATTGAAGCACAAACATCGACACTTCAGAAGCGTAAAATTGAGGTATTGACCTTTAAACAATTTCTTTCCGCTAGTCATCATCAATTGGTGTGATCTATTTCATCTTTAATGTATATATTCTAGCACATAATTGATAGGAGCCTATAAGAACGAATAACGCTTGCATGTAATGTTGATTCTTGCAAATGGATGAAACCAGAGCCAATAATAAGAAAAGAATAACCCTACACAGCCTGTCAAAATGGCTCATTCTGAAACCTTATACCAAGGCTAATGTTTGATCTTTAGAACCCTAAAGTAGAAAACTTCCGTCAAGAATCACATCTGCAGTTGTAAAGTTGAGACAGAAACATGTGTCACAAAATTAAGGAATATGATTCCTAATGCAGCTTTAGTATTTTGTATTTGTATTGTGACTTGTGAGGTTGATAAAGCTGGCTTTTGGACCTTGTCTGTAATCTTAGGTCCACTTCAGCTGTCTTTACTCTTGCAAAGCATTCATTTGCCTTGTACTTTCTCCCTTTGCCCCACTGTTGGAAAATTATCAGACATTTGTAAATAAATAAATCGGTTTTTCTAACCTATGCTCTTAGGACATACATTAAAAATTCCAAATTGATACATTTTGTTATTTAGCATTTTTCAAATCTTTTGATGGGTATTATCATTTTCAGTCTAGGGAAATGGTATCCAAATTAGGGTAGAAAGACGTAAGTAAATAGATGATGCAATGATCTCATTTATAGCTTTTTTGCATCTGTGTATATGAAGCACTGGATACTCTTCAATCTTCGATTCTTCATTACGTGCTATCTCAATTACTTCTCTTAAAACATTATAACGCAACTTGATTCCCATCTCTTGCTTCCTTTTGTTTATCAGTTAATCGAGGCAGAGAAGAAGCGTCAAAAACTTCAGCTATACGAAAGCCTTCACCATCTTGAAAGTCACAGCCTCCGAGGACTATGCAATACCCTCTTTCCAGAAAATCAGGATACTGTCTGGAATGGCCCTCATTCGCTGATCCAACAAAAGAAGCCTCACAACAATAGCGGCCTTTTTGCTGCTGTGACCTCCTTCATGAGCCCTTCTCCTAAACGAACCTGTAAGTAACAAATCTCTTTGACATAAACCCAGAAACTCTTGCAATGCTATTTTAGCACGCGGGTAAGTAGTTTTGTCTAAACTTTTCTGACCAACGAAAGCGTTTGTGAGAAGATACTGAAGTTTGCAAGCCATGACACCTTGGCATGTCGAACATCAGGTTCAGAGGACTGTATTAGTATAATTTTACTGTCTTCATAGATTTTGGTACTTTCGGAATCTTGTCCTAAGATGCCGAGCTTGTTAACAGGGATTTGTTAGTTCACTCGGCTATTGGCTTTGGTACTTTGATGACTTTAGTGATGATTCAGGAATCATCCTCTTGTTGTAATGGTTTCTCATAAAATTTAGTGATTTTTTCATGTGTAATGTATCTAAAAGCTTAATAACAATCTACATTTATGAATCACTTTACGCGCCGGGAAGTTAACGTCGTGATTGTTCATATTGATTGTCGGGATCTCCAGCTTCGATCCTATAGGAGTCCTGTGAAATATGGTATAATATATACACAGTTCGTTCACATTCCAATGTACGTTGTATTGAGACGTGATTTTTGATACATAGTATTTGGACTCGTTTCTTGGGTGTTTTTCTCCGCGTTTCATTAAGATTCGTTGATTGAAGCTAATACGGGTTACTCGTAAGTAGTAACATAGTTAAGTTAATCATCCATGTTGATATGACCCAAAGGCAAGTATACTTTTGTTATAACGTAAAGTATAATGCTTGACGTTATTGGACACAATTTGGTACAAGCAATTGAGATTTGAGACATAAGATTCGTACTGGTAAGGGAATCGATTAGGAAGGATATTTGACCTAACTTGCCAAACCCACTTGACAGATAATTATATGTCAGTGAAGAAGTTTACGTGATATATGCTTAATGAAACAAAACACCGAGAAGATAACTTCGCATCGAGAATGTCCATTAAGTAAACTTTCGTTCGTAAGACTTTTATTCAAGACTACGGGTTAGTTTTCAACTTAAAAAAACGGAAACACAATGAAGACGAATATAATCCAATTATACGTTATTTTTGTCATGTTTTCTCATTTACAAAATGAGTTTTCTTTTCCATTTTATTTTCTTATAAATATTAAAATTAATCAAATATTACTCCAACTAGTTTAATGCCCGCACCTTGTGCGGGATTGTCTAAATAAAAAATATTATATTTTTACTTTCATGCATCATATATTTGATATCAATCTATAATATAAACTATTTTTATTAATTAATATGACTAACATGTGAGGATTAATTTTTTTAAAATAAATAGAAAAACATAATTAAAATTCTATTACAAATATTATTATTCAAGTATTATATTTATACACTAATATATTATCAATTTTAGTTAAATTTGGATAGAGGAGCAAAATTTGATTTAGTTTTAAATCTAACAAATGTGTCAAATCTTGTTAGAGGATTTACGTTAGATTTATTTTGTTAATTTTGATTGGTAGATAAGTAGATTTAATTTTTTAAATTATTTATTTTAATAAAATTAACGTGGCATGATGACTGTTTACAAATTCTAATAAAACTTTTTTTATAAAATAATTAATAACAAATCTATAAATAGGTTGTGGCAAATCTGTAAATAAATTGAAAAAATGCTGATGTGGACGGCCTTAGATATTGACGTGTGGGCAAAATGGGTGCTGCTTTAGTAGTATATATAGATTACTATAAACCGAAAGGAATGATCCTGAAGAGTATTTGAGTATATATAACGGAGTAGATTAGCTTTCGTTTTCTGAGATGCAACAAAACGGGGTAATTCTTTACCGGAAACAACCTACCATAATTCCGTGTGCTAATCATAACACTGTAATAAAAAGCTTGTAAATAAAAATGGTGAATGATGGCAAATTTGTAATTAAAGTTCACACAAGAAGATTGATATATATCAAGATGCTGATTAAAGAGTCATTAATCTAATGTGGCTACCTAATTAATACTCAGCCTGGATTAATCAACTAAGATTGAATACAACTAAGAAAAGCTGAAGGTGTTTTGATAAGATGGCCAGTGAAAGCCTTGTCTTGGACATGGAAGAGGAGCTGGCTTTGCTATACATGTCGGAAACTTCTCCCCCGGCATCAACACCGAAACTCCGCCCTTATACGACGTCGTTTCCTGCATTCATCACCACAAATCAAACACCTCCAACAATGCTAAACCTTAGCTGCATTTTGCTGGTGAATTTTGAAATTGGGTAATTGCAGTTAATCTTGGAATCGAATTTTGATCATTTCAGAGAAAATTAAGGGCTTTTAATAGAAATGCTAATTACCCATTAAGATAATACAATCACTTACACTTTGCTGATGAATTCTGAGTTTTGAGCCAGATTCCAAGCTAGTAGCATCAACAGAAGACAAATTGGTTGTATTTGAAGGAGGGTCAGTTGGTCTAAAGAGATGCTCAAGGATAGCCATGATCAAGAACAAGGAGATCAAGATGGCGGTGGCGACGAAACCAAACGACACAGCATTCATAGAAGACGACGTCGTTTGAGCTCCAGTTTTCCAAGAAGTAGGCACGTTGGAGGTTGTGTAGATCTTCCATGGCCTTGTTGAAGTTGGTTGATTTTCATACCCAAATTCACTCATTACTAAATTTGGGAGTTTTTTCTTGAGCTTTTTTGGGTATTTTTAGTGGAAGCTACTGCTCAGTTCTTGTTCTATGGTGTACTTCTTTGGATGTTGCTAGAATTGCTTTCTTAAATTAAAGAAAATAAAGGTAAAATAAAAGTAAGTAAAATATAGAGTTGTATGTTTATGCTTCCAACTAGCAACATGGCTTGAGAGCTTTATTTATGTTTTATGTACACTTTTTTAGAATATGGCTCTGAGTTTAAGAATCATGCTGGCTTGTTCTAATCTCATGATTTAGTTCGGGATTAGGGTTAGAGTTAATTATATTTTGACCTTTAAGTTGAAGACTGAGAATGAAAGGGGTCATTTTTTTAAATTTAAAGAGATTGTAGTTCAGTTTGGAATTTTTTTACGGTAAATTACAAAATCGACTCAAAATGACATTTGACGTAAATGTCAAGATCCGATATAGACGGACGGAGGGGTGGGGTCGTGTGCATACGAGCGCACATGCGCATTAGGCCCAAGTCCAACCCATAAACCCGACGAGGTTCCATCCTAAAACCAATTGACAATAGGAGTAGTTCATCGAGCCTAGGAATGTCCCCATCTTGCCTAGGAATGTCCCCATCTTTTAATGTGGGATCTTTTATCTCCAACACGCCCCCACAAGTGCAACTAGAGGATATAGACTGAGTTGCACTTGTCCACAGGTTACGATCGCGAGCCGAATTGAGGATAAACGCTCTGATACCATGTCCACATCTTTCAACATGGGACCTTTATCTCCAACAGTAAACCGACGTTAACAACACTGAGCACCAATGTGAGATAACAAAATTCACATTTACATCAAACATAACTAACATCTAAAGTTCAACCCTAAACTCAATTTTAAGATTTGATGAAATTAACCGCATCTAAGTTAAGCTTATTTCGATTGTTTAAAAAAAATTAGTACTTAAAAAATGTAGGTGATTATTTTGAACCCTCTAACATTTTTTGAGAATTTATTTTTTAATCATATCTTATGATTATGGTAAAAATTATGTTACATTTTACAACGATAGAACATAAAATCACACTCCTATGGACATTTCTAATCTAGAATTTACAAATACCCAATTAAATTGTGATATATCTCAACCCAAAATTACTTCTTTAAATTCTGTTATAAATTTCTAAAATTGGTCAAAAGCCTCTTTTTATTCATCATTATTATGTACAGTACACATTTCATCATACAATAAAAAATCAGCATAATGTATTTTATATTTTGTGAGTGTGATTTGGTAAAACTTGCATAAGTTAGTTTATAAGATTTTTTTTTTCAAAATCACTAAAAAATATTGCAATGAGTTGTTATAGAGAATGCCGATTCCATTGGTTTTTATTTTTCGGTTCTTTGTGTGGGTTTAAGTCGTTTTAACTTATTTTTATATTATATAATTTAGGTTATTGATTGTTTATGGACAAGTTCGACATAAACCATAATTTTATAAATCAATGTATTTTTTAACATAAAGTTTTAACTTAATCAAATTCCATAACCGAGGAACTGGATTAAGTCATTTCTCGTTCAATTTCGATTTCTGATTCAGACATGTGATAGCAGATGGGTCATTAGTAATTATATAAGATTGGAAAGTTTAGTTTGTGAAGATGGATATATTTGATCCATAATTTTCGAATACCTAATTTTTTTTTTTGTGAATGTGATTTGGAAAAAATCGGTTTTTTGTGTGGGTTTAAGTCGTTTTAACTTATTTTTATATTATATAATTTAGGTTATTGATTGTTTATGGACAAGTTGGACATAAACCATAATTTTATAAATCAATGTATTTTTTAACATAAAGTTTTAATTAATCAAATTCCATAATCGAGGAACTCGATTAAGTCATTTCTCGTTCAATTTCAATTTCTGATTCAGACACGTGTAACAGACGGGTCATAAGTGATTACATAAGATTGGAACGTTTAGTTTTTGAAGATGGATATATTTGATCCATAATTTGCGAATACCCATTGAAGTTGTGATATACTCAAACCTAAAGTTACTTCTCTTGCCCTAATGGATTAAATAATAGATCCCAAACCCTAAGTTAAAAAAGATAACGATATAGGGATTAATGATGCTTAGAATGAATAATAGTTGGTCCAACTTTAAGGTGTCTTTGATCACGTGTAAGGTAGCTTTGATGCATAGCGTAATGAGCACTATAGCATATGTCCCCCATGATATCCACTTTAACAAATAAGAATAAGGGATGAGCTCCCTTGACCCTTTCCCCATCTCTAGGCAATTCTTTTTCTCGGTCTACAAGGCATTACAAAACTTAAATACAATCACAAAATTTAAATTAAAAAAACATAAAAAAATAAGAGTTATATGTTACATATTTTCTTAGTGCTTTGATTTCGTTTTAAATAAAAAAAAATATAATCGGGTGTCCCCTAGGGGTGTTAAAGACACGAACAACAATTTTCTATTTCTATAGGAAATAGAAAATGTAATGCTGATTCAGTATTAGAGGCATAAGCTTATACTCTACGTGAGGGTCTGAAAAAGGCCAAAGAGTTAGGTGTAACATACATCGAAGGAGACAATCTGATGCTCATCAACACGATCAACCGGAAATGGAAACTTCCATGAGAAATGGATATGATCATTTCTGATATTTCTAACATGATGTCGGGATTCACGAACTCTTTCATACATCACATCTTCAGGGAAATCAATATAGTTGCAGATAGGATCGCGATGCACCGATTCGGTTCACCCATTAAGTCATAGAATATTGTACATTTCCCATAGAGGTTTCCATTAAGTCATAGAGTATAGACAAGATAATAGGATTATTATGTTGTCTTAGACTTGGGTCCTAATTCTAAACCGCCGGTTTAGGAATTGTCGGTTTAGGTTTGGCCTTGAAATAAGGGTAGAAGATTGTACATTAAGTCATAGAGTATAGACAAGATAATAGGATTATTATGTTGTTTTAGATTTGGGTCCTAAACTTAAACCGCCGGTTTAGGAATTGTCGGAAAAAACTAAATCGGCGGTTTTTAGGCGATTTGTAAAAAAAAAATAAACGGCAAACCGAACCAAACCGTCGGTTTTCTAGGCGGTTTTCTTCCTTGTTGCTCTTCTCTCGGCATCAACCTTCCTCAAGCTTGCTTTTATAGCTATTCCATTGGATACCGAGGAGCTTAACATTGGTTTGGACAATTCACCGTTATGCGAGGAGCTCTCCTGGAAACCCGGTGTTGATGGAAACTTCTCAGTTGCAACTACTTATGACTTTCTGCGTGAGGAAGGGACTTGGTTCATGTTGATAAGGTCCTTTATAAGACTATCTAGAGGCTCAAGGTCCACGAAAGAGTGTATATGTTTGTGTGAAAACTGGTTAGAGGAGGCATCCTCACTAACGAAGAACGTGTCAAAAGTCACATCTCACAATCTACCACCTACGGCTTTGTTCATCCCTGGATGAAACCCCGATGCATCTCTTAAGAGATTGCAACTATACCAAACAAATGTGGCGAAGCTTTTGTGTTGAGGATAAAAATCGATACTTCTTCAACCAACTATTCGTCTCCTGGACCCGAGGTAACATCCTTTCTACTTACCTTATTATGATATACATTTGTGGAGTGAACTGTTTGCGTGCAGTTTGCATGTGGTAGACTTAGAAATGGAGAAATTAGCATGTGTTCAATAGGATCACTTTCAAAGGTGATAAAAAGTATTTTGTTGAGAGCTACACCGTGAAGTTTTGACGGGCTTGGAAGAAGATCAATGGATCAAGACAGGAAGAGGACTAAGGGAACCATCAACGTGAAGTGGGATCTGCCACCGGAAAGAGTGATCAATATTAACAATGATGGAGCGGTTAGAAGCGACGATCACACATCGCGGGATGTATCATTAGGAACAAGGAGTGTGAATGGCTTAATGGGTTTGTGACGAACTTGAGATTATGTTTTGTACCCATGGTTGAGCTATAAGGCGCCTATCATGGTCTCAAAATCGTCTGGCAGAGTAACTACAATAGTGTGATCCTTGAAATGGACTCATTGAATGCCATTACAGTGTGATCCTTGAAATGGACTCATTGATTGCCATTATGCTCTTGGAGAAACCAATGTCGCAACACCATCCACTTTCCAGTATGGTACTTATATTACTTGTCATAGTTTTGCTATTGATTTTCGTGTTGGGCTTAATTTATTGCTTAACCCTCTCGAGGGTATAGTGAATATTTTATTGTTTGATGTAAGGGGCCGAGCTATCTCCCGGTTGATTACTACTTAGCTCATTTTTTCATTAATAAAAGCGTGTTCAGATGCTCCGAAGACCACTACCTCTCCTTCCACATAAAAAGAATGTAGTTGTATTGATGATAGTAACTTTCTACATCTAACGTTTGGAGAATCCGGGTCAAGTATATAAGGTCGGTGTATTCCTCTCTCATTGTCAATTAATTTTAGGATAAAATCTTACTAAACTTATGTGTTAAGATTGTACCAAACGTGTACGTAAGTTCATATACATATGACCCTGCAGCCTAGTCGAATAGTCTTTACTCTTATGAGTTAGTGTAGTTGCATTCTAGTTGCACCTATGAGTCACTCGCAATGGAGTTTGACAAGGTTTGAAAGTGCGGTAGGTGAGTATAATCTGAAATTGTGGGTCTCTAATAATAGAGAGGGTGCAAATGATTCAGGTAACACTATGTAGCAGCCTTTTCTCAATTTTGTCTGTGGTGTTTGGTCAAGAATGAAAATCAATGATCTATACTATTCACGTCTTGTGACTACTAACCTATCGATATCTCAAATATAAATATTATAGTAATAAACTATCAAATAATAAACTTACCTAAAATCAAATTTTATTTTATAATATCTTACTACTAAAATACATTAAAGAGGAACCTAAGGTACTAGTCGAACCAAAAACCTATAAAATAAAGAGAGGAAAAATAGGTCGAGTAATTTATAAAATTTAAATATTTGTTGAAAATGTGTTGGACGACTACCTTACTCGCCCAATCTACCTAGACTCTCCCTCATCCCGCCCATTATCCGTCTAATATTTTACGTGTTAACCCGTTCATTCAACCATCGAGTATTCAACAATTCGGGGGAAATAAATGGGTGTTCAGTATTTCCTAAACCGTAAAATAAATTTATATATAAAATAACAAAAATTGTTATTTTGTATGTAATCCAATGTTACAATGCAACACCGAAACTAATTCAATTAGTTCAAATAATAACTATGCATACAAACACAACAATTCAAAACTTACGACGGAACAACATTGAAAGCTCTAAGACGTGCAACATCGAAATTAATTCACGTTAAGGTGAACGAGTAATACTTATATGTTAGTTTGACACAATATCATATTGTCGACGTGGGACATTCTCCATTTCTTAACCTAATATAAGTTAACAAGTTTAACATAAGATACATTATCATTAAGTTTGGACGTTAAAAAAAAACAACTTTTAACTCGATAATTAAAGCAGAAGTCTTTGCTCTAAAGCGGGACTAAAAGATCGAAATTGAGGGGTGATAACCTATGTGTTATCAAGACACTTCAAGGACTTTGTAGTTGTCCCTGGGAGAGCGAGATGATCGTATCTGACTCCAGACTAGATCATCGCTTATTTGAGAAAGTCCTTGTCAAACATGTATTAAGAGAAATCAACTTTGTTACCGATTGACCCACTTGGAAATTTCGAACCCCAACACACCCTTTTCTAACATGGACTACCTCTAGAAGATAGATTATTCTAATCGCTTTCCGTTTTTCATGAAAAAAAATAAAAAAAAAAAGAAAGAAGAAGATGCATTACCAATAAAAGCAGTATTCTAGCAGGCTTACACAATCGACATAAAATACGGTGTTCTTCATCTTATCAATGTTTGTGGTCACAAACATGAGCGAAACTCGAAGCTGGAAAGGTATATGTAGGTCGATCAGAGAAAAGAAGAAAATTACTGTTTATAACAAGTGCATGGAACTGTGGTAGAGGAAGTGCAAACAGGAGAGATTAAAGAAAGGGATGATTCACCAAAAGAATGAGAACAATGATGGTATAATGTCTCCTTGGAGGTAAAAGAAATTGCAGGTCCACTGTACAACGCAAGTACACGTATAGTATGTAATTATATATGTATATGCATCTCCTCAACCTTGGCCATGTTTTCATGGATCTTATGTGATCTCTTTTGCTGTCATGTCTCTTAACTTTCTTTCTTCACGGAAACAAAAGGTATATACATGTGTATAATATCTATACTGGGGCGATAATACGATCATGTGAGAATCTTTCATACGATAAGGAGGGATAACTTATAAGAATCGTTCGTACATTCTCGATTTGGGTCACATATCCTCGCGTGTGGGGTTGAATTGTATGATTGTGCTCTTTGTAAATATACGAGTACCGGGTACGATTTGTACATGCATTAACGAGACACACGTTCGTGTGACTTGAGTACATCACCTTGTTCATTCATTTGTAGTTCCCTTGTTATTCATTCATGTATAGTACACCGTGTCCAAGTATGAACAACATAACAAAGTGCGTTGAACAATTTTATTTTACATCTTGAATAAAAACTAAAGATCCAACTAGTTCAATTGGTAATAGGTGGAGAAGGGTCTAACTAGGGTTCGAAATTTTAGAGTTGTGTAACGCTTAAGTTTTACAGGTATATTCAATATGAACAAGGTGCACGATCGGGTTCATCACCCTCAAACACTACTAGAGCACAATCTTGCATGCGCATCATACTCACGCACATGACACACGCGTGTTCAAATCAAGAGTGTTGATTATTTTCAATTGAACACTTATTAGAGATTCTTACTCTTTATTGTAAGAAAGATTATCACCGACCCGGACCATATATACCTATGAGGCTATGACAAGTAAAATATTATGTTTTTTGATAAAAGTTTGGATAGGTTCTGTTTTGGTGACCAGAGGATACATAATATTTTCTCCAAACGGATTTGGTTTCATCTTTTTTGGTTCCCTAACTGTAGGGTTGTTATATGAGCCAATTATTTAAGCTCAATTTGGGATCATTTTCAAGCATTCGACCCAAGCTCGTTTATTATTTATATGAGTTGAATATGAGTACATTTTCATTTGAAAATTGACTAAGTACAAGGTAAACGATTATACAACTATGTTTTATATGCACTACGTAGCTCGAGTTCAAATAAGGAGTGTTACTTACCGATCGAGTCAATATGTGCTAGTTAAAAAAAAACGATTGTTTATACACCAACCACAATCTTGTGGTGCTAAATAGAGGGATAAATGGTCTATTTGAATGGCTATAATGTGCCAAAAGTTGGTTAGTTTTATGTCAACATGTTACAATAAGTGAATTCTTGATGGGGTCGATTGTTTGTTTGCTTACGTTTGGGGTTATGCTGAGTTTACATGTAAACTATAGATGATTAAGATGTTAATTGATTTACATATAGAAGACAAATCTTTTAAAAAATAAAGGAGACACGATAAGACAAGACAGAAAGAATGATGATGAACTTCATTATTAAACCAGGAAAGCTAAAACTATTTTATTTTCTATCTACATGCACGAACCGGACCAGAGCGAGATTGGTATTCGTACCACATGTTTCGTACTATTCATGCATATGGTCCGACTACGTCTGGCGTACGCGTAGTAATAAATTGATTTTGTTCAAAAATATAGGAAAATGGCTACAACTATGCCATGCGTACGTGTAGTCCTACTACGCATACGTCATGCGTAGTCATAGGAGGACTACGCGTACGCATGGCGTATGCGTAGTCGCTCATGTTCAAAATTCGAATAAAATTACTAAGGAAAAAGGACTACGGATACGCCTCTCGTAGTCGCAGTAGGAAGAAAAATTTTTTTTCCTTCTACTGCGGCTATGCGAGGCGTAGCCGTACCCCAGGTACGTATAGCACGAAACCGTAGTACGAATAACAATAACCAACCGAGAGTTTTGAGCCTCTAAGATAAATAAAACTTGAAAAAAAAATCAGAAAATTGGAAATAAAAGTTTCATTATCAGAATTTATCTCTCAAAAAAACAAAATTTTAATAAAATAAGAACTTTATCTAATAGGGTTTCAAGTTTTCTAATATATAGTTCTTTTTTTTAATGAATTTATTTCTGTGTATTATGAATTTCTTATTTTTTTTTGAAAAAAAAATATTTTGTCTATAATTCTAGATAGAAGAGTTGAATTACATAAATTATCAAACCCTAATTTAAAAAATCGTTTGATTGGAAGTATGAAGTAGAATTCATAGAAAATAATTTATTTAAAAATAAAATGTGCAGTATTAAAATTTATAAAAAGTTATAATGTGTTTGGTTTGATAAGAATGGATAACTTATCTAAAAGGTTGGAGTGTAATGTTATGTAATGTATAATGATAGGATTAAGCTTCCAAACTAAAATATTGAAGATTTAGTATAAATGTAATTTTGCAAATACTATATATATATATATATATATATATATATATATATAATATATATATATATATATAATCAATGAAAGTATTTAAATGGCACTTTGACTTAAATGAGTTTAGACATGATACTCTTGTATTATACATTCAAATATATTAAGATAGAATAAATATTTATGGGGAATTATATATTTTTTTCATTAGAGAATATGTAACATGATAAATCGTTTATTTTAAATTACAATATATTATACTAAAATATGGAATATTTAGTATAAAATGTAAGGTTTGTGTTAATAAATGATATAAAGTTATTATATGAGTCGAGTTACCGGAGTTCGACTACCAAAATTGTCCTTAAAAGTTTAAGTGTGGTTCGAACTTAGCTTGTTAACAAATGAGTTGAACATGAACTTTTTAAAACTCGGCTTGTTGAAACTTGTTAATTTTCTAAACGAACTAAATATTAATATTTTTAAGGCGGTTAAAATTGGGTTTGACTGGTTTAGTGTTTGGTTGATTAGGCTCAAATAAAATTCCCACATTTGACACTTCCAATGAGTGCATATTTAGCCCCGTTTTGGTTGTAACTCCGAAAACAGAACAGAATGAAAATTAATTTAATACATATATGTACTCTGTTCATAAAAATTTTTGGAACCATGTCTCGTGGTTTCATGAAAATGTATTTGTTTTCCTCCATTTTGTTTTCCTATAGGGTATCAAAACTAATCAAATTGTACTACAGTTAGTTCAAACCACAAGGAATGACTCTAAAAAAAATCATAAACAAAGACATTCATATAGACTAGATTCGTTTATGTTTCTGTTTTAAAAATTAACCCCCCCGTTTGGTTGTGACCCCGTAAACGAAAACGGAATGAAAACGAATCTAGTCCATATATGTACCTTGTTCATGATATTTTTTTGAATGATTCTTTTTGGTTTCGTGCATAGTGCCATTATTTCCCTCCATTTTGTTCCTCTATAGGGTATCAAAATTAATCAAGTTCTACTACAATTATCTCAAACCACAAAAAATAATTTCATAAAATTTCAAGAATAAGGATATACATATGTATTACATTCGTTTCCATTCTGTTTCCGTTTCCGAAGTTGGAACCAAACGGGCCCTAAAATCAAACGAGCCCTAAAATCAAACGAGCCCTTAGAAATCACTTACGCTGGTGGAACCGTGGAAGTCTACGAGTGAAACCTAAATGCATTCATAACTTACTACTATCCTCCAAAAGAGAACCAAAATTCAAACAACAAAATCATTCTCCTTAACACAATCCCACGTTTCTCTTAATGATTCATAATCTCAACCCACCCAAGTGACCCAACACATCAAACTTGCATATCACGTATTGTCATGATCAAACATTATTCACAAAATGATTTAAATTAACAATGCAAATGTCGTAAATAGTATTTATTTTTTTATTAATTAAAAACATTTATATTTGTAATTCTAACTTTAACTTTATCACTTTTGGATCAATAAACTAATAATAATGTTGCAAATAGTTGCAATATACAACATGGAATTGCACAATCCCACTAAGGTAAGAGGGTCCCCTCAAAGAAAGAGAGGTGTGTGTTCTTCATTTTCAAGTAAGATATCTTCTTTCATAAAAGATGAATTTGCACTCGAGGGTCCCCCTCAAAAAGAAAAGATAGCATATAAATGTTTGTCTGACCAAGAAAACATAAAATTAATTATTTAAAAAAAAAAAGGAAATGTCAAGATCACAAATAAGCATGTACCCTCCCAATCAAGCAACTTCATGTCACTTTCTATGGATTTTTGGAGATTTCTCATCATTTTAAAATTTCCACCTCTTCCCTTATAAATTATGGAAAAAAAGGTTTATTTTGATCTTGAAGATGAAGGGTAAATTTTTAATTATAAGTAGTATAACTCTACAAAATTTTAATAACTCACAAAATTTTAATAACTCTACAGTTAAGCGTACTTTGACAAAATCAATTTCAGACAGGTTGGTGTCCTTAAAAATTCTACCCTAAATCTCTGTTTTTATTAATATTTTTTTAGATGTATTAGATTAGAAACTGATTTACTAAACATCAAGCTTCATATCTTATTTTTTAAATAAATAAAAATTAATAGAAAAAATAGAAAACTCATTGATATTTGATGAAATTTATAGAGTTAAAAATATTCAACCTTTTTAAAGATCGGAATATTTTAAGCAATTAACCAAGCATGAACAAGCTTCATGCAAGATGAGTCTTTGTGTTATGCCACATAAGTTATAAGCTTATATTCGTTTATATTCTCAAGTGAATGTAAAATTATGCTGGCAAAGAAAATCATGTACATCCTCAGACGAAATGATGACCTAGGACAGTCCATGTAAAAATCAATGATCCTCTATTCTGCAAATTCAAGCATGCATGTGCATACAAAAATGTACTGAACAAAACCCTTGTGCAATATCTGCACAAAATTTCAATACTGAGGGAACAAATCCAGAAAATACAATCTATAATGTAAAATGCACAAAGATATCAGCCAAGGGAGAATGAAAGACCAAGTTTTGCTCAGTTTTCGGTGCCTGCAGGTGTGTCGACAAGTCTAACAGAACGGGGAAGCATAAACTCGGCAAATATTGGATAATGCGAGGATGGGTAATACCCGTCAATGTTATCGTTCACAACTTCGCATAAAACGGGCACTAGAGATCTTCCCCTGAATAGAATCCAGTCTACGTGAAGATCTTGCGTTTGTCGGTCCCAGCACAGACACAGAGCTCTGAAGATTAGTTTCAAGAATTCAACAGCCCCTTGTTTGTCACCTGAAGCACAAAGAAACATATTAGAGACATGGTAATATACTAAGGGGACGTTTATTAGTGATAAAGGAAAGAGAAACGGAAATGAAACGAATATAGGTGCTTTGTGTCACTATTCGTTTATAAAAAATAACCTGTAGGGCTGATGAGGCTCCTCGTTCTCAATAAAGAATTTGTTTCCTTCCCTACTTTATTTCCTAATAGGTTTCAAAATGCATCATTTACTCCCCATCATTCAATAACTCTCGGAAAAATGGAAGGGCTTAGTGAGTAATGACACAAAATACGGACTTGGTTCATTTCCTTTCCATTCAATACAAGCACACAAGCCCTAATATTGTTGACACGATCTAGTGTAGAACATTTAATGTATACCTTTGAATCCATGGTATGTGCGGATCAGAGATACATTTTTCCTTACTCGAGCATTAGGCCATGCATCCCTCATATCTCCAACGACACCATGTTCCCTGCTCAGTGCACACACATTAGTGAGAAATTACTTTCAGATATAATTTTGGCCAATTCTGCATCCATGGTGTACAGCGGTGACCAGAGTGAAGTTGAATCTAACAGAAAATGAAATCAACACGGTATATAAAAAAGCAAGGCTGAGGCAATCCTTTTTTTTGGCATGCATTTATCTGCTTTTCAGTGACTACTTATGGTGCAATTCTATCTGATAGCTTCAAAAGATTGAAATGCCAAAGCCACTCCACAAGTCGGCATCCTACTGGCTAGTTGTTCCATATAGAACCTATTTTGTCAAGCTTGAGCATTTGCAAATGTCACAGACTATGGGTAGAAAAGTTTTTCGCTCATTGAGAAAGTAAGACCAAGTCCAGATGACACACAAAGAGGCTGTTCCACAAGACAAGCAAGATCCTAATCACTATCTCCTGGCTTATTTATTTTCCTAAAAGGACCTATTTGCATTAATATATGCTTGAAAGGAAGCCTTTTATATAATACCTTGATCTACCAAGAAGAAAACGTCCAGTAGTTGACTCCTTCTGTGTGTTGAAACCCCCACAATATACAACCGGCAGGCTTGGAGGCAAGGACGCAATGTGCTGCCATGTTAGCAAAGCACTCCTTCTTCGTGCACGGCTACTGAGTTCATCCATGTTAGTATTCACAATCTGGAAAGAAAATCCAGGTGGCTCAGCCCCCTTAAGCTGGAATGTCTGAACATCAAGTCAAAGAAACAATTCACAAGAACCAAACAAGCCTTTGAAAGGGGCGATAATTAACTACAAAAGGAAAAAGAAGTTGAGCAGTAGAATTTGAGAAGGATATTGCCCATGTTGCAACACAAGGGACCACAGCTCCCCATGATTTGCTTCCAGGAACAGAAGGTGACTCTGATAACCAAAATGTCCCTCCTTCTACAAGCTCTACCTGTAAAAGTAGAAGTATCACTAGAAAAATCCTGTTTTACTAGCCTAATAAAGTCAATAAGAAGAGCTGCGTAAAAAGGAAGTAATCTAAGTGAACGCACTTAGTCGCATTACCTTATCTTTATCAAAGAATATGGTGCAGTGTTCATCTAATGTATCTTCTTCCCCTTTCCTTGAAATGCCAAACTGGCCATAACCTTGAATGACACCAAACAACAAAATTACAATTACAAAGGGAAAATGTCTAAACAGTCTTGCCATGAAATAAAAATTTGGTTTTCATATTTCCTTCAAGAACTTAAAACTTGGCACCATCATATCTGAGCATGTTGTTAGCTGTCAGAACTTCCTGTTTCCAGTTCCCAAATGGAATTTTGTAACACCAATTCAACTCAAATGTGTTTCAGATGTTAAAATTTTGGCCAGCTTTACATTATAAGAAATTCAGCATGCTTTTGCTAATGCAATAGACGTGTTTTACGTAACTTGAAATCTGAGTTTGTTAAAAGAACAATGACTTGATGTTGGATCGTGGCTTTTCATAAAAAACAACTCTGAAGCAAGGATAGAAGAGGACAAATTCAATGTTCACATGCAAAAAATAATACTTGGACAAGTATTTACCGGGTAAAGCCTGCTGCAGAAAATCCAATTGTGATTTCACACCTGTTGAAGCCAATGAAACCAAATAGAGTAACATGAGAGATGCAGCAGAAAAAAACTAAATACATCAAACTGAATCAGTTCCTATATAGTCAACTTTACTCAAATAATAACCTTAAAGAAGAATATTTAACAGTGTTTAATAAATAGAAGCTAACAAAATAAAATATACCATGAACTCCAGAAAATTTTTACCTGTAGTGGACAATCTGACACCACAAAGGAAGAGACAATAAATGAAATTGATATGACAGAAAGTAAACCTTGTTGTGTGCATAGAATGAAAGGCGAGTAGCTGGTAATAACACTGATACACAACGCTTTCCTCTTCTCCCAAGAAAATGCACCGTCTACAGGTTGATCATCGTGAAGGTTAAAGGTCATTACAGTAAGTGAGACACTCATTTTTGACTCTCACAAACTCCCACTCAAGCATGAACAAAAATCAACAGTTCCAGCCAGCTATTTCCTGAAATAGCAAAACAGCAATATTGAGTCTTTAGTACTTGGTACATTGAATTTTGCCATTCCCGATTGTTGATCTTAGATAAGGAAGAACATTAATTACAAACAGATATATGTGCTAAAGGAAATATTACCTCAAGTTTTCGGGAGATAAATGTCTAAACTGAAGTATGAACTATCTGAGGAACTTATAGATTCATTATAACTATCTGATTAACCTAAGTGTACATTATCTGAATAACTCTAAACCCATCACATGTCAGCTGAATAAATCTAGGTTTCATACATTTATTGGAACCTCTACATGATTAAGTTTTACACGATTACCCAACAACCAAAGAGACAAGAAACGGAGTTCCTATCCTGTCAAACCTCATTCACATAAGTTTACCATGCAATAGCTAATTTCCTTTTGCATTCATGCACTAAGTCATGTGTGACAGTAAGTAATCTGAAACTACAAAAGAAGAGAACTATGCAGTTAAGACATACCGGTATCTAACCTATGCCTATTTACATGTATTTGGTTGATTTGATACACTGTCGCTTCTTATTCAGATAATCATATTTGCTCGAGGCCACATATGCTTGAATGAAAATGATCTATCATAATCAATCTCATGAACTGATTACCTCTTACAAAAGAAGGCCATGAATCTTTTCACTCAACAAACATTCACAGTGTACATCACCATTCAATTCCAATAGAGGCCCATCGCTCAAAACAATTAGCTAAATACTTGATTTCTGATAATAAATACAAGAATGGAGCAGATACAAATGTCTTAACCGCATACGAACACTGTCAAGTCAAATCAGGATAAGTCCACAACACTAAAATCCAACTGCCAGAAACTCATGCAAAGCTTCCCTATTGATTCAAACCAAAATCAACTAGTATGGAGCTGAACCCTAAAATTCGAATTTTCAGTACATGATCATATCCTCTAACCAAATTCTAAAACAAAAAATTTCACAAATGACCATCCTTCCAGATACTCTAGCAATAAAAGTATTCAAAGTGAGCAAAACCCTATGGAATCAAAGCATAAACCCTAATCAGAGGATTGAGAGATCGAAAGAAGCTAAAAACAAAATCAGCAAGCAAAGAACAACGGAAATCGAATATCGAGCGATCGAAGGAAGGCAGCAGAAGACTTTTTAGAAGGAAGCTTACCGATCGGATTGAGGAAGCGGAATCGATGATAGACGACGGGGCCACTGGAGAACGATGCAGGTAAGAAGAAGAGAGAGCGACTGAACGACGAAGAGGAAGAAGTGTGGGGTCTGTCGGATTGGAATTTGGATTATGAAATGCAAATTACAAGAAATTATCAAAGGGTTACTGTTTTTTCCCGGACTTTGGCTTGGCCGGGTCGATCCACCCGGATACCTCTATGTTACGGTTCGGGGTTTTTTTTTATTGAAAAGGATCGCCCGGAGACAAAGGACAAACAAAAATAAATAAATGTTTAAAAAAAAACAGAATATTCTTAAAATGTATATCATTGCAAGTATTTATACTCAAACTACATTTAGGAAAATGACTTAAGATTGAAACAATCGTTATAAAAGTGACGTGCCACTAAAATCGAAAGTGAAAGTCAAATTTATTGAAAATTTATAAAAAAAAAGTTAAATTATTTTTAATTTTCTCACAATTTATCATTTTTAGATGTCAGTCTCATCCATCCCATAGATATTCGAAAATCCGCTCCGAGAAAATGGATGAGTACTCTTTAATATGCGGATGAAACTCAAGTGACGGGTGGTTGGGTGAATTGGTCGGATATTCATCACTCATACCCATCATCCGCACTCATTGTCCATCCTTCCCTAAACTAAATATTTTTATAACTTAATAATATATAAAATAAATTATTCTAATATATATCATTTTATATTTTAATAATATATAAGTTTGCATTAAAATTTTGAAGAAATCTAGAGTTCCTTTTTTTTTTGCCTTATTTGTCATTTACAATCTTGTTGGCAATATTGTTTCGTGTTCTGTGAACCTTATTAATAAATATATTTTAACTGGTTTAGTGCCCGCACCTTGTGCGGGGTTGTTTGAATAAAAAATATTATATTTTCACTTTTATGCATCATATATTTGATATCAATCTATAATAAAAATTATTTTTATTAATTAATATGACTAACATGTGAGGATTAATTTTTTTTTAAATAAATAAAAGAACATAATTAAAATTCTATTACAAAGATTATTATTCGAGTATTATATTTATACCTTAATATATTATCGTTTTTACTTAGATTTAGATAGAGGAGTAAATTTTGATTCAGTAATGTGTCAAATCTTGTTAGAAGATTTGCGTTATATTTTCTCAACAAATCGAGTTAAAATAGATTAGTTTGTTAATTTTGATTGATAGATAAGTAGATTTAATTTTTTTAATTATTTATTTTAATAAAATTGACGGGGCATGATGATTGTTTACAAATTCTAATAAAAAAATTTTTTATAAAATAATTAATGGCAAATTTGTAAATAGGTTGTGGCAAATCTGTAAATAAATAGAAAAAAAGGTGACGTGGACGGCTTTAGAGGCTGACACGTGGACAAAATGGGTGCTGCTTTAGTAGTATATATAGATTACGGACAAATAATCTAGGCTTGAACCGGATAATAATCTTTGTAATAGAATTTTAATTATGTTGCTACTTGAGTTTTGATGTTGATTTTTTGATGTTGATTTTTTGATGTTGATTTTTTTGCTTTTAATGGCAAATTTAACATGTATATCAAAATAAATATTGCTACTTGAGTTTTGATGTTGATTTTTTTGCTTTTATATCATTTATATTGTGGAACCATGAAAGAAATTTCAAATTTATATTTTTGTTTCAACCATGCTAATAATCAAGGCTTGAACCGGATTAAATCACATATTTATTTTTAGCTTGCACAATTCATTTCTTTATAATTTTGGTTGAATATTAGGTTTAAAAAACATGTTAAATTTCACCCAAAAACTCGATCCATCCATCCACCTAACGAGTACGGACGACAAAAGCTACGGCTCGGGTGATGGAAGTGGTGCAATCCACCCATCACCCGACGCATTGTCATCCCTAGTCATCTCCGTGTTCTATTTTCTCTAAAATCTTTTAATCTTCGAATTAAGATTCCCAGCCCAAGTATAGGTCATCTTCGACTTTTAAGGGCTCAATTCACATGTACAATGAACAATCTAAGTTTTCCAATGTACAATATTATATTTTTAAAAAAACAATCAAAATCAAGTCAATTTTCTTGTTTAGGGTTTTGTTGAATATATTAATTTTTAAATTTGATTTTTTATATGAATTAAAGCTTTAATCGTGCTATGAATGTATGAATTGATGTTATTTGACAAAAATAATTGTTCACTAGGATGATTGAAATGGACAAAGCCGCATTAAATTAGCATGTTGAATGAATACATTGAATCTAATTCATATTGGGAGTGTATCATACCTCCAGACTATATGTTAGGGAAGGTCAAGAGTGAAAGCGTGATCATTATCCTTATTGTGCGATTTCATCCATGATAGGATTAGATTAGATATGTTGACTTATGACAAATAGTGTAAAATCATGTTGCTCTTTGTTAATATGCTTATTCTATTAGTGCTTAAGATTCTTTTGATTTGTGTGTGGCATGACAATGCATGTATAGGTTGATTGAATCTCTCTATGAGCTCGAAAGAGGATTAGTCCTTTAGAGCAATCTACCAAGCATGCTTCATAATCAATCTATATTGAATGGATATATCTTATCCATCTTTGATATTTTAGTTAGCCTAGTTCATGCTTTTGATTTCCCTTTAAACTGTCAAAATATTTGATAACTTATTTTTTCCTTTCTTCTTTTGTAACTTAGACAAAAATTTGGCTTGATCTCTCAACCACATTGCAAGGTCCTTGTAGATACAAGACTTGAATGTTTTCATATACTACAACACAAATACCGGGTACTTGTAGTTTTGCATTGTCTATTTGAAACGTAACATCATGCATCCGAGGGAAGCAAGTAAAATACAATTATGAGGTTCTTAGCGATGTAAATACAAAAGAACAAAATAGATACAAAGTATAACTGTGTTTTCTCTGAAGTATCGTTCATCAAAGAAAAAAAATAAAAATAAGTATACACCCAGAATAAGTAATGAAAAGAAGGATGTTTGCTTACAAAGTGAAAAGACGCAAAAACGAAGAAAAGTAACGTTTGTCATGAAGTACGAAGTGAAAGAAATCAAGATACTCAAGAATTTGACCACGGATGCCAAAACAGCCATCGGTTGACCAACCAGTGACCAACGGTCGATTGACGGTCCCTCCGGCGTTGCTCGAGCAATCCTCGTAATCCTTGAATCTTTATAGCACACAACCTTTTTCCCCAACCTTGTTCTTTATACCCACAACCACATTACAACCCTATAAATAATCTTTTGATTCATATGATAATTACAAGAAAACAAATAGTGAAGTTTAAGTACGATGTGGTAAGTTTATTGTTAATGATCATTGTATATTATGTTCAGCTTGAGTGATATTTTTATCCCTAAATACATGGGTGAGTGAGTGAAACGCATTACCTTGAGCGGTCAAAAAATGGATGAACTTTGATTTATCTCTATTACGATGATGTGTGTTATATTGACTTAGTTTTGCTTGAGCTTGATCTTTGCAGCTACAACAGTAATATGAGCCTAGGTATAAAGGTACTTTGGTTATTACATGAGGACAAGTAAGGTTCAACTATGGGGAATTTGATAGCATTCATTTGAAAGGCTTTTTTCATCATCATTTTTATTTATTCCTTAACCTTTTTGGGGCATAATTGCATTGTTTACTGTAACACCCCAAATTCTCATGACTCGAGGAGCTACTGGTTAGGACCTCATAATGGGTCCCGACATAGTTTGATAACAATTTCACTAGATCTTACAACAAGACACAAATGTGAGTAAAAATATTTTGAAAACTATAAAATATATTTGCATGAAATGTCTATCTAGCTCTGAGTCGTGATGTTTTCACTATCTTTCACAACCTTAATCGACCTCTTTGTTAGATTTAGGTCAACCCTATACCAGGTTCTTTCACTAAGGTGATTCAGTCAGCTCCTTGGAAAACCATTCAAATACACTCTTTCCCACCGTGTTGTTACTAATTCTCATCTTAGCGAGGTTTCAATCAAGAGAAACGTGTTGAGTCTTATCACTTGCTAAAACATAGATCACCCACCAACTAAGTTACACATCATCTAGCGTGTTCTCAAGTATGTCGTCATTCGATATCATAATCAACGTGTCATTTAGTTGTCTCTCATGTTACCCGACATTAGTGCACCCTTACATCTTCGTTTATTTATATGTATCATATCACATAAGGTTAAATGTTTTACACACATGTCTTGTTATGTCCATCACATCTAATGTGAACTTGTTATTCCAATTTTTTTGTCGCAGTCCAAATTAGTCTTGTATGCTAACTTGATCAAGTCGTATCACAATCACTCGTCATTTCAGTTGTATATCTCAACTTTAACAATTTGGGTTGCCAAATGAGTTATTGTTCTTTTTCCTAGGCGTCTTTTGTCTAAGTAAGTTCATTGTTATATGGGTCCTGTCAACGTAGTAGTGGTTCCCTATAATCATTCTAAATCCGTCAATCATCTTATCAATCTCATCCTTGCTACTATCGTGGTATGCTCCAACATACTAACATCGGCATTTCCTTTAATCAACTACTGAATGACCGGGTTTCATTGGTAATGCTTGTCATTCTCTAATATTAATTCACACCAATTTTGGGGACTACACAAAATTTTCCTCGAATGTTCCCGATAAAATTGTCAAGTAGTTTTCCGTTAGGTCCACCTTGACCTCCCTTGTTGTGGCAAAGACAATGACTCCTTTGACTGTCAACTCTAACATGGATGCTTACTTACAGTTACTTACATTGAACTCACACGATGCTATTATCAAAGGACATACATGCTTAGTCTATTATAACCTAACCCAAATGTCATCGTTGAACGTCATGGAGAATTCCTCCAAAGAGTCGATAAAATTCCCTCATAAATCTGTAATCATGATAATTGTTCATATCTGATCACAACACCCGTTAATAGACAACCAAATTATATATGTCTTACATCGTCACCGTTTGGATTGTGATTGACATTCTCCAAAGACATAGGCTTACTCTTCCAATGTTGATATTCCTTGTGAAGAGTCACTTAAGTTTTTCCATGTTTATTCTAGCTTGTTCTATAATCCACATTTTCCTCTCTTTTGTGAGATAATTATACCATCTCGAGTCCCGATGTATGATTCACCCAATACTAACATGCTTAACCAATACTTCATGATAGCTTGCAAGTGCGTCCTTGTTATTACTATAATCTCAATTATTGTCCACTTGCGGTTCTCTTGTATGGTTTGTTCGCTCCCGAGCGTGCATGCAAATAAGCTTTGAATTTATAAAACTAGAATCAAGCAAGCGAACCCGCAGTGTACGGATCGACGTAGTTAAGTAAGAATTTCAGAGTATCGAACACAGGGATTTGGGGGGAACAAATTCAGTTATAGATTATCAAGCAAGTAAATGTATGAAGCTTTTCAAATTATTGGGAAAACAACAACCCTAAAGATCTAGGAATCCAGCTGTGGCAATCGATTCAAGATATACTGAAGATATAAGGACAGAGTTGAGGTATGCAAAGGTATACGAATGTAAGGTAATCGTACGGTGAAGTTCCAAAAACCTTATATGACCTACCTAAAAGACACTCTCTATAAAGGTTGTTGAGGCTTCAATATAGAAAAGATCTAAAGGCAAGAATTAACGTCAAATACCCAAACTTATAATCCAAGGATCAAGACTAACTCAACCGATTAAGGTTGTGACACTCACAATCGAGGTAGAGGTTGTTGAGGCTTCACTACCACCTAGAAAAGGCAAGCCAAGACTAAATTAAAGCAAATCTTTAACTTTGGATTAAAGTAAAAGCAAGTTCGTAAACTGACACAAAATTACGGGTAGTTCTTGAGTTCCACGGCCGTGGAAGCTCAAGAACAGACCGTGGATTAGGTTCGTCGGTGATTCTCTCTAACTCTCAGGGTCCAATCTATTTCCGATCGATCTATCATCATCTAAGCCACAACTATCAACCCTTCACCTTAGAATTGTTAAAGGGTTTTAGCCAACAACAGTCATATTGATATCAAATTCAAGGTTTAAAAGAATGAAAGATGAAAACTTCCGAAAACCTTCAATAACTTTCAAGTCAATCTCAAATCCACAAATCAAGAACAATAACGTCAATAGATTTGGAATAACACAAACAATCCCGAATCTTAGATAAGAAGGAAGAACGGGATGTCAATCCGTCTTCTAAATCAAACCTAAAGATAAAGCGTAACCTTCTTGCGAAAAATCTTCCAAATCTTCAACTCTTCCGTCAATCCGGAGGTCTCAATAGCAAAGCGCAAAATCTCTCAATCACAATCTTCGCAAGATGTCAAATTAGAGCAAGTCCAAGCGTAAGCGAAAATGCGTCTAAGTAAAGGTGAAAATCACGGTAGCGAAGGTGACGGAATCTCTCTTCTTCCGTCCTTTTATAGTGCAAGATAAAATATTGGTCCGGCCCAATTGCGTAGAAGATCGTGGCTTCAAAGTGTGCGTAAAAGATCGCCAAGATCACGGTCGTGGAAGGGTTCCACGACCGTAATTTAGAGCGTGGAAATCATCACGGTTTGAGACAATTCTTCCACGGCCGTGTAACCCTCTGGAGTGAGTCACGCTTTGGTTGGTGAAATCCACGGCCGTGGACTTGAACGTGGAATGTAGTACGGCCGTATTTTAGAGCGTGGTTTAGGGGTAAACCGTAATTCTTCCTTTCCTCGTGCTATTCTTCAAGTTAGCACCTTCCTTAGCTCCTAGAGATGTCCTCAATCCTTGGACATGCTCGATCAAACTCCATCCTTGCTCAATCCGTTCGGAAATAGCTCTTAATTGCCTACAATCAACATAAAGCTTGTGTAGACCTCTATATCGACAATATAGGCAAACTAACTCACAAATGCATCAATGTTTAATCAATGACTATCAATATGGATGAAATACACTTAGAAAACGTGCCTAAAATATCACAATATTTCATGCTAACATGGTTCTCTAGTATTGGTAACTTAAGTCTTTCGATTGATGAGAGGCTATTATTGGGTCTCGCGTTCTACCAAGTCTATTTCCACTTACACTTCCTTCTTGTCGGTATTGCTTAGCAGTGTAACACCCTGAATCCACGGGTCTCGGGATGTCACATTGGGTTAGGATCTCACAATGGATCATGACCCTACCCTGACAACAAGTTCACTGGACCTTACAACATGGCCCTGACAGATATAAAACAAATGCATAAAACTGTATAAATTGTACAACCAAAAGGTAAAGACATCATAGCCGAGTATAAACAACAACATCCTCACACAAGAGGTAACAAAAGATCATCCTCACACAGGAGGGTAACATAAACAACCCCAAAAGACCACAACCATCCTATGTACGAGAGGTCCTCGGTCTGCCACCCTGCTAGATCACTCAGCAGCACGCCTATCCTGTGGGGCATCTACAACATGATAATAAACCATTAGCTATCCATATATATATGAGGTAATGCATAAGCACAAGCACACTCATGAAAGATAAACACATTAACACGATATCACACATTTACCCATTTATCATCTTTATGTAATAGTCAATCACTCAAATCGTGTATATATAGATAGATGAAAGTATGTGACACGTGGACCGATACATCCTCGCCTCTGAGCCTGATAGTCAGCTGTACGAGTATCGGTCACACAATCCGTGTACCCTATGGGAGTGGATTGCGCCCTTCTTGTAAAGCTAGTCTGGCCTGACATCAAAGAACCTCGAAGACTCCACGGCGGGATGAAAGGAAAAGGTTATCATAGTCACGCAACGGGGCAATCAATAAAACATAGGTCGGTATAAACGACATCTCATGCTATCATAGCAAACATATAACGCACACACCACTCATGCAAACACCCAATATAGGGATGGTAGCTAAGTAAGTCCTACGGACTTACCTCAACCTTGATCAACCTCAACCACGATCACCTCTACACTGGAGGGACAACACAACCTATAAACAAGACATAAAGAGATATATCAACCTCTTATCAACACAAGGGTCACACCTAGACCCAAAGGAATCCATAGGATCATCCTCAGCCTAACTTCACAACCTAATAAACCTCAAAGGCCATACAAGGCATATATCGATCATAACCTCATCAAAACACATCCTCACACATCTAGCATGAACCTATACACTCACACTAGGAAATGAGGAAACAAAGGCATCCTAAAGCAAGCGTAAAAGCAACACACACCTGCAGAACCAAGTGCAAACACCAGCTGGTGCAGGTGGCCGCAGGGGCGGCTGCAAGGTGGCGTTGGGGCGGCTGGACAGCAAAAGACCCCGATTCAGCCCCTTCTTCACTTCTTCCTTCGATTCCTTCACTCCTTCTTCGACCAGCACACATACATACACAAACATACATATATACATCAACATATGTCAATCATGGCTGGAGCAAGATCCATCCTAAGGGAATCTAATCTAGATTAAGGAATGGGAGGAAAAGATGAAAGAATGAAGAAAGGAAGAGAAGAAGCCAAGAGACTCACAAGTTGAGCTCTCCAGGAGATCAAACACAACACCACAACAACCTCAAGTTGGCTCACAATGCACAGCAACATCAGCCCTCAACAATCAGCAAGCAAAGCCAAGCATAAGCTCTCAAACTCAACAAACTTCAAGAGAAGATCAAAGATGATCCAAGGAGAGATGAGAGGAGAAGAAGAACGTAGGGAGAGAGATGGGGTTGTAGATGAAGAACTTTAATCGTTAGGAAAGAGAAGAAGCTTATAAAGGGAGTAAAAGGGTAAAACAAGGGTCAAAGGGTCAACAAAGACGGCTACAACCACACAGAGCCGCATGGGCGGACCTTGTGAGGCGCAAGTGCGGCCCAGGCAAACCGCAGGAGCAGCCACTGGGTCACGCAGGGGCGGTCCAGGCTAAAAGCAGGTCCTCAGCTCCTCCTCTCAGCAACTCAACAACTAGGCTCTTACAAGCAGTGTCTCCCTTATAGAAACTCGTTGACCCCATTAAGGGACCCTACCATTTTCGGTAGTTGTATATTGGTGCTTTCCCTAAATCTCGTATCCTTGGAGAAGTCAATCATCATCTACGTTTATGGAATCAAGGGTTCACCCTCTGGCCCATCAAGGAACTTCAACTCCGAGTCTTTTAAATTCTTCCTGTTTGAATCAACACCATATCTCATCTTAACTCAAATGTTTGGATCACCACCATTGCACACTCCGAGTCTCTTAAATTTTATAGTTTTCAACATGTTTTACTCACATTTGTGTCTTGTTGTAAGATCTAGTGAAATTGTTATCAAACTATGGCCGGGACCTATTGTGAGGTCCTAACTAGTAGTTCCCCGAGTCATGAGAATTTGGTGTGTTACATTTATTAGCATATTTTCTTCCCTTTTTTGTTTGGAGATATACCGGTTGATTACTTTATGACATTTCATGCATTATAAGCGTTTGCAGAGCTAAAATGGAGTTATTTACGAGAGAATGTCCTCAACAGACTAAGGTTCTTCCTACGGTCAAGGAAATCAATCAATACGTAATTGATTTAGACTTATAAGTTAATATCAAGAATTGCTCGAGTTTTGTACCGGTCGGTCGACCACTACCCACCGGTCGATTGACCACTATTGCACACGTCGAGCACATGACCATTAGTCAAGAGCAATATCTTCCAGAGCATTTCCGGGGAGGTCGACCAACTAGACCCCACCGGTCGGTCGACCGGTCCCACATCTCTCACTCTTGACATTATTTTCTATCATTTATTTCTTTTTATTTTAGGCTATCTTTTTGCATGTCTATTTGGACGTCGATCGATCGGTTGTCCCCACAACTGATCGACCAGTCCTTTTTCCCTTTGGTTAAAAAAGTTCTGAATTTGTGTTAAGGTTTCTCCTGATAAATTCATTTGTTTTAGGGTCTAGAGAGCTCGACTACATTGATATTAGATGTTGATAATGGTGTATACAATCCTTGATATTTATCTATGAGAGTTATGTTAGTTTTAGATTGTTTTATGCAAGATGAGAGAGCCGGGTGTAGAGCATTCTATTAATATTTGTTCTTCCACGTATTGATGGAAAAATGTGAGAGTCAAGTCACTCACGTCATTCATATTTTGCAAAATGCGAGAGCCGAGCGAATTTGTCTCCCACATAACACGATTTACATTATTCTTTATGTGGATTTATCGATTGAAATTTTCTATGTATGTTGTGTTAATCTTAATCTTGAAACTCATTTATTAATCGTTGATACAATCTTTAAAATTTGTTACTTGCAAAATCCCTTATTCTAAATCAATCACTGAAATTATTCTCTCTCCCTTATTGCTACGATTTTTACCTCGTATTTACTATGCCACATAACCAACTTTCACATGGCGATCAACTTGCTTTGATTTCTCATCCTCGTGATTTCTAAAACTAATAATTTGTTTTCTCCCATTTTCGTGCCTTCGGTCAACCAACCAGTCGACGTTGGCCGGCTGACTTGCCTCGTTTATTATTTTTATTTCGTTTTAATAAAAATATATCGATTGGACAATATTGGTAAACTCATAAAACATATTTTGTTGAATCCAACTTGTACAAACAAGTCATGATTCCATGATGAACAGATTTGGCCGAGGAAATGAAGACATATCTTCTCATAACAGCAGCAAGTTCAGGGAAGAACAGCAGATCGATCGATAAAAGATATTCTATTGAAATCAAACATGAAAAGAGGCATAAGATACGCAAAAGATTATGTTATTTATGTTTAATGTTATGGTGGATGTAACACTTGCCTTGGGAACTGTCAAAATCCAATACTTCATAATTTGCTTTTTGTTTCTTATACATTAAAGCATGCCACGCTCTCTTTTCTTTACTTGTATTATGTTCTATGTTCCTCTTTCCAAATCATCCATCTTATTTTCAATTCTTTTTAGAGCTAAAAGAATGTGCTTCATTACAATTAAGTTTAATCCAAACTACCTAACCCTAGCTTTATATTTTATACAATGTTGGTCCATTTATCTCATTGTTAATTGGTTTCAGATGAAATTCGTCGGATTAATATGTTTAATTCAGACATAAAACATGTGTAGACTTGAACGTGAGAAACCCATGTTAAGTCGTTATGAGTTCAAGTCAGTTACATATTAGCTTATTAGATTTCGAGATTTTTACAACACTTCACTTCATTCGACATTCAATACCACTACATATCTAAACTGGGTATTTCATATAATAACCCTTTTAATATCAGTTTTGTTACAAGTGTTGACAGATGACTCAAGCTCGAATCTTCCGCAAAATCCTAATTAACAAAATCTTAAAAAGGGGATTGTGAGTGAAATATTACGTGTTTGTGGACCTTAAATTTGACAATTAGCTTAAAGATATGATTAGATACCTAGATTGAGCACACAAAACGAATATAGAGCAATATTTGTTACAAAGCAATCAAAGATTGCCTCCCTAGCACTTGACCAAAGAAGATTTTAAATTGCCTCTCTAGCTTTGCTTTCTTTAATGCTATGATTAATAATGTTGCCCTACCATTACAAATGATACCACTAATCTCCCCACTTTGATTCATATTCATAATTATTCCTAGCTTTTTAGTACTCAATTTTAGTATTAGAAAATCATTTTATATGTATAACTAACTCGAATCACAACGTACATAATGACGTCATAATTTATCTATATATAAATAAAGTGCAAAAATAATGAATTCTTCTAAATCTAGAAAGAAATATTAACACGGATTCTAAGTTGTTTTAACTTGACAAATATTATATAAGATCTCAATCAAAAATATCAATAAATGGGTAAATTTCATTAGTAAATCTATTAACTTTTCTCAACAAATAGATGATGTGATAGGTTTCGCATATCGACACAGGTTAAAGCTGTGTTATTTTAGTATATGACAATAGATTTGGGCAATTTTGGTAACTAGGCCTTTCTAAAAAAATAGAGTAGTAACTAGGTTTTTTAATGTTTCAATTAAGTAAATATACTCCAATCTTTTGTATTAATTTTCAGACTTCACACACTATTCTCTCAAGGGCTATATTTACAGATTTACTAAACACACAAGTAGAAAAAGTATAGTAAACCAAATTGTTTCGATAGATTTTAGTATCTTGAATGACAACATTGATACTAATGACATCATAATTTATCTATATAAATATAAAATACAAAAATAATTGAAATCTTCTAAATGTGAAAAGAAATGTTAACGGGTTCTAATTGTCTTAGCTTGAAGCCCCACTCCCCTATACAAATATGAGAGTGACCCTTCAAAATACAAAGCCAAAGACTCCTAAAAATGAAATAATAGAGAAAGAGACTCATCAAATATGATTGATATGCTAGTTGTTACCCATCCAAATGGTTACCATTACATACAAACCTATCATATATTATGTTTAATATATAACGGAATATGTCTTCAATTCAAATTTCAATCTTTGCAGAATCACATATTGTGTGGAATATGGAGTCTTTCATGACACATGTCTTCACTTGTCTGTATGGATCATTTTGTTAATGGACTTTTTTGGAATCATTCTTCGTGGTTTCATATAAAATGCACTTGTTTTTCTCGTTTTGTTACCATATAGGGTATCAAAAGTAATCAAATTTCACTCCATTTACTTCAAATCACAAAGAATGATTCCAAAAATTTTCATGAATAATGATATACGTGTGGACTAGATTCGTTTTCATTCCATTTCCGTTTCTGGAATTAAAACCAAACAGGCCCCTTATAGTTTTCAATAATATACTCGTTACTTATCTTAGCTGAATCCCATAAAAAGAACTACTCTTATATAATATAACATTTGTCCGAAAACTTTATTATTATTGATAAATAACGTAAATATGTGTGCTTATTCTAGTCCGAATCAAACTCGGCCTTATCAACTTCACTAGATCCAAACCCTACCAAACACTAACTCATTATAGATGTATATATTTTAGTTATTCATATACACATGTAAATGTGATCGAGTTCGTTACTTACCCACCAAATCTGAGGTTTCCACCGGTGGTCTTTGGTAGTTGTACTCTACACGGCTTTTACATTTATTTTTTCGTTGTGCTTCCTCACTTTGTTTATCCGACTCTTCCCTTGGTACTCTTTCATCGGCTCGTTGTGATCGAAGTTTTCTTTTGATGTCTTTTTTTTTTTTTTCTTTTTTGTTTGTTAGTATTCTCTCATGACACTTAGTCAATCTTCCAATTTGTTCGCCCTTTCGATCCATTAGACGGTGCATAATATGTTACATCGGACCGCTTTACTTTATAAAATAACGATCTAACAAACAAAATATGATCAAACAAAGCTATTAGATTGATCGGACTGCATGTTTTAGTAGGTACAATATATATAATATAAAGAGCAATAGACAAGCCAACAATGGCTGACTCTTCCATGACAAAAGTGATGGTTTAAGTGTCATTTTAAGATTCATGGCTCAAATCATATTCAATCCTAAAGAGAAAAGAAGGGCACAAATTTTGATGTTTGGGAAGGCATTTGATTCTTCTTCTTTTCTTTTCCTTATGGAAAGATAACAAAGGAGAGTGCTCAATAGTACAAGAGCACTCTTTTCCATGTGAACCAAAGGACCATTTCTTCCTTCTTTTGTAAAAGGTTTTATAAGATGCAAATGCAACTCTTAAAATGTTAAATATGATCATATTTGTAGTTGTCTTTATATCTATACTTACTTTCAAATTTGTTTATTGTATACATATAGCTACATTTTAGGCATTTTTTTTAATATTTATTAAGACATATATTAGTTTACATTATCATTTTTTTTATTCAAAAAACATAACATTTAGAAATGTATATTTAATTATAATTTATTTGTGGTTCTACTCAAGGTAGGGGAAATAACTTTTGTACACAATATAGTAAAGAAAAACAAAAGAAATAAATCACATTTTAATTTTTTGGTAGAACTTTAACTTTGTATGCTTTGGGTGAGGCAGCTCTTTAAGACTATTCCATGATCCTCTTGTTAATGAAAAAGAGAGAAACTAAAGCTAAGTTGTCTTAAAAGAAACACAAGGGTTGGTCCCATTAGAATGGGCAAAGACAAGGAATAAAGCAAAGCACTGCAAAGATTTTTCATCCACAAATTATAAAAAGAATGAAAAAACATTGTAATGATATATTAATAATCATCATCTTTTACTTCTTACAATTCACCTGTCATTGCAGGCACATCACCACATGTTCCCAACTTTACTATTTGGTTATCTATCATTCTATCTATAGCAATGGAAAAGGGTAAAAGTATAGGGTAAGCTCATTTAGATTAAGCCCTTATTAATCACACATATTAACCATTTGTTTAATTACAAGTATGATATAAACTTTAGAGATTATTCTAGCTACAAGGATTTTGGATCCAACGATCGACTCGTGGAGATAATTGTCTCACGTCGATAATAATTAAACAAACTTACGTCTTATTATATAAGTTTGGTAGTTTACTTTTTCTATCGTAAATTGATTTTATGATCAACTCTTGTTGGACTTATGTTATGGTCTTAGACCTAACGTGTAACACCCGTCTTCTGGAACTCGAAGCGTTACGGGTTAGGACCTCACAATGGATCCTGACCCTCAGAGTAGTAACGACACAACGGATCTTACAACAAGACACATACAAATGAAAACAAAACTCATTATAAAACCAAAGGTTTAACCAAGGAAAGCGTAAAAGACTCGCAATTGAATCCAAAACAAAAGGGAAACAACAACTGAAAACTTAAACCCGATCTCGTCCTATAATGTACAGGAACCCCGGTTGACCACACCGTCCGGATCACTCAGCATCACCTATATCCTGCAAGACATCTACAACATCGGTATAAACCGTTAGCTAACATTCTAGATATCAGAAATACAGTAAAGGCACAAACACACATAAGGTAAAGTAAACACATCAACATGCTTACAAACAGACGGTTATTATCTTTCATTATGTTATCCAATTACTAATTCAACTTATGGTTCCTACACGAGAGTCGCTACGATATCGCCTTCGTCCCCTTTCACCAATTGGAATAGAACGTATGCATCCCCCTGTCACTTGTTGGACTAGTCGCGAGAGCATCTCCCAGTTTTCCCATTATGAACTGGACAAGCGGTAACCGCCTGATTATAATACACTTGGGCCAATTAAGGTATAACAAAGTCAATCATATTCCGGTTATCATTTAAACATGATAAACAATACAAACAAGTCAATACAATCAAACCAATACGCGGAATGAAGCTAAGTAAGTTCAAGAGACTTATCTCACTCGAAGGTAATCTTAACACTCAACAAACACTCATATATCCTCAGGAAAGAAGCAAAGGGAAGCCTGCTCAACAAGGCATCACGAATCAGGAACCAAACCGATTGCTTGAAGTCTATAACTTCTAGCCTCCATGATCTCTAAGAGATCTACACAAGCTAGGGTCACAAACCCTAGTCTTACAAAATACCAAGGGTCGACAACAACATAAAGGAACCAGGAAAGGAACGAGGAAAGCAAGGAAGGAAGCAACTTACAAGAACAGGAGTTACTGCACAAGAAATAGCAGGGGCAACGGAGCAAGGCGCAGGGGCGGCTTTCCGTGAGGGCGGGGATGTGCAGGCTTTCCGTGGGGGCGGGGATGTGCAGACGCGGGGGCGGATTTTGGTGCAAAAACATTGTCGGCTTCTCGACGACAACAGAACCACGACAAGGCCAAACCTTGCTCTTCCAACACTCTCACACTTCACAACTCAACCAAGGGAGCGTGTGAACATCAAAGGATCATCAACAAAACGCTCCACAAGAATCAAGGATCAAACTTGATTCTTGAAGAAGAAGAAAAGAGGACGAGTATATCTCCAAAACAACAAAAAATAAGAAAATCTACTAAAATGTGGTGTAAATCTAACCTATATGCTCAATAAGTGAATAAAAATGAGGGTAAAAAAAGCATGTTAAATAATTGTTATCAATGCCCTAAACAATAATTTCGAATTAGGGATGCTTAAAAATAGGATGAAAAAATAATTAAATAAAAGAATCAAGAAAGAAATTCGTCAGTAAAATATCTTAGGAGTGGTTCAGGTAAACCCACTTGTTATGGTATGAAAATAAGGAGTAATTGGACCATTGAATCTAATTAATCAACAGAACGATATATAAAAGGGAAATTGAGGATAAAATGAATAATATACACTAATGAAGATGTTAAACTCCAAAAAGAAGAAAGAAAAAACCTCTAACAACAAAGAGGAAACATGATCCTTGTCAAAAGGATCATCAAACTCGATATTGTTGATACTAATGAAAGTGGTGAGACGATATATCACGATACATATATGGGAAACATGATCATTGTCAAAAGGATACATCATCAAACTCGACATTGTTAATACTAATGAAAGTGGTGAGACGATAAAACATGATACATACATGAGAAATAACATTTCAAGAGGGATAAAAAAGAATTTAACAAAGGGCATGTGAATAGCATTCAACCATCTATAATTATGTTCAATTAGTTCACAATGTACAAACATGTAGTTTATATTATGTATTTTGAACATTTATAATATTAATTCAAAATTTAGGTATCATTAGTTCGAATATTGTTTTCCATTAGTTTAAACAATGCTTTTTAACATGTACAAGTAAAAAATACATAAAACATAAGTAATAGATGTAAAAAAAAACATGAACTAATGATTGCAAAAGTATTAGAACTGGTAGTAAATTAATTTGAACGAATCGAACTAGAATTTTGACATAACAGAGTAACAATTTCAATCTTTTCCATAAAAACAACGAACCATTAATACAAATAATTTGAACTAATACAATAAAGTTTTAAATGAACCGTACACAAATTTTGAACAAAAAGGGACCATCAATTTTTTTTATACAAAATCGTCGCCTATCTTCCTAAAATCAAAAGATTCAAAACTATAACTACACCTTCTAAAATTACAAAATTATAACCCCATCCTATAATATTGTATAATTTGTGAATTTTTCAAGATCATTCAATTTTCTTTTTATTTTTTTTACAAAAAACTATGAGCATCAAGGGAGTATAGATATTAAGATGCTCTAATATTAGGTGTGTTATACGAGCCGAATGAGCCGAGCCTTAGCATGCTCAAGCTCGGCTCGTTTACAAACGAGACGAACCCGGGCCGAGCTTTTGACGAGCCGAGCCCAAGTAGCTCGCCTAAAATAATATTCATATAGTGTTATTTTAGCCGAACAAGCCGAGCTTTACCCGAACGAGCCGAGCTTTGACATGCTCAAGCTCGGCTCGTTTATAAACGAGACGAGCCCGAACCGAGCTTTTAACGAGCCGAACGCGAGCCGAGCCCGAGAAGCTTGTCTCATCTATCAGCCCTACCTAATATTGTGGTTCGTGTGTTTTCTTCTTCATGACGTAAATAGGGTTATTCTTATTCATACACACAAAGGAAGTTGACTATATGCATTAACGTCAAAAGTACTTGCCTACTTGCACATTTAATATGTAAAATAAATATGTCGTCAATGGTACTAAAAACCCTATCCATGTGATACTTTTCTTACAAAAAATATTTAGAATTTTACAATAATATTCCTGTCTTTTTTATAGTTTATTTATTTATAAAAATATTTGAAGAATAACTAAACTTTATAATAAATACATGTCTTTAGAATCAATACCAAGAATATTACATCATCAAAAAAATGGCATTTTGAGAAAGACATGCTTTAATTATCAACTTTCCTCAAAGTATACAAACTGATCGGATCTCTATTTCGTCAAGAATCGTGCGTACATCGGTGAAAATATGTGCAATTATTGCTATTTTTTTTATTTGTTTAAATGTATATATTTATGGTTTATTTGGCTGTTTCGTCAAAAAAATCTAGAACGAAAGTAAATCTTCAAGGAAAAGGAGGGTAATCATATAAAAAAAACAAACAACACAACATATGTTGTCGAAAAAATTATACAAGTCCGTGAAACAACCATAATATAAAGTTGAAAAAGTGACATATTTCATCTTATATTTTCATCTTTATCTCACCAAATTATTTTCACCACTTACAAACATACTCTAAATATATAGGAAGAAGATCAATGTAAAGCTAGCGGACCATGCTTGTACCAACTTGGCTACTTGACAACCTTTTTATCACATTTTGAATATGTAAAAGAACATGAAACTGGTTTTACCCTACGATAAAAAAAAAACTAAAAATTTATTTCTTAAAAAAAGAAGGTTACATGATATACAACTCCTATTATAAATTTTAAATTGCTTTCTAATTAATTTTTATCATTGATGTCAAAAAATATAAAATAAAGTTCATCCGGTTGTCGTAAGTCAGCCTCATAATACTTATAATTTCGAAAGTCGCTATAATTTAACACTAGCTAGTTGAGAAAATTGATAAATTTCATCTCCATAAACTGCTTAATGTACTTCAACCACCCTTAAATCGAACTACCCTTAAACTACAAGACCTATAATTAAACAAAAAAAATATAACAATCCAATTCATATTATTGTTACTCTTATTTATACGGCATAAAGTAGTTCATCATTTAATGATATTCAAAATAAAACCTAATCAACCTCAAATTAGTCTAAGTGTAATAAATTATCGATCGAATTATCTTTTTCGGGTTACCATTCAACCCCGTCTAAAAAATTAAAAGATAATTCTACACCCTAATACATCTTAATTTAAATCTAAGAGCATCTTTATCTCACATACTCATTCTATATTTCTTAACTTTTTTTTCAACTTTTTTTCATAAAACGAAAAAAATATGAGATTTAATCTTTTGTTTCATAAAAGCTTCTATAATAATAACTTTATTCTCACACCAAATTTAACACATTGATTATTTTTAAATTTAGCAAATAGTTTTTTTTTAAATAATTTAGGGGATAAAGATTTTGTAATAAATGATGGTCGATACCCTCTAGTAGTCTCTTTGGTGTGTATAGCTTTCACAAGTAAAGCAAAAGGGGGCCATATGGATTTGGTAAAGTTGACCTGATCAGCTTAGCTACAGGTCGATGGGGAGCTTTTTCATGATGAAAGACAACTACAATCAAATATACTATACACTCACTTGCAATACTCATCAATCATCATAATAACCCCACCCACATAACCCCCTCTACTTATTATACTTTGCTTAATTAATTGATTATTATCACATAATTACAATTATTAGCACTACTCTCCCTAATTACAGTCAAACACCTAAACCTCAGCTTTCGCTATGTATTTTTCCCACTACTCAAAGTGCAGTTTCATCTCTTGTCAAAGCAAATCCAATAATACAGACGAGTACCCGTGTCTTTATATCAAAGGGAAAGGGCAGTTTTGTCATTTACAACCATCTGGACAATAAAAAGAATATCTAGCTTTTGCTTTTCCTTAATTTTGGTGGTGTTTTGCTCAATTTAATTTCCCTATTCTTTTTATTTTTATTTGAAAACGGAAAGCGGTTAGGAGAGAACTATCTTGTAGAGGTAGTTCATCTAAAGTATCCTTGCGAATAAGAACACTTCGTCAGAAATGGGTATGTTGGGGTTCGAAATTCTCAAATGAGTCAATCGGTCAGCAAAACAGTTGATTTTTCTGAACACATGCATGAACTGTACTTCTTCAAAGAAGCAAAAGTCCAATATAGAGTCGGATACGATCATCTCGATCTCCTAGACAACTCCAAAGTTCTTAAAATGTCTTGATAACACAAATGTTATCCCCTCAATTTCGATTTTTTTTATATTTAGTGTTATTGTTTTTTTTAATATTAGTATTTTTATTGATTTCCAGTTTTTTGATACACAATGCAACTTTTGCTTTTCCTTTTTCCTTACCCTCTCTAATCTCCACTTTCAAATATCTGTTATATTATCCAACGGCTCCTTTTTTTCCTCTCTTTCTTTTCCTTTGGTATTTTTTCTTTATCTTTTTCTTTTCCATTAATGCTTTTCTGAGTTGAAGCTCACTATCATATGTATGTGTATATAGAAAACAACCAAAAACCCATTTCTGCACACTCACTATTCCCTTCTTTCTTTAGAGAGAAAGCAAAAGGGCAATATGTCTTCTTTCATAGTTAAAATCTCATGCTTGACATAGAAGACTCTTTTCAAAACATCAAAGATGTTTGATTCTCACCAAGAACAAATTTCCTTCAGATTCCCTTCACTTTCTCACTTCCCTTTCACTTAAAATCCAATTCTTGTTCTTCTCTTCTACCTTCTTCACTCATAAACCCTTGTCTTATGCCTAAAAACACTATGAATATCATGATTCCTTCCTTTGTTTTGACATTCCTTTGTCTTCTAACACTTTCCTTTTCTTTTAATGCCTTACCCTCAGACTTCCATGCATTAATCACCATAAAACAACACTTTCAGCAACCAGAACCAGCACTTTCAAGCTGGGATACCTCAAATTCAACCTCAATTTGTTCTTGGACTGGAATTCAATGCTTTGGTGATAGAGTTGTTTCCTTAGACTTAACAGATTTGAATCTTGGTGGAAGTGTTTCTCATGAAATCTCGAAGCTTAATCGCCTTCGTAGCCTTTCGTTGGCCGGAAACAACTTCACTGGCCCCATTGAGATTGGTAACATGAGTAGCCTTGAGTTCTTGAACATCTCAAACAACCAATTCACTGGTGAATTGGACTGGAACTTCTTGACTCTCAAGAACTTGGAGGTTTTTGATGCAGATAACAACAATTTCACAGCTTTGCTTCCTTTAGGTGTTTTGAGCTTAAAGGATAAGCTGAAACACTTGGATCTTGGTGGGAATTTCTTCTATGGTAAAGTCCCGCCGAGCTACGGAACCTTCTCGAAGCTCGAGTTCTTGTTTCTTGGAGGGAATGATCTTGAAGGGAAGATTCCAAGAGAGTTAGGTAACCTTACAAGCTTAAGAGAGCTTTATTTAGGATACTTCAATGTATGGGAAGGTGGGATTCCAATGGAGCTTGGCAATTTGGTAAATTTAGTTCATTTGGATATTTCTAATTGTGGAATTAGAGGCTCAATCCCAAGAGAGCTAGGAAATCTTCAGCTTCTTGATACTCTTTACCTGCACATCAATCAACTCTCCGGTCCCATTCCGAGTGAACTCGGAAACCTGACCAACTTGGTGAATCTTGATCTCTCTAGCAATGCACTAACCGGGGAGATTCCGACCGAGTTCTCGAATCTAAAACAGATTAAGCTCTTCAATTTATTCCTCAATAGGCTTCATGGGTCAGTACCAGATTATCTTGCTGAGTTGCCAAATCTTGATACTCTTTGTCTCTGGATGAACAACTTCACAGGGACTATACCTGCAAATTTGGGGAAGAATGGGAGGCTCCAAGTACTCGATTTGTCGTCGAATAAGCTTACTGGTAGTATTCCACCTGATCTTTGTGAATCCAAGCAGTTAAGAATCTTGATCCTTTTCAAAAACTTCTTGTTTGGGCCAATTCCTGATGGGTTAGGGTCTTGCTCTAGTCTTACTAGGATTAGATTAGGCCAAAATTACCTTAATGGTAGTATTCCTAATGGGTTTATTTACTTGCCTGAGGTTAATCTTTTGGAGCTTCAAGATAATTACCTCTCTGGTAATTTGACTGAAAATGTTGGTAGTTTTTCTGTTAAGTTAGGCCAACTTGATCTTTCAAACAATCTTTTATCTGGGTCATTGCCTTACTCAATTTCCAACTTCAGTTCTCTTCAAATCCTTTTGCTTGGCGGAAACGAGTTTTCGGGTTCAATTCCTACCTCAATTGGGCAACTTCAGCAAGTAACAAAGCTTGATCTTAGTCACAATTCATTCTCAGGAGAAATTCCCAAAGAAATCAGCCAATGTGATCATCTCAACTACCTTGATCTCAGCCAGAACAACCTCTCAAGCTCAATCCCACCCGAAATCTCGAGTCTTCAAATACTAAACTACTTGAATGTATCCCGGAACTTCTTGATTGGAACCATCCCGAGTAGTATTGGATCAATGAAGAGTCTTTCCAATGCCGACTTCTCATTCAATGACTTTTCTGGTGAGTTACCTGAATCAGGGCAATTTCGGCTTCTCAATGCCTCTTCTTTTGCCGGAAACCCATTGCTTTGTGGCTCTTTACTGAACAATCCGTGTAATCTAAGCCTTCTTCCAAACACGAAAACTCGAAAAACACCTTCTGGTGAATTCAAGCTTCTTCTTGCACTAGGATTGCTGGTTTGTTCCTTAGTCTTTGCTGCAGCTGCAGTGATCAAGGCGAAATCCTTCAAGAAAAGCCCTGAATACTCATGGAAAATGACAGCATTCGGCAAAGCTACTGATTTCACAGTAAAAGACATCTTAGAGTGTATGAAAGATGGCAATGTCATAGGCAGAGGAGGAGCCGGAATCGTCTACCATGGAAAAATGTCAAATGGAGTAGAAATCGCGGTGAAGAAGCTACTCGGATTTGGCATTCCGAGCAGCAGTACACATGATCATGGTTTCAAAGCCGAAATCCAAACACTCGGAAACATCAGACATAGGAACATTGTGAGGCTTCTTGCTTTCTGCACTAACAAGCAAACCAACACCAATCTTTTAGTCTATGAGTATATGCGAAATGGCAGCTTAGGCGAAGCCCTACACGGCAAGAAAGGCGGGTTTCTTGGATGGACTCTTAGGTACAAGATTGCTGTTGAAGCTGCTAAAGGACTTTGTTATCTTCATCATGATTGCTCACCTTTGATCGTTCATCGCGATGTTAAGTCTAACAACATTCTCCTCAACTCGAGCTTTGAGGCTCATGTCGCGGACTTTGGACTTGCTAAGTTCTTGATCGAGGGAGGTGGCGCGTCTCAATGCATGTCGGCAATCGCGGGATCTTACGGATACATTGCACCAGGTATGTTCATAATTTTATGTAACATTATTTTTATATAAAAAATAAGAGAAGTTATATGTTAGGTTCACGTACCGTCGTATGTCATATTATCGATTACATCTCAACAAAAATAAGTAAAATAGAGAATGAAGATCAATTTGGGAAGTTGAATTAGGTACCAATAGACATGCTTGTGCCCTAGCTAGGGAAGTGAGAAAGAGAGATTTGAATATTGAAGTCTTCAAGAAATCATGAAATCAGACATCGCGGATCCCTAGATCCAACGGTGTCGACAAGGACAGTGGTCTCACTTATCATGGAGAGCCGCTGTACTAGATTACTACCTTTCTTTTTCTTTTTCTTTTATTTTTTTTTAATTTACACCAAGTGCCAGCAAGGAAAGAGAGAGAATTTTATCGAAATCAGCAAAAGGGGCGAAGCACGAGCAGTAATCGCCGTGGTCCATGTTGATGAATCCTGGTAAGCCAACCAGTGGGGACCCACCAGTCACTGATCTTAGAATCTCTCGTCACTTTCTGGGCCCACCTAAAATCCATCTGATATAATTACTCTACAGTAACTAAATTCAGATTTTACCCAAACTTTACCTAGTCGATATAATTGGTATGTTCATATGTATAGCAAAAACCTCTTTTGTGTTCATCTCATATTAATGAATTGTGTTTTCTTTCAACAGAGTATGCATATACATTGAGAGTAGACGAAAAGAGCGACGTCTACAGTTTCGGAGTTGTTGTGCTCGAGCTTCTGACGGGACACAAACCCGTAGGCGACTTTGGAGAAGGCGTTGATATTGTTCAGTGGTCTAAGGTAACAACTAGTTGTCGCCTAGAAGAAGTTTCTAGAATCATTGACTCAAGGCTAGCAACAATTCCACATGCCGAGGCAATGCACTTGTTCTTTGTGGCAATGCTTTGTGTGCACGAGAACAGTGTCGAGCGACCCACAATGAGAGAAGTTGTTCAAATGCTCTCGGAGTTTCCTCGGCATACAAGGATGGAATACCAACCTCCATCCTCGTCCAGAGTCAATCATCAAATGTTGAAAAGTTAGGGTTTTCGTACTCTAGTTTTGGTTAGGTTTTGTGCTTGAAGTGGTTCTATCTTCTCATAAGGAAAATGTGATCAAAAGTTTGATTGGTTTTGTATCATTATCGATGTTAGATTGTAGGTATACGTACTATATATATATTTGAGGGCCAAAATAGATGTGCAAATAATGTAATTTCTGTCCAAATCTAAGGAATTTTTTTTCTCTACATCGTGTGTTCTAGTCTCTAGTAATATACATTTATCGCAGTACATATTTATCCTATAGCAGCTTAAGAGAAGTAGAAAATGGCTTAAGGCTTTTTTTATGTATAACACTTGTTTTACAAAATAAATAATTTTGCCCTATAATACATTTCAATAGAAGTATGATCTAGGGTGGGTTTGTAAGACACAAGTTTATGAAAATTTAGGGAGATTATGAATCTTATTAAGGAAAAATATAAGCTCAAAAATGGGTGTTTGAGTTATGAAAACTTATATTAGTTTTATGGAAGTTTAAACTGTTTTTTTTTTTATTTCACGAGTTAATTGAGAAAACTTATATATTAGTTTTATGGAAGGAAGATTAAGAATTTTTTATTTCACAAGCTAAAGCTGAAGGATATATCACAAATATAAATTTACAAATTTAATTTTAAATAAAATAAACCTCTTTTCATAAGGCTAAGTTCCATCAACACCCGTCAACCTTATCAAAATCAATAAATAAGTACGGTTAATCAACTACTTATTTCAGTTATCCAATAAATTTACTTTCGACTTCAGATACCAATACAATTCAGTTGCGGCTCCGATAACCTAGTGGTTCTCAAACAAGTAGTAATAATGAGAATGCGCATGCCATTGTAAACAATACATATAACTACATATAGACTGATTTTAAAAGCTGGTTACCACACAATTAACTATAAATATGACATCCAAACATGTCCTACAAAATTATTGTTTCCTATTTTGGCCTCAAGTTTCGTGCAACTCGATGAACCCAAGGTCAGCTCGTAGCAAAACTCAAGGGCACGCTTGGAAACAAGGTAGACATGAATGGAAAAACGTCCCTAAATGCCACATGCTGCATCTGAGCAGTAGGCTAGAGGAAAAACCTCTTTAATGAATCAACTATCAAGACTCCAACAAGAACAAAAAAGGAAAAACCTCTTTCACAGCATTCAAATAGATGAAAGGGTTTGACATTTGAAATGTTTAAGGGTATGATTTTCATGGAATACTAATCCACATATCTTATACATCATTCATCTCTACATCATTCAAACAGATTAAAGGATTTGTCATTTGAAGTGTGCTGATTTGGCTATCCATGGAATATTGAACCATAATATGAAAAAAAGAAAGATTAACAAAAATCAAATTGGATTACCTGCTCATTTCTGATTTCTGAAGAGATGCAGATACTGCTGTTTTAACATTTAACCACACTTTCTCGGAAGAGCTTGTCCCCGTAAAAAGGCAGGTATCACTGATTTGAAGATTAGGGGCTGAAAGTAGTCTTCAGCTGAGAGTTGGTTATATTCCCGGAACGAGAAGAATGATTGCCACCATTTCTGCATGTAGCTTCACTCAACAAATTGCTCGGTCCGAATTTCTCTGAATATTCGACTTGTATCTTTTCTTTTGAAGACCCTGAATATTAATATCCTCCTTCCCGGAATCTAAACCTTCACCATCCTCTCTTTTTCGCTTGAGAGTAGAACTATTACCGAAATTATTGTTGGCAGTTCTATGACCGCCAAAAGATTGTCCGCTTTTCTTAGACAGCTCTGTTTCGGGGAGAATCTGTGATATGCTAAATGAACTGTTGCTTGCAGAACTAACTAGCTGCATCCAAGAGGACTTTCGTGAAAAAGCAGTAGCTGTAGCTGGTTTATCAGAAGTGGGAGTTTTCGAGTTGGTGTTTGTAGCTTCATTCAATTGTTCTGGAGCAGGATATTCTGGATCCACTTTCCCATGCTTCACCACATTACTGTCAGATGCTGCCTTGCTATCACCATTAAATACCATCTGTCCCCTTTGCTGCGACATATTTTCAGTAGATTTCTTGTTATTGTTCCGGATTTGCGCATCTGCTGACCTTTGTGGCTTCTTTGATCTGGACATCTGTATAGTTACATAAGCACAGAATGAGACGAAATATGTAAGATGTGCTTGTTACAAGCAAAATAAACAAGGATTTGACATGAAGTATTTCAAGCACACCTTGGGATGCGATCTTGTTTGTTTCATGTTTTCTAACAAATGCGTCATGTCATTGGAGCTAGACACTGCATTGATTAGTATGTTATCATTGGTTGACAATTTCCTGGAGTGCACACCTGCTAACCTTTGTAGCTTCTTCAATCTGGCATTCTGCATAGTGAGAGGAAGCAAAAAATGAGAGGGGGAAATGATGAAATGTGCTTGTTTTAGGGAAAACTACATCTATGGTCCTTTAACTTTGAAGAGTTGCAGATAGGTCCCTGAATTATAAAAGATGTTACAAATAGTTCACTCTACTTTTTTGCTCCATTGAAGTCCCTAAACTTTGAGAAGAAAATGAATTGGGTCCCTACATTGTAATAATTCATTTTGAAGAAAGAGCATTATTGACACAAAACTGAAACTTTTTCCGAAGTTTAGAGACTTTAATGGAGCAAAATACAAAATGGGGGACCTATTTTTAACATTTTCTAAAGTCCAAGGACCATGGATGTAATTTACCCACTTCTTTTTTACAAGCAAATATGAGCAAGGCAATGACATGAAAGTAAGTCAAGCACACCTTGGGTTTTAACCCTGTTTGTTTCTTCATGTTTTCTAACAAATGGGTCATGTCACTAGGGCCAGCTACTGCGTTGATTATAATGTTATCATCGTCATCAGCTGAATTATCGTCTGGAAGATGATTGGATGGAGTGACCTCTGGTTCAGAGTTAGCTTGAGAGGTGTTGCACGATGCAGATAATCTGGATTCCCTTTCCAAGAACTTGTTCATTACAGAGTTCATCAAATTGATCTCATGCTGATTCATTCCCCCATCTTCCATACTAGTGTGACAGGTTTGTGTTTCTTTGATTGTCTTAATACTAACAGCATGTTCCGGGCAATCACAGAAGTGGACTGGAAAGGCTGAAGCCTGAAAACGCTGGAAACTGTATTTGTGCTTTCCAGTGCCCTTGTAGGGAAGTGATTTTACCTGCACAGGACCCAGTTTCATTTGTATACCAAATACGATAAACCTCTAAAAAAAATTCAGAAAGATCCACTCATCCACATAACCAGCTAGAATTAAAACTCAAAAATAAGGGAGAATAAAAAAAGTAGGTCTCAATCATATAGATAGCTCCAAATTATGGATAATTCTAATGCACATTTTCTGGTGATTATTTGTAAGTGGGTTTTGTGAAATAAATGATGACCTACAATTGAATGCTACTTTTCATTATTATTCTTCACGTGTCTTCATTTGTTATCCATTATTCATTTATAAACTTCGCAACACAAGAACAATTAAAGGGAATTTGGGATAGTAAAATGGACAATGGCAATATTAATCTTACCTTCCTAAATCTTGGGAGGTACATGTGAATCTGTGAGCTCTCATCAAGAGCTTCCTCATGTTCAACTGAAGTAACCGAGTCATTAGCATTGTTATCATGCGTTTTGCTTGAAAGGTCAGCATCATCAGCCCACTCACGCTTCAAGCGCTCAAGGTAGTGTTCTCTTGCCTTTTCAAGCCTCAATTTTCCTCCCTTCCAAGCACATCCATTGTACTGCGCATCCATTTCAATTATTTTAGCTGGCTAGCCGCACACATTGTAACAACAAAAGAGTGCTTCCAATTTACCCAAAAAAAAAGAAGAGTGCTTCCTAGATGGTGGCAGAGATACTATAAACCATGAAAATAAAGATTCCCACTTCATTAACTAGCAACAAGCCCAACTGTAAGAGGTAGAAATTTAACTTATTTTGAACTGCAGCATAGCACAATATGGTCATGCTTCTATTTTTTATCATAACATTGTCCACTCATGTATGCATAATATAGCAGCTAGATGAAGAGATAAAATACATAATTAAATGACAAAAAAATGAAAGAATTGGGTTAAATAGGCTCTTTTTTATAGGCTTTTGTTTTGTAGACCCCTCTAATTTTACCCTATATATAATTCCCCCTAGATGAAAGAATTGGGTTAAATAGGAGTATATTTACTGAATGAGTTTATGTTATGGGTACTCTTAATAGAGTAATAGTTGTAAAAGGCCTAGTTAGCCATTTTACCCTATAAAAATAAATTAATACCAGGCTAGAAGCTAGTTTAGGATTCATTTGGCGTGATTTAACAGATTACTTACAGAAGTATGATATGATTCTTAGTTTGTCCTGATAAGATACTGATAAAGAGCTTATAGTGTACCAATTGTCTTCATAACACAAACCAGTTCGAGGAACCGCCATGTAGGTAGCTGGATCAAACAATAAATTAAAAAAGAATAATTGAAAACTAGCAACTAGCCAGGACAACGGTTAGAGGTGAACTAGGAGAATGAGGCAAACTTTGAAATGCAGCATAGTAAAATATTATCATGTTTATTTTTATACCATCTGCTTACAAAATGCACACGAGAGCAGGCTGAGCAGCTAGACAGACGATATACATCCTGAACTTTTCTTACAAAAGTAACAAAACACACAAATGAGTACTAGGGTCAAGCCAGTCCACATGGTCTTGCAGTTTCCAAAAACTCAAATCTAAATTCCTAGAAAATTCTTGCACATTGCAGATGATTTGCATACAGCAGTAGACAATTTAGTCCTAGGTCATAATCTATTCCTAAAAGCAAATTAACACATTTAGGTAGTGGAATGCAGGAGCAAACACCGTGACTTTATCAACATGCAAGGATTACTAGCAAAATATCTCATACAATCAGAACATGAATATGTATCCTCCATCCAACCTTGCTTTCCATAGGAGAACAGAAAGGCTTTCATAAGAGATACTATCAAAGGGTTGTCTAAAAACTTCTTATCGCAATTTTTCAATCAAATGCACTTTGCAAGGAAACTGCCCCTTTTACCATCTTTCTACATTCTAATAGTGATGACATATTGGCATCCACTCAGATACTCCATTTCCCCGTCATTCATACAAGCTCTTATACTAGAGAAATTTTCCATAGCTAGCCTTACCAAAAAAATGACACAAAATGATCAACATAGCATAGAAATAGCATAATAGAATATCAATCAATCAATCACTAAGCTCGGCTAGATCACGTCTGTGAACCTAACTGGTAATATTATTAGGGAAACAGAGAGACGATTGAAAAAGCATACCGTGCTGAAGAGCTTGGCAACAGACTTGTCTGATGAGGGAAGAAAATCAATGTAAGCGAAGCTACGGCCTTTTGTTCTGACAATTTCGACTGCCTCAACGGTTCCCGATTTGGAGAAAGTGTTACGAAGTTCTTCCTCCTTCACAGTTTCTCCTAAACCTCCAACATGTATCCTCATCTTTGCTTGAGTCTCCATTTTAACAACCTAAAAGACGAGCACCAGCTAAAACCGCAAGTATGATGAAATCAGCAAAGTACTGCCAGATGCAGAACCGCAGTACCGCCTTCACCAGTCACGCACCAGCAATCAACGGCGAAGCCCAAATTCGCCACCAGTCTCGGCTAGGTTAGAGATTCCAGTTTTGACGAGTTGTAACTTTGGGCTCATGGTTTATTAAACAAATTGGGCCTTATAAGTTTGGGCTATTTGACCCAAAACTGAGACTTCACCGCTTTGAAATTGCAAAAGGAAAACACTTTTGAAGTTTGAAGCTCCCTCTCCCATTGCTGTTGTGCATCAAAACAAGATCGAGTTCCATTTGCCCCCGCCCTTTCGATCATATGTGTCTTTCAAACGTGAGTAGCAAAATCCTTAGAAGTTACAAACCTTTGTTCTCCATAACCCCACCATCGAATTGTTTGGTGAGCTATGATTATCCAGATTATTGGGATTATAAACTCGTGAGATTATTTTAGAATATTATCTTACCCATTTTTTTCATCCACTTCAACATGGATTATCGAGATTATTAGAAATTATTGTGAAATTTTAATCTTCCAAATAATCTACTATGTTCACCAAACGGACCCTATCCTTTCATGTATCTTCGTAGTCCATTCAAAATGTGCGTAGCACTATAATACGAGACAAGTTATTCGGATTTGGCTTGTCAAAAGTTTGGCCTGAGCTCGTTTTATTTTCTAAACGAGCTGAATATAAACACATATTTTAAAGATCGTATAAAATTTAGGTTCAGCTTGTTCGGCTAAAATAAAATTATTGGAGCATTATTTCATCCGAGTTATTCGGGATCGACTCGTCAAAAGTTCGGCTCAAGCTCATTTACTTTCTATACGAGTCGAATATGAACACATTTTAAAACTAGTATAAACTTTAGGATCGACTCAGACTCGGCTCAATTATAAACAAGTCGAGTTTAAACGTGTCAATGCTTTATTCGGCTCGTATAACACCCAAACACAACAATATATCTTTTACCTTCGTCATCTTCATCATTCTCTATAAGTATACATAAGCCCACACGCCTTCTCAGTTGTATCGATCAATATGTGTGCTTGAAGATGTAAATTTGAACCTATGTTATTAAAATTTGTTTTATTTTGTATTCAAGTTTAGACTTTTTCTCCTACTATTTTTAAGTTTTTAAATTTTTTTTTAATACCCGCATGCTTTAATTTGTTTTTCCATTATACTCTTTCTTTATATATTACATTAAAAATAAATCATAAAATATAAAAAATCATAAAAATAAATTTAAAATTAATTATGACCTTATTAAGTTTTAAACTAATTAAATATATAATAGAAGTATTTTTCTAATTTTCCTTATAACTAAAAACATGTAAAAGTTAATTTAAAGCTATTTATTATTTTTTGGATAAAATAAAATTTAATTTTAATTTATTTTCGAATTAAAATAAAATATAGAAACTTAATTTATATATAATAAATAAATTACTATATTTTTTTAAGTAAGGGTACATAATTAATTTTAAAATTTATTATGACCATGTTAAATTTAAACTTATTATTTCTATAAAATATTAAGTAATGGTTATAAAAGTATTTTATATTTTTAATTTTAAATATCTAAAAAATTATATTTAAAATAATTATGTAGTCTTATTTTAAATAAAAATATATTAAATTTTATATTAATTTTTTTTTGAATTAATTTGAAATTTATATTTTTATTTTAATTCAAAAATAAATAATAAAATATTATATATTTTATTGTAGTTCAAAATAAAAATAGCTTTTAAATTTAACTTTTTTAGATGTTTTAAGTTAGAAAATACTTTATACATTACTAAATATTTAATAAAATTAATATTTAATATGGGCATAAATATTAAGAAAGGGTATAAGGGGAATATAATCAACATATCATACTATATGAATATTAAAAGAAACTTAAAAGCATATGGATATGGAGAGAGAAAATCTAAATTTGAAGGGTTCAAAGAGATTTTTTTTTCCTTGCAAAAATCATCTTAAAAGAGTAGTAATTGTACGTCCGAGTAAAGTCATTTTCTCATACATTCTCATTTTATATTTTTTTGGCTATTATTTTATGGTAGACAAATAATCAATATAATAGCGTATATATTATTTTTATTTTTACTCCTATCCTATGAATAATATATAATTACACATATACTTTAGATATTAAGTATTCGTGATTATGAGACGATAAAGGAGATAAAGGAGGAACTACACAAGATTGTTGTTGAGGCAGTGAGTCACCAGCCACCACTTGATCCTTCGCATGTCCAGACGTCATAACAATGGCGTTTGTCTTTTATTTAGGGATGATATTTTGTATTTATATGGAGTATGTATGAGAGTTTGGTTGGAATATTATGATATTATGTTGTTATTTATTTTAAGTTTTTTTTATCTTTGGCAATATTCTTGCATCTACTTCAATACAAGATACAAACATTTTAAATTTTTTTTGTACATTGTTCCAAATCTTTTGCACATAAGATAAAAAAATGTCTTGAATTTACAAAAAAAAACATCAACCTCAATGCAGTCGCCCTACATTTCCTTACTATACTAAAAGTGAGAGTTTTTCAAATGAATAGAGGATTTCCAATTTTACCCTTATGTTAATGACTCATTCTTTTTAGTTTACGTGTCTTCTTCTCCAATACTTTACGTGTCTGCTTCTCAAATCGCCGCTTCTTTACCCTATGGTTCTTGTGTCGTCTTCTTCCTCAATTTTCTTTTCTTTCTCTCAAACTATTTCTTTCGCCCCTCAATCGACTACTGAAGCCTCTTCTTTCCCCAAATTCTCTCAATTCAAATCTCTCTCAACTGCTGAAACCTCTTCTCTCCTTCGATCTCTTCGTCCTAATACCAAGCCCTAATTTTGTAATCGGCGCTATTTGGTTGATGCCTGACTTGATCTGCGCTTTGGATGGCGCTTGGAGATCTGAAGCACCGGTTCTCATCGACTGTCATCTGCTTTGACCTCCATGGTAGAGGCAAGCCGCGTTTGAATCTGAAGTCCGCCGTCAATCTCTACAAACCCTAATTTTGTATCGACAATGGCGTTTTCCCCAGCTCACCTGTAGATAAGGTAATCATTCATATCCCTGTACCGATTACACGGTTTAGCATTTAGAGATTAGTCATGAGTTTGTGTTGCAAAGAGCTGGGGTTTGGATTCTAAATTCATTCACCGCTTCTTTCTTCTTTGCCATTTCTATGTCCCAAACTCCTCTCTTCTTCTCGCACCATCCTCATCTGCCTAACATGACGTTGTAGCTCGGTCTATTTCTTCTTCCGTGTCTCCAATCTGAGCATACAGATGGTATCCGCTCAATTTTAGGGTTTCGCTTTCTCCACATCCGATTTGCCTTCCATGTTCATCTTCTTCACTTTCTTAGTTTTTCTCTCCTCCTCTAATCTCCTTTATTTTATTTTTTTCTGTTAGGTCAAGGTTGGTGGTCGCATTTTCATCAGCATCCTCGCTTCCATGGTACATCAACTTCTTCGTCATCGATTGAACAACCAATTTCAGCATCAATAACGGGGTAATTTTAGTTCACCTTTAATTCTTTTCAGTTAAGGATGAATCGATCTTAATTTGTTGTTTTCGTTCCTTCTTCCGTGTTTGATAACAGGGGTTGATAGTGATTCTAATTTGGGTTACCCTTGATGACTTAATTCATCACCTCATCTCTGACCTTGCTTCCTCGTCAATCAATGATCAGAAGCAAGCTGTGATGGAGCTTCGTTTGCTTCGGTAAGGGTATCTTTCTCTCCCATGAAAATTATTGAATTTCTTCATTTGTTTAGGGCGTTTACTGGCTTGTTTTTAGGGTTTTTGTGATGTTGGTTTTGTAGTCTGGTTTAATGGCATATGTAGGTTGTCTAATATGCTTCTGGTGAGCCCAATTGTTTGTTCTTTGATACCCATTTTAGGGATTTGGGTTGTTATCATTGGAAAGGTGGTGGCTTTCTCTGCAAATATTGAGCCCTATTAGTATTCGTCGTCTTTCTGTATGTATTTGATCGATATGAGTACCTCATCTTAGAACTGAATTTAGAAAGAAATCTTGCTTCCTTTGCATTTGACTGTTTGATTTTTGGGTCTGCTTGCAATCTCATTGCCCTTTGACGATGGTGAAAATCCAAAAGGGGACAGAAAACAAAAAATTTCGAGAAAGTGAGAACGAGAGACACGAAAGGCAAATCGGAGGTGGAGAGCAGCTAAGATGAAAGTTCTGTAGCACTAATCAGACTTGATAACCCCAATCAATTATCCATTCAATGATTGAAACCCCGGTTGATTTCATCTTAGCAACATAAGCTATATTTCACAAATCCTAAGATCTTGGATAGTACTACTATTATACTCTCACAATCTAACCTTTTCGATTGGACATAATTTGCAGGAATTGTTTGTTGTTGCACAATTGGTTTGGCCCGACATGCGCTTGCCTATCCTCTACACAATGTCATGGCCTGATTGAATATCTTGTTTTGAGATAAATTGGCCTCGTCTTGATCTTTGCAAGTGGGTATTTGTCACTTCCTAATCTTTACCAAATTTTGAGCAGCTTGTGAACATTTGAAATTCCACACATCTTTTTCTTATAATATTATGTGTGAATGTGCATGACATAGGCTCGGTTCATTGACATTTAGAGCTCCTGACAATGTGTGAAGTACCCGTCCATGGATCTAGCTTATGCTGCAGGGGCGTTCTGGGGGAAGATTGACCGGAATCCTTAGTGCTGCTAATGAGAAAACAGTTGAGATGTTCCCTGATGAAAATTATGTACATTTGTTTACATTACTTGGATTGCCACTCATGATTGGGATTTAGTGATAATTATTAAGCAAATTGTGTGAATCAGGATTGGTTACCTAGACCTATTCAAGGTTGTGGAGCTGACTTGTGACAAGCACAACAACGAGTTGGTGGCATCACATTCCCTTGATGAAATTGTGCATTATGATCTTTGGGCTCGCGACTATGCTGCTGGTTTGCAGCTTCCAACAGGGTTAAGCGTCATCCTGCTTAGCATCGATTGCCTCACTAACATGGTAGTAAATTATCATTATTGATGTTTATGGTTTATGTTTGATGATTTCCATTCTTTCTTGTCGGCTTCACGTTTTCATTTCACTATTGTTATTTCAAACACAGTCTGCATGCATACTCGTTTTCATGTTTCTTAGTGGTTGTTCACTTTTATTCCCTCTGGTTGATGCTTATCTTCTCCACATTTGCTGTTGTTTGTCTGTTTATCATCTTCTGATCTGATTTTACTTTTAGTTTCCCGTTTCAGGGCTTCACCAAATATTCTCTAGGAAGACAACGGTGAGTTTTGCTCATTATGTTTTTCCAATTTCTTATCCATTTAGCACTTAGCATGGTATTTCCCGTTTTGAAACTTTTCACATTTTAGAAACTTAGAATGGATTTATGTGGGCTAATTGTTCTTTGACCATATATATTTTTTTTATTTTCTTTGATCATTCTCATATCTCTGTTGATTCTAGGATAAAGAAATTATGTGAAATGGAGGCCTTGGACTAGATCGTAGCGGTATACACTTCTTCTGCTCACTTTCTTCAGTTTGGAAAAACATATGTGTAGCACAAATTTAGTGTTCATTGCAAATGATTGGCACACAACATTATTGTCTGTGTATCTAAATGCATATTACCAGCACAATGGTTAAATGAGCTATGTAAGATCAATCCTTGTCATCCATAACATTGCTCATCAGGTTTTTACTCTGTTCGATTTGCCTGCACCGCCCTGATTTGTGTAAAAAGTCACCTTGATCTAACTTACTGTTGTTTGAGTAGCTTGCGGAAGACTGACAAGGATTCTATTATGATGATCACATGTTCATGTTTGGTTCTAACCTATGCTTAACCTTGATCTATATGGCCATTAGATGGCTTGCAAGTCACCTCTAGCATAGCTCGTGTTTGTCCATAAGAATGGACAAGAGTTTAAATGAAGGCTAAGTATTTAAAGTTCTTATCAACTTTGTTGTGCATAATCAAAATTTTAAGCTTTATACTCTATCGCTCAAATGTTATATTTGGTTCATCAAAAAACTTATGGAAGCTTGAACTTGCTTCTTATCTTGTTGGAATTAAATATTAGAAGATTTCTGAATTTTCATGTATTTTACCTTATGTATAGGATCCGCAACCTCATTTACTAGGATGTGCGTAAAGCTTCTAAGTTCTAACTCATAAGTATGATTTCTCTTTACTAGGCCTTCATTTTTTATTAGTTTTCATCTGGGATTGTTTTCTTTTACTCTTTCACTAGCTGATTATGTCAATTATGAGCTCACTTCATATGATGTTATGATTTCTACTTTTGGATATCTTAAAAGGATGCCTTTATTTCATATTTGCATTTATTTCAGTGGCTTGTCATGTGATTAACATTTCAGGATTTCCCCATGCTTAAGCCATCACACAAGTACTTAACAATGTGCTTTATTTGCTTACTTCTTGGTTTTTGATAGTATTGGGAAGACGCATCCTACATCTTCTCATCCGAAGCATGGTCTTTGTGATAGCAAGGTACAATGAAGGGTTACAATTAAAATAAATATTTCATTGATAAAGGTAAAAGACATTCTATATGGATTTTTTTATATAATTAAATTTTCACCTGAGACTAAATGAGTACTCTTCTACGAATTGAAAAACTTAGAAAAACTTGACAGGTAAATTTTAGATTTTGTGGGATAAGTAATCAAATGAAGAACAACAGGTGGCACTTCTCAAGTTATAGAAGTTAAAGAACAATCATCCTCTGATTCGATTCGGAAGGACGTAGGAGAAGGAAGAAGAATAGAAAGCATAAGACACCAAGACATTAAGGAGTTGTAAATATATCTTCAGTGATCGGTTGTAATGACATCCATGAGTTCTTATCATATGTCTTCTTGTACAAGCTTTAGATCCTTTTTATCCTGAAAATCATGCTCATGTTCTATTAATGATTCTATTGTCCTTGTATTACTGCAAACCGCGCGCGAAACATAAAGCAATACGTCTCTATAAAGGTTAATGATGTTTTCTTGTTTTTAATCCCTTGATTTATGTTCACCGCATATATCAACCAAGAAAAAAAATTCCGACGCGCGCGCAAGGCGCGCGCGGCTCCACTAGTCTCATTAAAAGTATTTGTGTGCGTCAAATATTTTTTTTATAATTTATTAATAAAAATTTATTTATTAATTTTAAAAATTAGCCGTATACAATAAGAGATCTATACTAGTTAAAGTATAAAATGAAACCATAATAATACATTCACCTAATAGATAACGCCATAAGGCGTAAAGGCCCATACCTATAGTGTATGGATGAACCCAATAAATCCAGTTATTTTTTTTAGAAACCAAAGTCCGGCGGATCTGGTCTCTCCCTATTCTTTCCTTGTCAGCTCCGCTTCTTCTTAATTTTCATTTAAATAATCCAAAAAAAGAAGAAAATAAATTCCATTCTCTACCGCCTCTTCCTTTTCTGCGCTTAAACTACTGTGTAAAACTGTGAATTGCGGTAGAACCACACTAATTCTCCCTCTTCCCGAAGTTTCCATGGCGGAAGTTTGTAGTTCAACGCAATTGATCGACGGCAACGGAGAATTTAATGTCAACGGCCTTGATAATTTCATGAAATCAGTTAAGCTTTCAGACCATGGCCTCTCTTATGCCGTTGTCGCCATCATGGGACCTCAGAGCAGCGGTATGTTCAACTTCAATTTCGCGAATTATCTTCTTTTTTTTTTTCCTCTTCAATTATCGCTCCGCCGAGCATCTACTTCCAAATTTTTTATTTCAGTTGCTTCTCTGGTTGTTCAGCTGTAATTTAGCAGTTATTTGTTAATTCGTCTGGTTTGAGAGTTAGATCAAGCATGGATAGGAATGGAAGAGAATAAGGAATTAATTTTGATGTTCGGTTTCATGATCGTTTTCGATCTTGCAATGTTCAGGCTTATTAGGAACTTGTATTTTTAGAAAACTTCAGTCAGGTGTATAGCCAGCCTTGTTGCGGCTTGATTTGGTACTGGTGTCTGTGGATAATGTTGTGGAATTTTGTTTTCTCTGCTAAAGTTTGGCGTAATTATCTTCTTACGAGGCCACAGTATCGTGTGTGACAGATTGAAAACATTCAAGTGAAATGTTCAGCTAACTTATTTTTTTGTACCTAAGTACGTTAGTGAGAGAGATTGTGTTCGATAGATTTGCGTACTGTTTGAATGAAACTATTCCTGGTCTACGTTGGCAAAGCAGAAAAGATTTGTTGGAGGATTGGAATTGACTGTTTTTATGTTCGGTTCATATAGCAGGGCATACTTATCAGCTATAAGGTTCCTTGTAAGGATCATGCAAGTTTATGTACTTGATGTATATGCTTACATTATTCGATGGGGTGGTGTGATGTCAATGACTTGGATTTGCTAGATTATGTTCTTGATTATTTTGATGTATTGTGAGAATCAAACAATTTATTTGTTATCCTTATAAGAAACACCCACTAAATGCACAAATAGTTCATCCATGCTTAATTTTGTTTATAGTATGATTAAGAGTTCGCACACAAAGCCTATCAGTGTGATCTTTTGTTGACATTGTATGGTCATTGCTTAGAAATCGCCGTTATCCTGTTTTATAATGGTGGATTTTCAAATTGTGAATAATAAAATATGTTGAGACATCCATATTTATATTATTTTAATGCATTTACAGGGAAAAGCACACTACTAAATCATCTTTTCTTTACAAATTTTGTGGAGATGGATGCGTTCAGGGGCAGGTAGTTTTTCTATCTTAGTTGTTTCTTTCTCTCCTTTATGAAAGAGCAACCAAATCTGTGTATTTTTTTTATTTTCTCAACTTTCTGCAGGAGTCAGACGACAAAAGGAATTTGGATAGCAAAGGCAGTTGGCATCGAGCCTTTTACGATTGTGCTAGATTTAGAGGGCACTGATGGAAGGGAAAGAGGGGAGGTAAAATGTGCTCTCTTCACTGTTTCGATTAGGAATTGGTTCCAAGTATTTTCTTTTATTTATTTATTTTATAGATTAATGTGTGTCTGCGGGGACATTTTCTTTTTTCTGCATTGGAAAATAGCTTATCCCCTATAGTTTGGCGCTTAACTGTTTCACCAGAACTTCCTACTTCCATTTAACAGCAAATCATCGGTTTCTTAGTGTTAGTCATATTGTTGTGATAGCTTATATCACTCTTTAGATGTACGTTACAATTGTCTTGCTGTACATGTATTCTTTTTTTTATCTGGGTTAGCAATAAAGGAAAGTAGTATTAATGTGTTGCTATACTTTTCTCGATATGTGATGCTTTTGTTGATTTCAGGATGATACTGCATTTGAGAAGCAAAGTGCTCTGTTTGCTTTGGCTGTTGCAGATATTGTATTGATAAACATGTAAGGTTTTCAATATTTCTACCGTCGACATTTTTAATTTGATCCGCAGCACCATGAACAAATGTCTTCTGCTGTCTAAGATATATAAGCAAAGTTCTTTCACTTTGTTCGTTGTTCATGTCAGCTATCCTTTTCACCTTGTTTTTAATCTCTTGAACAGATGGTGCCATGATATAGGTCGAGAGCATGCTGCTAACAAACCACTTCTTAAAACTGTTTTCCAGGTTAGGGCTTGTGTAATCATGTAGTTATTCTACGAATTTGGTTTGATATGCTCTTGTCCGTTTATTTTACTAATGACTTGAGAATTCTTTTGTAGGTTATGATGCGGTTATTTAGTCCACGTAGAACAACACTTCTTTTTGTGATCCGTGATAAATCCAAGGTAGGGAGGTTCTGTTGTTTTCATGAAATCGCTTTCCCTGATGTCATATCAATAATCTACTCATATATTTTTCCTTGTTAACTTAGTAAGTCTTATTTATACAATCACTGGCTTACCTTCACTTGTTTGTATGACATTATTTTAGACCCCTCTTGAGCGATTGGAGGTTGTTCTGAGGGAGGATATTGAAAAGGTACTGTTTTCCTTTGTTAATTTCCCCTTACATATTTTATCCTCTTTTTTATATTGTTTTACCTCTCTAAAATTTTCTGAATAATAATCTTCTGCAGATATGGAACTCAGTTTCTAAGCCTGAAGCCCACAAGAACACACCCTTGAGTGACTTTTTTAATGTAAGCTTGCAGTAACTTGTTTTCAGGGAGAACAAACCCTCTCCTTTATTGATCGATTTTTGTTAACAAAAAAAAGTTCTAGGTCCAAGTGACTGCCTTGCCAAGCTATGAGGAGAAGGAAGAGCAATTCAAAGAGCAAGTATGCCCTCTATTGTATTATGTTGTTTCTACTTTTAATTTTCTGTCATTTGTTTTCCTTTAATAAAATAATGTCTTTTGAGTTGAAAATATATGTTTTAGCTTTAGTTTCTGCTTTAATATGCTTGATGTGTCTTGCTTTTTTCGGTTTCTGCTTGGTGAACACTGTCATCCATATATGGTGTAAAGTTCATTTACCTCCTTCCTCTCACATAAGAATCTGTAATTCACATAACTTCTAAGAAATAGAGTCATCCTACCCTACTCAACAACAGTTAAAATTGAGATCTGAGATGGTACATCTCTATTTTGGATCTTGTAAGGCAGCTGAAAGATGTTTCATTCCTGTATGGCTGTATGCGATCTAAAACAGTTTCGATCTTTATAAGATGTTAAAAAATTCAAAAAAAGAAGAAGAACAGTATCACAAAGTTATAAAATTATGTAAGACACAGATTATTTTAATCATGGCCCTAGAGCCTTGAATCTGTTCTAGGCAGTAGTTGTTAATTTAAATTATATTTTTTTGCAGTTAAGACACCCATTTTGGAATTTCAGCATCCTTTTAATTTGAATCTCCAGGTTGCGCAACTCCGGATGCAATTTAATAATTCAATTGCTCCTGGTGGACTTGCGGGTGATAGACAAGGTGTTGTGCCAGCCTCAGGATTTTCTTACAGTGCACAGCAGATCTGGAAAATCATTAAAGATAACAAAGATCTTGACCTTCCTGCGCACAAGGTTTGGTTTTGTTACTAGTTCACCACTTTGGCAATCGCCATGTAGTCTTATAATTTCCGGTTTTTGAGTACTTATTTGCTGTTTTTCATTGTTAGGTAATGGTTGCTACTGTTAGATGTGAAGAGATTGCCAATGAGAAATTTTGCCATCTTCTTACTGATGAGGTACATTTGCTCCTATATAATTACATTTAACCATTGTTTGTCTTCATATATCACATGTAAGTAAGACCACTGGTATGAAATAATTGAGATTTGAATATTTCAACCATTATGCCCAATGTTTGAAGTCTGAGTCTGTTTTTTTGTTTGTCATATCATTTGATGCAACTTCTGTAAATAGTTTTGCGTCAATATTATTCATTAATAAATTTCTCTTAATTTGTACATTTTGAGGAAAAAAAGTTGTCTTGTGTCCAAGACAGATGGTATCAAGCTGTACATATATATCCTTATATCAGTATCTTCTAATGAGTGAACAGTGCCAGTATTTCTAGTTTCTTATCTAAGAATTCTTATGTTGAATTAGCGTTGGCTAGCACTGGAGGATGAAGTTAAATCTGGCCCCGTTTCTGGCTTTGGAAAGCATCTAAGTTCAATCTTGGAGGCCCATCTTTCAGAGTAAGTAAACTTACTACTCTAACATGATAAAATGCATATGATGCCTCACTAATCGGTCAATGTATTTATAAATGACTTGTCAGTTGCGTGTTGGTTTGAGGATGAATAGCAGGAAATAACCAAACTTGTCAAAGCACTCTTTATCCCGGAGAACTAAGTAAACCAAACCAAATGTAGAGAAGCATCCTACAATATAATCATTGCTACTGTTGCATTTTTTTTTGTTAAACAATGCTGTAACAATCCTACATATAAGCATTGCCTCCCTGAAGATGTATTAAACGGGGATAAAGTTTATATCATGTGATAAACGGTATTAAATGAGGCTTTTATTTAGGAGAATTTGTTATAAGTGAATAATTAAAATTGTTCTCTTTATTGCTGCACAGGCCCTAATATTTAGATGTAACCTGGAACAAGATTTGATTCAGAATAGCTGTATAAGTAGATTAAATTTCTAAAACATTACCCTGCTTCTATAGGTATGACATAGAATCCATGTACTTTGAAGGAAGTGTTCGTAATTCTAAACGCCAGCAACTGGAGGCAAAGCTGTTGCAGGTTGGTTTTATTTTTATGATTGTGATATTGAATCCAATGTTATTTTAGATATTTGGATAAATTTTGATCCTTCCGCTGCACTTATTCATGATAATTTGTCTTCTGTGAAGCCGAGTGAGAATTATATGCAAAATATTATCTTTATTTCTTTTCTTTCTTCTTTGGAAGAAGGTTGTCTGTACAAAATACATGATAAATAACTAAATTAGTTTTGTCATTGTTCATCTAATTGGACAACTCAAATATTGCCTTATGTTACAAACACAGCACGTATATCCTGCCTATGTTACCTTATTGAGCCATCTACGCTCTCAAGCTACTGAAAGATTTAAAACTCAACTGGAGAAAGCATTAAGCAGAGGGGAAGGATTTGCAGCCTCTGTTCGTGACTGCAAGGAGTCTTGTATGCTTGAGTTTGACAAACAATGTGCAGGTATATCTAAGTGTTTATCCACCAATATTATGTGCTTAAACTCGCTTTTCAATTGGAACCCAAGCTTTCTTTCTGTAAGATTTAAAAGAGAACCAACTGATTCCTCATCACCTCTTATTCATTTTTTTTTGAAGTTTATGTGTCACAAATCAGATCAGTTGCTTATATTATTCTGAAGTCAACAAACTCATCCATGGCAGACTAAACTTTGATATCCATGTCTGGGAAATTGATTACATATCAGGGAGGCAATGCTTGTTATATGCCTCAAGATCCCGTATTCAGGGATGCAATGCTTACAGTTTTGATATCCATGTTTGGTCGATTGATTGCATTTCAGTAGCTTTGTCATCAGTGGCATTTGTCATGTTGTTTATTGAGCTATTCTTGTCAGTTTGCTTGACGGAAGCTATTTTATTTTGATTTATGTTGGTGAAATACTAGACTGTCAAATGACATAGTTACTAAGTGACTCGAGTAGTGATGCTTGTTCTTTTGCATTTTAGGTGCTGCTGTGCAGCAAGCAAATTGGGATGCTTCAAAGATCAGAGAGAAACTGAGTCGTGACATTGAGGCATATGCATCATCTCTTCGTAGCATAAAGTTGTCAGAGATAGTTGCTTATTATGAGGTAGTTGCTTCTGTTCATTTTTAGATTTTTAGAGTAAGTATTTTCTCATGGGTAATTTGGTACTTCTCTGTACAATGTATGAAGGACACATCAAGTTTTAAGTTCCTCTTGTTTTTCGAAAATTTTATGTAGGTGGTACAGACCCAATTCCAACATTTACAAATTACTCAATCAAAACTTGTTGATAGATCTTGTGTTCTTCTAATATGTTTATATTTGGCAGTTTCCTGTATCTTGTTTATAACTTTTTGGGAAATTCTGCATGATATCCTGTGTCATTGCCTTCTCCATGCACTTGCCCCAATTTTCCATATAACCAAATGGCATCCCCTTTGTCTTACACGGTGTTCCATCTTTATCATGAAGAAAAATCCCATTTTCTTTTTAAGTCCTTCTGTCACGGTATAATCTTTTTCTTTCTTTTTTTCTTTTTTCCCATGATCTATGTCATTATCTACTTCATGATGACAACCTTTTGTTTTTCTCGCAGAAAGAACTGTCCGATTCTTTAGGGGCCCCAATAGAATCATTACTAGAAGCTGGTAGAAGTGATAGCTGGGCTTCAATTAGAAAGCTTCTTAATCGTGAGACTGAGACTGCTGTGTCGGAGCTTCTTTCTTCAATTTCTAGTTTTGAGCTGGATGAAGCAACCTGTGAGCATATGCTTCAAAATTTAAGAGAGTATGCTAGAAGTGTAGTGGAGAAGAAGGCAAAAGAAGAGGCTGCAAAAGTTCTCATCCACATGAAGGAGAGGTTTGTTTTGACTTGTAATTGGAATTCTTTCCCTCCATTTGAATAATCTACTTTGTGATTCCTTACATATTTACTATGACCAAATCGTAGGTTCTCAACTGTCTTCAACCATGACCAAGATTCCATGCCCAGGCTTTGGACTGGTAAAGAAGATATTAAAAAAATCACACTTGATGCTCGCTCAGCGGTAATCCTTCAGAACTGAGTTTGTAATATTCTACAACAGTAACACTTACTGACATTTTATCATCTTATGGCAGTCTCTGAAGATCTTGTCTGTTATGACAGCCATTCGTTTGGATGAAAAACCTGACAAGATTGAAAGTACACTATTTTCATCTCTGATGGACCAGTCTATAGTTCCCACCTCACGTGATCGAGAAATAGGTGACAAATCAGATCCTCTTGCCTCGAGCTCTTGGGAGGATGTACGGCTTCCTTTTATCCCATTTTAAATTTTCTCCAACTTCTGTTTTTCTCATTTATGCTATACTTGGTTTGAGTTATCACTTAGCCGTGTTACATTCACTCTTTCATATTTTTCTTATGGATTATCTGGAAACCCTTATATAGGTTTCTCCAAAAAATACTATAATTACACCAGTGCAGTGCAAGTCCTTGTGGAGACAGTTCAAAACAGAGACTGAATATACTGTTACTCAGGCCATTTCAGCTCAGGTATGCTGTAATTTCTCTTGTCGTTTATGGATCATGACTCAAAATGTCACTCCCTAGTTTATTGCACAAAAAGTATGACAATTTGCCAAAGAAATTGAACATGGCACAGTAGTGTGTGTTTCCAACATTGGCTTAGTCCTTATAGACTTAACTCCATCTGTAACCAAATTGGTTTCCACCATCCTCTCTTGTATCTTCTTGGCATCCTTTTCTTGCTAGGGAAACGATATTTCAACGGCCTATCTTAATCCTAAAAGCAATTTTCGAGTCTCTTGTCTGAGTTGTGATGACCTCAATGTTCAGCTTCTTCTGTCTTATTAGTTGTGGAGCTCTCTGTTAGTGGAGTTCTTTAGCTGTGTTCTTGAAGTAATGTAAGGTTTTAATAGCTATCTTGGTTTTGGTGCATAGTAATGTTATTTAATCATGCTTTGGTGTGAAGTAACATTTCAACAACCGTGATTCGTCAATTTCTCTACTAATGTCAGTGCTTGCATTTTTAATCATCACAGTTCATATCACCATGACAATTCATGCTTGCTACATGTGTATCATCTCTTTTTTCGCCTATGTTTCTTGATACATCGGGTATCAACCTTGTTTTTTGCAGGAGGCATACAAACAGAGTAACAACTGGTTGCCACCTCCATGGGCAATTCTCGCTATGGCTGTTTTGGGATTTAATGAATTTATGATGCTTTTAAGGTTAGTGACTAAGTTGGAAGAACACTTTTTTACCTTGATGCCAGGATCTATGTTCCAGTCAATGTGCCATATAAGTTGACATTTTTATTTTTGATAAACAGGAACCCTCTGTACCTCCTTGCTTTGTTCGTCATATATTTGGTGTCTAAAGCCTTGTGGATTCAAATGGACATTCCTGGTGAATTTCGAAATGGCACTGTAAGTCACGAACAATGATGCAAAATGCAGTTCTGTTCTGTTTCAACTATGGTAATTCTTATTAGAATTTTGGGAGGACTAAGTAGAGAGGTGGGAGTTTGCCCTTAAAGATGGAAACCTTCCTCTAATTTTATTGCTTGAATTTAGTCCTTTCAAGCTTTTGCGCTTATGTCTTTCAAGCACATAAGTTTCATGACAGACTTAACTTGTACAAAGTTTTGAAATAAAAAGTGAAGATAAACACCGAGTAATTCAACAAACTTAAAGTCAAAGATATTAGGGCTAGTTTGGAATGTCTCGGGAATCAGGTTGAAATCAAGAGTCGGATTTAGTTAGGAATGACGCGACCTGATTCCTAATAGGTCATAGGTGTTTAAAATGTAAGATGGAATAGTTATATTCGAATGACATAAAAATTTCCTTTTGTACAAAAATCAAAATTCAAATTTGTTAATGAACCTCGGATCACTTGTTCCTGTAATAATTTTGATTTTCCTTCCCACCATTACCAACATGAGTATTTGGAATAGATCATTCTCATACCCGATTCCAATCAATATTATACGAGCCCTTGACTCAGAAATCACAAATCCAATCTGCCCAACCTGTTTGACAGATTGGATTGTGTAGTGAAGGCTTGATTTGGCTCAAATTCTTGAGTCTCTGATCCCAAATTTTTCTTTCCCTCATTGCAGTTGACTGGACTAATTTCTATATCATCAAGATTTCTTCCAACCGTGATGAATCTTCTGAAGAGATTAGCAGAAGAAGCCCAAGGTCACCAAGCATCTACATCACAAAGACCGTCTCAGAGTTCCTACACTTCTAGAAATGAATCCCATCCGCAGAACTCAGTGATAACGTCTCTTCCCAGTGTATCGGTATCTTCAGCTGAGAGTTCTAGCGTACCAAGCCCAAGTTTGGTGCATCGAGGATCCTTCGAAAGTGAAGAAGGCTCTTGATAAGTTATGCGTTTTATTTGTAGCGGCTTGTGTACAACTGTATCTTTTTTAGTTAGTTCGTTTTAATAATTTCATAGAGATCAGAGAGAGTTGAGAATCATTTTACTTCGGATGTCTCACCTAGGCACTTTAATCCTGGCTCTTGATAGAGTAACTCGTGATATGTAATTTTAAGTCCATAATAATAGAGTTTTATATGGAAGTTCAAGTATAGCTAACATGCGGGCCCCTCGGGTTCCTTGGATACCGTGCTTAGTTTAAAGTATGTAAGAGACGGATTGTAGAGCGAAGTACCTACTTTAAAGTCTGGAAAAGACGGATTGTAGAGCAAAGTACCTACTTTAAAGTCTGTACCAGACGGATTGTAGAGCGAAGGTCGTGTGTATAGGAGTGTATATGCCCTTCCGACGTGAGTAAGACCCAAACCCGTCATATAAGTTTTATGAGATTTCATATAAAATTAATTGATAATAGGTGGAGTAACTGATGTTAATCTCACATAAAATTAATGATGTTAATCTCACATAAAATTAATTGATAATAGGTGGAGTAGCTGATCTGCATGAGTGTAAGATCCAAGTCTTTTATATAAGTTTCATGGGGATTTCATATAAAATCAATTGACATTAACTCAAACCTTATATATTAGGTTTGAATTCCATCTACTTTAAACGTGAAAAATATTATGACGGACGTAACCGACTACTGAGTAGTTGTGTACCTATGTATGAGCGAACAGATGTCATAATACGTGTCTATCAAGTACAACTAGGTCTTTTAATAAAGTTTGAGACTTGAGAGACTAATAATTAGAATCGTGTACGTAGAAGTAGACAAATACCATGCGTGACCACCAAGTGCAACCTTAACCAAAGTTCTGTTGACGATAATAAATAAATTAGGCCATACCATTAAGTACACATGTATCAAGTAACCCAACAAATAAGCATCAAAGAAAGAGTAATACATTGAGATTATATATAAATATATTGTTTTCTAATTACAATCGGCATGTATACGCACATGGTATACCATGTGTAACTGTGTTAACGATAATACAATGTCAACTCCTTCGAATAACACACGAATAAACCTAGGACAATCTGGCGAAGGAATTTCGTGGAGAAGAAGAGAACAACCTACGTGGCGAAAGCATGCTTAGGTAATGCCTTGGAGAAGCAATGGCTTCAATGGGGTTATTCCCATAAACCTTAAAACTTACATCTTTATTATCACGTGCCCCACGTGCCGGAGACGATGGAACTCTATCATTCATCGTTCGATACTTCCTAAGCCCAAACCAAGACGACTTCGTCTTATGTTTCTTCCCATTCCCGACGTCATTCATCTTATCGGTCAAGTACCGCCTCACGGCAGGAAGACCGATCTCGACTACGTCCATGGGAGGAGAAACCAAAGGGTTTCCCTCGACACTAAGCTTTTGAAGCTTCTGGAGACAACCTACTGAAGGCGGGAGAGATACGAGGTTGTTGTAACTGACATCGAGCTCGATTAGAGATAAGAGAAGGCCGATTGAGTAGGGGAGATTAGATAGATATTGAAAGTTTTGGCTGATGTTGAGGATTTGGAGATTGACTAAGTTTTCGAGATCGTCGGGGAGAGACTGGAGACAGTTGAGTCGGACGTCGAGGATGCGTAGCTCTGTGAGGTGAGATGTTGAGTAGGGCAAGAATGTGATCTTGTTGGAGTTTATGGAGAGTTTCTTTAAGTTTATGAGTTCGAATCCTATTGTTTCCGGGAGTGAAGTGAGCTTGTTGAAGTTGAGGTTCAGTTCTTCTAAGGATCTGTAAATATGTACAAGAACACAAACAAAGGTCTTATTACATATACAAAATTATAGGAAAGAATTGGATTAAATAGATTTTTTTTTAGGCTTTTATTTTATAATTTTTTTTCATTTTATCATATATATATATAATTTCTTCGGATAAAAAATTTGAATTAAATAGAATATAATTATTAAATGAGTTTATGTTATGAACACTTTAGAATAATAGTGGTAAAAAAGTTGGCTTAATTAGTCATTTTATCCGAATTATATCTAATACGGATAATTATCATAGGTTAACAAACACCGAGTTTTTTTATGGGTGTATAAAAAAACCCCATTGCATATATTCATGAGATTTTCATTTTTACATGTGAGCATAGTCGTCTAACTCGATATTGACACTTAACAACTTATTAGATTAATTTAATTAGATATAAAAATCATTGCCTATACAATCAATATTTTTAAGACGGATATACCTAATAAGTTAGAAGACAAATCGTTCTTCAGCTATAAATGTAAGGTTTCAAATGAAATATAAGTTCCTTTTATATGAAGAAAGTAGATATTTTATTAATTCCTCTAATAAATTTTGGAATTTCAGTATATACTTTTAATTTCGAATATGTCAGAAAAAGTTGTATTTTGTAAATATTTATTAAAATAAAAATTATATCTGAATTATTATCCTCAACCCTATTCAGTAATATTGTAATAATTTAAATCTAATATCTGAATTTTTTAATTTTAAAATCATTAATTAATTAAATAAAAGGTTTAATTTATTGTAGGTCTAAATAATAATACAAAAAATCATTTACGGTCAATTTTCTCTCAAAACCCATATTCTGAGATCGTCTCTTTTGAACCGGCAAACAGTGAGTAAAATAACATGTATCGCAGGTACAACTAGGTACAAATTTATATATACCTGCTCTACTTGTAAATATTAGATTGTTGGTCTTTAGTTGACATCTACTTGCATTAATATATGTTTAACAAAAAAAAAATAATTATAGAGATATATTTTATAACAAAAAAAATCTCTTTTATGTTTTGACAGCTTATGTCTATGACGGTCAATTTTTGTCCTGCTTAGTGTTTATAGCCAGGCATGTGCAACTTAGCCGAGACCGTAAAACCAGACCGGTCTTGTTCAGATAAAAAATTATAGCCCAATCTAGACCCGCTCCAATACATTTGATTCGGTCCATAATGTTATTATATGTAATACGGAACCAAGTCAAAGCTAAAATAGATTAAACCAGAAATTTTTGAACCGAACAATCAAACCCTAGATAAATAAAATTAGTTGAACCAAGCCAAATAACAACTAATCTGGTTTGTACTTTGAAGAGTCCAGACTGGAATCAGTCCGTATAAAACTGAACCACCACGGTTCAATTGCAATTCAATCCATAGTCTAAAGTTTCAAAAATTTATGGTCTACCCACCGTCCGATCTAAATCAAACAAATACATCGTTATCCAAATGCGCATCCCTACATGCCTTCATACTAGTATACTACCAATATTGTATAATATGATTAATAGTCTATAAGTCTAAATACTTTGCATGTTATTGAGACCATGCCAAACATGCCGTTATGCGTTGAGCCCCTCCGGTACCATTCAAAATTGTCCAATTATTCAATTATGATAGAGATATGTGCTTATCACTCCATCTATCTTCTCCTCTATGTATATAATATACACACAAAATTACAGTAATTATCAAATTGGTCGGCAAGAAAGTTACAAATATACAAATGATAATTTCTAGCTGTAGTTTAGTTGCGTTGCGTCATTTCACTCGATATATTTACAGTTAACATTTTTCTTTATCAACTTTCTTTTCTTTATTTTGCTTAATTATGAATGACTAAAGGTTGTTATAGCTTAAAGTCAAAATATCCATCAGGTTGCAATTGAATATTGGAGGACAGAAGACGACACCACCACTCATTGTCACGTATATACGTACAACGGTACAAAGTACGACCTAAATATATTCTAGTAAACCCAAGAGTTTTATAACAATTTATTTATAAAAAAGAAAGAACTGTTGCTTGTACGCTATCAACTGTTAGATTTTATATAAATCTAACGGTATACAAAAATGTTGACACTATTATAATAGACCAATTAAAAATTCAATTACAATAAATATATCATGTTTGTCCATAGAATTTATTAGTAATGATAAAGATGTGTTCTTATTGCAGGTCTGATGAAGTAGAATATATGGGTTTTATATATTGTTTGTTTGGATATCCTTAATTCAGAAGGGATGGACAAATAAGATAGATATGGAGACTATCAAATCTTTCAAATGTTTACCTCATTCAATGGGATGATGTAAATTGAATTTTGGACCATTGATTATGCCAATTCTGTATACTATATTATTATTTATGTCATTTAATATTCAGGGTTGATGTAAAATTCAAGATAAGGGCAGGATATATTCTTACATAGAGGTGGATTCTACGCAGTAGGCACCTACCTTGGATGATAAATCATTGCTTAGCTAAAAACGAAGTTTGGTGAAAAATATCGCACATATTTATCTGTATCTACATCAACTGTAATAAGGGCAATGGTTTCGTATATTCTGGTCGAACAGGCTAACATATATATCAACACACTGATTTGCTCATCGTTAATCTTTTTTCTTTTTTCTGTAGGTTAATTATGTATCATCAGTCCAAGAAAAACTATTAATCATGAAAAAATTTGAGTATTAAGCTCTAAGATTTCCCCTTCAGACTTTCGTATGATATATCTGAGATATAAATTATGATTTAATACTTGTTATTTCGTACGGAGGTACAAAAACTATTGTACCGTAAAATATGGACGATTTTACCGCAAGATGATAAATAAAGAAATTGAGAAACATATATACCTGCAGTTCTCGATGGGTTTAGGGATAGCATCAAGAAGATTGGCAGAAACATTTAGAAATTTTAGCTTCGATAAACAGCCAATGGAGTTTGGAAGGCAACTCAGTTGATTGGAGTGCAAATCCAGTGCCACCACGTTCAACAATCTTGCTATTAGAGATTCTGGAATAATCTGATACAACGAAGTACACATGTTCCAAAAAATAAACAAAACTTTGGTTAATTACCGCATGAATAGAAGTCGAAATTTACAAACTGTAACTTGCTAGCTATATAGGACCCATAATAAATCACCACACAAAAAATATAGGACTCATAACATGTGTGCATATGTGATGTACTAGCTAGTCGATGAAAATACCATCATGGTACGTATGTTGATCTTTTACAACTTAGCTCATTTTTCTCCACGTATAACATATTCGGACTGCTGGATGATACCTAATTGGAGTTTACTTAATTTTGTTTTATACAACTCGATAACCAGAGGTTCAAGTACAATAACATTTTTTTTGGTCGAGCAGGTAAAAGAGCATTGATATATACTTTGCATAACCAAATTAACTAAGATTTGTCAGTTTAAGTGCCAGATATTGTATATTAACCTTATAACAAGGACTTTACCAAAAAAAAAAAAAAACCTTATAACAAGGTTACAGCTCAACTCCTCTCCCCTAGGATCAATTTACACAAATACAACCAACTGAAATCTCTGTCCAATTGATGAAGGTAATGACTACACAGTAACACAGAAAATACAAAACAAACCTCAACAGTCAACAACATAATATATTTGAATTCAATTGTAGCCAGCTTTAATTACTTGTATTAGATACGACAAGCGCAGTACTGGCATTTTTTTCTTCGCAGATTGCAGTTATGAGAAATTATCGAAACTATTGAAGCATGCTTTCTCATCGCCGATCAATGAAACAGTATATCCATTAACAAAAACTGAAAAACTACAACCGAAAATCACAAATAAGAACTATTACCGAAACAAAAGTATAACTATATGCATATATACCTCGAGATTATTATTGGAGAGATCAAGTTTGCAAACGGCAGCCAAATTAAGAGAAGTATTAGGAAGAGAATGGAGAGACATTCCACTGAAATCAACAACATCTAGTCTCTTCGGTTCATCTTCATCACCATCAACGCGATTATTCAAACGGCGATTAAGATAACTCTGAAGAACTGGACTCCGATTACTACTCCTCGCTCTTCTGTGCTGCGGTAGCGTTTCTGCTGATTTTCCTGGACGATTATCAACCATCATCTTCGATCTGCAAATATATAACTCACTAGATTTCAAATTGAAACTGAAATTTCAGAAATCACGCGAGCGAGAGAAGAAAGGGAAGAGGGAAAAGTACGGCAAGTACCAAAAAGACTTCAAGGAGAGAGAGGCTTGATATTTTTGCGTTACAGAAATGGAGAGAGAGTATTTATAACTGATTTCTGTTTGAATAAGTCAAGTCAATCGGCTCACCTTGCTCACTGCTTGCTAACCGTCTCGATAGTCCGCCCACGTTTAATTTAATTTTCACAATATTTCATAATATTTGAAAAATATTTTCAATATTTAAATTCGATTTGGATTATTTTATTTTTTTTGGAAAGGAATTCGATTTGGATTATGTCTAATTTAAATTGTTAGGTGATAATTATTTATTAGGTGATAATTATTTATTAGGTGATAATAACAACCAATCAATACCATTAATTAAGGGCCTGATGGCTCAGAAATGATCAAATGAATAAATTTTCTATATGCCGCCGTAAATTAATGATTAATCTCTTAAATTAAGTGATTGAGAATGAATTAATGATTAAGGTATACTCAGTATTTGCTATGCATAAAAAGTCAAATCAATATTTAGAACCCTAAACAAGTTTTTGTTTTACACTGGATACTTTACATAAATCAGGCGAGGTTCCATCCTAAAATCAATTAGCAATAGGAGGAGTAGTTCACCGAGCTTATATACTAGGCTCAGAGTGTCCCCATCTTTCGATGTGGGACCTTATTGTCTCCAACACGCCCCCACAAGTGCAACTAGAGGATATAGACCGAGTTGCACTTGTCCACAGGTTAGGATCGCTAGTCGAATTGAGGCTAACCGCTCTGATACCATGTCAAAGTCAGATACAGACGGACCGGTAAAGCGGGGGCCGTGTGCATACGAGTGCACATGCGCGTTAGGCCCAAGTCCAGCACATAAACCCGGCGAGGTTCCATCCTAAAACCAATTGACAATATGAGGAGTAACTCAGTGAGCTTATATACTGGACTCAGAGTGTCTCCCCATCTTTCGATGTGAGACCTTATCATCTACAACATGTGCGGAAAACTGAAAGAGAAAAAATAAATTTAGCAAACAAAAAGTAAACGTTCACCCAATATTGTTACGTCTACTTTTATACAAAAATTATTGATGAGTTTTTTTTTATCACAAATGAACATAAAATATGGAGGCAAGTATAACAATACAATATATAGAATCACGAAATATTAAATTTAATATTTGACGCTTAAGTATCAAATTAGGTCAAATAATAAGGACCCAAGCAGATTACCCACCACACATGGATACCTTGTATGAATGATGCACTTGATGTCTTTTTGGAAAATAATATCTTTTTTCGGAATATGAATGTCGCTTCCCTTGTATGAAGGGTAGACCCGGCCGGCATCTCCAAGAGTATCTTTTTCGAAAATAAATGTTTGAATAGAATCTTCATACGACTATAGAAAAATACACCAATAAAATCAACACATCCTCATCGTCCTCAACCTTAACATCAATGTTATGTATCCACCAAAATTGTGTTCAACTTCTGCATTCATATGTTGAACAAAAGTTACTTTACAACTTGTTAGTAAACTACTTCCTCATATAAATCTCCCCAACTTGAACCGCAAATTATATTGCTGTATCTGACTGCAACATCCCTCTTAAGCATTAGGACAAGGAGGTTTCATTTTCTTTTCATTTGTTGTGAATAGACTGCCATGAAAATAAAAACAAATGCTTTGAATTTTCTTTTTCCTTGACTTTACTGATGATCCAGAGCGGTGGCGGCCGCAGGATTTTTAGAGGGGGGCGAAATTTTATTTTCGATAAATATATCTATGAAAATAAAGTAGCGATAAAAACAAAGTTAATATGTCATCTACTTACAATAAACAAAAATAAATAAAAAAAACATTACACTTAAACTAAAAAAAAATTTTAAAAAAAATAGTTGCCCTATAGGCGTTGTCTAGGACAAAGATAATAAAAACACAAATAGAGGTGCGGTCCTAGACCGCGGCTATAGTGTAACGTTTTTGAAAGGAAAAAAAAAACTAAAGATGCGCGGTTATAGACGCGCCTATAGGGCAACTATTTTTTTTTTTAAAAAAAAATTTTCTTTCAAAAACGTTACACTATAGCCGCGGTCTAGAACCGCACCTCTATTTGTGTTTTTATTATCTTTGTCCTAGACAACACGTTTACAGATTAATCAAATAAGCTACTACAGAATCTGATTTTAATTATCATCAGAAATGTGGAAAGTTGAAAATCACGCACTTAGCTTATGTAGATGATGTAATATTGTTTTGCAGAGGTGATGTTGGATCTGTTTCAATTCTACTGCATTGTCTGAATGTGTTTCAAAGTATCTCAGGCTTGGCTGTTAGTAGGCATAAATCCAGTATTTTTTAAGCTTCAATTAATCAGATGGAAGCTGTTTAGTTAAAAACTGACTCTGTACAAAAAGAAAAATTGTATTTTCTGAACTGGATCCCATTTTTCGATGGTATCAACTAGAGGATGAGAGCCGCAGCCACATTCTCTTATGTTGTAACCAGTGGCGGCCGCAGGATTTTAAAAGGGGGGCGAAATTTTATTTTCGATAAAAATATTTATGAAAATAAAATTGCGATAAAAACAAAGTCAATATGTCATCTACTTACAATAAACAACAATACAAAAAAAATTATAAAAATATTACACTTAAAAGGCGCGGTCAGATATTAAAACGTTGTCCTCGACAACGCTTTTTACAAATAAGAGTGTGGTCTAAGACCGCGCTTCTAATCCAAACAACAAATCTCGTGCATTTTGGTGAATTATTTCACTCTAGAGTCTAAAACGGGAAATACTTATGAAGTTTCGTTCACTTCGACGAAAGATTCAAAAAAAAACATTTAAATATAACACAAGAATAATGATATTTAAAAAAAATAAATTGTAGAAAATTTTTTTATAAACGAGAGAAGTACAACCCATTTTAAAACGATTTTTTTCAAAAAAAATTTTTTTTTTTTTTTTTTTTTCTCGGAGGGGGGGCGGCCGCCCCTCCCCCTTGGGGCCGCCCCTGATCTAGAGCATGTTTAATTGTAGCTTATTTATTTTTTAATTATCGGGTTATTTTGATTTTGTGTATTTTTTATATTTTTATATTGTTATTTTTTACATTAGAATTTTATTTTATAAAAAAATAAATAAATTCGGGACCCAAAAGTCCAGCCCAAAGGCCGACTCTGGCGGGCATGGGTAAGGATGTAGGCTCAAAGTTCAAATTCGGCTCAAGTCCAACCCGAGAAAACATGTAAGAAAAACCGAAAAACTCGGCCCAAATCCGAGTGTGTCTAGGTTTTGTATGAAGTTTATGTATATGGAGAATATTGGTGTAGAAGAGCCTTTTTTGTATCACATATACAAAGTAGGCCCATATAATTTTTCAATTCAAAATAATGATGTGATGGAGTTTTTTTTAGAAAAATTTAGAAGGGGCCTAGTTTGTATCCATAAAAACATAATAGACTTGTTTATGTTCACTGTTACAGTAATAGCCCACAAACCACTTTTACTCAAGTTTGTGACCACTTATCTTATTATGAACTAATTATAAATTAAAATTTGACCGGATTTATATACTATAATTTTAGAATAAGATATGTTCACATATTAAAAGAAATCAAGTCGAATCTTATCGTGTTTATTTGTTAGACTTTTAATGCATGTCTAACCATAATTTATAGTGGATTAGAGCATTTAACAATTTAACATAACAAGTCGATGTCAAACCCGTTTGCCTGAATATCAACTAGTTTAAGTTTGAGAAGATTAAGCTATAAGGCCCTTTTTGTTTTTAGAAAACAAGCTAGGCACCTAGTATTTAACAATTTTTAAAAAAAAAGTAATTTAGATATTAAGATGATCCTTATTAGGCAGTTACCGATATTAAGGAAATATAATTAATTATTAAAATAAAAAGAGGATATTATGGAACTTACAAGATATTTCTCTCTCCTATTAATTATTTTTAATTTTGATAATGAGGGTAAGATTCAAACTCTAGATGATAAACAATATTATTTTGATGATACACGGTATTAATACACAATTTCAATTACACAATATTAATACATAATTTCAATTATACAATGTTCATACACAATTTCAATTACACAATTTCATTTGTTATGACATTTATGTAGTTAACACATAAACAAACGGAACTTGTGTAATTAAGTAACAAAAACATGTGTAAATGACGGACTTATGTAACAAAAACATGTGTGAATGACAGATTTGTGTAACCAAACTTTGTGTTAACGACAAACTTGTGTAATCAAACCTTGTATAAATGACAAACTTGTGTACATAACATAAACAAACGGAACTTGTGTAATTAAAAAACGACCGAATGTGTTAAGCACATAAATTGACATAACAAATGAAATTATGTAATTAAAATTGTGTATGAACATTGTGTAGTTGAAATTATGTATTAATATTGTGTAATTAAAATTATGCATTAATATTGTGTATTAATATTGTGTATCATCAAAATAATATACAAAATTTGATTAATTTAGCTGATATAAGAGTAAAGGTAGAAGAGAAGGTCAACTCATCTAGAGTTCAAATCCTAAATTTGACAAACTATCTTTTTTATATTAAGAGGAGAGAGAAAATTAATTAATTACCCTTATTAACAAAATTAAAATATAGTTAATATGACAAACTATGATTTTTTATATTAAGAGGAGAGAGAAAAAAACTAATTACCCTAACTAACAAAATTAAATAGAGTTAATAGGAGTGAGAAGAATCTTATAATTTCTATAATATCCTCTTACTTATTTTAATATATCTTTTTATAAAATCTAGAGGGTCTAATTTGTACCCATTTTTAACTTAGGGTCTCATAGTTACAAAACCTGCCTACTCCCCATTTTACCCTGAAGTTTCTCTAGTTATACTTGTGGGCCTACTGAAATGTATATTGCGAAATTTCAACGGGTCAAATTTTAATGTAAAGGGTTTTGTCGCACGCCTGAGCATAAATACTTGAAGGCCCAAATCTAAAATTTAAACTCAATGGGATACATCCAAAAATCAATTGGCAATAATAGGAGTAACCTACCCGCCTTAAATACTAAACATGTTATCCGTTTATCATCGATGTGAGAACATTTCATCTTCAACATGTCCCCTCAAGTGCAATTTTTTTACTCAGTTGACACTTCACGACATGTCTTAAAGTCAACTAGTCAATCAGACGGACTATCATTGTTCATATCCACAATTATAATATTAAGGTAGGCAATCATGATAAGCGATGATCTGAGATATCGAACTACTTTGATAACATGTGAAATTCTGGCGGGTCGAATTTTACATGAAGGGTTATGTCGCATGCTTGAGCGCAGACGTGCATAAGTTTAAAACCAACACATAAAGTCAATGAGTTATCATCCTAAAACCAATTGAAAATAGAAAAACTAGCTCACCAACCTTATATATTAGGTCAATTACCCCTTTTATTATCAATGTGAGAACATTTTATCCTCCACGCACCCTCAAGTGCAATCATTTGACTTGGTAGACACTTGATGTTATGCCTTAAGGCCGTCTAACCCAATCATACGGACTATGATTGGCTATGTCCGCAATTAGAGTCTTAAGGCCAACAAGTTAGGACCCGAAATATCGTATTGTAAAAAAACCATGTAAAATTCCGGCTGGTCAGAGGGGAAATAACGATATTTAAAATCTATGTTTGAGTTTTTAGAAGGTAAAAAATCATTTTTAAATTTTTTTTAGTTATTATATCTTGAGAGGATTCGTTTAATAAGACTATTTGTTTTACAGAGCAGTCTTCGACAACGAGGAGAAGGAAGTCGGCCTCGATCATTCCAAACTTCAACAACTCTAACGGGTTTGATTACAAAGAGGATCAAGGGGTTGGTCTGGAAAAACCTTTGACAACGGTGGTAGATACGGAGAGGAGAAGGCCCAACATATGTTGTTCAAGTTGTAGGGGTCTAAATCTAGTGTTTCGAAATTCCTAACGAGATCTTGTTAGCCTCTAGCAAAACGGATAAGAAGATCCGAGTCGAAAACGAGTGCCGGAGGTGCTAAACCACTATATAGATCTAGTAAAAAAAGCTTCTCATTGTACTAGAGTTACCTATATATAAGAGGATTCCGACAAGAAACCACTAAGAGCGGGTGCTTGAGTCTTAGGGTTACAGATCTAGCCCTTCTCATTATACTCTACTCCACAAAAAACCTCTTCTGCAATATATTATGGCGTTACTAGGACTATGTTCATCGGAATCCTCCCACCCTGCTATCAACAAACCACTATGCGGATCCAAAGTCGTAAAGCTTAAGACAATTGCGACTCTAGGGTTGCGACATAGATGTTTTCAAAATTAGACGATAACGAAAAAGTGAGCAGCGAGAAGCTAGTAGCGACAACAACAAGAAACGAGAAAGTATTCTTTGGGTTATTGTTATTGATGGCGGAATCGAAAGATGCCTCTTGTGTTAAGTCAACTATATGCTTTTGGTAACCGATTTCAAGAATATGTTTTGATTGGTATATTTCGGTATATGGTTTGATATTTGGTTTTGGGTATTAATTTATAAAGATAATAATTAGGTATTAATTTATAATAGAATTATAAGTATAATAAAGATTGTATATTATATTTTAAGTATTAAAAATGAAAATATTAAAATTCAGATATAAGGTACTAAATATTATAATTAAGATATAATTTTTTAAAAAATCATAAAATTTAATTAGTTTAATTGATGGGGGAAGAATGAGACTCTCAACCATGTTTGTAACTCATAAACTACCATTTAAATTAAAAAATTATTATTTTTAATACTTTATTGGTAAATAACAAAATGCTTTTTTTTTCATGATTTTTTTTGGTGGAAGCTTTTCCATGATCTTACCTACTCTCAAATGTAAAGTTGACTTATAAGAACAATTTTATTAAAAAAAAAATAAGTTAAAGAATTAAAGTGTTTTTATTTTTTGAAATAAAATAAATATCGAGGTGATTTTTTATGACCATTTCCGATATAAAGAGGTAGGGCCCGCTTGGTTTTAACTCCGGAATCGAAAACGGAATTGAAACGAATGTAGTTCATATGTATACCCTTATTCATGAAAGTTTTTGGAATCATTCCTAGTGATTTGAAGTAATTGGAGTTGAATTTGATTATTTTTGATACCATATAGGGTAATAAAATGTGGGAAGGCAAGGGCAAACCACAAGTAATGATTCCATAAAAATTCATAAATAAAGATATACATATAGACTAAATTCGTTTTCATTCCGTTTTCGTTTTTGTTTTCATAGTTGGAACCAAACGGGCCCATAATATTTTATAATTAAAGTTAATGATATTTTTATGGTGGGAGTGACATAATGATATGTAGGTGATTTTGTAAAAATTTTCCAAATTCAAATTAACTTGATTGATACGAAACAATACTGTAGTGTACGTACGTGCTTTCTTGATTTTCAATATTTGGTGTGAATTTACATCTTCATTGTAAATAAAGTCAAATGAAAGATGGGATGAGTTGACTTTTATTATATTTTATCCAACCCGTACAGAAAAATAGAGTCAAGACGATAATGTTTTGTTCTCTCCGTCTGAGTAGACAATGGCTCTTCGGTATTCGTGATTTCGTTCACACATATCCTCGCGTTGTACGGAACATTTAGATTTACATTATCTGCAGGCCGCAGGTTACGTTCATTTATAAGAGTTTAATACAATATAGTTTTAAAATAAACTATTTGCTTTAATATATCAGATTTATTAAATTTTGACTGAAAAAACAACGTGTCATCTCTTTTTAGAGCCCGTTTGGTTACAACTCCGAAAATGGGAACGGAATGAGAATGGAAACGAATATAGTTCATATGTATATCTTTATTCATGAAATTTTATGGAAACCTTCCTTGCGGTTTCATACAAAATGCACTTGCTTCCCCACATTTTGTTTTCCTATAGGGTAGCAAAAGTAATCATTTTCAACTCCAATTATTTCAAACCACAAAGAATTATTATAAAAACTTTGATGAATAAGGATATACGTATAAACTATATTCGTTTTCATTCCGTTTCCGATTTCGGAGTTAAAACCAAACGGGCCCTTAATGTATTTACACCTATGTATTCATATATGATTAGGGCTGTAATATGAGACAAGCTACTCGGGCTCGGCTCGTCAAAAGCTCGGCTCGAGCTCGTTCATTTTATAAACGAGCCAAGCTTGAGCACATTTTAAAGCTCGTATAACTTTTAGGCTCGGCTCGGGCTCGGCTCGTTTATAAACAAGCCGAGCTTGAGCATGTCAAAGCTCGGCTCGTTCGGGTAAAGCTCGGCTCGTTCGGCTAAAATAACACTGTAGGAGCATTATTTTAGCCGAGCTACTCGGGCTCGGCTCGGGCTCGGCTCGTCAAAAGCTCGGCTCGAGCTCGTTCACTTTCTAAACGAGCCAAGCTTGAGCACGTTTTAAAGCTCGTATAAATTTTAGGCTCGGCTCGGGCTCGGCTCGTTTATAAACGAGCCAAGCTTGAGCATGCCGAGGCTCGGCTCGTTCGGCTCGTATTACACCCCTATATATGATAGGAAAGTTGTATTTTGAAAGGAATTGTTCCGGTGATTTTGTTGTAGGAAGTGCAGGTTAATACTTTAGCACAAAAACGTGTATTGTTTGACTTTATTTATAAACATATACTTAATAAATTTTTACTATTACATACAATTACGTTGAATAACTATTACATGTTGCAGATAATATGTTTTTGCATCGAAAGATAAGGATATTTTGAACCTAGTATATAAGCTTGGTGAGTTGTTTTTCCTATTGTCAATTGGGTTTAGGATGAAACCTTGTTGGATTTAGGATGAAACCTCGTTGGATTTATGTGTTGGGCTTGAAAACCTAGTATATTAGGTCGGTTGGTTATTCCTCCAACATTACATTACTCGCACATAATGATAATAAAAGTTATAATATATATAAGTTTCAATTTGCGTGAGCATTCGGAATATAGCTTATAAACGGATGATTATAAGTTACTTTGTTCTCCGCAAATTATAACCGATTTGCAAACCGAATACATCATAATAGAAACATGATAAAGAAAACGAATTGACGAAACTCAAAAAAGTCAATAATTAAATAATTAAATAATCAAAAATACAAAAGGCTCGTACGCTACTCTTCGAGTTTATTTGAAAAATTATAATTTGAAACAATTGGATTTACTAGATTTTTTTGCGTTTTAGTTTTAATAAATGTACCCCTTATATATTAGTTATTAAAAGTAAAACTAAAAAAAAAAAAAAAAAAAAAAAAAAAAGTCTATTGACCAAATTAACTCATATAATTTTACCATAATTTCGATAATACAAGGTGAGATGGTTTAATAAAATAAATCCAAAATAACCTCCTATAAAGTATTTATCAAAATTACCTCGATCATCTAGCCGTATAGGAGCAAAGAAACCAAAAAATATCCGATTAATTTTTATTTTTTTCACAAACCCACGTTAAACATTACCTATATCATTATTTTATGCCGACATTTTGCAATTTGAATCGTACTTGGTTTATCTTTCTTGGGTCAAGGAAGGTACATCGATGCCCTTACGTATATATGTAATAAAGAATGATTATTGTGGTTGAAATCTAACAAAATATATTTATTTGATTAGTGAATATCAAATATATTCAGAAGTAGATTGAACAATGACCACAATTTTATATGTGTACAATAATTGGAATATCTGAGCTGATAATAGGTAATATGTGGTGTAGGCTAAACGATTATTTGACTCTTCTAAATTTTCCATACAATTCCAAATGATTAGCTCTTCTTAGTTTTATACGAACGAGTCAGGACTAATCTCGTGCAAATTGTTATTCAATTAGAGTCTACTTAACTCGGTGAATGCCTCTCAATAAGCAAATTAGGAGGAAGTGGGGCGTTTATCTGGTCAAGATCGGATAAACAGATAAACTAAAATAATCGTATTGAACTGGACCGGATATTCGGTTATCATGGAAGGGTTAAATCACCTTTTTTTCCGGGCTAAGATTTGTACAAATGCAAGCAGTCTCATAGAAATTTTCTAGTCATGTACAAATCAGTCCAAGTCCGATCCAAAATATCGATCCGGACTGAAAAGTGATCGACTATGAGTAGAAGTGATAGTAGACCCCTTAATCAAAATTGTGCATAATATATACTATGAGTCTATTTAGTTAGAGTTTTGGGAGTTTAAATTCAGTTTTATATCAAAATTTTTTAAAACTATTTTGAATGGTTTTTAGTTAAAATTTCAATATGGTGTTTGTGCTTGTGGTTTTCAAGCTTTGAAAATCAGGTTATTGGAAAGTCGTTGATGAAGATTTTGGGAGATTCTTGAAGTTTGAAAAATTGGGTACCATTGATGTCCTTGTCTTCTCCTATCGATACTTACCATTGGTGCTCTTTCCTTCTTCCATTACTCGCATTCTTTGCAAAAAAAATTGGACTGAAAAGTAGAAGATGCACTGAAAAAGCATACAAACCTCATCAATTAATGTCACAGAACATCCAAGATGAACTGAGAAGCATGGTTCTTCATCTCTTTTCCATGTATAATAGTTGATACCATTGAAGTGGAACGCTCGTCTGCAATTCAGCATCAACGGTACCATTAAATTATCTAGTTCACCCAAGAACCCCGGACAATTGAACCGCAATCACGATTTTCTTCCCCAATTTATTCTTCTTCTCAAATATTTTCACAGTCCTTCGTTCTTCTCTTTGATCATCTCTTCTTCAAATATTGTTGGTGAAAAGTTTCTGAGCGAAGGTCAGGAGAAGCAACAGTCGTCTAGCCGCAAAAAAAAAGAGAAGAAGAAGTTCATGCGCGAAGGACATGAGAAGAACGAAGGAGAACGTTGAGCCAAGTCTAGGAGAAGAACGACCCTTCATTTTTGGTGTGTTGATGCATAAATTAGGAATAGGGGTAATTTGATCTTTACTAAAATCAAAACCTAATTTTGAACTTAACTAAACATGTTTATGTGGTTTTTTTAAACCACAAATCTCAAAACAAAACCACAACTCTATCCGCAACCACAACCACAACCACAATTCTACTAAACACACGCTATATACTTTCAACGTTTATAATTAAAAAAATGAAAATAATATCAACTACCACCATTGAACTCAAAATAACATCAAATTTAAAAATTATTGTAGTGATACAAACTATCAACGTATTTATCAAAAATAAAATACGATTTGTTTTTCTGGAAAAAAATCATAACTCCGGTAATAACATGACATGTCATAAAAAATATGATTAGTTGTGTGATGTGTATTTTTTTTCTTAAAAATTACTTAATATTCAAAAAAAACAAATTAAGTAAGATATTTTTTTTAAAATTGAAATTTTTCTTGAAAAGCTAGAAAAACAAAAGGGGCAAAATAACGAAAGAATTTAACGATAGTGACGAAATAACAAAAATAAAATTTTACCAATAACGATTAAAAAAATGTAACACCCCGAATTCTCAGAACTCGGGACATTACTGGTTAGGACCTCACAATGGGTCCCGACCTTAGTTTGACAACAATATTACTAGGATCTTGCAACAAGACACAAATAAGAAAAGCCGAAATTCATAAAGTAGTATTTTTATAGGAATGAATGCAACAACGTCTAACAGCCTACAATACTTAAACATCGAAACAGACCAACTGTCTTAACAAGATGAAAGAACAACACAAGAAACATCCCAACCCCAATCTAAGGAGTACGGAGACCCGGCTGACCACTACTTCCGGATCACTCAGTTGATGCTCTAACCTGCAGTAAATCTAAAATCATAACAAAACAACCATTAGCTAGTTATCTAAACATTAGAAGAATAATAACAGCACACACACACATAAAAATGATAAACACTCAACATGCTTTCAAACAATCCATTTATTATCTTCATTTAAGTCATTCACTCTAATGATACTTATTTTGTGACACGAGGAATTCCCAAACCTCGCCTCCGCCCCCGTGTACCCATCAGGAGTGGATCCGATGCATCTCACCGTGTACCTGTATGGTCTGGGTATAGAGAACCTCCCAGTCTCCTGGCAGAGCTGGGCAGTGATGTCACGGCCCGTTATACATACATTTGGGCTTTAACACATAATAACAACGGTCGTCCTAACAAGTTGTTATTATAAACACACATCGCACACACCACCATCATCATTCAACTAACATCCAGAAACCGGCTAAGTAAGTCGCAAGGACTTACCTGAATCAAGTCAAAATCCCGAAACAATGTTACTACTTGATTCCGCAAGAACGACCCAACCACCTGGTTATGATAAGACAAATTTAGATCGACCACACATTCACCCACTTAGAAGTTCTTAAACTTCTAAGTCCGCAACATCATTCAAGAAAGAACCCACTAGCCCAATTAGAATAAAGGAAACGGTAATACACCTAAGCCCGAAAAGCTCAAGATACTAATAAGGATTAACCTCAACCGCTCACCGACATACTAACATAAGAGAGGTCTATATATATATATATATATATATATATATATATATATATATATCCACATATATATATCCACTTATATATACATATATATAAAATAAAGACCATCTGATGTAAATCCACTACGCTAACAGGTACAATACCACACTACTCAATTAAACATAAAATAATTACTTACAACCTTCGTTAATGCTAATCATAGATGTGCAATTAGCATAACCTAATCACTAACAAAAGCCATAAACCCAAAAATCCTCCAATATCTACCTATACGTTCCAAAAATATACCGACTCTCGTCCTACCCATCTACTGTCATAATTGACTACCTTCACCGATAACTTGTACCAACTCTACTATCTTAACCCTCCAATTCAGTATAATGTAATCACCTACCTATACGTGTGCACAAGTTTACAAGGCCAAGGAGACTCACTGTTGTGCAACTCGGATCGAACGATCGATACTCGTCCTCAACAGAGATCAAGGGAAGGCTGGCGTGGCTCGTGACTGGCTTCAAGGGTATGTGTCCAGCTTGCAACGACGATGGTGGCGGTCAAGGTGTTGTGCGGTGGTGGACCGGCGACTAACCGTTCGTCTGGCTGTGCGACAAGAAGATCGTGAGTGGTCCGGGGTGCGATCGATCGGCCTCGGTTCTATTCCCGCTGGAGACGTGCAGTAGGTTGAGCGTCAAGTGCAGAAGGCTGAGTGCAGCGTCCGGCGTCTCAACCCTAGGTGAGGTTTGCTGTATGTGTTTTCCTTCGGTTCCCGGCGAAGACGAGCGTGAGACTGTGGCTGAGTCGGACGGTTGTGGTGGCTGCTGTTGCGTCGGTGGGTATGGGCTGCTGTCTGTCGTCTGTCGTTCAGAAAGAGAGGAAGAAGGATGCGGTTGTAGTTGCTGCTGCCGGATAGTCTCACCGAGGAAGGCAAAAGAGAGGGATGTACGAGAGTTGGTTGCGGTAGGGAGAGGGATAAGTAAAGCAGCGGCAAGTAGATGTCGATCATTAGGTTAGGATTAGATTAGGTTAAGTTAAATTAGTAAAGAATTAGGTAATGGGCCAGTGGGCCGGCCGAAGACCATTGGGCCAACTAGTTGGGCCTGCTCATCCATAAAATAATTGGCTGAACGAATAATGTTACTCGTACGGAATCGGAATTATTTACGGTTTACGTAAATTATCATTTTATGTGAATTAAGTCACATAAAATGATAGAAATTAATATCGTTTTAATCTTATCTAGAAGAATAGAGGTTGGCGGATCGGAATCCGATTTGATCCGGTATTTAAACAAAGTTAAAATTTTCGGTTATTACATCAGTGCCCTCTTAAAAGAAGTTTCGTCCCGAAACTTAGAATAATGTAACTAATCATTCGACTTTCTTTGTAAATCTTAGTTTCGTAAAATTTTTGTTTTTTTTTATCATTCAACTACTCAATCATCATACTTAGACACACATCACATAAACCATAATCACTCAATCCCAAGGTAAAACATGAAAAGTCAAACAAACAACATCCGAGTACTAACTCGTCGATACATAAGTGACACCTGACCCCGCAAAGAACTCGGGATACTTGCGGCTAATACTCTTCTCGGTCTCCCCAGTGGCCTCATCAGCTCCTCGTCTAGACCACTAGATCCTCAACATAGGTATCTCCTTGGACCGCAGACGGCTGATACTGCGCTCCAAGACAGCTACTGGGTACTCTACAATGTATGATCGGCTCAACTGTCCGATTCTTAAAGTTGATGATGTGACTCTTATCCGGTAAGTACTCTCTCACTGAGGCATGGGGAACGGTGGGCGTACAACTGCTAGTATGGGTAATAGTGTCAATCGAACTCAATCAGTTTATATATATCAACGGTTCCCTTTCTAAACTCACCTCTAAATCTTTTGGCGACTACTAAATTAATAATAAACTTCCTTCCTTCTATTGAATTCATTTGCTCCCGACTTTTCGGAATATCCCGCCTATAAATTCTGAAACAATGATCTGAGACATCTCCCGACACTTTAATAGGTGGTTAATACCTCATCACCTATTTCTTGTCAAGCTTTCAAATTTAAATAACTCAAAACAAATCACACACCCAAGTGAACCTATTCATATGGATCTCTAATTCCTTAACTTGAAATCATAGTCCCTAACATTGGTTTTCTTCATCTGCGGGTTATAGGCCTACCACGCTTCTGTTGTAACACCCATTAGTCACCGTGGCGTCTTTCTGATGGTCAACATGATTTACCCACTCCCGCATATACTTTCCTTCTCATACTAGCAAGATCCTCTTCAAACATACCCTTACTCTCTTACTCAACCGTAGTCTGTTCTTAATCAACCAGTAAGCAACCTCTAACCCGATTCTCTCCATATCCTTAAATCATCCCAAAAGGTTGTTGTTGCCTACTTGGGAAATCCTTCAAGGCGTCGGTAAGGTTACCTCCTAGATCCGCAGTCGCTAATGTTTCTTCTTGACGGTACCTACTCGTCAATATCAACCAACACTTACACGTCCTCAGTTGACGTCGGTCAGCCTATAATTGACTTATCTCGATATCCCGGACTTACTCTTCTCATGCCTATACTGGCGTTAAATTCTTGGTGAGCATCATCTGCTCGCTTAATCCTTTCATGCTTCGCTAATTCGTTTTATCTTCCACACTTCTGTTTCCTTAGGCTCTCTACTTCTCGAGCCCAACTGGATCATTCATCTTGACACAAATAGTCATTCCAAGTCTTCAACGATAGCTGGTGAGTGTCTTGGTAGTTCTGATGACTTTAGTTATCATCCCCTTGCGGTTCCGTGATAATTGAGGTTACCCTGAACTTTCGAGTCCACCAAGGCCGTTCTCATATATACATTCCTTCGCTGGTGTTACCGACACTATTGCCCTCATGAAACTCCGTTGTTTCCGCTACAGGGCTTCAACTCTTTGATACCGGCATTGCGATTTCTTTCAAATTCCTATATCTTTGAGGAGGTCAAAAACCTCTCCATACTTGTAAGGTCTACATTATGCTTCTACACTCCATTGTAGATATCCCTTCCATGCACCTTAGACTCTCATATCCGGGTCGACAATTTTATCTCCCTTGGTCTCTCAAGCTTGTCTTGTGAATTCTTCTACTAGGTGACTCATCTTATACATTTTTCTTCTCTGCATCGGTCTCTAACTGTCTGTTGATCACTACTACCCATTCCGTGTTGGAACTTCCGTTACTTTGTACTCTTGCCTAGATTTTCGTAAGGACATCCTCATCTCAAGATTTTATTTAAAATTCAGCATGACCCGCAATTTTGATACATGACTTTCCTTCTCACTGGGTAAGTTATACGCTTGGTTTACACCAAATCCATCATAGTGTCATCCGTCCGTTAGTATGATTTTTATTAAACATCTAATGGTACCATTTGTATACAAAACTTTAGGTGCATATGATTTTACCACCAATCAAATTTCTCGCATTGCATTTATTAAGTCTTCTTTATACTCATGTCGCTTTACCTTCTTTAATTCTTTACACCCCGTAAAATAGTTAAATCCCTTTGAGTTTTCTCGTACACGCTTTACGGACCACGTTGGTTGGTCTTATCACTTTCATCAACTCTTATGTCCTCGGTCCAGCCTGAATTTTCATTGAAGTACCTCCATTTCTCATTAAGCTTTTATCTAAACACTTTTCGGTAATCATCTTATTGGGGTAATACCGGACCCCTATAGCAACCTTTAGTCATTCAACTTTACTCCTTCATATGTTTGTTCTAGCCAACATGCAGATTCCATCTGCAATCACCTCACAACTCGATCATACATTTCACCAAGATTGTAAGTCATACTCTCTATGTTTGAGCCGCCTCTACCATTTCAATTATTCTGTGCCACAACTCAAATCACAAGGGCTTCCTCTGTCAATCTAGACAGTTTGACCTCACTTTTTCTCGGAGGAGCACCATCAGTCCATCTTGTGTGGAATGCCAAGACCTAGGACATGTCCACAATCATTTGTTTCTTCTTACTCTTCTAGTTCTTCTTACAGGGATCCTTCCATACTAGCTTTGATATGTATATTTCCTTAGTTAGTAGTAAGCAACTACTCAACATCCTCTTTACACCATTATTATCATCAATGGTCCTTACCGTCCGTCAAGAGCTTCTCTTTAATTTCTTTATTAGAGTTGCCATATTGGACTCATTCAATGTTACCATCAAGGCTACTGGTACATATATTGATTTAACTTCACCATTGTCGTCGTTGATCCCTGGAAGAAATTCACCACATGTCAGTAAATTTCCTTTATAACCTTGTGGTCATTCTTCTTATCTGTCAACCAACCATCACTAGTTAGTCAGCACGTGTAAATTCTCTGTTGTGACCAACTAATCTGGAGTTGACCTTCTATAAGATCGTAGACTTACTTTTCTTCTATCTCTTTTGAGGTTTGATATACAAGGTGGAAATATATCTCCTCCTTTTATTTTCCTTTAGCTCCTTCTACAAATTACACTCCTATAAGAGTACTATACTCTTACGAGTCTTGTTGTATCTTCGTCTCCCGTCAACGGACTTATCAATTCTTCTACGATAATTTGTACGCATTTTTCCATGATTCATTTTACCCGAGTTATTGTCCACTTGCGGTTCTCAGTTATGACCCGCTAGTGTTATTAACTTAAATTCTCGTGAGTGAGAAGTTATCAGAGACCCTCCTTTTCCCTAAGACTAATCTCCTACACCCTTCTTGCTTGGGGTGCTGCTTATACTTTTGCCTTTATAGAAATCCGGTTTTTGTTGTATCCCGATCCTTGTTGTAATTCTTGTACGTTCTAGGAGGTCACACCACTTCTATGTTGGTGAAATCGGCCTTCCCCTTTCTAGCAACCTGTAAGCTTTTTTTTTGCGGCTCTTTAATTCTTCGTATCGGGATAGACAATGTATCTTATCTTGACTCCTGCGCTTATGATTGTCTTGGTTTCCCATCTTGATTGTGGTGGCAAGTAGTTTGTCGAGAGTGATTATATTCCGCTCTACTTCTAGCCTCAAACTTTTACCTTCTGGTCCGTCAGTAAGTTTAGATTCAATGTCTCTTGTCCGGATCGCTACTATATTTCACCTTGACCTTCATGCCTATTTGTGTCTCTGAAGGCATCCCCTTTTGTTTGTAACATTGCTTTACACCATCTTGAAAGAACCTATGGGTTGCCTCTTCCACTTGGTATACTTGTCGGTCATCCAATACATTGCTGGAACTACTCTAATGTATACTCTTCATTTGATCCTATTGAGTTGACTCGGGATTCCCTTCTTGTCATCGTAGTTGGTGTTGTCTTTTAATCTTCACTTTTCCGTCTCGACGTTCCTCAACAAGCTCTAAGGGGTTGTCCGTTGTTCGTCTACCCTAATGCACGTAAGAGGTGCATACTAATCTTCACGTTGACACCCTTCAAAATCTACTTAGAGGTGTCAATGGGGTGAGAAACTCATTATGCTATCTTCGTTAAGAACATAACATAACAATAATTTCTACTAATCTCCGGCATATACTTATCTATATCACATAACTCTATAATCAAGCTAATAAGTCCAACTAAAGTAAAACCTAAAGTCCATACTAAGCATACTGAGATCCGCGGTAGTAGTGGTGGTCAGCCGTACTTTTCTATCCCCAACCAGACTATGCATGCATTTGAAAACCAAAAGTCATTTTTAAAACTCAGATCCCTTTTCGGGTTCCGCTTAATTACTTATTCGGTCTTTCAGAAGATTTCAAGTGCCATTGTTGCCAACCTAGAGCTCTGATACCATGTTGTAACACCCCGAATTCTCAGAACTCGGGACATTACTGGTTAGGACCTCACAATGGGTCCCGACCTTAGTTTGACAACAATATTACTAGGATCTTGCAACAAGACACAAATAAGAAAAGCCGAAATTCATAAAGTAGTATTTTTATAGGAATGAATGCAACAACGTCTAACAGCCTACAATACTTAAACATCGAAACAGACCAACTGTCTTAACAAGATGAAAGAACAACACAAGAAACATCCCAACCCCAATCTAAGGAGTACGGAGACCCGGCTGACCACTACTTCCGGATCACTCAGTTGATGCTCTAACCTGCAGTAAATCTAAAATCATAACAAAACAACCATTAGCTAGTTATCTAAACATTAGAAGAATAATAACAGCACACACACACATAAAAATGATAAACACTCAACATGCTTTCAAACAATCCATTTATTATCTTCATTTAAGTCATTCACTCTAATGATACTTATTTTGTGACACGAGGAATTCCCAAACCTCGCCTCCGCCCCCGTGTACCCATCAGGAGTGGATCCGATGCATCTCACCGTGTACCTGTATGGTCTGGGTATAGAGAACCTCCCAGTCTCCTGGCAGAGCTGGGCAGTGATGTCACGGCCCGTTATACATACACTTGGGCTTTAACACATAATAACAACGGTCGTCCTAACAAGTTGTTATTATAAACACACATCGCACACACCACCATCATCATTCAACTAACATCCAGAAACCGGCTAAGTAAGTCGCAAGGACTTACCTGAATCAAGTCAAAATCCCGAAACAATGTTACTACTTGATTCCGCAAGAACGACCCAACCACCTGGTTATGATAAGACAAATTTAGATCGACCACACATTCACCCACTTAGAAGTTCTTAAACTTCTAAGTCCGCAACATCATTCAAGAAAGAACCCACTAGCCCAATTAGAATAAAGGAAACGGTAATACACCTAAGCCCGAAAAGCTCAAGATACTAATAAGGATTAACCTCAACCGCTCACCGACATACTAACATAAGAGAGGTCTATATATATATATATATATATATATATATATATATATATATATATATATATATATATATATATATATCCACATATATATATCCACTTATATATACATATATATAAAATAAAGACCATCTGATGCAAATCCACTACGCTAACAGGTACAATACCACACTACTCAATTAAACATAAAATAATTACTTACAACCTTCGTTAATGCTAATCATAGATGTGCAATTAGCATAACCTAATCACTAACAAAAGCCATAAACCCAAAAATCCTCCAATATCTACCTATACGTTCCAAAAATATACCGACTCTCGTCCTACCCATCTACTGTCATAATTGACTACCTTCACCGATAACTTGTACCAACTCTACTATCTTAACCCTCCAATTCAGTATAATGTAATCACCTACCTATACGTGTGCACAAGTTTACAAGGCCAAGGAGACTCACTGTTGTGCAACTCGGATCGAACGATCGATACTCGTCCTCAACAGAGATCAAGGGAAGGCTGGCGTGGCTCGTGACTGGCTTCAAGGGTATGTGTCCAGCTTGCAACGACGATGGTGGCGGTCAAGGTGTTGTGCGGTGGTGGACCGGCGACTAACCGTTCGTCTGGCTGTGCGACAAGAAGATCGTGAGTGGTCCGGGGTGCGATCGATCGGCCTCGGTTCTATTCCCGCTGGAGACGTGCAGTAGGTTGAGCGTCAAGTGCAGAAGGCTGAGTGCAGCGTCCGGCGTCTCAACCCTAGGTGAGGTTTGCTGTATGTGTTTTCCTTCGGTTCCCGGCGAAGACGAGCGTGAGACTGTGGCTGAGTCGGACGGTTGTGGTGGCTGCTGTTGCGTCGGTGGGTATGGGCTGCTGTCTGTCGTCTGTCGTTCAGAAAGAGAGGAAGAAGGATGCGGTTGTAGTTGCTGCTGCCGGATAGTCTCACCGAGGAAGGCAAAAGAGAGGGATGTACGAGAGTTGGTTGCGGTAGGGAGAGGGATAAGTAAAGCAGCGGCAAGTAGATGTCGATCATTAGGTTAGGATTAGATTAGGTTAAGTTAAATTAGTAAAGAATTAGGTAATGGGCCAGTGGGCCGGCCGAAGACCATTGGGCCAACTAGTTGGGCCTGCTCATCCATAAAATAATTGGCTGAACGAATAATGTTACTCGTACGGAATCGGAATTATTTACGGTTTACGTAAATTATCATTTTATGTGAATTAAGTCACATAAAATGATAGAAATTAATATCGTTTTAATCTTATCTAGAAGAATAGAGGTTGGCGGATCGGAATCCGATTTGATCCGGTATTTAAACAAAGTTAAAATTTTCGGTTATTACAAAAAACAATAATCTAACTATACCAAAAACGAAAATTTAACAACGAAAATAAAATGCCGAAAATTAAAATGAAAGAATTTGGCCTACTAGGCCTTTTTTAGTTTTGTGTTTAGTAAATGTACCCACAATTTTTTACTACTTTCATTTAATAGTAGGTAAAAATAATTAGAGTAAAATGCATTGAACCACCTTTTATCTTGTAGTTTTTACATTAAACCACCCTTCATAATTTTTTGTTGCAAAAAACCACCCGTTAATAATATCCATTAACAAAAAATCACCCTTTTATTAATTTTCACCAAATTATACTAGAAAATGATATAAAGTCTGTAAATATATATTTTTATCAAAGACTATCTCTCAAGCTATCTCAAAATTTTCATTCTCAAATACAGTTTTTGTATGAGATTGAAAGTGTTATTTTTATATCAAAATTTTTTTCATATATACTTTAGTATTTTGTCATGTGAGCATAAATAATTTTTGTATATAAATTAAGACTTTAAATTTTAATTAAGAGATAAAAAGTTACAATGTATCATCTCATTCTTATAAAAAATTTGATTTAGTATAAATAGATTAAGAGATTCTAATTTTATATCGGATGTATTTATAGGTTGAGAATCAAGATTTATATACATTTATGTATTTATGATTTACATGTGATTTTAATTGTTGTATTTCATATAATTATTAATTTATGTATCTACACGTCGACTTTCTCTATTTGATTATTTAAATTGTCAAATTTATTAAGTTAATTTTATTAATTGGAAGGTGAAGGATACCATAAATAAAATTGATAGTTTTTTTTATTTTTATAATAATGGTAATGGGATAAAAAAAAATTCAATTTATTCTGCTTATATTAATGAGAAGGTGGAACTTGGAAGCTAAAATTCAAGAACAAAAATGATATGTTTTTTTTTATTTGTATATAGTTGGGATGAAAAAAGTAGATGGGTGGTGTGTTGCTAATAAGATTAGATATTGGGTGGTTATTTGCAAAAATATATATAAAGGGTGGTTTAATGTAAAGGAGACTTAATAAAAGGTGGTTTAATGAAGTTTACTCAAATAATTAATCCCTTTACTTAAAAAAAAAAACCCTATATTTAAAAAAAATGAAAAAAAGAATATGAGGACTTTTCAAATAATTAAGTTACTAAACTTAATTTTTTTATTTATTTTTGTTTTTTCCCTTTTTTGTTTTCTTTTTTTTTTAATTTTTTTTAATTTTCTGTTTTCATACCGGACATTTACGTACCGGACATTTTACATACCGAACATTTTACATACCGAACATTTACATACCGGACATTTTACATACCGGGAATTTTACATACCGGACATTTACATACCGACATTTACATACCGGACATTTACATACCGTACATTTACATTCCGGACATTCTACATACCGGAAATTTTACATCCGGACATTTTACATACCGGACATTTACATACCCACATTTACATGGGTACAGGATTAACGAGAACACATAAAATGCGGTTTTTCATGGTGTTCTCCTGTATATCCATCTTCATCCTTGTACACCAAATTCACAAGCCGATCAAAGTTCAACTGACAAGCCAGCAGTTCTCTTGCTATGACACTTGGTCTCAACATCGCTTGGTTCATGTCCTTCCATATATCTTCAAGTTGTCCATAAAACACCTTGTGGGTTTCCTCCTTTGTTGCTCCGTGCTCCCTCATATAGCACTCCACTGCCGAAGGGATGTGCCACCTATCCCGCTCGAACTTGTACTCTTATCACATTATACATACAAGCAATCAAATATTTCTTCAAACCATAACTTGTTTTGACACTTTGAACACTCAATCTGTTTCAAGCATTTTCTCAAACATTTTTAGAGCATAGTTTCCTGATATGAGTTTTCAATTCCATCAAGTACCAACGGCCTCAGATTTCCCAAAGAATAAGGGCTTTACCTGCGGTTTTATAAACTTCATTTAGTTTATAAACCCGAGTTTTATTTGTTGGTGGGTGTTTACATGTAGATGGGTTTATTTTTGAATGGGTTTATTCGAGTTTATAAACCTCTAAAAAAATAACCTCCTCAATACAAGGTTATTTTTTTTGGATGAGTTTATTTTTTCCATATACCCGAAATTACCCTCATTCGTATCTTTACATATCCGACCCTAACATTCACACCCGTGAAATTCCTTTCTTTCAAAACAACCACATTATTGTCGTCCACAACTATATCTTTGAGATTTGATTTTTAGATTACCCTCCTATTCATATATATATTGGATTATTCTTTAATCTTTTTAGGGGTAAAAATGTATTTTGCACTAAAATAAACCAAAAAAAAACCCTTAAGTAACCATCTTTATCGAAATAATATATATAAACTGATCGAGTTTATAAACCCAAAAACAAACCATAAACCCATATAAACCCTTTTAGTTTATAAACCCATAAAAATACAAACAAATACTAAACAGCCCCTAATTAAAGCAAGTAGAGCAACGAAAAATCAGAGATCAAATTCACAACTTTCTCGCTCAATATAATAAAGGAAACAAACTAATCCGATTTCATAGTGGTATTTTGAAATTTCTAGTATGAATGCACTCTTGAATGGTAACGTGATTGGATCTAAGCAAGCGACTGGTTCTAGGGCAACTACCATTGCACCCAACTTCATCGTTCGAACCAAAGCATGGAATCACCTTGGTGTCAGCGGAGAACTAGCTATTTGGACTAGCTGCGGGATCCACTGTTTATGTTCCCGTCGCTGGCGCAAGCGGAAAGCCCTTGACGTAGACTGACCTTTCCAATGTCGATGACAGACGCATTATTGATGTTGAAGCAGTCCCGCCGATCTCATAGCCAGATAGAAGGAGTTTGAGGGAAGGAGAAGAATGATGGACGGTTGGGGTCTACGGTAAAAAGTGGCAGTGGGATCAATACGGTTAAAAAAAACTGGGGTATATTTTCTTAATTCAAAATTAATTAATTGTTTTTAAAAAAGACCAGTTGAGGAATTTGCCCAATTAAAATTTACCTATTCTTCACAATCCAATTAACAAAGTTCAAGCGAGATTGTTATTCGTACCACTTAAACATGTTATTCATACCACGACTACGTGTACGCAATGCAATGCGTAGCCGTAGCAACATACTCATTTCGTTCAAAAATAAAGTAAAATGGCTACGACTATGCTTTGTGGATGCGTAACCATACTACGCGTACGCAAAGCGTAGTCGTAGAGCTTTAGTAGTCCATAACAAACATTTGCTTCAAAAAATTAAGAAAAACTTACTACGTCTGCGCAATACATATGCGTAATAAGGGTACAAATAGCATGACTAAGGTGGTACGAATAGCATGAACCAAGTTTAAGGGAGATCCTCTGTATCCTTCTGATGTTGTTGTCCCATTAACAAAGTTGAAGTGAGGATCCTCTATATCCTTCCGATGTTGTTGTTTTCTGTTACATATTTTCCTATTGGTCCACATGTCTATCTAAACAATATTAGTGTTGTCAAGATCCCTTGGTGGGCATGTATCATGTGTTGTGACATTGTTTTAATTCTCACTTTTGACACTCTCTGTAAGAATATTATTCTTATAAAATGTATCTTATTGACTTGCTTTGATGAAAGGAGAATATAACATATAAATACAATAGTGTCTATAACGGTAACGTTAAACTAGGAAACCACAATAATACTAGACAACCTAGAAGGTAAGAAAATATGTACACATAACATATTTACATAATATCATTCCCCCTCAAGTTGGATCATGAATGTCACAAATGCCCAACTTGCCTAAAAGATGTTGAAATAACTGATGGCCAAGAGATTTGGTGAAGATATCCGCAAGTTGATTGTTGGAACGAATGTGGAGCGTTTTGATGGTCTTCTTTTGAACTTCATCTCGAACAACATGGCAATCCACCTCGATGTGTTTGGTACGCTCATGAAAAACGGGATTGGACGCAATATGTAGTGCAGCTTGATTGTCACACCATAGGTTGATAGGTTGATTATGGTCAACACCCAAGGATGATAGTAAAGATTTGATCCACTTGACTTCACACGTGGTTGATGCCATTGCTCTATACTCGGCTTCCGCGGATGATCGTGATACCGTACTTTGCTTCTTAGTTTTCCAGGAGATTGGAGACTTGTCAAGAAAATTAACAAATCCCGTTATAGACCGACGAGTTAAGGGACAAGAAGCATAGTCCGAATCACAATAAGCATTAATTTGAAAGGTACTAGTGTTTGATAATAAAATACCCTGACCTGGATTATTTTTCAAATACCGTAAGACCCGGAGCCCAGCATTCCAATGTTGGATCGTAGGACGTTGCAAAAATTGAGACAAAATATGGACCGAGTAGGTGAGGTCCGGTCGAGTTATGGTGAGATAAACCAGTCGGCCAACTAGTCGGCGATATTTATCCGGATCTGAGAATGCCGCAGATTCATCCCGTGCTAAAGCATGTCCTGGTTCGATGGGAAACGTAACCGGGCGAGATCCAATAGTACCTGTCTCAGATAGAATATCTAGAACGTATTTCTTTTGAGAAAGAACAAGACCATGAGGAGTGTGTAACTTCAATACCAAGAAAAAATCGTAATTTACCTAGATCTTTCATATGAAAACATGATTTGAGATATGTTTTGAAACGGGAAATAGCATGCGGATCATTACCTGTTATAATTAAATCGTCGACATAAATTAAAATATAGATACGAATACCTTTTCGGACATATGTAAAGAGAGAGTAGTCTGCTTTGGATTGCACAAAGCCGACAAGGCAAAGAGCTTGACTTAGTTTGTGAAACCAATTGCGAGGGGACTGTCGTAAGCCATATATGGACTTGTTGAGTTTGCACACTTTGTGTGGATCCCAGATTGTGAATCCCGGAGGTAGAGACATGTACACGTCCTCATTGAGATCCCCGTGTAGGAATGCGTTATGGACATCCATTTGGTGTAGTTCCCAACGTTGGCTTGAGGCAACTGCAAGGAATAATTTGACAGAAACAAGCTTAGCGACAGGAGCAAATGTTTCTGTATAATCAATACTCGGACGTTGTCGATTCCCTAACGCAACCAAACGTGCTTTATGCCGTACGATAGATCCGTCCGCATTGAGCTTTGTTTTATACACCCATCGACACCCAATAGTCTTTTGTCCTGGTGGAAGATTCACGAGAGTCCACGTATGATTCTTTTGAAGTGCATCAATCTCCAAGCGCATAGCTGCGCGCCATTTGGGTAAAACAAAGGCTTTCTTGTATGAAGTAGGTTCATGTGTGGAAAAAGAAGCCTTCATGTAGCAGAGATAGGAAGGAGATAGGTTAGTTGCTTGAAAATAATGAGAAATTGGATAAGTACACTTACCTGTAGGTGCCGAATGAAGCGAGACCGTAGGAGTAGACTGAATTGGTATTAAATTGTTACAATGAAAATCTTTCAGACGAGTACTAGGTATAGGTATACGGCTACTTCGGCGCAAGGGAAGTGTGGTTTCACGTAAATGGGAAGAGGATTCATAATGGGAATGAGAATTGTCTGCATTAGATAATGTGGTATCATTAGAAGATATTGTAGCAGTAGGAGAAATAAAATCAGTAGGTGAATGATTTGGATTATCAGAAGAGGAAGGAGATCGAGCCGGAATGGAAATAAATTCGTTTGGATTGGGAAGCGATCGATCCGGCGAAGCATCCTCAGAAGAAGGTAAGATATCCAGTATAGGCGGTATATTAGGTAACGAGATCACCAAATCGGAAGAGGGTATAGAGTTATTTTCTGAGGGAGAATCTGCAGGATCTGAGGACGGATTAGGAGCGAGATTATCGCGATGAATGTCGACAATATCATCGGCTAAACGAGAATCAGATCGGGATGGATTTGGGAGGTATGGAAAATTTCCATGTTGAGCAGTCATAGGAGATTGTCCTGCTGGTGCCGAATCAAATTTGGTAGGTGTAGTAGAATTAGGGTTTATTTTGGAAATAAAAATATTTTGGCCAAAATCGGATATATTAGATTGTGGATTTTCGGAAATAATGTCTTTTGAATCTGAAAAAGGAAAAATATTTTCATAAAAAATAACATCTCGAGATACAAAAATATTTTTAGTTTCTAGGTCAAATAATCGCCATCCTTTTTGATTAATCGGATATCCGATAAACACACATTTTCGAGACCTTTCGGAAAATTTATTTGAACGTTTTGGTAAGATTGACGCATAAGCTAAACATCCAAAAATGCGTAAATGTCGATAATCCGGTATTTTGTTAAAAAACATTTCGAAAGGAGATTTGCCCTCAAAGATTTTTGTTGGGGTACGATTGATCACATAACAAGCCGTTAAAACCGCATGTCCCCAAAATTCGATAGGTAAATGAGATTGAAAAATTAGTGCCCGTGCGACGTTTAAAATATGTCGATGTTTACGTTCAACACGGCCATTTTGTTGCGGAGTATAAGTACATGAGGTTTCATGAAGAATACCATAAGCGGAAAACACTTGACGAAGTTTGAAAAATTCCGAACCATTATCTGTTCTAACTCGTTTAATATGTTTATTAAATTGAGTTTGAATCATTTTAACAAAGTCTTGAAAAATGGTAAAAACTTCATTTTTGAATTTTAAAAGATAAACCCAAGTAATTCTTGAACAATCGTCGACAATAGTTAAAAAATATGAAGCGCCACATAAAGCCGGAATCCGATATGGACCCCAAAGATCACAATGAACAAGATCAAATATATTCTCGGAATGAGATAAACTTTTAGGGAAAGACGAGCGAGTCTGTTTTGCTCTATGACAAATATCACAAGGGGCAATTTTAGAGGAACGTAAAACAATATTATTCTCATCAAAATTTAAAAATTCAAACGACGGATGACCCAGACGTTTATGCCAAAGACTTGACATAGAGGACTTTGGGTCGACTCGGATAGCTGCGGAAATTGGAAATTGGAAATGTGAAATTTGAAAAGCGTAACCAATACACTTCATCCTTAGGTTCACCCGCTCCAATCAGCATCCGCGAAGCTAGGTCCTGAATCACACATAACTTCGATGTTAGAACAACTTTGCAATTAAAATCGTTAGTTAAACACACTAAAGAAATTAAATTACATTTTAATCCGGGAACATATAGAACATTATTAATTTGAAAATTTTGACTAAGAATAATAGTTCCAGCTTGAGTAGCTTTTTGTAACAAACCGTTAGGTAATTTAATAACATAGGTATTAACCATTTTTAACTCGGAAAATAGATTAACATTACCCGTCATATGAAAAGAGGCACCGCTATCTAAAATCCAAAAATTTGATTCAATAATACCTGACATTGACTCGTTTGACGTTGCATGAAATTGTTTAAATTTGTCCAGCAGGTCGGACCACTGTGCATCGGTAATTTCAGAACCAAGATTCAACCTATCTTGATTTGTAATTGGACCAGCCGCAACTGCCGACACTAAGCCAGCTTGGACAGCATTAGTGGAGGCTTGAAAATTTTGATTTTGTTTTGTTGGCTGAGCATTAAACGCAGTAGTGGACGTTGATGACGGAAGAGCAGCATTGAGTTCATCCCACATCCGACGGAGTCTTTCATAGTATAACGATACGGATTGACCTTGTTGCCGGCATTGACTGATATCCGCACGCAGCTTCAAGATCCGTGGTCTGTTACCTATGGAATAGCGTTGCTCCAATTCGATCCATAAGCCGCGAGCGGTTTCTAGATTTGACACCGTTGAGCGAACCGACGAATCTGTTGTTTGTAGAATCCAGCCCACTAACATCGAGTTGACAGGACCCCAATGTTGAAAATCAGAAGATGTCTCGTTTGGACATTTAATTGAACCATCAATGAATCCAAGCTTTCGTTTGGCTCGGAAAGCATTCATCAAATTCCTTTTCCATTCGGAAAAGTTCGTTTCTCCTTTGAGGATCACCGAAATAAGAGATATACCAGTATGATCCGAAGGATGTAGGTAATAAGGGTTGGTTGTTTCAAGAGCGACCATGCTCGAGTTTTGCGGAACGTGTTTTGATTGAGGATCGATTCAAGCCTGATACCATGTAAGAATATTATTTTTATAAAATGTATCTTATTGACTTGCTTTAATGAAAGGAGAATATAACATATAAATACAATAGTGTCTATAACGGTAACGTTAAACTAGGAAACCACAATAATACTAGACAACCTAGAAGGTAAGAAAATATGTACACATAACATATTTACATAATATCACTCTCCTTGTGTACACGTTGTATAATGTCGTTGTTGAATATCATTGTCATACTGTAGTTTTTAGTACCGAACCCACGTTCAATTTGTTAAAAAAAATGGTGTGGGCCACAATGTCCCTTTTGTAGAGCATCTAACATGGCTCAATTATCCATCTTCATCAAAGTCATCGACATGCAATTGGCTTCTGGATTTTTGATTCTCAAACCTCTCACTCAGAATCTTTGTCATGGCGACTGATCTTGGAATCTTCAAATTTCATGGCGTCGGAGTTCGTTATTTCAACTATAACAGTACTAATAGGAACGTCCGTACCTCTCTATACAAACTCCCAAGGCCTCCGAAGAACTTCCCTGCTACCTTTACCACCATCTCTACTGCCAACACGCCTTCAATTTCTACCCTAGAACTTGTTCGCGAATTCGATCCAACGATTCCAATAGAAGATGCTGATACGCCGCCTAGTTCATGGTACACCGATCCGTCTTTCTATTCGTTTGAGCTTGACCGTGTCTTCTATCGGGGATGGCAAGCAGTTGGTATTGTAAAATTCCCCTTTTTAGTTCATTTATTTTCTTTGATTCTTATCAGCTAGTTATCCAAATGAAAAGATTGTGCGTACTTGATGCAAAATTGGGCATAAATAAGAGTCATGTGATTACCTAGAAAGCTGAAAAATGTGAATGATGTGATTGCTTATTTCAATTTCTCGCTTTGGAAGTAGGCTCGACTTAGCTGCTATGCTGCAAGAACTGGACTGTAAGTGAACCTTTTTGAAAATTTCAATGAAGATTACTCTGCCTCCTTTAGACTGCCCTGGTTTGGTATGTTTGGTTAAGTAAAAGTTTAGACAGTCTTCTTTAGATGTTTTCCAGATTCAGTGAGTAAAATTGGAAAAGCTGAATTTCTTGTAATAGGCTAATAGCTGAGATATACTGTCACATCTTATGGATCAGTTAGACCTTGTCTGTTCTTTTCGAAGATTTTGTCCATTTTCTGCTGATTCACATTTGAAATCTGATCTGGCTTATTATTTTTCTGGATTTTTAGGATATGTTGATCAAGTTAAGGATGATCATGACTATTTCACTGGAAGGTGCTGATTCCCCGTTTCGTGTTTATGGTTCTCTTAAGGAGCATGTAAGAATACTGAGCTGTTATACTTTGGAGCTAAAGTCGAAGAAATTACTTGAACATATGCAGATTGGGAACTGTGGAGTATGTTGTTTGTCGGGATGGTGAAGGGAAACTTCATGCATTTCACAATGTTTGTCGGCATCATGCATCACTTCTTGCTGACGGGGCTGGTCACAAGTCATGCTTCGTATGCCCTTATCATGTGAGTTTGTACCTTACAGAATCAACTTCTTATGTTACTATTTTTGCCCCTTAAGTTGTGTAAGCTGCAGGAGAAAAGAACTAGATGATTACAAATACATCAGGAACGAACTATGTCTTGGCGATATATGCATTTTGTAGATCTTCTTTTGTTTAGTTTAGTTAATGCACTCTTGCTAACATCGCTAATCGGTAGCTCAATTTAGATTTATCAATCTGCCCATTTGATAACCGACCTGGTTGATCAAACTGCAGTTCAAGAGCTGCATAGATATAATACATTCCATTTTGACGAACATGCACACATGCATTTTCCACAAGATCTAGATATTGTCAATAGATATTTATTTAAGGCGTTGATTAGTAGATCATAACTAAAAATTTTGCATGCTCGATTTGATGAAGAAGCATGGAACCATGCGGGATAATTGTATCAAGGAGAATCATACCTCTTGTTTATTGCCATATTAGCTGAGATTTTATTCCTTATTGGAGAACCAGAAGAGTGTAAAGAAGATAGATTTTTCAACTCCGCAGGGATGGACATACGGCTTTGATGGAGCTCTTCTCAAGGCCACGAGGATAACAGATCCACAAAAACTTAACATTGATGTAGGTGGTAGTATTGTGTGCCTTCAATCATATTTTTTTTCATATACATTCATTTCTCTTTAAAGATGATGATGGTATTACGATGATCAGGAGTTCGGACTAATACCCATCAATGTGGCTATCTGGGGGCCATTTGTGGTTATTAATTTGGAGGAAGGAATCCCCATTCAATCAGAAACTGGTTTTGACAGTGTAGGAGGTCATTGGCTTGGTAGCTGCTCCAAGTTGCTGAGCGATAGTGCTGTTGACTCGACATTATCTTTTGTTTGCAGACGTGATTATACTATTGAATGTAACTGGAAGGTTTGTCTCACTGATACACAAAAGACTGATTTTGTTGCTGCTAAGCTTCCTTTCTTAGTCGAAAATCTGCACTCAAATGGGGCAAAACTTCTTTTTGTTATGGGTATTTTGGATCATTCCGTGGATCGGTACTTTCTATACAAGCGAGAAATTATCGCTTTTCGTGAGGTGTGATACGTGATATGAACTTGTGATGATGTGCATTCGCGTGAAATGTATATCCTTCTTTTTTCTTACAAATACAGGTCTACTGTGACAACTATTTAGATGGTGGCTATCATGTGCCTTATGCCCACAGAGGTCTAGCATCTGGCCTCAAATTTGAGACATACACAACCGAGGTATGTTTGGTACTTGACTAAAATTATAGCTGCATTTTATGGCATCAGCTTCTAATCAATTGTTTCAGAAAGAACTTATGGTCTGACTCACATTTTGCTCGTGAACAGATTTTTGAGAAAGTCAGCATCCAAAAATGTATATCAAGCATGGGAGCAGCTACAAATGGTGTAAATAGACTTGGATCTAAAGCAATATATGCTTTTGTTTATCCCAACTTCATGATTAACAGGTAGTTATTTCATGTGAAATGTTTAGCCTCTATCTTTGAAGCATTGACTCCAGATGTATGTTTGTTATCACTGAGAAGCTAACATTTGCCTTAAATTCATAGGTATGGTCCATGGATGGATACCAATTTAGTCATTCCATTGGGACCTAGGAAGTGCAAAGTAGTGTTTGACTATTTTCTTGATGCATCTTTGAAGGTAATTTTCTTCTCACTGCGATAAGGAAAAAAGTAGATCACAACCATGTCCAATTATGCATACATGTGAGGCTGAATGAGTGTTGAGTGCAGTGCACTAAGGTTTTGGTATGGTACTAGTTCTAGGCTTCTAGTTTACACCATAAAATGTGTTTAGCTTAGGCAAGCTAGTCAGTGTTATGGTGATGACATCTCTCGGTGGAGTATGAGGAGATGTATAATATTTTCAATATTTATTACTTTCTGAACTATATTGAGATCATATTACGAGAGTTGTGTGGCCAGGGGTATGTGAATCACTCTACCTTTGATTCTTTTTCCTCTTTGATAAATTGTTTGACTCAAATATGATATTCAAAAAACTCCTGCTGAAAAGATGACTAAGTTTCCTTCAGGGCCAAGATTTTTTGGTAACTCATGCTTGACTTTCTATATTCTGTTCCTTTTACACCAGTTGAGTGATTAGATTTTCATACATAAACCTCTAAAGCAATCAGGTTTCAGTGTTTTGCTAATTTGGTAGCTAATAACTACTGGAGATGGCTATGTCATACTTCCATTCAGAACCCACAATCCTAAAGTTGCATTTTTATCAGTTCTCACTATCTTTTTGCCCACCTTTTCAACTAGTGAGATTGGAATCCACGTAGCCTGATAGCAAAAGTTTCATTATCCTGGATATCCTTTTCATTGCCTACTTACCCCTGTTGTGAACTGTGGAAAATCTTCAAGAAAAAAGTTTTCTGCGTACTAAAACGTAGAATAATCCACAAATTTTTTCATGACTTAATCAAAGTTTCATTAAGTGTCCAAATTCAATTTCCCTCCAGCATGGACTTGCAATTCGAAGTTGAAATGGTATATCAGTTTATATATACACTTTATAACTGGAAAAACGTATTTTTAGGAGTGATGCATCATGCATGGACGTGTATTATTATTGTTCTCTGGGGTATAATTATGAGATTCTTGGACTCTCATCATGTTCTAACTTGTAGTGCTGATTGTTAGATGCTTACCCTGTTTTGAACTATGGAAAATCTCCAAGAAAAAAGTTCTCTATGAACTAAAAAGTTGAAAAATCCCCAAGTTTGTCATGACTTGATCAAAGTTTCATCAAGTGTTCACATACGAGCTTGTATGGCAGTCGATTTATATATATTTTTTCACAATTATAAACAGTTTATAAATGCAAAGATGTATTTTGTATGAGAATGATGCATGGACAATGTTCTAACTTGTTATGTTCATTGTTGGATGCACTCATTTCCTTTAGTGTTTCTTTTAATTTAAAGGCTCGTTTGGTTGTAACTCCGGAAACGGAAACGAATTCAATTCATATGTATACCCTTATTCACGAACAAGGAACGATTCCAATAAATTTCATGAACAAGGTACACATATGGTCGAGATTTATATGCATTATGTTTCCGTTTGCAGAGTTACAACCAAACGGGGGCTAAGTGTCTAAGTAGACAAATATACCATATGTTAGCGTGAGAGTGTTTTTTCACATCTGAAGTTATCTATGCTATTCTTCTTGTTATAGGATGACAAAGATTTCATCGAGAGGAGTCTAAAGGACAGCGAACAAGTACAGGTAATAGAAACATCCTCTAATCACTAATTCTGATACTAACTAAATTGGATCCTTATCAAATATCCTGTCAATGACACTTGCAGATAGAAGACATTGTGTTGTGTGAGAATGTACAGAAGGGTCTCGAGTCTCCAGCGTATAACTGTGGAAGGTATGCTGCTAATGTTGAGGAAGCCATGCACCATTTTCATTGTTTGCTCCATAAGAACTTGATGGAGTAGCTAGACTTTGTTCTTCCTGCCAACATGGGCTTTTCCTGCTTTGGTTTGTACATGTTTACTTGAACTAAGTTTACACTTGATGCAAATTGTGTAACTATTATGCTTCCTTCTGTAGTTCTGTCCCAGTATAAACTTCCCAAATTGGAAACAATCCAATTTAATAAAAAAAATGTCTAGGATTTTGAACTCTAGTAACATCCCTAATGTAACATTGACCAATACAAAAATGTCTACTATTTTGAACATACACCTCAAAGTTAGACTAGACCGTACGATGAGTAGTCCAGCTCGTAACGGTGAGAACGTCCAATCTTAACAATGTATTAACAATGTAAAACTCTAGTAGTTGGAGTTGATGGGAACGTCCGAGAATCATGAACTTATTAGAGTTGAAGCTAAAGTTTTAGTGGTTGAAACTTATTGGGTAGCCGAAATAGTTGGTAGTTGAAGCTAAAGTTTTAGTGGTTGAAACTTATTGGGTAGCCGAAATAGTTGGTAGTTGATTGAACGATCTTATTTGTATTGTAAGTTTGATATATGTTTGAGAAGATCAAGTTTATGGTAGTTCATGCATCTATAAAGTTACTAAAAAATATCATTTAAAGTTAATATTTCGTAGGTTGTGTTTACGATATATATTCAATAAAGTATTATAAGTCGGATCCTGTTTCATGTACCTTATGAAATAAGAAAAACTTAAACTTTTTATAAGCTAATATAAACTCTCGTATGTACCTTATGAAATAAGAAAAACTTAAACTTTTTATAAGCTAATATAAACTCTCGTAGGTTTGGGCTCTCAAAAATGTATGTTCTTCATAATTTTCATAAATTTGATACAGATTCAATAATAAGCTCTTAAAAATGGATTTTCAAACGCGCCCGAACAAACACAAGACTCTAGTAACAGGAGAAATTAGCCGACTAAAGTCATAAAAGTTAATCAAAATATTATAAATACGAATTTTATCTTCTAGAAGATTCCCAAATTTCTTTGATAATGTATAGTCTTTGAGTGAAAAATCACATTCTAAGAAGACCAACCCTACATTTGCAATATAGTAACATGTAGACAAAGCTTTGTGACCTTGTCCTCTAAGTGAAGTCATGTAGACATTAAACTTCCATGAAAGTAATGCAGCATCTCTTCTTCTCCAGACAAAGAATAACCCCATCACCCATTGGCATGACCCCATACATAGCTTTTGATTCTTATACCTCAAATTCAATGGTGACACCAAACCCATACTCTCTAAAAGTCACCAAAAGGGTACGTACTTGATTCTGATTCTACACGCTAAGTGTTGAGCATTCAACAAGTTCTTACCTCTTTTAAAATGCCTTATATAAACACTTATCCTAATCTAACTTTAGTTTAACTGGATTCATTTCAAAAGCTCTTTGCTTTTCCCACTTTATTTTGAAGATGTTTGTGCGATTAGGTAGCCGAATCGGTTTATATTTGATTCGTTTAGAAAGTAAATAAGCAGGGTCAAGGAATTCTCAAGATGGATCCAAATAACTCGTCGAATATAACAATCCTACAATATTATTCTAGTGGAACGAGTCGAGTTTTTGCATACTTAAGTTTGGCTTGTTTAGTTGAGCTTAAATTATAACAAATTTTTAAAATGTGTTTTCAAATTAACACGTTTATAAAGTGAACGAGCTCGAACCAAACCTAAATAACTCGTCTCGTATAAAAACTACTTTTAGGATAGTTATGGATTTTTCCTATTCAATTTCCCCCTTATATATTAGGGGTTTTTTATCCTAAATTTATTAGATATAGATGAAATTGTTAATTTATCTTTTATATTCGCGGGTTTAAGACGTGGAGAGGAAGTACGATAAGTGTACACAAAGCCTACAAAGGTCCATCCTAAAACCATAAGTACTTATATCCTAAAACCATAAGTACGACAATAGGAGAAGTTATAGGACTTATATGCTAGGTTCACGTAGTATCATATTGTCGATCCGAGACATTTTCACACATTTCACCATAAATGTTAGGTTACAATTATGTTCGGACGTCCGATGAACGCCATGTCGTACCTGATTTGGTCCTCTATAGTGTCTAATCTAGATTCTTCGTGTCTTACTTTAGCCTACTTGAATCTTAAATCTTCTATGTACGTTAGTACGTACCTAGTCGGTAAACAAATTAAGTTACGTCGGGTTTTTCTACGAATGAGAGGTCGGCAAGTGAAGTGATAGATTCATTACCATGAAAAGATATGACCAAAAACATTAAAATAAAAAAATATATGTTAATTTAAGCTCTTATTTACAAGTTTAGATATATGAAGCTATCCACGTCAAAAAGTTTCACGTAACACGTTGAATTCTAAGTGCGATATTATAGGCAAGCCGGTCATAAAAAAAACGTTATCATTTTCAATTAATGTTAATAAATTTAAAATGCTATATATGATTATTTTTCAATTTGTAATCATTATCGATTTATTTTCTACTCCAAATGAAACTAAATAATTTTTTATTCTAGAAATATATTATTGAATATGATGTTCCAACAAAATCATCTTTTAGTATTTTTAAAAATCATATTTTACAAATTACTATAAATGAAATCACAGGAATATATCAATTTTATTAAATGGTGAATCACATTTTATGTTTGAACATTCAATATTTTGGCCGAAATGTACTTATTATACTTAATTTATGTATAAACTTTGGAATAATTAGTTTTTTTTTAAAATGATATAGTGATTAACTAGAAGTGTGTTTCAATTATTATTTCTATATATATATTAATAACAAACTATAGTAAATATATTTTGAAAATTAGTGTAATAGATTAGGAGATCAGGTGTGGCGGTACAAAGTGTTGTCAGTATAACATGTTTCAACTTTAATTTTTAGAAAAAATTCACCTTTTCAAAAAAAAATTATCTAATAAATCTGTTTTTTTGTCATTTTTTCATTTTACATTTCATTCAAACTTTTTAATTAGTTAGTTTAAATTTTATTGTTTAATGGTTCATCATTTTCTAACTCATACCATTAAAATTTTAAAAAAAATTATTCCAGTTTTGTTGAAAAAAATTCTAACGTACACTTTTTCGTTCAAGATTTTTTTTTACAATTTTTTACGTAAGTTCCAAAAAATAATGGATGTACTAATAATATAAAATATTTGAACTAATAAATAACTTATAACAAAATATTTTTGATAACCATAACTATAAAAACTTAAATTTTTATAATATTAGTTTAAATTTTGAGTACCATTAGTTCGAATATTGTGTTTTATTGGTTTGAATATTGCGTTATATTAGTTTAAACATGTACATGTATAAAATGCATAAAAACATAACTAATAATTTAATAAAACATTATATGAATTGAACTAGCTACAAAAAGTATCAGAACTGATATTATAAAAAAAAAAATTGAGCAAATTGAGCTAAATTATGAACTGAAATAATAAACGTTTTACAATTTTCTCAATAAAAATACAAAAATATCATTACGTCGATTTTAAAAACAGATTTCAAAAGGATAAATTATCCCACAAAAATTACAAAACTATCACCCTCCTTTCAGTCGAGTCACTTCGTACCGCACATTTACTGAATCATTTAATGACGTGATTGAATATAGACAATTAAATCAAATAAATTAACGAATGGCTTATCACAAAACCCACAAAACCCTTCTTACATGAACCATTCCCAAAAAATTATCGAAAATTATAGTAAAAGATGTACGATGGTTTAATTCAACGAAATATATTTGATGAGTTGATTTGGTCTATAATGATTTATAATAAGGTGGCATGTTTGAATAACATACTATATTGCCGACATTAAACTTGGATCGTAATTATAAAGACAGATAAACATAGTAATCAAATATGTAAAGGAGTATTAATTGCTTCCAAGTTTTGCTTTGAATTTGTGCAAAGTCACACGCGGCATCACTCCACCTTGTACACCGCTTAAACACGTGATCCCAACATGCCTTCATTTAGGGTCATCAAAAATATCCATTCAATTAATCCCAAAATTTGAACCAAAAAATTAGAATCCAAAAAGTTAGAATCGGATATGAATCGGGATTTTGAGAATAAAGTCGAATCGGATATATTCGATTGATATAAGATGATACTAAACGTTACTGATATTCTTATGCTCTCGAATCAGATTCGGATCACACTTTTATAAAAATTGTTAGATATCTTATGCTTTGGATCGAATATCTGGATATGCACAATCATATCTTCATTGACGTTGAAATCACTGGCTTATTAGAGCTGAAGTTGAAACTTCTTGGTTGTCCAAGACTCCAATGTGAAGGTTATTGAATTGAAATCGATAACGGGTGGACGAGCTTTTTCTTAATGAATCTATTGGATGTTTGGAAAAACGAAACATATAGAACCTAAGTGTAAGTATAAACAAAAAAAATTTACTTTATATATTAAATATAAATTTTTATAAGTTTATACTTATAATATATAATTTGATAAATTACGATAATTTTTATAAACTTTCTCCATATAACTTAATATAATACTAAAATTTTAAGTTACTATAACCAAACATAAACTTTCATAGATTTTGACTCGAACACTCATTTCACAAGTTATGTTTTTCCATAAATTTTGTTAGCTTGATAAACTCTCCCAAGCTTGGAAAAAGAGCTTACAAACGCCCCAATACATATATTGAAGCTCTACACTATCATTTATATAAACATTTTATTGCTTACAATGATGAAATGCATATAATTAAACTATACTAAAATAAGATTTTTTAAGATAGTGTGGGCCTCGTATGGAGTGGGTTAGTATTAGTAATATAAGGGTAACGGGTTAGTTAAATTTAAATCGTGTTTTATTTTTAAATTTGAAAAAATCTAAAATCTTTTATAATTGTTCTATCTCAATTTCCAACCTAAATCTTAAAATAATACCTACTCATCCCATATTCTTGTATGAAAAATTGTGAAAACGGTTCGACCGTTAGCATTCCTACAAGCTGATGATTCATGGATAGGAGAGCATAACGATTTGGTTCAAACCGTATTGGCCAATTTTTTTCTCCGGTTCAAAATCGGACAAGACACTATACATGGTTTTTTCAAATATATATATAAACGGTCCGGATTGGATCAGATCAGACAAAGACTACCAAGATCATACCATATTTTTTGATCCGGTTTAACTATGTATGACCCTACTTTGTTGTAAGGGTGAGCAAAAATATCCGATCCGACTAATCTGATCCGCTAATCCGAAGATCCGATCAAGATCGGGGTTTAGAGGAAAAGGTCGGATCGGATCAGATATATCCGACTAGTCTACGAATAAATGTCCATATCGGATCGGATCTTCGGATCGGGTATCCAACCGGATAAAACTGTCGGATATCCAAGTGCTCTCGGATCGGACTTTTTAAAGTTTGTCGGATCGGATATCCGAAAATGCTCACCCCTACTTTATTGTGCGGTAGGTGAAAATTACATTATCTCATGTCGATAATATATAAACCCTATAATATATTATATAAAATCGATTTACTACTATACATAGTATTGACCCATCACATGCATTATTCTTGCAAAATCTTACTTGAATTATAAGTGTAAATAATGCATATGGTTAGGCAATTATGTTAGTTTCATTTAGAATGCAATAATGTTAGGCAACTTTGATAGACGAAGCAACCTTCTTCGTACCCTACATGTTCATGTTATTTGATTCTTACATACGTCAATACGCCTTAGTCTTTATGATGTTCACAATTCCACATGGCTTTAATGGAGAAAGTTAGTATAAAAATGAGAAAATACTCAAATAATGCAATTGTGACATGAAGCAAAGATAAGTCTACCTTTAATTTATCTATAAATATGGACCCTGAGTTTATAAACAAAAATAGATTTTCATACTTTATAAAAAGTATTTAATAAAATCTTCCGTTTTTATATTCTATAAATAAAAATTTGAAGCAGAATTTTCATAAACAATGTACATAGATTTAAAATCCAATTTCATTCTGTTTTATTTTCGAAGTTATAACAAAGTGGGGATAAATGGTAAGTGGTGACAAAAACTTATACCAAACACATCCTCGTCCATATGTCTAACGTAATTTTGATGCTACATCGTATTTAGAAACGTATAAACGTAGAGAGTTGCTTATAATATTATACTTGAAAATTTTTATGATGAAGTTCATCAATTATATATCTTATGGTTTACCAGTCTTCTTTTGTTAAAGCTCGACCGTCAACACTTATTAAAAATAATATAAAATTTAAAAGGTAATTTTGGAATGTTGTCCTGCGCCTTTAGATTATTCTCAATTATTTTTTAATTATATTTATTTTATTCTTTTTAGAAATAAATTTTTTTATTTTTTCTATTGTACTCTTCAACTATATATAAGTTAACTTTTATTAATATTTTGAAAAATTAAAGTTAAGTTACTTGTCCTTAGTTGACTTTTATTAACATTTAAAAAAAGAAAAATTATTTAATTCATAAAATTTACCGGAATGAGAGAAAATTATATTTAAAAAATTATAAATTTCAAAAATAATATTTAAAACTAAAAAAATTTATTAAATATATAATTTTAAAAATTCTGAAGTGCATAAATATTGTCCAAAGTTTATATATATATATATATATATATATATATATATATATATATATATATATATAATGACAACTTTCACATTGAGGAGATTTTATTAGAAGATTGAACTATATAATAATTAACACAAAAATCGGTAAAACCCTAAATATTGGCCCAAACAACGGTTTAATGAACTCTGGGAGGTGTGACAATTTAAACATAATTGAATCATATTTGTTTTTTGTTTCAAGTAAGTACTCGAAATTGATTGACATAAGTGATCCCCTTAATTACGCTAAAATGATAAGATATTTGAATTTTTTGAGGTGGCAAATTTTATTAATAGTGAAGCAATGAAGGCAGAAATTTCGCGGAAGTTTCGAGAAGAAACAGCACCGAACAGCTGACGACTAAAATTGAACACCTAAAGCCCACAAATTGCTCTTTATCAATTATATTCCTCTTTCTGGGCATAAAATAATGCATGAAATTACGTAATATGATAAACCATATATAGACAGAATGGAGTTCAATGATTTTTTTTTATATTTATTTAAGTCGCACTCGATGTAATTTGCAGCTACTGTTATTTTTTCTTATATAAGTTCGGGTTTCATCCTAAAATCAATTGACAATAGAAGGAGTAGTCCAAATATTTTTATGATATTATTTCTCTACATATCAACACTTACTTCCCCTCAAGTGTTAACTACTTAAACTAGTTAACACTTGACACATTTTTCTTTTTTCTTTCGACGGGTTTCACATCTCATTCTCTTTTAACTAATCCCCGAAGTTAAGAAATCGGACCTGCTCTGATACCATGTTACATTTTTTTATATCCGTCCCGTGACCAAATGACGGTGAACCACATATACAAGCACGCAGAGTTCCATCTTAAAACCAATTGACAATAAGAAGAGTGACCCAGATAATTATATAGTAGGTTCACTTGATTGCGTTTTATCGACATCTACCAAAAGTAACTTTAGCGGCTGATGATGCTAATAAACAATTTTATGAAGTGATTATGTGTACTAATCTAAGCAACGGTTGGGGATTACGCCTGTCACGCTGTAGTTTAGTGTAGTATATGAGTTATGATGATGTATGTGTGTGATGATTAAGACTAATTTATAAGTTATTTTCATCTTTAAGTACGTTTGTTGTTAGCGATCTATTCGATTGTTTATTTTAATAAAAAAGATAGTCGGTAGGAATAATAATTAAAGTTTAAACTTATTAGTAAAAATTCGTTTGAAAAATATTAGCGTATTAAAGTTGAGGTCGAAACTTATTTGAAGCTGAAATTATATAAAAAGTTTAATTTTTTTTTATATTTTTTAGGGGATTAAATTATGGAGTGGTAAAAATAATTCTATTAATTTCGTTTGATGACTGAATGAAGAAGATAAATGATTAAATTATTAAGATTAAGGAAATTAGATTATAAATTTTGTTAAATTTTGGTTATAAGGATTGTTGAAGCTTATTATTAATCTTTTATTTTACCTTTTTTTAATCTCTTTCTTAATTTTAACTATAATTATATTCATTCTCCAAGTGTTCATTTCATTTATATTCTTACTCAGTTTCTTAATTGTTCATCTAAATAATTTTCTTCATAGTTTGTTTATCTACAAAAATTTACACTACCAAATGGACACTTAATGAATTTTTTGGGAGAAAAAAATCATTGAAACTGCCGTAAATGTAAAATTACGAAAAAAAACTTACACATTTAGTTAGTCAATTCAGCCCAAAACAAATACATGCATAAACCAATGCTAACACAATTTTCAATAAAACACTTTATTAAATACTTCAATTTTTAATTTTATATTTCAATTTTTCGAACTTTTTTTTCCTAGGCCATCAACAAGTTTTTTTTTTACGGTTGTCAATACTGATTGACAATGAGAAAACCTTATGAGAAAATGTGAACAATACATTTTACACTTGCTAACGAAAAAATTATAAAAATTATGCTTGTTGACAATCTATTTTTTTTATCAACAGTATTATTAATCCAATAAATATCCCGCATAATTCAGCAGCCAAACTAAATTTTTTACCCCCACTCCTATATTGAATCATATAAAGGGTGATGTGAAATTGAGTAATAAATTTACACCTTTGACATTTAATTCTTTTAGTTTTTGAGATTTTCTAAATTCCAAGCAAATTCTATTTAATCCCAACCCCTTATTTATTTATGGATTTTTCCTCTTGATATCATTAAAGTTTGGACTTTTTCTCTTAATATCCATTAAGTTTTAAAATTACTCTTGGTGCCCTCAAGATTCTATTTGTTTTTTTCTTTATACCCATTCTTAATATATTACATTAAAATTCATTAAAAATAATTTAAAAATAGAAAAATAAATTTAAAATAGATTATGTCCTCTTGGTGCCCTCAAGATTCTATTCGTGCTATACGTACCAGGGTACGGCTACGCGTTGTGTAGGCGTAGTAGGGTAAATTTTTATTTTTTTACCTTACTACGGCTACGCACGTAACCGTAGTCATTTTTTCTTAGTTTTTCATCGGATTTTTTTGATATGACCGACTACGCATACACCAGGCGTAGTCATAGTTCTACTACGCCTATGCATGACATATGTGTAGTATGGCTACGTACCCGCCATGCGTAGTTGTAACCTTTTTCCTTTACTTTTTTTTAAACGAAATGAGCTTGTTGCTACGGCTACGCATGACGTAGGCGTAGTTAACCTATACATAACATGTTTTGGGCTATTAGCAACATAAATACTTTTAAAACACAAAATATTATTATCAAAGATATTAAGAATATATCTTCCGCGTTGTACTAAATAAGATGCTCTAATTCAATAAAATAAGATTAATGCTCCTTGTCACAAGAAAAAAAACACTATGAGATTCCAATCTTAGTAATATCATGAAATTGATTTGGCACATATATGATTTATGTAAAATAAAGTTTAATTGTTCAAATAATGAAATATATAAGGATTACCACATGATTAATACAAACCCAAAGTGTTAAAATTAATCAATGATTTTTTTAATAAATTAAATTCCTATAAAAAATAATTCTCAACAAATTCCGGGAGTTACAAACTGTAATAACAAACAATTAGAAGGCCGTGTTTTTTTCTCACCCAAAAAGTGGAAATGTGTTAACAAAAAGAAGAAATCCGTTCACAAAGAAAAAGTGAAAATGAATTTCTTTTAGTAGCGGAGTAGAAAATTTTGCTGCAGATTAAACTCGATATATATATTCAGAGTCGGCAAAAAAAGCCACATATATTCTCATTGGTAATGTTAATTGCAAGAACTGGACGGTGCCTTTGTTCATTGGAAAGAGGGAGAAACTGAAAGATCACGCCTTCTTGTATGTTTGTTTTTACTGAAATCTTTCTCTGTCGGTTTCTTGATTTTTGATTTTGTGTTTTGAAGAAAGAAATCTCAATGCGAGTTGCTTTCATGGCTGTTGAATCTATGTAGTTTGCGACCGGTTACGAGTAGTTGCTGTGTGTGGAAGGAAATTTCGAAGAAGCTTCAAGAACGTATGTTGTAAGTGGTGACTTAGACGGTGTCATCTCTCCTGCGAATCAATGGACGACCTCAAGGGATCCCCTTACCGCCGTGGCTTCGATGTCGAGGGCGGTAGACGTCCCGGCTCATTTTCCGACGACGAAGAAGATGTTTCCGATCCGTTTAACATCACTAGCACTAAGAATGCCTCCATTGAGCGTCTCAAGCGTTGGAGGGTAATTTAACTTTTCGTAGCTTTTTACGCTGTTTTTACTTGCTATTTTTGGATTTTTGGTTCGATTTTTCATTTTTCGGTGAGTTAAGAGTTGGAACTAAGGGATGTTAAATGGATGCTTTAGTCTGGCCGGTGACCTAAATGTCCGATTTGTAACGATGAAAATGAATTTGTCCGGTGAGATGCCACGAGCTTAGTCGATCCGGCATTCTAGGTTATTTCGGATGTCTTTCTTACACTAAGTTTTTTATTTGGGAAAGTTTGTCCAGGATTCAAATGCTTGGTTACCAGGGCATTTAATTATTGGTACTTGATACTTGTGAACGGTTTTAAAGCAACGAGTCTCTGACGGATGCTGTTTGAGATTGCTGGTGGTTCATAGGTTTGGCTGGATAGCTGGATTTAACCTGGAAATCAGGTTATGGAGAGTATTTTCTTCTCGAACACTAACTTTGAGAAGTATGTCGGATATTGGCCTTTTCGGACAAGTATGACCTCTTGGTACTTGATACTTGTGAGACTCGTTTGAAGCAACGAGTCTTTGACGGATGTTGTTCGAGCTTGCTGGAGGTTCATAGGTTTGGCTGGATAGCTGGATTTAACCTGGAAATCAGGTTATGGAGAGTATTTTCTTGTCCAACACTAACTTTCAGAAGTATGTCGGAGATTGGCCTTTTCGGACACTTATGACCTCTTGGTACTTGATACTTGTGAGACTCATTTGAAGCAACGAGTCTCTGACGGATGTTGTTTGAGATTGCTGGAGGTTCATAGGTTTGGCTGGATAGCTGGATTTAACCTGGAAATCAGTTTATGGAGAGTATTTTCTTATCCAACACTTACTTTGAGAAGTATGTCGGAGATTAGCCTTTTCGGACACATATGAACTCTTGGTACTTGATACTTGTGAGACTTGTTTGAAGCAACGAGTCTCTGACAGATGTTTTTTGAGAATGCTGGATGTTCAGAGCTTTGGCTGGATAGCTGGATTTAACCTGGAGATCCGGTTATGGAGAGTATTTTCTTCTCTAACACTAAGTTTGAGAAGTATGTCGGAGATTGGCCATTTCGGACACTAATGAGTGTATGACCTTTTGGGAACTGCAATGTTCGGCAATGTTGGTGTGTTTTTACATGATTCTAGAACTTGTTTTTCTAGCACCAAGTTTGAGAAGTGGTGTATACATGTTGTGTTTTTTCAAACCCACGAGACAATATGGCCTTTTGGGGGTTTTGCTGTTCGGCATTCCTAAGTGTTTTTATATGGTTACTAAATGTGGAAACTTGCTTCTGCAACAAGTTTGAGAAGTGGGGTTGGATGTTGGCCTTTTCTAATCCATGGTATAGAATATGACCTTTAGGACTTGTGTTTTGCCGCAATGCTGGAGTGTTTTTATACGATTACTAAAATTGTTTCTCCAAAACCAAAGTTTGGGAGGCTGTGGTGTATGTTACCCCTTTTCTTTCACATGGTGGATACGACCTTTTCGGAATTGTGTTCAGCAATGTTGGAGTGTTTTTATAGGATTGTTAAACTTGCTTGTTCAACACATAAGTTTGAGAAGCCGTATTGTATGTTGCCCTTGTTCACAGCAGAGAACATAGCCGTTTGGCAATGATGTAGTATTTAAAATGAACTTTCTTTGTATACGTTGGCATTGTTCTATTTATTTGAACTAGATAAATCGCAGTAATTTCTAAAGAGTAGGATACACACCTCCAAGTACTCATAACACAGTTCGTTGAAAATATTTTGTGTTTGGATTTCAGACAGAGGGAAGAGTGGGCATTTGTTGGTAGTTCTTTTGTGTGAACATTATGGTTACTGGTATGTAAAATGGTATCGTCTGATTTTAGTTGAAGGGCATTTGCTGGTCAATATGATACTGGAGATGAGAGAATGATAGAAATAATATGAAGCAATGGGTGTCAGTCACTCGGAGACCCTTAAAACCTAGATAATTGTCCCTGCTTTTTTTTGATGTTTCTAGTGGACTGAAGTTTTTGGTGGTTGGGAAAATTAGATGGTAGATTGGATGATTTTCCTACTTGTGCAACCAGGGTTCTGTAGAATTCATGCACCAAGCAGATTACTTCATCATTTTCTGCTTTGATAGCATTTTTAGTGCAAATTTTATTTTTATTGGTCTCCAGTTTGCAAATTATTTGGTTATTGCTTGTTGCAGCAAGCTGCACTTGTATTAAATGCCTCTCGTCGGTTTCGCTACACCTTGGACTTGAAGAAAGAAGAAGAGAAGAAACAAACGATAAGGAAGATCAGGACGCATGCTCAAGTGATACGAGTATGTTATGTTGGATATTTTTTTGAATATTGCATTAACAATTATATTTGGTGGATTACACTATATTATCGGAACGCTCTTTGTTTCTTAGGCCGCATACCTTTTCAAGGAAGCTGGAGAAAAGGCACCTGGTAATTTGTTTATGAACTGGTTACTGGATGTCCTGCTTCTTTTATCAAGAGCTTAAACCAAGTTTGTGATTGCTTTTCCAAAATTTAAACCGGTTCTTATTCTCTGATCCTATCACGGAATTTGTGTAAATTGTTTTTGTTCATTTGAGCAATATCCTGAAGACAGTAAAAGCACAATGTTTATTTATAAATTAGTTCTACCTGTAGGGACTTAATGGTCTTAAATATCATTTATTTTTGCTATTCTCAGCAACACCGAGTGTCCCATCGGAACATGTTAGCGATTATGCAGTTGGACAAGATGAACTTGTTTCAATGTCGAGGGAGCATGATTTTTCAGTTCTACAACAATATGGAGGGGTATGTCCAAACTTATAGCATTTGTTGCTCAAATGATGGATTTTTGGTATATTGCTTAACTTTGCATATTCTTAGACCATATTATTTCTGTTTGTGTTAGGCTTCTGGACTAGCACAGAAACTGAAGACAAATGTAGAAAAAGGAATTCCTGGTGACGATGATGACATATTTAAACGGAAAAATATATATGGATCAAACACATATCCCCGGAAGAAAGGACGAAGTTTTTGGGTTCGTTTTTGCTAACCATTTTCAGGACGGTTCGTTTGATTGTACATTCTGACAAATCTGCTGGTTTTCTTGTATATATTGTAATTGTTTATTTGCAGAGATTCCTCTGGGAAGCTTGGCAAGATTTAACCCTAATTATATTGATGGTAGCGGCAGCAGCTTCCTTGGCTTTGGGCATCAAATCAGAGGTTGGCTTAATAAAGCAGATTTTATTAAATCAAATATTGTATTCTTGGGTAGTAGTGTTACAGAGGTCTCCTTGCATTAGCACTAGTTAGCTTGTTACTACTATGCTGTCAAGGCATGAACTCTCGTTTCTGTTGTTGATGCATTATTCCTTTTTCAGGGTATAAAAGAAGGATGGTATGATGGGGGAAGCATTGCCTTTGCCGTCATACTTGTGATCGTCGTTACAGGTATGAAGATCACGATAAGCAAGTTAGGGTTCATTCTTGGAATTCTTTTATCCCAAAGATTGTGGTAATGAAATCTATGTCATGGAGAGAAAATGGGTGTGATTGTACTTCTTTCGTGCAAGTAGATTTAGGTAGTTTACATATATACGCAGTATGTTTTTTGAATTTATCCCATCGTACTTTGACAAACCACCCAAATGTTGTGCCCCTTCTGTTATTAATGATAACTATTGTGCTAATATGTAGCATAACACATTCTACATTGTTTCAAGTTGTAAGCATTGCTCTTTCTCTTTGACAAATCTCCTAAATGTTTGTATTTCATACATCATATATAATGGGGCATCAACCATTGGCTTTTCTACTTGTAGATGTAGTCTATGTGACTCGTATTTATCTTTGATATGGATGATTCCACCTCAAAACTTGGGTATCTAATCTCTGTACTTTGTTCTCAGCTGTAAGTGATTATCGACAGTCGCTCCAGTTTCAAAGTCTAAATGATGAGAAGCGTAACATACACTTAGAGGTGTGTATACTTGAGCTCGATAGGTTCTCAGTGCTCTTGTGATACTCTTCCTTACATATAAAGCTCGGAATTGAGAATTTTGATTTTGCAGGTTATTAGAGGTGGTAGACGGGTCGAGGTGTCAATATTTGATATTGTTGTTGGTGATGTCATACCTCTAAAGATAGGGGATCAGGTGTATATTCTCTCCCCCCTGGATCAGTGTTCAACATATATGTCTGCATTTTGCTGACCTGAAAGGTGCTTGTTTATTAGGTTCCTGCTGATGGAATTCTGATAGCTGGCCAGTCACTTGCAATTGATGAATCAAGCATGACTGGGGAGAGCAAAATTGTAAGCTTTTGCATACGAGCTACTTTATTTTCGGTACATTCGTTATTAGAAATTGTACATGCATGGGAAGTATTCTGGTTCTCTCCTTTCAATTTCCCTATTTCTGGAGGATGTGTTTTTTTTTCTCTTCCTATTCTCCATTTATATCTTAACATACTTTTTTTTTTGACCGGATTGATTGAATTAGTGAACTTACTGGTTGCTTGGTTGGGGTGGTTCAGGTTACAAAAGATTCAAAGCAACCGTTCTTGATGTCTGGTTGTAAGGTGGCGGATGGTTATGGAACAATGCTGGTGAGTCTGCCTCAGGAACTTCATTTAATTAAAAAAGACTAGTTGAGCTTTATCCTCTCTCTTGGGGGTCTTTTGGTATCCATATCTGATGAGGATACTAGATATTGATTTCGGCATCAAGATATGGGTATAAGATTGATACTTGATATCTTTGTTTGGTATGTCGTAGGATGTCATTGTGATATCAGATATCAAACCCTAAATTCTACCAAAAAAATAAGACAACAATGCGTGGGATAGGACTATAGGAGCAATGAGCGGAGTTGTGATATCTTGATCCCAATAAACTGGTTTATCAGTTAGTTGAGAAAGTGACATTTTGAAATAAAAAGGCATCAGTTTGATATCCGATTTTAGATTAACCAAATATTAGTTATGGGATATCTCATATATGTATATACCAAACAAGCCCTTAGTTCTGGTAAAATAAGCATTTTGTATTGATGAAGATATGATCCTCCTTTTGGGAGCCTCATGATGCTGTTTTAGTATTGCATTATAGTTATTGGATCTTAAGGTGATTTCAGAAAATATAGCGTAACCTAACAAGTTTTATGATGCCTCTCAATACCATCTGATATCCAATCAAGATCTAAATATAATTTGATAGGAGAAAGTGACAACTAATTATGCCTTCTAGATTCTACTGTTTCTTTTGCTCTAATGCAAGTAGCTATAGTTGGCTTTATAATGTATCACTTGGGCTAGTGTGAAGTTCTGCTTCAATTTCATTGTTTATTCTCTATATTTCCTTGTTTAATGAATTTGATGCAAGTCTACTTCCTGCTAAGTCTTTTTTTCTTGGATTGTATTCTTTGTAGGTAACAAGTGTGGGCATAAACACTGAGTGGGGTTTACTTATGGCTAGCATCTCAGAAGACACTGGTGAAGAAACTCCTCTACAGGTCTCTTTTATGAAACCCCAAAAAATTTATACGCTATTTTCTACTTGTGTATCTCTCCTTTTATGAATGTTTTCGTATATATATATATATATATATATATATATATGTATATATATATATATATATATATATATATCTTCTAACTCAGTTACACTATCGTTAACCATGTGGCCATGTGAATAACAGGTCCGACTGAATGGACTTGCAACTTTTATTGGTATAGTTGGGTTGTCAGTGGCGTTTGTTGTCTTAGTAGTTCTTCTGGCAAGGTGTGCTCGTCCTCTCCGGTGTTGTTCTTCGGCCTTGTGGCTGTCATATTTTATGATCTTAATGGCATCTTTTGCTTTAACTTCAGGTATTTTAGCGGTCATACCTACAACTCCGATGGAAGTGCCCAATTTAAGGCAGGGCACACTAAGTTCAGCCGTGCAATAGATGGAGCTATCAAGATTGTCACAATTGCTGTATGTGCTATCTTATACAGACTTGTTTATTTTTAGTTATTGAGGTGGTTGTGAGTCTTCTGATTGGGCTACTTCATTACAGGTGACGATTGTTGTTGTTGCTGTTCCTGAAGGTCTTCCCTTAGCTGTTACTTTGACGTAAGTTTTTTATTTGTTTTCGGATTTGAGCATTATTATCATTGATTTGGATATCAATTAAGTTGGTTTATTGACTTTTTTTTTATGATCGCCCAATAATATATGTATCATTTCTGAAGGATAGGAGAGTTGTACTCGGGAATTAGGGGTGTATAATTGTTCTGTGGTTGATTATGTAAGGAGCACTATAATGAAGTCTACTGAAGGGAATATTTTTCTATATATGTATGGAAAGTATGTAGGAGATCCTGACCAAAAATAGGAAAATAGCATTTAACAGGATAGCAACTTGAATGACAAAAACTGGTGATATGAAACTCTACTATCCAGGAGATTCTACAGACATGCCAAAAGTTGAAAGTCAAAATAAGCTTGAGAGCCTATACTCTAGTTATTTGGTTGGGCTTTGATGCCCAGTCTGCTCCTGGAACTCATCTGCTGGGATGTATTTAAATGTACAGGGTTTGAAGCAATAAATTTGAACAGTTTAACCTTTTCCGTTGGACATAGTATCGAGTGAATTTTGGTGTTTGTTATTGCCTTCTGTTTTCTTTGAGTCTTAGTCTTGCTTTCTGTAAATAACTACTACTGCTCTTCATAAAGCCATGATCATTGTTGTCATTGCCATCATCATCATTGCCATTTGTATTTTGTTGCTATTCATATTGTACTATTTTTTGCCGGTGCAGCCTAGCGTATTCAATGAGAAAAATGATGAGAGACAAAGCTTTGGTTTGTACTTATGTTATCTTATCTCCTACTGCTTTAAAATCTTGTATTATCTGTTAGGGAATTTGAGGATTATTTATGAATGCAGGTAAGGAGGTTATCTGCTTGTGAAACCATGGGCTCAGCTACTACAATTTGTAGTGACAAGACCGGAACACTGACCCTCAATCAGGTAAAATTTATTTAGGTCGCGAATTATCAAGTATCTCACTTGGAATACAAATCTTCATGCTGCATTTTTCTATCTTATTGCTTTTGCTCACATTTGCATTGTCTATACCTGCAATGGGGATCTCTTTCTGAACTTCTTTTGCAGATGACTGTTGTTGAGGCTTATGCTAATGGGAAGAAAGTGGATCCCCCAAATGATGGTTCACTGTTGTCTTCTTCTTTGTACTCACTTCTTATTGAAGGTCTTGCTCAGAATACGACGGGTAGTGTTTTTGTGCCTGAGGTTAGTAAGCTGCTGTGAGCTATTTAGTGTAATAAGCCTACTGTGTATACGAAACCCTTGTGTGTGTATCAGTATAACACTAACATGGCCCCGAAATAGCCAGATTTAGAACCCTTCTGTGTATATGACACCCTTTGGATATATCTTTTGTTGTTAAGTCATTATGTCCAATTGTATGATTTGACAAATATTCAAAATTGCATTTAGTTGTGCATGCCATTCCAAGCTATTCAAACTTACAATATTGTACTGTGTTTCTACAGGGAAGTGGGGAGGTTGAGGTTACTGGGTCACCCACCGAAAAGGCCATCCTAAATTGGGGGATTAAGGTATCTTTGCTAATTGCATATCAGATTTTCCATCATTTGAATATCTCATCATATACTAACATGACCTTCACAGCTCGGAATGAATTTTGATGCTGTTCGATCAAAATCTTCTATTATTCATGCTTTCCCATTCAACTCAGAGAAGAAACGTGGTGGTGTCGCTGTAAAGACGGTATGACCTCTCCCTCGAGTCCCCCCCCCCCCCCCCCCCCGAAAAAAAGTGGTTGCTTAAAATTGCAGTTGTGTAGTCGACGCTGCCATAAAAGTCCAGAAGTATAAGCGAATAAATATACAAAATGCCGCTTGCTTGTTCGTATACAAAAATAGTTCATTGTTTCTTGATAGCCAATCACACGAGGGGATGGACTGAATTTTGTTGGGGCAACGTCTTGTTTCTTATACGACGAATACCCTTTTTTTCCCAGATGGTGATACACTAGACATGTACTGACCCTAATGAGTAAATTTTTACTCTGTTGGATTTCCTTGCATACAACAGGTTGTTAAGCAAAAATGCAGTTGAAATTTGTGTACCATGATGAAGCTTTTACCTTGTGCTGAACTGTAATAAAATAATAATCAAAAGCCCTGGGTCATCCATAAAGATCTACTGTAACATTATACTGAAGAACCAGCACCAAATAGTAGCCAAAAGCTATTACTTCATTACCTGATAGTATTGCTAGTTTTTGTATAGGCTAAAGATCTCGCATAGCTTTGCTTGATACAAGTTATTTGACATAAATGAAATTTCTTTTTGTGACATGATATGATTTGTCCTCTGCAGTCTGATTCCCAAGTACACATTCACTGGAAAGGTGCTGCAGAAATTGTTTTGGCTTCATGCACACAGTATGTGGATGACAATGACCAAACAAAAAACTTGGATGATCACAAGGTTTGTTTACTGATCAGCAAGTTGTGAAATCTCCAATAATTGGATTGAAATACCTATCTAACTATAAAAAGGGCTGGGGCTATTGTATGATTGGTGTACTGCTTCTGCCTATCTTTAGGTGGAAGGAGTCCGAGTGTTGAATTTAATTGTGTTTCTCCCATTTGTACACTAATTTACTGATGCTGCTTAATATAGATGACATTTTTCAAGAAAGCTATCGAGGATATGGCCGCTAAAAGTTTGCGTTGTGTTGCCATTGCTTATCGACCACATCAGTTGGAGAAAGTGCCGTCTGATGAAGAGCAACTTTCTCACTGGGTACTGCCAGAGGATGAGCTCATTTTGCTGGGTATTGTTGGGATTAAGGTGTGTCTTGGATCTGTATGGCTCAGTTTGTTGAGGCTTGAGGGATTATTTGATGATTATTATGGCAAGATTAAATTTGATTAATCTTGTCATGTTTTTCATTCTCATAGACTTGGATTGTGGGATTATTGTGAAATTACAATCCCCAAAATAATCTTCAAAGTGTCTACCAAACAGAGCCAACATACTTTTTTATATGTGCTTATTACCTGCTGAAGGGTGAAGGTTCATTCTGCTGAATCATGTCCTTACTGAAATCTACTTTTTCCCCCTTCATGTGTGGATTAAAGAGGTAAATCTAAAAAGAGATCTGTGATCAGATTTTAGACAAGTTTTCTGATCATTATGTTAGTGTCTCAGGGCAATTAATGCAGAAGGCGTGACATTTTATGCTTCTTGTTCTTCACATTTGTTCTTCATGATTTAATTATGTATAATTGTATGCATTGTTGTGTAGTTTTATGCTTATCAATTACTAGTAGTTATAATTTATGAGTTCATGGAGAATAATGATGTATCTGAAGGCTTAATGAGGATGGGGTCTGTTGCTTTTATATATAACTTATATAAGTTCCAAATTCATCGAACTTTCTGAAATTACTCACGTCTAGTGCTTATTATGTGAATAGTGGACTAGATTCCGCTGGGTATATGTGTTGTAATCCTTTCCCTTCGTACTTTGTAGGACCCCTGTCGTCCTGGTGTCAAAGATGCAGTGCAATTATGTGTCAAAGCTGGTGTAAAGGTATGCTCTTTGGATTCTAATTCCTATCTTTCTCTAATGGCTTTAGGAAAAGGGCTGCAAGTATGCCTGTCATTTATTTGGATTTAATGTGCAATTCATCCTGTGATTTAACACAGACTTCATCATTCTGTTCTAGTAAATAGTCCTGAAGTGAAGGATTTTGCGAGTGTGTCTTATTGACTCTTGTCTAGGTTACCTCGAAAGTCGAAACGTGGGGAAGTTGTACCTTATGTTAATGGTTTCATGTATCATTGTACAATTTGTTATGGAAAGATGCTTTACCCTGGTTGGGTATGGAAAATGTGTTAGATGATAGTTTCTAACAGTTACTTAGGCGATATCTACCAAACTGCCAAAGGCCTTGTTTAAAAGGCGTCGGAGTTGATTTCTGATGCTTGTATTATGTTTCAGGTACGCATGGTCACTGGAGATAATATCCAAACAGCAAAAGCCATAGCTTTGGAATGTGGTATACTAGCTTCAGATGCGGATGCCAGTGAACCAAACATCATTGAGGGGAAAACATTTCGCTCTTATTCCGAAACCGAGAGACAAGAGGTTGCGGAAAAGATTTCGGTATGAATATTGTCTTAGTGACTAAATTTGTGAGCTTTGTTTTTATCTGAAATAATGTTTGTTTGGTAGAACACGTAGCCAACCCATTACACAATTTGTGAACTTTTTCTAAAATTATATACAGTCAAACTTGTGGTGTTAAAGTAAATCACTTTACCTCTATGACATTGTTTTTTAGATATGTTCTTAACTATCAACTTACCTCTGAGGCTCTTAGTAAATTACATATCGGACAGAAGAATGAAAATTTTAACACTGATTTGGCTATACAGGTTATGGGGAGGTCATCTCCAAATGATAAGCTTCTTCTTGTCCAAGCTCTGAAGAAAAAGGGTCATGTTGTTGCTGTGACTGGGGATGGAACAAATGATGCTCCTGCCCTACATGAGGTTTGCTGAAGTTACATTTTTTTTCCCACAGCAACATTCTTGGGATTTTGGCTTCTGCATTGTTTAATGGTTTCCCTGGTGGTTTACCTTACACAGAGTTTGATTTTATATCATGACAAATAAATCAACTATAGAACATTTATATTCTGCATCTGCTCAGAGTGAGCCCTTAAAAAACCTCTACCATTGTCTTCTTTATGAACTTACAGAGATCAGAAATGAACCATTTTGTCTCAGAGCATACATGCAAAGTAAAATACTATTTTCCTCAGTATAGTTTTTTTACCCCTTTTTGAAGGCAGAGATATCAAGGAATTATCCTAGACCATGCTCCAGAAAATACACACTTCTCAATCTGTCGAACTGACATGTATATTTTAAGCATGCAGCAGAATCTTAACCTCGTGTCTTACTCTGATCATCTTCTCTTTCATCTTTCGTTTTATTGCTTAAATGTATAGTTTTGGACTTTATGTTTCTGCTTTTGGTGTTATAGGCAGACATCGGTCTTGCAATGGGTATCTCGGGAACAGAGGTTGCAAAAGAGAGCTCTGATATCATCATTTTGGATGATAATTTTGCATCGGTTGTGAAGGTTTGTACATCAAAAAGATAGTCTGCGCTTATTGTTATCTAGTTTTTTGCTTTAGTAAGAGAGGGTGGCTGACTTTGAGGAGCAAAAAAATGCAAATAACATTCAACCGTGTCATAGTACCATTTGCTTAGTTTAAGGCAGGATTAATTTTTCAGGATTGATTCCTAGAGAATTATGATACCCTTGAACCTGGGAGTGAATCCTACAAGTTTTTCTTTTTATAGTGATGGTTTATCAAAGAACTTCGATTCTCAGCACACACTGGTTTGTTAAATTCAGGTGGTTCGATGGGGTAGGTCTGTTTATGCCAATATTCAAAAGTTTATCCAGTTCCAGCTCACAGTCAATGTGGCTGCTCTTATTATCAATGTTGTGGCTGCATTTTCCACCGGCGAGGTCCCTTTGAATGCTGTTCAGGTACTTGTCTTGATTTATCATTCATCAGCGTCTTGCATGCTGTAATCCTTACTGTTCTTTCTACTATGCAGCTTCTTTGGGTTAATCTGATAATGGATACCCTTGGTGCTCTTGCCTTGGCTACAGAGCCACCTACTGATTACCTAATGCAGAGACCACCTGTTGGTCGAAGGTTAGAACACAGTGAATTCTATTACCGGTGCTTTTGCTGGAAAGCCAATTCATTTCTCGTTCAACCTGCATCTCTGTTTCTTGCAGTAGAAATTGTGTTACGTGGAAGCAAAACTAGTAACTTTTGACGATGTTAAATCCTGGGTAGCGATTTGACTTGGTGTATATCCAGGCTTAATATGATTATGATTAATGAGAGGTTTTAAATGGCAACACAAATATTATTTATCCAAAATATGTATATGCTGGTAATATTCTGGAGAACCAATGTTCTTAGGCTATATATAGCCCCATCATATACTATGATAGACCCACCTTATTTGTTGTGTAGCATCTGTGTGCTTATTATTTCAATCAGACTAGTGGGTTGTCATTATGCTACACTCATGGAATGATGCATCCAATTGCAAACAGTCTTTGATGAATAATTTGTGTATACTTATTAATTAGTGACTAGTTGGATTATCAAAGGATACTCTGCTTTTTGTTTCAGGGAGCCTCTTATCACAAATATTATGTGGAGGAACCTACTGATACAGGTGTATATCTTTGTTAAAGATGTTTGCTGTACTAATTACTTGTTAATATACAGTTACTGAATTGCATGTACGATTTGTTTTGGGTGTTCTAGGCTCTTTATCAAGTTATTGTCCTGCTCATCCTAAACTTTCAAGGTCGAGGTATCCTGAAGTTGAAGCATGACAGCACTGATCATGCTAACAAAGTTAAGAACACGGTGATATTCAATGCTTTCGTCTTTTGTCAGGTAAGTGCTTACAGAAATTCCTATGTAGTATTTGTTGCATGTTCCTGTGTATGCATTAGACATTTAGAAAGTTTTTACTGGAGTGTTTGGAATTTAGAATATAATATCTTGAGATGTAAATGGTGTTTGCAGATTTGTAGCCTTTCTGTAGTGTTATGATTCTACTGTGAATCTGAAACAACATAATCATTTGTGTGCAGATCTTTAATGAATTCAATGCTCGCAAGCCAGATCAGCTCAACGTGTTCGAAGGAGTTCTAAAGAATCGTTTGTTTGTGGCTATAGTTTCGTTCACACTTATACTGCAGATTGTAATCGTTGAGTTCCTTGGAAAATTTACATCAACTGTGAAGCTTGATTGGCAGCTCTGGATCGTATGCATTGTAATTGGTTTCATCAGGTATGTTCTACGTATTCCTCAAGGATGAGGGAATGTTAACTACGATTCAATTTGATGATTATGTCATTTGGTTGGACTAACATGACCGATACATTTGTTTGCAAAATAGTTGGCCCCTGGCAGTGGTTGGCAAACTTATACCGGTCCCTGAAACTCCTTTGAGCAAGTTCGTGAGATTCAAAGGCCGACGTAGAAGATCTCAGGGTAAGACGATCACTATACAACACTCCTATCATTTACGCTTCTTATTCTAATCATGGTGCATTGAGATGCAGATCCAGGAAAGGCAGCTGAACAAGAGAATTCTGCTCAGTAGAAGTCTGGCAGGTGATAATGTCCGAATTGTCTAGTATTTTGCTAGGTGTAAAGTGACAGGGCGGCATCTGGGTTTATGCATCTTTTTGAACAACTCTCTTGTCTATACACACTTTCCCAACTAAAAGTCGAAACAAACTCAGGGATGGGTAGTAGTAGTTGTGTAGCCCTTCATCTTCATGTCGTAACAAAAAATATCAGATATACCGGTACAGGACTCGAAGTCTCATCAGGTGATGGCTTTCAACAGTGTATAGTGTGGCTTCCAATCTGGATGTGGTTAAAATTTGTATGATGGGTGTGTGTATGGTTGAAACTGTTAAATGGAGCTTTGCACAATCGCTAAATTCGCCTGTTATACTTCGTGCACTACGATTTTTGCTCGTTTATTTTGCATTCAATTGAGGATCATTACGCACGAGTGATTCAATTAAAATTGTCTTGGTCGCTGAACGTTAGTGGGAGATTTTGAATGGTAGTGCTATGAGACGTCCCAATCAATATTATGGCCCTTTTCAATAGAATATTTTGCTCCAAATATACCAAATTCGGATAGCTGTGAATTTTAAATCATTTATGTTTCAAAAAGTAGTCTAAAAAAGTTCGATAAGTTGTATTAAAATCTGTCAAAAATATAAATCAAATGTGCTGTTCAATAACACACTTAGGGCCGCGTAGAATATCTACATGGCGTTAGGCATGATAGATTGTTGACGAGACTAGATTTTTTTAGAGCTTTTTGAGTTTGAGGGGTTTTTTGGTAGGTTTTAGAGAAGCTTTTTAGGATAGTTTTTTGATAGATTATCAAAATTTTTTTTACAATTTTATACTCTTTTACATCTTTACCAATTTGTGCATTTTTTTTCCTTTTTGGTAAATTTACCGTACAAATCTACATATCTACTTTTACCAAACATCAATTAACTTATTTGTTAGATTTTCGAAATTTACAAAAAAAAAATTATTCAAAAATCTCGTGTATTACCGACAGGCCTAATTCTCAATTGCGTTTTAAAATGTTTAAGTAATAGTTGTTTCACCATTTAATATGATGATTTGAAGGTTAAGCTTTGAATTTGCTACGTATGGAGAAGATGGTAGGTTGAAAAGAGTTTTCTAGTTAGGCAGCTAGGTGCTTGGAAAGCAACATTTGTGGTAAATGGTCGTTGGGAGGTTAAAGTCTTATCTTTATCTATTGGAGTAAAGGAATTGCTACAAATTTCAAGATTCTAGCGAGGAAGGATGCAAAAATGTCGTCTTCACTGCTATATTTGAGAAGATTGCTTCTTCCTAATTTGACATGCACTTCTAACCTATTCTTTCACGGTTAAAGTACAAAACAGAATTACGTATTGCAGGACCCTAAAGCCATAATTCGGCGACCATATTATTCGTGAAAATAACCTTTTTTTTAGATAGCTGAAGCTTTCTAGTTTGAGTTTTAAAGAGTTATGCATGCGGTTAGGCTCAAATCCAGCTACAAACCCGACGAGTCTGCTGCTTTATATAGTAGACTCGAAATATCCACGTTGTAGACAAGTGCAACTGAGTATAAACCGAGTTCATTTGCTTACAAATTAGGACTGCGGGTCGAAGAGGCTAACCGTTTTTAATATCATGTCAAAATCCGATACTGACGCCCATATAACGCGGGTCATATACAAGTATACATACAAGCACACATGTGTTATAGGTACAATCCCATCATATAAATCCCAAAATATAAATCATAGATATTGTAAAGTTTTCTATCTGATAAACAAATTAAAAAGAAATAAGCGGACGTGTCATAATTCTTAAGTTAATGGTCATGTTTATCGGTAGGTGTTTGAGAGGTTTGTAAAATAATTTAGATTAAAATATAATAAGATAATAAATAAATGACTAAGATCCTATCATTGGGGTATTTTTTGAGATATAAAAAACACCTTTTTAGGATTAAATATTATTAGAAAAACCTATTTATTTTATTAATATTAGATATTAAAGTGTTTAAAATATCTCAAATAAAGACGATTTGATAAGTATGTATATTTATATGAGTTTTTTTATTAGACGATGAAACAAATAAAAATAAAAAGTCACTTTTTAGATTTTTTTTTTTTTTAAATATATCCGGCTGAACTTCTAATAGAAAGGTTTTAGCTTAATTTAATCAAGATATTGAATAACCTCTTAAGCGCTAAATTAAGCTTTTAGTAACATTTTCATCAAACTCTACTGTAATCAATAATCCAACTATAGTCTCATCGAACATATCTGGCTATGATGATGCTGGAAAATATGTTTCTAAGTTATAATGGACCATTTGGTATTATTTTTAGTGAAATTATAAGGGCTTGTAACTGTCAAAGTCCGATACATACGGACCGGTAGAGCGGGGTCGTGTGCATACGAGTGCACATGCGCATTAGGCCCAAGCTCATCACATAAATCCGGCGAGGTTTTATCCTCAAACCAATTGACAATATGAGGAGTAGCTCACTGACCTTATATACTAGGTTCAGAGTGTCCATCTTTCGAGGTAGAAACTTTATTATCTCCAACGGTAACCATAGATGACTGAGATGAAATGAAATTTGGAGATCATGAAATATAAATTATTTGAGATACTTTAAATACTTTAATATCTAATGTTAATAAAACAAATAGGTTTTTAAGTTATACTCTTAACCAAATATCATGTTTTAAGAATTGGATTATGTCATTTCTCGTTTTTTTTCGTTTTCTACGATTCAACCTGATTCGTGCACTTGTACCAAATGAGCCCTAAATGAACCGTTCCGGTGTTGCTACTATAAGAGAAGGTCGTGTAGATACGAGAAATCATTTCAGTCGATGTTTAACGTATTTAGCAAATAAAGTATAATGTTAAGGTGAGATTTGAAGTGTCCAACTTTATATGAAATATATCCAAAAATGACAAAGCTTAAATGCTATTTAAGTGGGTGTTCATAATCAAATCTATAATTATAGAAAGAATTTCCTAACGGGTTGATCATAATTCTTACAAGTTATACATATGGCATTTATAGTATTATCTTCAAAATAATATTTAGGGTCCATTTGTTTTAAACTCTTAAAACAAAAACGGAATAAAAACGAATCTAGTCCATACGCATATCCCTATTCACGAACTAATCGGAGTAGAATTTGATTGTTTTTGATACCCTATAGGAAAACAAAATAGAGAAAACAAGTGCATTTTGCATGAGATCACAAGAAATGATTCCAAATTAATTCATGTACAAGGTACACATATGAACTACATTCGTTTCCATTCCGTCTCCATTTCCGGAGTTACAACCAAACGAGGACTTATAGTAATTACAGACATAAGAATAACATTTGTCAAATTAAACTATATTTAAAACATGTTTATAAATTTTGGACCTCAATTTCTATTTAGATCTTTTGTATAAATTTTAACTAAAATTATGGGGTTTGATTTCCCTATAATTACTTTAGGTAAAGTTCTAAAAATCCTATAGAAACAATCAAACTCAATAAAAAGTAATTGTAAATAAAAAAGATTTGAAGAGATAATAAACTTAGGGCCCATTCGGTTTTAACTCGGGAATCGGAAACGGAATGAAAACAAATTTAGTCAATATGTATACCCTTGTTCATTAAAATTTTGAAATCATTCATTGTGGTTTGTATTAATTGGATGAGAGTTTGATTATTTTTGATACCCTATGTGCCCGTTTGGTTGGAGCGGTGGAATGGAAACGGAATGAAATCGAATAAGGATAGAGAAAGGAAATGGAATGGATGAGATTACTTTTATGTGTTAAAAAAACTCTAATCAAACGTAGTTTTTGATTTATTTGGAATCATTCCGTTACCGGGAATGATTCTCGGTGCTTCCAAACGGACCCTAGACTAAATTTGTTTCCATTCCGTTTCCGTTTCCGGAGTTGGAACCAAATGGGCCCTTAATCTAACCATTAAATCATCATTTAATGGTTAAAATTCATTCAATTTTAGGTAAAATAAACCCAAAATTATGACATTATACAGCTCATATTAGTTTTATACCTATAAAAGTTGCTACTTAATATTCAATAATTAATGTATACACTTTACTCTTTATGAAGCAAGATACATAACTTGAGGAGCAAAAGTGACAACTGAGGAGTCTATTGGATGTATTGAACAGTGTACTGGCCATGTTGTATGAGAAGTTGGTTATTAGACTAATCATTTTTTTTTAAAAAATCTAATCACTTGCACAGCTGCATGTGTAAGAGAATGTAGGAAGTGGGCAAAGACTTTTGCTATTAATTTATGATCATTTTTAATTAGGAAATAATATTAAAACAATTTGCTGCATATGAGGATGACCTGGTTGGTACTTAGCATGATTGGATGACTTTTGGCCTTTTCTTATTTATATATTGATTAGGTTTGAGTAAATTATGCAAAATTGCCCATAAAATCGGTTTTCTTTTTTACAAAAACAATCCCATAAATTTCAAAATTTCCAAGACTATCTCATAAATTTCGCTTTCAATAGTTTTCGTCTCTCACGTTCGCTTTGTCTATGTATCACATTGATAATTAATGTCACATAGTTATTTTTTTAAAAAAAAAATATTTACCCCTTATCCATGCACAAAGTGGCTTAGATAGAAAAATGTCAAAATATATTAACAATTATTCAATTTTCATCATAAATTGTTTTTCATCGCAAAAACACTTTTTCTAACTAACTATATATATATATATATATATATATATATATATATATATATATATATATATATATATATATATATATATATATAGAAAGGTTGACTCCCATTGTAAATAGCTCTTACCATGTAAAATGAGAACAAATTATATCCGTTAGATCGTTAAATAGATGGTTGATATTAGACGATATTAAAGGAAAAATAATCGTGTTATTAATGGAATAAATATTCGCCGGACCTAAATCTATATATTTGACGGTATAATCCCATATATTCAACGATATAGTCACATATATTCAGTGTTTACATGTTCACATATTAAGAGCTGTTTACATATGAGTCATATCTATATATATAAATATCTATATATATATATATAAATATCAACGAAGGTTGGATGGTTGTTGGAATAAAAGTCAATTTTACTAGTGATAGTGTCAAAATTGAAATTGAATGGTCATTTTTATAAAAAAAAATATCTATTTTAAGGGTGATTTTGTAAATTGACTATTATATTTGAGAAGTGAAAAGAGGCGGAAGATTGGGGGTGGACATGTTGCTGTTTACAACTACACTTTCACCTAATCTATTTTGATGGGTCCATCATATCATTGACCTCATCCTCTATCTATCATTTATTGGGTCAATATACACTAACAATATTCTAAATGCCTTGCCTGCTCAAACTCTCTCACCCTCATCCTAATGAGTTGCCATCTTGTTAAAACTCACTTATGCTTTTTAAATTAAATAATGACTTATATGAATTGATTTACAACTACATACACTATCTACTATCCTTTAGATAAAGAGTTTTAAGATAGGGTTGTGCAGATTCAGATCGAATCGATAAATTATCGTCCGGTCTTGGACCGTTATTATTAGATCCAGTTTGGTTTTGATCCGTATTATTACAGTTTTATATTGGATTGTAGTATTCCAATTTAGACTTTTTTTTTAACCCCTTTGACAATAAAAATAAAAATGAATATGGTATAGAACATTGAACCTATATAAAATATACTTAAAAAAAGAGTTAGGTCCATGTCGTATTAGACCGGATCGTGATGGACCGTTATATGTTGAAGTGTAACGGTCTAGACTATAGTATTTGTCAAAATCATATACACCACCCTAGTTTGAAGGGATAAAAGTTCATTGTATGAATTTAAGTGAAGTGTAGTTTTATAATAATTGGTATACCAATTTTATATTTTTACACCACCCTAGTTTAAATGGGAATATATATTGTAAAGTTTCTAATGACTCATTTAAATTGGAAAACACACAAATATAAGGTTTGGAGAAGAAAAGTAAAATGTCAAAATGTATGTCAAGTTTCTATCAAGTGAATACATTTTTTTTATAAATAAATAAATAAATAAAATCGGCATCTTCTACCAAACACACCCTTAGCTAGACAAAGAGAGTATTATTAGATGTATTGATTTTTTGCCGGGTATATTAATAGACCAAAAATCTTATGCTAATAAAAAAAACATGAAAAAATGATTGAATATGGCTAGTTACTCCAAAAAAGTCAAGTGATTTAAATTTTTTTGGTGCGAAGGCAAGTGATTTAAATAATATGACTATTTAATGATTTCATGAACAAGTGTCACAGGTTGATACTTTTTTTTTTTGGTGGGAAGGAGAGTCAGTGGTCTCCGGCGCATCTGGACGCGCTTTTATTAATAGGAAAAAGGGCTAAGTAGTCATCACACGGGGGATAGCCCGACCCCTTACATCATCAAATAAAAGATCAACTACACCCTCCGGCGGGTCATACAATACACTTAAACCAATGGGAAAGTTTAGAGCAAAACTAGCGATACAATCCGCAGCTCTATTAGCCTCACGGAAGGCATGACGAACCTGGATATCCCAGCTTCTTTTAATGAAGTCATGGCATAGCGATACCAGACTAGCAAGAGGGTGGTAGGGGGGTATGGTCTTGCTTAAGAGTTGGATCACCAACTGGGAGTCCGTTTCAATAATAACCGAGCGATAGCCCAACTCCCAAGCAAGTTTCAGGCCATGTGCCACTCCCCATAGTTCCGCCATGGGGACTGAGCACATCCCTAAATTAGCTCCAAACCCTCTAATCCACTCTCCTGCGGTATTCCTAACTAAACCTGCAGCCGCCGTAAAACCGTCCTTATTCTTGACACCATCCGTATTGACCTTGATGACACCTTCCGGGGGTGGGTCCCACACTACGTTGATCACTCTTGGTGTAACTCTTCTTATGCCGTTCCCACTGTTGCTCCATATATTAATATACTCTTTAGCTCTCTCTCGAACGAAGCTACTTCGATCCAAGCATTCCGGCCCATTTTTGAAGATTTTATCGTTCCGCCACTTCCAAGACCACCATAGTCCTACAGCAAAGATTTCACTCCACAAACAATTATTATTGAAATGAAGATTGGATAGAAGATTACCTCTTAACCAAGTGGCGAAAGGTGAGCTAAAGAACGTTGGCTCGAAACTGTCGGCCCGCAGGTCTCTCCACAAACTCTGCGTGTTGTGGCAGTCTCTTAACATATGGACAGGAGATTCGCCTGCATGGTGACAGCAAGCACATAAGTCATCGTTGCACATATGACGTCGTCTGCGTTCCTCGTTGCACAAGACTCCTCCTCTGATTAATTTCCATATGAAGTATTTCACTCTCTCTTGGACCCGGAATCGCCAGATAGTCGAGAAGAGTGTACCCTCGCCGGACTGAGTACACATAGCATCCGTGAGTAACCCATACGCAGAAGAGGTGGAAAAGTTCCCGTCTTGTGTGTAGCCCCAGCTGAGTTCATCCTTGCTTAGTTGGATTTGTAGTTCACTCTCAGCACCATACTCCAGATCGCATGGGCTGACGGCGGCAAGTTTCAGGAGCACTGTCACAGGGAGTAGACCACCAAGAAGTTGCCAGTCCCAACCCACACCTTCAACCCAGTAGTGTCGAACTTTCTTCAGCAACTCAACGTGATCGATCGTGGATAGGGCTTTAGTTAACAGGATCTCATTGTCAAGCCACTTATCAGACCAAAAATTAATATCTCTACCAGTACCCAGCCTCCATACTGCGCCTTTCACAATCACCTCCTGTATACCCTTCACAAGGCTTCTCCATACGTGCGATTGCGATGCCGGAGATCTCCCATGGCTCCGAACATACTTACTCCTCAGAACCTCTATCCAGAGGCTACTATCTTCCCTAAGAAAGCGCCAACCTAGCTTCCCAAGGTGGGCCTTGTTGGTGTTCTGCATGTCCCTTATTCCTAAGCCACCGTAGATTTTCGGAAGGCAAATAACGTCCCACCTCACAGTATGAATCTTCCTACCCCCGTCAGTATGTCCCCAAATAAAATCTCGACAAGTTTTATCGATAGCGTGACACACACTAGCCGGTAATGAGAGTGTAGCCATAGAGTAGATAGGGAGCGACGTGAGAACCGACTTCGTTAGAGTCACACGTCCAGCAAAGCTCAGATTTTTGCTCCTCCAACCGCTCAACTTACCATTGATTCTATCTAAAAGGGTCGTAAATGTAGTTTTAGACACTCTACCATGAAGGATGGGGACGCCAAGATAGTTGCCCAGATTCTTGGACACTTCAACGCCAGAATGTCTACCAATGCTGTCGCTGAGCTCTCTGGAGACATTAGGAGAGACGAAAATTTTGGACTTCTGGCTATTAACCTTCAGACCCGACGCCTTACAAAAAATGTCAATACACCTCATGATGACTCTTAACTGAGAGAGGGAAGCCTCAGCAAATAGGGTAATGTCGTCTGCAAAGAAAAGATGAGATAACTGAGGTCCCCCTCGGGATAATCTGATCGGCTTCCAATCTCCACTCTCTACCGCTTCGAGAATAAGATGGCTGAGTCTCTCCACGCAAAGAACAAAAAGATAAGGAGATAACGGATCTCCTTGTCTAATTCCTTTTTCTGGAGTGAACTGCTCGGTAGTCTCTCCATTCCAAAGTAGCTGCATCCTAGCGGTGCTAACATACTCTTTTACCATTCTACCCCACTCCATGGGAAACCCTGCCTCAGAAATCGTATCTTCAATGAAGTCCCACCTAACTCTGTCATACGCTTTCTCAAGGTCTAGCTTAAGAAGCATCCATTGTTTCCCCATCTTCTTCCTTCTCATGGAGTGAACCACCTCTTGCATAAGAACACTATTATCTTGGATCAGACGTCCAGGGATAAAACTGCCTTGAGTGGGACCAACAAGTTTACCAACTACACTCTGCATCCGTTGAACCAACACCTTGGTAATGATCTTATAGCTGACATTACAGAGGGCAATGGGCCTAAGTTGACTAATGACCTCTGGTTTCCCGACCTTGGCAATATGAGAGATGAGGGTATCGTTGCTACCCTTATAGAGTTTCTGAGAGCCAAAGAATCTAGTTACCTCTTCGAACACTGAGTGGCCCACAGTACTCCAACACTTTTGAAAGAACACAGGTTGGAAACCATCAATACCAGGTGCCTTAAAAGCACCCATGCTCTTAACTGAGACCCAGACTTCTTCCATACTAACCGGCTTGCTGATACTAACCCAATATGCCTCCTCCACCTCCGGAAAAGCAAGCGTATCAAGATGATAATCAGACAGCTCATGTGTTAGGTCAAGACTATAGAGACTCTTAAAGTACTCCACAACATGTTTCTCAAGCCGATCTTGGTCTTCAACCCACTCCCCATCCTCAAGCTTAAGGCCTGTCACTCTATTACGGCATCTCCTAATAATGGTGGAGGTGTGGAAGTAGGATGTATTATGATCACCCTGCTCAAGCCAAAGCTCGCGAGATTTCTGGAACCAAATCAACTCCTCTTGCTCAAGAATACTTTCCACATCTGCTTGTAGACGTTTCTCCTCTTCATGTAACCGGCTCGAATCTTGAATGCATCTCCTGCTTTGGACTTTTACAAGCTTATCTAGGGCTTCTTGCTTCCTGCGATGAACACTACCAAACACAAGTCTATTCCAAGATATAAGATAATTTTTTAAGGTGGGAAGAGCCTTACCGACCTCCGGGTTGCTAAACCAACAGCTTTTCACCATAGGGAAGAAATCACAGTGAGACATCCAGACAGCCTCAAATCTAAAAGGTCTTCTTTCTCTCCTGCATACGAGGTTAGTATCAAGAGAGAGAAGCAAAGGAGAATGGTCCGAAGAGAACCTGGCTAGATGTCTGACTTGAGCATTAGGCCAAAGAAGACGACCCTCCTGGTTCATGAAAATTCTATCCAACCTCTTAAAAATATTTCTTTTAGCCGACTTCCCATCGTCCCAAGTGAAGTCCGCACCAGTATAACCTAGATCGATGAGACCATGTGCCGAAACAATGTCATTAAAAATATGAGAATCAGGATGAAGGTTACCTGAACCACCCATACGTTCATGAATAAAGCGAATACAATTAAAATCTCCGCCTATAACAAGGGGGTTGGTAACACCATCCAATTCCGCTCCGATCTCACTCCAAAAATTTCGTCTTCTAGAGTAGTTAGGAGGGGCATAGATGAAGATCATACTGAACACTTTAGCACCTGTAGTGACCTTAGCATGAATGAAACATTTGTTACTATTAATGATGGTGATACCAAACCTTTCACTCTTCCAGAGGAGCCACAGACCCCCCTCAAAACCCTCCGCTTCTACTCTAAAACATCCTGAAAAGTTCATGCGATCACAAATAACTTGAGCTCTAGCTCCCGAAGTACGCGGTTCGAAGATAGCTAGGATATCGACTTTATGATGCCTGCATAAATACTTGATGGCACGTCGGAACCCGTTCTTACAGGCTCCGAACACATTCCAATATAGACAATTCATTAAAACAAAACAGGAAAGGAAGTGAGAAAACGTTTGGGAAGACTTACTGGACCTCCTGGATACCATTTTGATGCTTCACTGCATCATTCATGTCTGTCATAACTTCATCTGCTGTAATCACAGAAGGTACCTGGTTATTAGTCTCCACGTCAGCAGGTTGGTCTTCAGGATCCCCAACAGTATGCGAGCTTGATTCCATAACATGGTGGGAGAGTGCGGCCGAGGCCATACTCTCGCAAACCATCTCGTTGGGAATACAATCAGTTGTAGGACTTGTGCTCACAATGCCCTGGTGATCCTTCGAACCTCCATCGGAAGGCTCCGTAACGGTGGGTGAGAAGCTGGGCAGTTGCTCATGATGTCTCTGTCTCTTTAATGTACCTTGATCACTTCTCGTTTCTTCCGCTTTCTTTACCCTCCACGCCGCTCTTCTAGCATCGTTTTTTATTTTACTTCTCGTCTTCTTTTTCTTACCATCACCATTTGCGTTACCTGTGACTTCAGAAGGGATAGCTGAAAAAGTGATTTTACCTGTGCTTACCTGTTCGTCGGAATTAATAATTGGGGTTGGGCTTTCCACAGTGGAACCTTCATTTTGCAGTCCACCTTCTATTGGGCTTTTAATATTTTTTGTGCCACTAGTGGACGCGCCAACAATCACAGCATGTGGGCCCGGCTGTAGCTGATTTTGAGAAATATAATTAATCTCTATTTTCTTGCCTTTGTCTGCTGAGGATAAACTCTTTCCTCTACCAGAATTGTATTTTCCTTGGTTACCAGGATTATTTCCTTTGACCAGGTTGGGAACAAATCTCTGAGATCTTTCCCCCTGATACTTACCTTTCTCTGATTTTTGACGACGGGCTACCATCATCCATGGGCCGTACCCTGCCTCTTCTTCCTCGATGACCGGAGACTTTTCCGATGGAGTTTGTGTATGATGTACCTTGCTGGCGTTAGCAGCAATTTCATCCGCGTTAGGAGCTTCAGTTGTATCAGGATGAGTTGTCTTTTCCCCATGCTCACACTGGGAAGCGTAATGGCCATATCGACCGCATTTAAAACATATAACATCCAACCCTTCATATTCTATAGCACACCTCTTACCATTAATGATCACCGCTCTTTTCAACGGTCTGCTTAAATCTATTTCAATGCAAATATGAGCAAACCTTCCCCTGTTGAAGTGCAAGGTCTTCGGATCAATAGTAACAGGTACACCTATACTTTCCGCCATACTCCAGATCACTGCCTCATGGTACCAATGAACCGAGACTCCAGTGATACGGACCCAAATGGGGGCTGATGTGATCGGACTCGACGTAACAAAATCCGGCGACCAGCGCTTCATGATGAGGCAGCGACCAAAAACCATCCAAGGACCTCCTGTTAGGATCGATAGTAACTCATTCTCATTCCGGAACCGTGCTAGAAAATAGTTGTTGTCCAAATCAATCAGTTGCATATTATCTCCACACTTCCACAGATCTCTTACTCTCCTTTCCATGACAGGGAAGGCAACCGGGAAGCCCAATACCTTGAAAACTATCGACTGCCTCCATCTCGATTCCAACGTTTCCGTGATATTCTTAGCAACCTCAATGACAGGATCACCTTCAGGTCCATGGGGGTAACTAATCTTAATACTACTGCTTATAGATTCTCTGTTGATATCATCCTTATTCTGGGCAGTAGTTTTGACACCACCCATAACCTCGCTCCAGGATCTGGTCGGAGTAGCTGTCGAGGTTTGCACAGCCCCACTGGTTGTAGGACTCGCAATCTGGGACACAATATTCAAACTTGTAGACCCAGGATTAACCGAAACAATAGCAGGGCTTGAATTATCAATCGCAATACTGGTTTCAACCGTTTCCGAACCACACTTTTCCACTGGTTGTGAAGAAGCAGCAATGTCCATGTCTTCAGTCTCAACCACTACAGCTTCCGGAGTAGCAGTGGAGACTGTATTCTTTGGCTGCGGGGGAGCCTCCATTCATACGCCGGAAAAACTCTCGGTTTAGCCACCGGCCTAGCCTTTTAGGAAGTGAAACTTTAAAAAGCAGCAAGAGATACCACCCCTTTTATGCTTTTCTAAGAAACGAACCGATCTAAAATTAAATATTTAGTTTTTTGTTTGAATGTGCCTCGATACTAATATTTTGGAAATTTTAATGTAGGACAATAGTTTGATCAATGACTAATAAAATTGGAGTGAATTTGGTATGTAGTTTTAGGACCCGTTTGGTTTGAACTCCGGAATCGGAAACGGAATGGAAACGAATCTAGTCCATATGTATACCCTTATTCATGAAAGTTGTTGGAATCATTCCTTGTGATTTGAAATAATTGAAGTTGAATTTGATTGCTTTTGATACCCTATAGGGTAACAAAATATGGAGAGTCAAGTGCATTTTGCATGTAAACACAAGGAATGATTCCATATAATTTCATGAATATGGATATACATATGGACTAAATTCGTTTCTATTCCGTTTCCGTTTCCGGAGTTGGAACCAAACGGGCCCTTAGTTTATTAATTTTGTTTGATAATTGTCAACTTCAATAATTTTGTTAGAATATGATAACTTTTAAATTTGTAAGACTAATTTATCCTTATAACATATTAACAGGAATCTAAAAGATTGTTAATTGATTATTGGTTTTTAATTAACCCACAATCCATAGTGAGTGTTTAGAGTACGTAGGTAGTTTATGTATCTTGATGTATAAAGTAGACACTTTTTGTTTTCAATTAACAAATTAGGCACCCTATTTTATGTAGAAAAAGATAAATTGATAAATATTAGTTGATATTGCCATAAATGTTAATATTCTATCTCCTTAAATATGTAAGGGATTTGGCAAATTAAAATAATTGATAAACTAAATTATTACGTTAAATTAGGAAAGAAATTATAACAGCTCCTAAAATAACTTCTCACATAAATACAACAATCTTTCATTATTCTTCTTCGTCTACCTTTCTAATCTCCATTTTTTCGATTTTAAGAAACTCGAATATCGTCAATGGAGGTTTGCTCTTTAATTATTTATTTATTTATCATAATTAAAGAAATATATTGTTATTAATTTCGTGGTTATATACATATGCTGATACATAATTTTTGCGACTTTCTACATAACGATTACGTTTATTTAGTACAAGTGTATGTCATTTTGACAATGTTTGGTTATACAAATTCGTCATTTACAGAATGTTTGGTTATACAAGTATTTTATGTGTTAACATTGTGTAGTTGAAATTGTGTAATTGAAATTATGTATTTACATTGTGTAATTGAAATTGTGTAATATAATATGTATGTCCAATGCATTTTATGTAGCTGATATTTGTGTATTATGTATTAACATTGTGTAATTGAAATTGTGTACGGACATTGTGTAATTGAAATTATGTATAAAAATTGTGTATTAAATATTGTGTATCGGCAAAAGAATACACAAAGTTTGATTAGTCTAACTGGTATAAGGGCGGGGGGTGGGGCAAAATTTATTTGATTATTAATAGGAGAGAGAAGAATCTTTAAATTTCCATAATTTTGGCCATATCCACTCAATTTTATCTTTATTTTTTAATTGTAAAAATAGGGTGCCTAGTTAGTCTACAAGTTATAAAAAATGCCTTATTTCACCAATCTTCTCATTCATAGTTGAAGAAGGTGTATTTTGAAGTAGTTACCAATTTTGATCAGCGTAATCAATTAGCAATTAATCGTGTACAATAAAATTTTACAAGAATTGATAAAATTAGCATGTTATGTGCTTGTACTCTTCATGTATAATCAATTTCTCTCTGGGATGAATGAGTTTGGGTTTTAGATGAAACGTTTGAACCGTGTTAAAGAAAATTAGTTAAAATAATTTTTGTACAAGAAAATCAGTTACAATAATTTTTGTACATGAAAATTAGTGTACAAGCGAAAGTTCAAGTATCATAATTAACGTATATTTATAATTTTCAAAAGAAGATAAATCGTAAAATTCAACTTGTCTAGTTGATATTAGGGTGGGAGGGTGGGACAACCAACCATAGATCAATTCTCGGTAGCTACATTCGTTTGTTAAAGTTATAAAAAAAACGTCTAAATTAGGTAAATTTGCCATTATTTGTTTGATAAGGCTATTCATTGAGGGCATTTCATCAAATTCTCTCATAAAATTGTGTGTCAAACCCTTATTAACTTGGCGTTCCCGTTCATAATTAAAAACTTTTTCGTTCTCATTCATAAGTTACGAATGTTATGTATTGATTCATTTTTTAAAATTACCGTTTTGTTTCATTGTATAATAAATGAATTATATATATATATATATATATATATATATATATATATATATATATATATATATATATATATATATATATATATATATATATATATATATATATAGAGGGTGTGGTTCCCATGAGAACACCCCTAACGTGAGAACATGAGAACAATCGTACACCGTTGAATGTGAGTATTAAGGGTTGAGATTTAGAGTAGATATCAAAAATAATAATAACTACGAATAATACATTAAACGATATGACACATTCGTAACAAAACTGATAATAATTATAAATTTGTTCTCATGTTCTCACGTTAGGGGGTGTTCTCATAGGATCTGTACTCTATATATATATATATATATAATAAACATTTGAATTATTCATATAATCCATTGCTTAACATTAAGAAGCTGAAGCCTCAAGTGCAATGAACCCAAAAACCGGCTCTCAAGTCAACGGTCCAACACTACCCAGCAAATTAGCAAACCAACCAAGACTTCTTCTCTTCCTCCTCCATTTCGATTCAAAAACGTAAACCCACAAGAAAAAACGTACCCATAAAACTAGGTCTACGTGGTCGATTCTCATTGGCCCCACCTCTCTCTCTTCCTCTTCTCTCCGTCCCAAAAGCTATTTGTCTTCTTGATGCAACAACATCGTGGTTTCTACTCAAATTTTCCCTTTAATTGCATGAAGTTTGGTCCTTTTGCAGATACATCCGTTATATTATCTGGGTCGGTTTTACCCTAAACATTTCATAGCCATATTCTGACTCGTCTTCTTATTGCTTCTTCTTCATCATCATCTTCGGCCTTCAATTGTATATCTGCAGTGCAGATCTCTTCCGGGTAGTGATAATTTTGTGTAATTGATGGAGTTTTAAGGGCGCCCTTTGCACAATTTCGAGTTTTATGTTTTGACTCTCCATGGTGGCCCTTGTTGTGGGTGCATACCGTGCATTTGGCCATTGATTATAAACATACCCCACGTTTCAGGTAATTTTTATGTTACTGCTTTTGCTTTTTTACAGGGAGTTCGTACCTTTATTGCTTTTTAGTTTAGTACTTTTTTTTGCAATTTGAATTTGGTTTATGGGTTGGCTTTTTATTGATTTGCTTCTTCTCAAATCGGCTCTCTCTTTCTCTGTTTCTTCAAAATTCTGCTTAGGGTTTTGTGAAATTTTACTTCGTGAGTCTCTATTAATCTTCGTCTTCAGACAATGCAAGAGAAAAACAAAATGGTTCTTTGCTATTTCCCCCTTTATTTGTAAAGTATGATTCCTAGGGCTGCTGTTTGTATTGAATGCTTGATTTGGGTCCTCAATTTTTCGATTGATTTTAGAAATCTTCATCCGGTGATTTTGAAATATTATGCTCTATCCGAAAATCCAGTTCTCGTGATGAAGTTTTTTGTGTGGGTTCGTAGTTAGATGTGTTTGAAATTTCACTTGCTTGTCTGATGTGCTAGATTCCCCGTTTTTCATATCTGGTTGTATGATCATGTTGATTGATGAACGTATTGATCACTGTTCTTTGGGTGTTTAATATTGCAGGTTGTGATTACCAGCTGTTCAGTTTGGAAAATTCTTTCTTCAAGAATCCAGTTCCCAAATATGTTAAACTTAAGCAAGAATAGAAGTCAACCAAGACCTAATCGGGTTTCTCTAGGCGGTAAGATTTCATTTTCCTCTTAGTTTTATAGTTGTTGGGAGTGTAGCTCTTTCCAAAACTGTGGGACATTTCGTTAAGAAATGTAGACTGAGCCTTAATCACAAATCCAGTTTGTTCATATACTCTTGTCCAAGTCCTTCTCATCTTGTAGCACCGTGAGCTAACATACTCATGCATGTTCTTCCTTGGTTCTCTTTTGAGTCTTAATTGAGCCGGTAGTTCAATTTAAGCTAACATGTATCTTAGAGCTTATAGATTGGGAGATCTGTTCTCACACAAGTCTCAAATTTGTCATTGAAATCTGTTTTCTTCCTAACTGATATTTAACACTCTTGTAATGATGATCGTCTATCCATTTTATGTGGTTTAGTTTGATCCATGATGCATGCAACTGAAGACTAGGTTTCTTAACTAATGATTTCTGCATAAATTGCGTCTGTGAAGCAGGCTTAATTTGCTATGGTGAAGATTTTATTGCATGCTGACTTTTATTTTGGCTTATTGTAGGCATGGATCTTGTAGATCCAAAGCGTAAAAGCAATGTTGTTGGCAAAATGATTTTTGCTGCTGCCTTGATTGTATTTTGCATAATTCTTCTCAAGCAGTCATCCACTTTCAAGACTCCAACCCAGGTAAGTTAACTCTCTCCTCAATAAAAAGTTTGCAAAATAAGAAAAGGAAGGGAAGAATTTCTCTTGTTTGATTTCTAGTGGATAATCACAAACCATTCATGCACAATTTCTATTATTATCAGTTTCCTGCCTATAACTTATTTAGTGATTTGTTCTGTACCTTCTTTTAGTTCTCCACTCATGAACCGGGAGTTACTCATGTATTAGTAACGGGAGGTGCTGGCTTTATTGGGTCACATGCAGCATTACGTCTTTTGAAGGACAACTATCGTGTAACTATAGTGGTATGTTTGACTTTCTGATCATTTTAAATTTCCAATCAGGGATGGTATGTTGAATGCTTGAAGTTAACGGGAAAATCCTTCTTGTATGACAGGACAATCTCTCTCGTGGAAACCTTGCAGCTGTTAGAATTTTGCAAGAATTGTACCCGGAACCTGGGAGACTACAATTCATATATGCTGATCTGGGAGATGCTAAAGCTGTATCCATTTCTACTATATTATGTTTTTGCTTCGAGTATTTATGGTCCTTCTTCACCTTGCCCTTATCTCTTGAAAACGAAAAAAACTATGCCTCGTATGATGCAGGCTTGTGCATGTTATTTTCCTTAATGGATATTCCAGGTCAACAGAATATTCTCTGAAAATGCATTTGATGCTGTAATGCATTTTGCCGCTGTAGCATATGTTGGAGAAAGCACTCTCGACCCTCTCCGGTATGTTGATCTTTTTAATGTGTCTTAACAAGTTAAATCTTCATGAAAGAAGTGCTTGTGATATTTTCATGGTTATGTCTGTGTCGTACTCATGTATTGTACTAATTTGAAGCTCAAACCATCAATGAGCGGTTGGACATAAAATTTAAGATCCACCTCTCTGTTTACACTTCTCGTTGGTTTGTTAACTGTGAAAAAGTTTGAGCAACATGGGCATGCAGTGTAGTATTCTACATTCTTAAATTTACTGGTGTGGATCTGCACAAAATTTTCTATATGAAAATACTCAATTACTTTCTTCTTTGGCAGGTACTATCACAATATTACATCGAACACATTGGTAGTATTGGAAGCTATCGCATCTCATGGCGTGAAGACATTAATATATTCTAGTACCTGCGCAACATATGGAGAGCCTGAGAAAATGCCGATTACAGAGGAAACACCTCAGGTAGTTGAACAAGGTTCCAGCCCTTGTTATTGGCTTGATTTTGGATTAGCATATCATTAAGTGGTTTTCCATTTCAGCAAATATCTATGAAGATGCTCAGTTTTCTTGGTGAGAAAATTAGTCTAATCCCATGTGGCACTTGCAGATTCCAATCAATCCATATGGAAAAGCTAAGAAAATGGCAGAAGATATCATTCTTGATTTCTCCAAAAACTCAGACATGGCTGTCATGATCCTAAGGTCAGTATCTACTCTAAAATGCATTTGCTGAATCCTGGTACATTTTCGTACTTATTTATGCTTTGTCAGTAGAATTAGTTTTTGTTTGTCTGTTCTTTATTTGTGGCTATATCCTGCTACTGTACTTGTTTTTTGCCTTGAGAAGGTTGATATGGTTTTAGTTGCATAATTATCTTTTTAACTCTTAAAAGTGGTTTCCTAATTTTCATATTTTTGTGAGACACTTCATTTGCTTCTATAGCACTTATCTGCATATTTTAAAGCTAGTGAAGACATTAAGAATCTGTGAGAATCCCATGTAGCTGTCTTCTTGTAGACAAAAATTGCCATAAGAAAAGAGAAAAATGTTACCACAGCTGATACTTTTAGAGTTGTCTCGGTTTCATAGCTTCACACAATGCAGTCAAGGATTTAAAATCCTTTTTCTTTTACTTTCAGGTATTTTAACGTTATTGGATCGGACCCAGATGGGAGGTTAGGAGAGGCCCCTAGACCCGAGCTTCGTGAACATGGACGGATATCAGGTGCCTGTTTTGACGCAGCTCGAGGCATAATTCCGGGGCTGAAGGTATGCACTCATCTTAATTTACTGCTGTCTCTTTTAACCCAACATAATAGAGAAAAGTAAGGCCTGGCAATATAGGGCTTGTTTGGATGCATAATGCAACTATTATAATATGGTATTGACATACTGTTTGCATCTTGACCCTTCAGGTTAGAGGGACTGACTACAAAACAGCTGATGGAACGTGTATACGAGACTACATTGACGTGACTGATCTCGTCGATGCTCACGTCAAAGCGCTCGAGAAGGCTACCAAGGGTAAAGTGGGCATCTTCAATGTTGGCACTGGAAGAGGTAAATGTGAAGTACTGTATCCTCTCTTGTGAAATATTGGTTAGCTATCACTTGCTAAGAACTTCAATATTTTCGGACACTAGGCCGGTCTGTCAAGGAGTTTGTCAAGGCTTGCAAGAAGGCGACGGGTGTGGATATCAAGGTTGATTTCTTGCCCCGTCGCCCTGGTGATTACGCTGAGGTGTACAGTGACCCGTCGAAGATCAAGAGGGAGCTGAACTGGACTGCAAAGCACACAGATCTTCAAGAGAGTTTGGAGATTGCTTGGAGATGGCAAAAGGCTCATAGAGATGGATATGGTCCTTCACTAGCCATATCATTTTGATGTGTCAAAGCATTTTAAGAATGGGAGATTTTACTTTCTTTTTTTACTTCCTTTTTCTTTTCTTTTTTATAAGTATCATTTGTTACTATTTTTAGGAATAGGGCATATTAGGAAGGGATTGAACTGATTAAAATTGTTACTGCTTGTATTTCATACGCTTATATAGTTTAATAATGATCATCATGGCACATGATATTCGGCACATGATATTCTCCTTCATAATCCGTAGTGTAGGACTCAGTTACATGACCCGATTTAGCCAAACAATACCCGATTCTGGACAAAAATTATCTACCTGAAATTAGACATGCCTAAAAGCCTAAATACCATGTTTGTATTGGAAAATGACATTTATAATTATTTGGCCATCAAACAAATCTCAATCATTGTTGAGCAATGCAAGAAATAATGGTCATTATACTCATTTGCTTATTTACAACGATGCACGGACACGGCGAGAAACGGGGAAGGAACAATCCTCAAAAGTATAGGAAGCGGGGACACGACGAGTAAACAAATAACCGAAACAAAAGCTTATAAACAAACATTTTCAGTCTTATAAAACATAAAAATAAACATATTTAGTTTTATAATCTGAAATAAACATATTTAGTCTTATAATATGAAATAAACATACTGGGTATCAAAACTAGAAAATGAACCATTCATTTTGCAAATCAACAACAACCGAACAACATGAATATTTGTAAATTATAAAAAGTGAAAGAATTAGAATAACACACACAACATTCAGCAAATAAAGGTTACACAATAAATTAGTAATCAAAGATTCAAAACTAATTTATGAAATCATAATAAAAAAATGGAAAGAATAGTCGGCCAGCGGAACAACATTTCAATATTAGAGCCGAAGAAGAAGATCGGTGTCCTACTTCCGGCAACCACAATCTCGCAAGTGGCCATGTGGGGCTAGGTTTAGTCGGAAAAAATGGGAGAGAAGAAAAAAATATTACGGTAAATAAGTTTTTCTTTATGTTTTTTAAAAAAATGTTAACCTTAAAACATAAGATAAACTTTCATTGATCGTGTCTTGACCGAACACAATCCACGTCCTCGTCGTGTCCTCCCCATGTACTACCTCTTAAACGTGTCTTGACCGTGTCCGAGCCATTTTCGGTTATATACCTGTGTCGGACATGACAGGATACATCGCCTTCTAGACGTGTTCATGCATTATAACTTATTTATGATTGAATTCATTATATATTTTTTGCTCTTTTAAAATAATTAACCTACTTAAAAAGTTTCGTATTATCATATTTGAAACAATGATAAACTTTATTTAATGAAGAAATTAGATAAATATGGTATGGTATTTTTATTTAGAGGTAAAACAATTTACGAAAACATATTTGTTATGTTTTAAAAATAACAAATATTAAATAGTCGGATTTAAGTGAAGCAATGTTAATTAACTATTTCTGTTTTATTTTCTTGTACACAAAAGTGTCATTTCTACATTCTAATTTAGTTTTGAAATAATTTGGTTTATTAGACTTTTTAGTTTTGCGTTTAGTAAATGTACCCCTTGAGAGAAGAGTGTGTAGAGTTTGAGAAAAAATACAAAAGGTTGGGTACATTTAATTAATTGAAACATTAAAAAACCTAGTTACTACTATAGTTTCTCAAAAAGGTGTAGTAACCAAAATTGCCCTTTAATTTTTGGCTCAAAGTTAAACTCTAAGACTATCTACATCGTTAGTAAAAAGGGTTAAATTTTACAATTCTATCTAAAATAAAAATTTACACAATTCAAATATTAACGTTATCCTTCAAGAGTGCAAAATAAAGTGGTCCTAATTCTCCACAACCTACAAGTTTATTTGGCTCCACGTTATGTTTGGATGTTTGCCACTTGTAGAATGCTGAGAGAAAAAATGAATTGAGAAGGGCCCCATTGAGAATTTGAAATTTTGGGTATATCACATAATGACATTGATTGTGATGATATTTCCAATATATCCCCTTTAATTTGGATTGGACCGATGATCAAAGCATTGACAAGGAAGGAAAATGTGTGGGACATGTTAAGATGGTTAGATTTGAAATTTTGAATTGTATTTGTTCATTTATTGTATATTGCGATGTATTTTGGTAATTGGACTAACCAATATTATAACAAATAAATAAAATTTGAATTGTATTTTGGTGATGGCGTGGGAGATGGGGCTAGGGTAGTACAAACCGTCCGGACCGAATAGTAATATTACCGTCCGGACCGATATACTTCTACATGTAACGGTTCATTAGTTTATGGACTGGACTATATTGACTATTTTTTATAAAAGTATAATTGAATGGGTTCAATGTGGTCCGGTTCGATCCAAACCCGGAATGTGTCTACTTTTTTTAAAAAATTGAGCAAAGGGAGAGAAAAAACGGTGCGAAAGGTCCAGGATTGGATCGTAACTTTCAGTCCGGTCTATTTTTCCAGTCCGATCTGAATCCTTATTGTAATATATAAATTTTATGAGCATTTTTTTAATTGGCGAAAAATGCAAACCATTTAAACAAATCAATAACACTTAATTTATAAATTAAATAAGTTTAGGTAAAACTGCTTTTTTGTAGTATACACAATCGAAGATATATAATTATTGTTTTTAAGAATCTAAACAATTTTTTTGTTATATAATATAGATAAGGGTCGTTTGTAACGGTCAAAAAAATTAAAATGGGCTAATCAGAAATTTTGAGAAATTAAACGGGTTTAATAGAAATAAACTCTAGAGGAAAATAAAATAAATGAAAAATGGATAATTTCTCAAAAGTCAAGCGATGAAAAATCGTTACTTTACGTTATGAAGGATTCCCGAAAGTTCCGTAAAACTATATCGACTTTGGTATGTCGGTGTAATTTATTGTAAAGAACTTTGGGTAAAAAGTGTAAAGATGAAAATAAAAGGGTAAATTATACAAAATTTACAAATTTTGCAAATTGATCTTGCAGCTTACAACGTGGCTTATGGAGGCTTTTAAGGAGGCATTATTCGGCCTCATTTATTTTGTTTAAAAAAGAGAAAAGGATTACATATCTCCTTAAGTAATCAACAAGTATAAAAGGAAAAACACTCCAAAAGCTCTCTACTGTAGATTCAGAGGAAACCCCTCTTCTACTCATAGAAAGGAAATCCCTTCTTCTGATCTTCCAAATCTAAGCAAAAAGAATACATATCTCCACTATAATCAACAACAGTGGATCTCCCAATTTCAGAAACCTGGGAAAATCTCCCACTTTAATGGAAAATCTCATAAGATCATAAATCTCTTAACAGACAATATATTTCCTGAAACTATTTCTCTTTACAAGAATTTTGGAACTACAAAGAGGAGAGGAGATTATGTTCTCTTTTTCTGTAACACACAACGAGCAGGTCACAACAAGTTTTAAGTTCTAACCATTTCTCTATCTCGATCAGATCTACACGCTGCCAACAATCATATCTCTATCTCGATCAGATCTACACGCTGCCAAAAACCATGAGCGTGACCGGATTTGGGGGACTCGAAGCCTGTCGTCCTCTGATACGCTTGTTGAAAGCCTCCGGCTCTTCTCCACGTCTCTCAGTAATCACAGATTCGAGTCTTTGTTCGCCGGTGAAGTGTGGTGTACCTTCCTCCGGAAAACTCAAATCAATCGGGTTTTAGATCTGTGAGATCACTCAAAATTTGTCGGAGGACACAACCCACCTGAAACTTTGTGTTTCCCCCCAACAACTACAACCTGGTACCGAGCTTAATGCTCTTCGCCGGAAAGATCTTCCCACCAGAATTATACCGCATAATAGGTTTCAATTTCAATCGGTGATTCTTTGACCAATCTTAAACCAATCAGGAGCGAATGTGTGCAGCTGTTAGATCTTTCTCAGTTTACACACCGGAAACGTATAAAATCAGTATCTAAATCCTTAGTGGAGCAAGGATGTTAGGGAGGCCCTCACCGGAGTCACCGCCGCTACTTTCTTTCTCTTCTAGCGGCTTGTTTTCTTGTGTTGCCCTAGCAAAAGAGAAGGTTAATTAGTATATCTAATTAACATAAAACATAAGCCCATTCTCAATTCTTTGGGCCTTTCTTTGTTTTGGGCTTATTTTTTAAGCTAAAAAAAAAGACAAATTAAGATATCCTTCGTTACCCACAAAAATGATCCTACCTTTACAAAATAACCTTTTCCCTTTATCTTAGGATACAAGAGGGAAAAATAATAATATAATTAAAATTTACGATTACCAATTTATTTTTCAACCTTTTTTTTAACAATTTCCTCGTTACAAATCATTAATCTTTTAAACTAAAAGTTTTACACGTTTATATATCATGATACCCGTGTACTGCAGCCTCATCTTCTCTGTTTTGATGCTGTCTTTGGGGCGTTTCGAGTGTTCGTCGAGAAGGGAGCGTGGATGTGTGATCGACTCCTGATGGCTATGTTGCAGTCCAAATCTGAGGTGTCCACAGTTGTTCCCCAGGCTTTCTGCTTGTGTACTTCCTTCGAAGATGAACGTTCATGCTCGTCGCTTCCAGCGGACTGGATCATTATGCTTTCCCTTGAAGACGTCTCTGCTTTCGGGTTTTTTATGATATATTTATGTGTTTTTCTTTTCTTCTTGGGTTGTGGTCATTCATGACGGTTTGTCCGTCTGCCGATCTTTTCGGCCTTTCGATCCCATAGTCGGCGCGCCGTTTATGAGATCGAACCGCTTTCCGTTATCAAAAAAAAAAAAAAAAAAAAAAAAAAAACAAGTATAAAAGGGAAAACAAAAAACAAAGTAGACTTTGGAGGGTGATAGACCGCAGAGGCGCAGACGAGAGATAGATTGAAGAGGAAGAGAAAGGTTGAGTAAGCAACCAACACCACTACCTTGTGCAGTTGTGCCACGAGGTACATGGTATGATAATGAAAGGGATGTAATGAAAGCATGAAACTGAGTTACGTTAGGAAAGTGATAATATAGGATGATAATTGATTAGTTAGCTCAATTGGGTCCCGCACGGGTTTTGGGGGATGAGGTTGCTACTTGATCTACAAGGGGCCTCAGAGGTCGCTACCTGATCTACAAGGGGCCCCAGGATGAGATAGATAGTCCGAGATCGCAACTTGATCTACAGGGGGTCTCAGGACAAGATAGCCGAGGTCGCTACCTGATTTAAAGGGGGTCTACGACGCTATCGGTTTGGCCAACCTAAAGAGAAAAGAAAGAAAGAAAGAAAGAAAGAAAGAAAAGAAATACGAAAGCACATGAGAAAGTATATCGTACGATCAGTTGAGCCTAGTTAGTTTATTATCACCTATACATCGATGCGATTAGAGGTGTGACCGGTTCAAACCAAACCGCCGAACCGGCGGTTTGTGAACCGGCTCAAACCGCCGGTTTGACCAAACCGGCGGTTTAGGTTTGCCGGTTTGGTTGAACCGGCGGTTTTCGGTTTAGGTTTAGGTTTGGTTCAACCTCAAACCTAAACCGACGGTTCAAACCGGTGGTTAACCGCCGGTTAAACCGGCGGTTAAACCGCCGGTTTGAGCCCTTTTTTATTTATTTTTATTTTTTTTTGGCCAAACCGGCGGTTTGGCAAAAAAAAGAGACGTTGGCAAAAGCCAACGTCTCTTTGCCATATTTGAACGTTGGCTTTGCCAACGTTCACTCCAACGGCTATAATAGCCGTTGGAAGTTAAATTTTATTTTTTATTTTTTATTTTTTTATTACTAGTTTAATTAAAAAAAAAAAATTAATACCCACTATTCCTATAAATACCATACAATTATTTCATTTAAATCACACCAACATTCTCATCTATCTACTACTACTCTCAATCTCCAATTCTCCATCTCGTATTCTCTTTCTCGTATTTTCGATCTTTCGAAATGGCAAACCCGGATTTCCCAAGCGACTACGACTTCACTCCGACTCCCGCTTTCTTTCCTAGCACACAAGAAAGCGAGACTCAACCGCCGGATTCGGAAATGCCACAAATTCCACAAGTTCCACAAGTTCCACAAGGTGAAGGGCCATTCCGACAAGCCCCTCCACCGAAAATGCTCACCTCCGACATATTCACCAAACATTACAACAAGGGTCCGGTGATGGACGATTATTGCCAAGTTTCGTGCAATTATTGTACGAAGGTGTACAAGTGGAAGTCGAAGGGCGGATACGGAACTTTGCAAACCCACATGCAAAAGACTCATCCGGAGAAGCTCGGAATATCACGGGGACAAACTCAATTGTCCCACGGGTTTGCATCCTCTTCCTCTCAATCTTCTTTATTTAATTATAATCATGTTGATGAATCTTTAGCATTAGCCAACTTAATTGCATCCGAAGCATTTCCATTTTCTTATGCGGAATCTATTAATGTTAGAGAATATAACACTAATTATCTTCAACCGGCTTATAAACCAACTTCTCGTAAACAAGTTTCGAAATTAGTTTCTCATTCTTATGAACAAAAAAAACAAAAAATTCTTACGGTTTTACAATCTTTTTCGCATCAAGTTTCAATTTGTAGTGATATTTGGAGTACTTTATCACAAAAACATTTTTACATGGGCATCACTTTACATTTTATCGATAATGATATGTACTTGCATAAATTTGTTATTGCATATCGACATTTTAATGAAAGACATAGTGCCGCCAACATTGCTAATTTAATAAAAACGGTTTTACAAGAATTTAATTTACAAAACCGTGTTTTTTCATACTCATTTGATAATGCTTCCGCTAACACCCGCGCCGTTAACCATTTAGTAGGAAATGCGGGTCAACTTATAAAAACTTCTTTTACTCACCAAAGATGTACATGTCATATTTTAAATTTAAGTGTTCAAGATGGCCTAAAAGTTTTACATGAAATGTTAGAACCTATAACCGATGTAATTGAACATATTTGGCATTCAACCGAATTAAGAAGAAAATGGAGATCAACTTGTATTGAAAAAAATTTTCCTCCAATTTCTTTTTCGAAAGATATTGGAACTCGGTGGAACCCAACCTATAAACTACTAACTCAAGCTATTCGTTATAAAAATGTTTTACAAGAATTTTCTTCACAATTTATTTCTTGGTCTATTTTAGATGATGAAAGTATTTGGCAAACTTGTTTTGATATTTGTAGTGTTTTAAAAGTTTTTAGTGATGCTACTAATACATTAAGTTATGTTTACATTCCTACTTCTTGTTGTTTTTTTAGAAATAGCCGTAAATGTTGCCGAGGCTTTACAAACCGGTTTAGCTTTAGAATCACTTAAATATGCGGCAACCGAAATGAAAACAAAATGGCTAAAATATTATAATGAGGTTCCCGTAGTTTATCTTATTGCCGCCGTTTTCGATCCTAGACTTAAAATAGATGGTGTTACGGAATTTTTAAATGCTTATTATGAATGTTTAGGATTATCTACTATTATGAATGTTAATAATATTATTAGTAATGTTCGTGTTGAAATTGCTAAATTACTTAATTTATTTGAAACTAGTGCTAGTGCTTCTACACAAACAACTCCTCCACCCACTTCTTCTTCTCCTTCTCCTTCTATTCTTTCTAAAGCTAGACAAATTTTATCTAAAAGAACTAAAACACCTAGACATTCATCCGCAAGTGCGGAATTTGAAGATTTTCTAACTACTCCTTTTAGTTTTGATGGTGATATTGATAGTTTTGAAGTTTTACAATATTGGAAGAAGATGGCCCCAAAGTATCCAACATTAGCCAAGATTGTGCAACAAATTATGGCCGTTCCCGCATCAACGGTGGCCGTGGAGCAAGCTTTTAGTAAAGGAGGAAACATGCTAAGCTACAAGAGGAGTCAATTGAAGCCCGATAAATTGGAGGCTCAAGTTTGTGTTCAAGATTGGATAAGGGCGGAGAGGAGGCTACAACGGAATGCACCCACTTATGATAGATCATCGGATTCCAACTCCGATGATCCGGCCACTACTTCCGAGTCCGAGGCGCAAAGGTAATGGGGTTACGAAAACAACTCGGAAGTCCAAAAAAAGGTAAGTAAAGGTAAGAGAACTACGTGGGCTTTGATTCCTCTTAAACCCCAAGAGGATACGTAGGCAACCGGGAAACCGGTTCAAGCCCTTTCTTTTTTTTTTTTTTTCTTTTTTCATTTAGTTATATTCAAAATTTCAAATACTAATGTAAAGATGTAATATAAAAAATTGAATGTATAAAAAATTTAGCTTGCTTTATTTTGTTGTAGAATTGTAGTTAGTAATTTTGTTTACTATGTAATTATTATACATTGAATTTCAATGTATAATAAAATTTATTTTAGTTGCTTCTTTCTTTTATTATTGTTACTTTGTTAGTAATTTATTTTAGTATGTAATTATTTTATTCAAAAGCTAATGTAATGAAAAAAAATTCAATGTATAAAAAATTTGAGTTTGCTTTATTTTATTATTGTTAGTAATGTTATTTTACTTGCTTTCTTTTATTTACTTACTAATTCTATTTAAATGCTATTGTACAAAAAAAAAATTCTATGTATAAAATATAAAATTATAAAATATTTTTTAATATATATAAATTAAACGTATAATTTTTAATTAATATATAAATATATATTATATTACTTATATTACTTTTATATATATATATATATATATATTTAAAAGTCATGTGCCAAACCGCCGGTTTAGGTTAAACCTAAACCGCCGGTTCCCAAACCTAAACCGCCGGTTTAGGTTTGGGACCCATCTCTAGATGCGATCGAGTCTAGCATGTTATATGTCATGTTATGGTTATTTATATGTGATATGAGATTATATGTTTATATGTGGTGTGATAACATGCTTGAATGCGTATATTTTATATGGATGGTTGTGGACGTAATGTGAATGTGGATATGTATGTGTGTGCTTTGGAATGTGAGAAAGGGTATAAAGTGTCCTTTGGGGACGGGATATTGGATACTTATATATATTGGAAATTTGGAAGAGTGCGATTTGTATACCCTTACTGAACTTGTGGCTCATGATTGCTATATCCACATTTTTTAGCTACTCAGACTCGGGCTAATCAAGGGAAGGACGTTGGACCCAACACCTGGATTTGAGATCATATCAGGTGGGCTGTTATGGGATGTTGTCACTTAGGATGTTTTGTGTGGGTTTAAATAGCGGTGTTTTGTTAAATAGGGTTTTATGACATATGTTAGTATGTATATATGTTGTAAATATGGTTGTAAGATAAAGTTTAAAATTTTACGTTTTCCATTTTTCCGCTTATTGCTTTAAACAGAGTTATTTAACTGGTAATCAACTAGAAATGAAATAGGTGTCACATCGTAAACCTAAGCCGCCGGTTTAGTTTTCACCTAAGGCCAAATTTAAACCTAATCCGTGAAAATTCAAACCAACAAACCACTGATTTAGCAATGTTTGTTTAAAAAAAAAAACATACCTTAAACAAAAAAAAAACAACCAAGACGGCAGTTTAACCGCCGATTTGGTTAGATAGTTTAACCCCGTTAAACCATCAATCTAGGTTTCTCGAAAAGAGAAATCTAAATCTAAACCGTCAACCGGTAGTTTGGTCAAACTGGCAAACCTAAACCGACGGTTTGACCAAACTGGCAAACCTAATCGCCAGTTTGGCCAACCCGGCAATTTTGGACGATTTGAAAACCGTCGGTTTGACGATGTAGCCCAATATAAGCGGTTACGCCTAATTTATAACTTTAATATGAGCCGTTACATTGTAAAATATAAACGCTTAATCTTATAATTATAATATTATTATACCTTTAACCACTTAAGCAGTATGGCCAACTCTCTCGGTATCAGTTTTCCTTAATCAACAAAATTTAAGGTAAGCTTTAATTAAATATAATAAACAAGGGGTCCCACTTACTCCATTAGCATAAATTAATAATGGATTTCCTAGAAAGAATATATGCACTGCTATTTTAAAAAAGGAAAAAGGTGTGGAAAGGGAATTACCGAATTAGCCATACAAGACAGAGGTCGAGCCTGAAGGAGAAGCAAAGCAAATCAAACAGGCAGCCATGGAGTCAGCTTCGTCTTCTTCCATCCTCTGCAATACAAGCTTTTTTCTCAATCAAAATCAGCCTCTGTATTTTCTCAATTCTCACCCTCAGGTTCATCACTACCAGTCTCCTTCTCTGTCGCTTACTACTGCTACAAACCTCAGCTTTCGTCCTACGGCTTCTAAGTTTCATCGATTTGTTGCTCGGAATTCGACTCTTGGATCCTCTGCCAGTGATATCTCGCCTTCCGAAGATCGGTTTGCTATTATTCTCGAAGTCGATGGGTACAACTTGTAGTTTTTTAGTTTCCACAATATAATGTTTGCTGCGAGCTGTTTGATTTGGTTTCTTTCGTGTTTTTTTTTGAATTTATTGAACTTGTGTTGGGAATTTGGGTAGTGGTAGTGAATTGACATTGTTGTGTGCTTTTGTGAACCATGTTTGCTGCTCTAATTTTTGTTTTGATTTATTTCTACTTTTGGAAATTGTTGAACTGATGATGCTCGTATGGTTAGTGGTAGTGAATAGACATTGCTGTCTTCAAGTGTGAACGTCATAATTTTTGTTTTCTGCATTTCAAGAGAAGTAATCCACCATATGTACTGCAATCGAGTTTACTCACAAGTTAGAACATACTTGCAGCCAGAAACAAATTTGAAACATAGAGTTCCACAACGACAACTTTATTCTTCATTATTCCAGTGGTGATAAATGACTTATCATGAGAATTGTTATCATCCCAATTAAGCAACACCTCTCTCTGCCTTATACATTGATGATGAATGGACATTGTTCAAAAGTTCTAGTTGTTTTATGAAAGTTCTTTGGTCACAGAGGACTGGGTTTGTAGTTGGTAGTACCATAGTAATTTAAGAAACTAGGACAGTGAGCGGTTTTGGGTAGTAGTAATACATTGCACACTTCCTACCATGCTCGGAGGGAACTAGAGAAGTGGTAGGTATAAAAAGATATATTGTATGCTAAGAGAATCATTATTTAGTTCTTGAAATGGTATTATGGAGATTCACCTTGTTATATTTAACCAAGAAGTTGATTGGAGTTCATCTGGAACCCTTGGCCTTATGTTTTCATTGTGGGATCAGAAGTTGTTAGTAGGTGTTTAAGTTACCACTTCTAACCTTTCATGGTTTTTCGAGTAGTTTGGAGGTTTATAAACACTGTTGTCCCTAGATACTCTTGTATTTCATTCTGTTACTTGCTGGTCTTCAGAAAGTTTCAAGTGGCACGGTTCTGTGTGGTATATTTTGTTGCAGGTTTTCTGAATATTTTTGTTATCTTTATTGTAACCTTTTTGTGTATCTTCATGTTTTTGTATTGTTTTTTTTTACTATTGCAGTGTTCTCCTTGATGCTTATAGGTCAGGAAACCGCCTGGCTTTTAATGCAGGTATGATTGAGTTAAAAGCGAAAGAAAGACGAGGATCACTCTTTCATTGATTGTAGACGTTGCTATTATGCAGAAAGTGTTTTTTATTTTAATCTTAATGTTTTCATTTCTGACAACAATTTCAGCATTTAGGAAGCTTGGCCTGGATTGTGCTAATTGGACAAAACCTGTTTATTCGGATCTTGTAAGGTAGGATACTGGTATCAAGCTCCACCATGGTGGTTCACCAGTTTCAGGATTGATTTTTCATACATTATTTGCTGACTGTGGAAGTGTTGTTTTAAGTGGAATAATTGATTATTGCTCTACAAGTCTACAGCTAGTGACTGATTTCATAATTATTTACTGTATATTTGATGTTTTCTGTTTAGGGAATTTCTTTGTTGCTACAATGTGATGAGTTACATATATATATACTTGTCTATCAATTTATGCAGTTAATTTACTGTATGCATCTATTTGGTTGTGTTAAAATATAGTACAATTTTTAGCATATTTGATGTTTTCTGTTCAGGTAATTTGTTTGTTGCTGCAATGTGTATGGGTTACATATATATACTTGTCTATCAATTTATGCAGTTAATTTAGAACATTTGACTTTTATATGAGCATTTGCAGACACTAATTTGATCCTACATCATTGTCAGGAAGGCTGCTGGTGATGAGGAAAGAATGCTTATCCTATTTTTTAACCGGGTTGGTTGCTCTAAACATTTGTTCTTATTGATTATACACCGAAAGTATTCTCCTAAAAAAGAGGAACATATACTAAGTTTTATTTGCGTGTCTGTGCAGTCCTTTGTCTCATTTCATTCTATTGCTATATTTCATTACATTGTATTTTGAACAGGTTGGTTGGCCAACATCATTGCCAACCTCCGAGAGAGAGGTTTTTGTACAAAAAGTATTACAAAAAAAGGTAAGATGGGTTTCCTTCGGTAGAAAAATCATTGTAACAGTTCACTCTCATTTTTCTTTTTCGGTTTACATTTAGATGTATTGAACTTTGTTTGTATATTGTTCATGTAATTACTACTGGCATGTTGGAGATGTAGGGAAAAAGTCCCACATCGACAATACGATATTGTGTGAACCTAACATATAAGTACTAGGCTACTCCTCCTATTGCCAATTGGTTTTAGGATGGAACCCCGTGTGCTTGTATGTGTGGTTCACCGGACGTGCGCCCTCCGCGTCATTTGGTCCCGGGACGGATATAAGAAAAGTAACATGGCACTTACTTTTCCGTTGCTTCTGTTGGCAGAAAAATGCTTTGGACGAGCTTGTAATCTCAAAAGAATTGCCTTTACGACCCGGAGTTGAAGAGTAATTATATTTTCCATTTCAATTGATTTGTTTCCTATATTCTTTTATCGATTATTACTAATAAACAATAAAATGGTTTACTAGGTGAATACTGAGTAGGAAGTGTTGTGGATTAGTATAGGTTGTATCCATAATGTTAGTTTCTAAGACTTCGATGAAAAGATAGCAGGGTTATTTTTTCCCTTCACTTTTGTATTTTTCATGAAATAGCCAAAAAAAATGTTTAGAGACGGGCATTTTATATTACCCTGCAATTGAATATTTGTTGAAATTCTCACCTCCATTCCCCTCTTATTAAATTTTCAACTAGATTTATTGATGAGGCAATTAGTGAAGGGATTCCTGTGGTGGTTTTGACATCATCGAGTGATCTTGGAGAGAAGATAGCAAGGTATACTTTCCATTCCCAATGCTAGATGCGTTTGCACTTGGAAATTGGGGAATGCCATTGTGTGAAGCTTGCTGTTGTTTTATACCCTGATGTGTAATGTATAATTTTGGGTTTTGTATTTTTTAACAAGCCAGTTGAATTTTTGAAATGACAGTTATTTTTCCTATTTCTCTTCACCACTCCTGTCAGTCTTGATACTATTTTGACTTTTGGTTCAGTCATTGAAACTTGAGGTTTGTTCTGGGCTTTGCTTAATCTTATAATTTTTAATTTCCTCTATTGAGTTTGTGCATCTAGTCTAAGTTGTTTTTTATTTTATGGTATGCTTATTCATGGCATTAAAGTTCACCTTTTGTCTCCTTTTACCTTTTTAGAGCCACTGTTGAAAGACTTGGTTCTGAGAGAACATCCAAAATAAAGATTATTGGAAGCGAGGAGGTAGAGAAGAGTTTGTATGGCCAGATTGTATTTGGTCAACTAGGTTTATCTGTTGCGGATAATGAACTTGCTAATGAAGCAAGTAAAGCTGGTAATACACCCCATTCTCATTGTCTGCCTACTGTTGAAGGTTTCAGTGCTCATTATTTGTTCAGATTACTGTATGTATGAGATTTGCTCCTTTATTGCAGTTGCTGCTGAGAAAAAAAGGATAGCTGAGCAGGTTGCATCGAGGCTGAAGTTGAGAGTTGATATTGATGAGCTTAGACCTGAAAGGTTTTTGGTGTTTTGTTTGTCATCTTTGATCACTCTTTAGCTTGAGTGCGAGACACCTTGACCATAGTTCAGAAGTATCAGTATGAAACAGAACAAAAGAATAAAAGAAAACTCCATTAATATTATCATCTCTAAATTTTTATTTGTCTGATGAACTTTCCCAGAAAATCCCATAACATTTAACCGAAAAAGTAGAAGCTTAGCATTAGTTCAGGCATTGTTCGAGTCCACCTTCTAATACAGAAGTGGTGTAGGGATCTCTCCCTCTATATATGTATGATTTTTTGTTCTTTAGCATCCAAAGAAGTAAATCTGCCCAAATGCCCGTGTATGGTAGTCATCATGATAAATTGCTTTCCCTGGTCATATTTCAATCTTGGTGTTGGTTCTTCAACGTGGGAATTTAAAGGATAGAATATCCTCCATTTTTATGGCATACTAATCTGCCAGATTTCGTGCAGCATTCAGAAGATCGTGGCTGAACTACGTGCAGCAGCCGAGTATGCAGGGACATCAGTGCAGAACTCTGTGCTTGTTGCAGGAACCCGTTCTACTATTGCTGCTGCTGAAAGAGTTGGCATGCCGTATGTTGTTCTTTGCAACAGGTAAAAAAATTGTTTTGCTTGTATTATTCGATTTGTTTCGTCTTGTTATACTCGTTTGGTATATACTGTGCTCATATTGCTATCCATCAGTTTGACGCCTAGATCAGGGTTTCCCTCAGCAAAAGCCGTAATGGATGGTTTTGGGGATGTGGACTTGACTGTATCAAAGCTAAGAACCAAGCTTCAATCTTGAGGTTCTTTAAACACTTCCGTCTATATTTCTTTCTTCCTTTCTCTTACACAATTATAATTTCCTGTTTTCTTCTTTCCAGGACTGAAAGCAAGGGAAATTTCTCTAAATATAACAACTTACAACCTTGATTAAGAAGTTTGATTTGGTAAAAAAACTACAAGAAATGATACACCCTAAAAAATAACTTAGAAGAAAGGATAAATAGTTAGATATAGAGGAATCTTATCAAAATTTTCCAAGGAAAGCATTTTGTTTCAATAGCATTCATCATCCACACTTAATTTCGGTTTCTTGCAGGACGACGCAAGCAGAGCAGAGAATTTGCTTGTCAGAGACATGTAGATATCCTTTGTGTACAAAGGAGCAAGCTAAGATGAAATTTGAAGTAATTCATTCATAGAGGTGTTACTAAACATGTAATTGCAGTACAGTTTTATGATTGTGTGTAATCGAAGTGTGAATGTAAAAATGCAGTGGCAAACTATTTATGCACTAACTTGAACCTATTTTGTCAATGGGTTTGAAGTTTTATCAAACTTTGGCAATTAAGTTTGAGTCTTATAATGAGTTACGGTCTTGAGGTGTTGTCCGCAACCATCTTGGTTTGGTGCAGGCGGCTAAGGCGCGTCAAGACTCGAGCTTGATTGTTCTTTATTCTCATTCTAATGCAGTGCTTTTGTTAGTACATACAAAGTTTTCAAGATGTCTTTTTAGTAGTTTAAATTTATAACATGTTTTACCATTGCAATTCTTTTGTCCCCTGAACCAATCCCGTATCCCAATCTTGTATCGTGAATCCCTCTTCAAATAAGAAAAAATTGGGTTGAATAGTCTTTTTTATAACTTACAATTGGTAAGATAATAAAATTTTAATCAAAAGGTTCAGTTGACGGGATATTAAACCAACCCATACAATTTATTTATACGTAATCCTAGTTGCACAACTCACATGCGTTTTAACAATTTCACATTTGAACCCAAAATGGAAGTTTTTTCTATTAAATTCCACAACTGGGTATTGTAATGGAAGCCGGTTTCAAACCGATTTTAAGCTGCTCAAATTCACATTTGGTTTCCGAAGTGGAAATTGATTCGGTACATGGGCTCCGAAACTAGAATTCTTTCAGGTTCATTTGAAATATGATCGTTGAATGATTCGGTTCCTCACAATGGTTTCCATTCCGCATTCCTAACACGGAATTGCTTTTGGTTCCGCACTCAAAAGAGTCAAAACGCGAAATGATTTTGGATTCGTATTCTAAAGCCGGAACATACATGGTTTCAAATTCAAGACCCATTTGTGGAATTAAATGACTCTATGGGTATCAAATGGTTTCCATTTCGGACTTCATGCGCGAAATTGAACCGAAAAAAATGTTCCGCACCCAAAGTAAGGATTCAAGTAATTTTTAAAAATATTTTATAATTTATATGGATACATCTAACAATCCGATCTTAATATATAGTTAATCTAGATCCTGGGAATCTTAGATGTACTTAGATATAAATTTTCAATTTTCCATCAAAATAATCTAAAGAAAAGCTGAAATGTGGATTAAGATTAAAACAAAATATATGAAGCACCTCAATCCACTGAAGCACATCATTATACTCCCTGCACATTCGACAATCATTGCACCACTTTCATAATTGGAACAGTTTATTTTTTATCCTCGATTTTTGGATGAACTTTTTAATAGTAGATATGGACCTTTACCATCTTTTATATCCTACGCACGGGCCTACATAAGTCTTTCGGGATTCCATCTCAAAACCAATTGACAAGAGTAACTCTAAGACTTATATATTCTTTTAAGTTCACGTGTATTTATTATGTACACAATATAAGTATGTACACAATATTTGCAAATTTGCATATACCTACCAAGCTAATAAAATGCAAACTCATGGCCTATTTCAACCACCATAACCACACAACTTAAAAAGAGAAGAAAAACAATCATTTTGCCTTCTCTGACAACAGTTCATATGCACATGTAATCTAGGTATCTATCATATTTACTCATCATACAACATGTAACAGGTGACAACGAAGTAGTCCTAAACATATACATCGATCATGAATTCTTATGTTCATAAGGAAATATATTCTCATGAGAGGTGGGACCCTAAAGCAAAACATTGCTTGAGTATCACTGAGCTAGATCCAGACTCATCCAAGGTGTAAAGATGCTACCAATACAAGGCTAGGCTTGAATATATGTAATGAAGCCTTACCTAATATCACTTGGAGCACGACTTTCTCGAGATGACAACAAAGACGTCATCCAGACACCATTTTCTACACTCGGACTTATGCAAAGGGTTGATTATTGCTTGGTCTGAATCGGCTAACTTGTAGCCAATCACGATTTCTTGTCTTTGACGCGCCCTCAGCATTATTTCGTAGAAACTTAGCTCTTCGTTCTCATATAAGTAGAGCTCAGCTGGTTTGATGCACATTTCGTTTCCCTGAAAAATGGTTAGAGGAATACGTGATTCGAAGATTTAAGTATAATGACAGTATTATGTAGAGAAGTGTGACATTCAAGTCATATCAACGAATGTCTGTATTAATGAATTGTGCATGCCCGGATATCTGACCCGATAAGTCTGTTAACCGGGTCATATCGTCACAACAGGATTGGAACTCCTAGCGGAAAACCGGTTGGAGTTTCCAATCGGATATCCGACCTGATCCAAATAAGGGGGATATGTTATCTGGCTGTGAACAAGAGCTAGATCAGCACGCAGATTTGTTGCCAGTAACTTGCTGAGTGCACAAAAATACACTGAATACAGCATTATTAAACATTGAAAAAACAGTGAAGTTAGACTTGGTAAAAACTGGACTACACAACTTTCTCAAACAAGATCTTGGTGCTTTTCCGTGTAAATATGCAATCGCTTCAAATTCAACGATAAAAGGACGAGAGCAAGGTCCAAATTTTTACCTCCTCTGCAAATAGCTCCTCGAGCACACGATTGATTTGTTTATCTTCAGCCACCATAGCAAGTGCCATACTTACAAGCTCATTTGAGAGGACATAGTCACTTATTCTGGACACTGAAACCAAGTTTCTTGTTCTCGAGTCCAAGATCTCGCTTATAATAATAGATTTATCTGAAGCTTGCTGCATTTCACGAATCCATGCACTATGACAAACTCCAACATGTCTCATAGCATTCAACTTTGTTTCTTTATAAGGAAGACGCTTCGACTACAATACAGCATGAAAAAAGTACTTTAACCAGTGGGACTCCATAAAATCAGGACTGAAATAGTTATGAATAAATTGATGATTCATTTTGGAATCATCATCATCATTAACACTTGACTAATCTGACCTGCCTCTCTCTATATATACGTTTTGTCAATTTTTTCTTCGAAAATTCAGTTCCATACAACTGCCAAATCAACTTCCTAGAGATAGTAGAAACATAAGAATTTCAACACAGCGAATTATCAGAGAATGACCCCCTAATCCTCTTATTCCATTATCAATTGCTTTAACTAATAACTAATTGGCATGCTGAAGAAACTCATATATACAGGATGGCTAGACTACTTTGATACATATGCTAAGTAGTTTGAAGTTGCTGAGCCTGATAATTTTTTTTCAGTTCGTAAATGTTGCAAAATCTCTAACATACTTGCAGTTGATTTACCTGTATATCTCGAATGAGGAGCAATGTTGCAAGGGATCGAGAGTCAGAGTGAACAAATGAGTCCTCCAAAGAGTCGTCTGCAAGGATCAAAATCTGTTCACTTAGTGTTAGTAATCAACCGACCCATAAACTAAATAAGTATTAAGTAAATAATTAAAGATGATTAAATAGGAATACAAGTGCTTAGGCATGAGCTAGATGAGAATATAGTACGCAGAAAATTGGAAGAAGAAAATAGTGGTTTCACATGACAACTTTGCAAATATACTTTGTAACTATGATAAAGACATGGAACTCACAGAATCAAAGGTCTCTAACGGAAGACTTTCTAAATGTCGTCGAATAACTGCATTTCCAACTCGATGTACAAGTTTTAAGTTCATCAACTTTGACATGTCTAGGCCTGCATCAATTAACCGTCTCTCCCTTTCTACTTCTGGAACCTCATTAAACAACCACAATTCTGATCCTCGAGCCAACAATGCTTCCAGCACCTATCAGATGCAATTAAAAATATAGGCACAATCAATAAAGAGTATCTGATACTATTAGGGATCAACACTAGCTAGATGTCTTTCTACAAAGCGAGGAGCTTAACTGAGGGTTTATGTGGAAAGCTCCAAAACAAAACAAAACATAGGATGGACGTACCATTATCATATCATCAATATCACGGCGCCATCCACAAAATAGTATCTTCTCTGGAAATTTTGGAGTATCAAATCCTTCGGGAGGGAGGCTCTTGTGAACCTACATCACAGCCAAGGACATCCAATTGTAAGAAAGATACTGTGAAAGAAAAATGAGAGACTTACATGATTTGGAGTTTAAATATTTAAAACAGTTCCTTTTGAAACGTCTATAGTCGGGTGAAGACTAGTGGAATCGACTGATAGATTATGTAAATATTGTAAATATAGGGTGCCCTTATGTAAATATTGTAAATATAGGGTGCCCTTATGTAATTATGTAAACTCCGCTTATTATTAATATGAGCCGTCTGATGACGGAAACCCTAAGGGGGAATTCATTCTAATTCTCACATGGTATCAGAGGCTTCTATCCTCTAACCCTAATCCGCTGCACCTTCCCCTTCACCTCTTTCGCCGGCAATCTTGCTCCGATGGCCGACAAAAAGCCTTCTTTCCACTCTGCTCTCGGAATCTCGAATATCAAGAACAACATCGCCCTTGTTCTAGATCATGATACCCCTTATGCATCTTGGGTCACTCTTTTTCGCGTTACTGCGAAGGCTCATAATGTCCTTGATCATATTGATGAATCAGTTCCGCGACCTACAGACATCGACAATTCCTTATGGCTTCAAGTTGATGCCACTGTTCTTCAGTGGATTTACAGTACAGTCTCCCGCGACATTCTTCTTCAAATCCTTGACTCCGACGATACGGCGCTCCAAGCTTGGAATCGCGTCAAGGATATTTTTCAAGATAACAAAAACACTCGGGCAGTGTATCTTGAACACGAGTTCTCCAACTGTAAGCTATCCGGTTTCTCCTCTATGAATAAATTTTGTCAACATCTCAAGTCATTGGCAGATCAACTAAAAGGAGTCGGATCACCGGTTCCTGCAACTCGTTTAGTTCTTCAACTAATCTCGGGTCTCCCATCTGAATACAATGCTGTGGCGAGTTTTATTCAGCAAACGGATCCACTTCCGAGTTTTATCAAAGCACGTTCTCAACTGCTTCTCGAGGAAACCCGGCTGGCGGCGCAAACCGGCTCCGACAAATCTTCATCGGCCCTCACCGCCGCAGCAGATGCGTCAACAGCAACTGCTGGAAACCCTCCAGCTGCTGCAGACAAGCCCAGTGGCAGCCGACCCAAAGGAAGAAAGGGCAAGGCCCGGTCCACAAACAACAACACTCCAGCAGCCCAGCGCTTCTTCTTCCGGCCCAATGTTGGGTGGGTCCCTCTTCAGCAATCTGCTGCCGGGCCACATGCTGCGCAGACCTGGATACCAGCCCACCCCATTCCCGGCCCAATCCCTCCTCCACCTTGTCCTTACCCAAATACCCAACAGGGCATTCTTGGATCTGGGCCCAATTTCGGTCCCCAGCAAGCCCATTACACGCAGGACTTTAATTCCTATGCTGCTCAGCCCACTTCACTGGACCAGTCATTTGCAACAATGACGTTAAATCCGACGGATAATTTATGGTACATGGACACGGGAGCCACCTCGCACATGACGAATAATTCCGGTAATCTCTCGTCTTTTTCGCATAATGGTTCATTAAATTCGATAATTGTTGGCAATGGTATGCGTATTCCTTCTACAGGTCTTGGTGATGCTATCCTACCCACCCGAGACAAACCTCTTCGTTTATCCAACATCCTAGTCGCACCCAAAATTGTCAAAAACCTTGTCTCCGTTAGACGTTTTACAACTGATAACCTTGCTACTGTTGAATTTGACCCTTTTGGTTTCTCTGTGAAGGATCTACATACGGGGACCGTTCGTCTGAGGTGTAATAGCTCCGGGGAGCTCTATCCGGTTACTAATCTACCAGTTAGTTCACCACATGCCCTCTCAGCAGAGTCTTCTTCTACTTGGCATGCTCGTCTAGGTCATCCCGGCTTACCAGTCTTTAATTTTCTTCGAAATTCTTCTTTTTTTAAATGTATTAAGGAGTCTTCTCCTTCTCTTTGCCATGCGTGTCAACTTGGAAAACATCATAGACTTGCGTTTGATCGCTCATCTACTTGTACTTTTGCACCTTTCGATATCATTCATAGTGATATTTGGACCTCTCCTATCCCTAGCCGGGAAGGTTTTAAATATTACTTGTTGTTTCTTGATGACTTTTCTCATTTCTTATGGATCTTTCCGCTCAAGTTTAAGTCACAAGTTTTCGAAATTTTTGGGCAATTTCACAAACTAGTTCAAACACAATTTCGCACAAATATTAAAAGTTTCCAATGCGACATGGGGGGTGAGTTTAACAACTCGAATTTTCACAAGTTTTTTGCTACTCATGGCATCTCTTTTCGTTTTTCGTGTCCTCATACTTCTCCCCAAAATGGCAAAGCTGAGCGTACCATTCGTACAATCAACAACATGATGCGGTCTCTTCTTTTTCATGCGTCTATTCCCGTCTCCTACTGGCCTCACGCCTTAGAGACATCTTGCTATCTTCTCAATATTCTTCCTTCCACCACAATTCAAAATCGATCTCCTACCCAAGTGTTATACCACACTACACCATCCTTAGGTCATCTCCGGGTTTTCGGTTGCCTTTGTTATCCAAATCAAAGCGCAACTTTATCCCACAAACTTCAACCTCGCACTACAAAGTGCGTTTTCCTAGGGTATCCCACTCACCATCGGGGTTACAAATGTCTAGAGTTGGATACACATAAAATCATCATTTCCCGTCATGTCACTTTTGATGAATCTCATTTTCCGTTCTCCACCCGGAATAGCTCCTCCCCGGATAACTATGATTTTCTCACCGACGACGAATTTTCTCCGTACCATACAGCCTTCCTCAGAAGACTTCAGGACACATCTCAGCCTTCATTTTCGGCTGCCCCTTTCCAATCCTCTGCTGCTACTACGCCTAGCCCAGTCCCACCATCCGGCCCAGGTCCTTCTTTCAGCTCCTCCGGCCCATCAGTGGGACCTTTGTTTCAGCCCAGCCCCTCCGGCCCATCAGTAGGACATATCCCACAGCCCAGCTCATCCGGCCCACCAGTGGGACACATCCTTCAGCCCACTTCCTTGCCGCCCCAGCCTGCTGCTACGGATCCAATCCCTCTGACCGGCCCAGAACTCATAGCTGCCATCCCACATCAATCCCATTCGCCACCTACACCATCCAGCTCCACTTTAAATGAGCCGATCCAGCCAGCTCCACCCACACCACTTCCGACACGTCCTCAAACTCGGAGTCAATCCGGCATCGTTAAACCCAAGCCTATTTTTGACCTTTCCGTCTCCACCACTAGCTTATCCCCAATTCCCAAATCCCACAATGTAGCTCTTCAAGACCCGTGTTGGACCGCTGCCATGCTCGATGAGTATCGAGCCCTTATGCGAAATAAGACTTGGGTCCTGATTCCTCGTCCTAGCGATGCTAATATTGTGAGATGCATGTGGATTTTTAAGCACAAGTACAGGTCTGATGGTTACCTGGAGCGATACAAGGCTCGCCTAGTTGCTAACGGTTGTTGTCAGCAGGTTGGAATTGATTGTGATGAGACTTTCAGTCCTGTTGTTAAGCCAGCGACCATCCGTATGGTTCTCAACATTGCAGTATCCCGCTCTTGGTCCATTCATCAGTTGGATGTTCAAAATGCTTTCCTTCATGGCCATCTGAACGAAACAGTATATATGTTTCAACCACCAGGCTTCCGCGACCCCTCCAAACCCAATCATGTTTGCCTTTTACAGAAGTCTCTATATGGTCTGAAGCAGGCTCCCCGGGCATGGTTTCAACGCTTTGCAGGCTTTCTTCATCGCATCGGATTTATTAGCAGTAAGAGTGACTCCTCCCTTTTTATTTTTAATCAAGGATCTGACACTGCCTATCTGCTTCTGTATGTCGATGATATTGTCCTTACGGCTTCTTCTGACGCCCTGCGCAAGCATCTGATCAAGCTTCTGAGTAAAGAATTTGCTCTGAAAGATTTAGGCCCCTTGTCATATTTCTTGGGCATTTCTGTTCGTCGGACATCCACTGGCTTATTCCTGTCCCAGGATAAATATGCTCGCGAAATTGTTGAAAGAGCAAAGATGTCTAACTGCAAACCCTCTGCTACCCCGGCTGAGACATCTGTCAAGGTAAGTGCTTCATCCAGCCCTGCTGTTAGTGCTCCGACACTTTATCGCAGTCTTGCCGGGGCACTGCAGTACCTCACCTTCACCCGGCCTGACATCAGTTTTGCAGTACAGCAGGTGTGCCTTTTTATGCATGATCCCAGGGAAGCTCATTTTGCAGCTCTGAAGCGCATTATCCGCTACATTTCTGGGACATCCTCGTTAGGTATCACCATCTCCTCTTCTCCGAAATCTGATCTTATTGCCTACACAGATGCTGATTGGGCAGGATGCCCTGATACACGCCGCTCGACGTCAGGTTACTGTGTCTTCTTCAATGACACTTTAATCTCATGGTCAGCCAAACGGCAATCTGTCGTTTCTAGATCCAGTGCAGAAGCAGAGTATAGAGGAGTCGCCAATGTTGTTTCCGAATGTTCTTGGTTGCGTAACCTCCTACTGGAGTTACATTGTCCTCTTGCCAAGGCTTCCATTGTCTACACGGATAACATTTCTGCTACTTATCTAGCCAGCAACCCGGTTCAACACCAACGGACTAAGCATATTGAAATCGACATTCATTTCGTCCGCGACAAGGTTGCCCGTGGTCACGTTAGAGTTCTTCATGTACCTTCGGCTTTTCAGTACGCAGACATTTTTACAAAGGGTCTTCCTCGATTATTTCTAGATTTTAGATCCAGTCTCAATGTTCAGCCTCCTCCAGTTTCGACTGCGGGGGTATGATAGATTATGTAAATATTGTAAATATAGGGTGCCCTTATGTAATTATGTAAACTCCGCTTATTATTAATATGAGCCGTCTGATGACGGAAACCCTAAGGGGGAATTCATTCTAATTCTCACATCGACCACTATATTGATGGATCAACGTTGACAGTCAATTATACAGATGTGAAAAAGAACCATATAGATGTATGCATAACCAAAACATAATATTAATTTCAGACAAATACACAATGATAAGATAAATAACACAAATCGTACAAAATAGGAGTGTGCAATTCGCGACCTGATCATAAAAACTGGATAGTTAGCCAGTGTAACAGTGCGTACTCTAGTCCTCGTATTTTTTATGTTCTGGATCCGGCCCGGCCGGGTCTAAATCTGAAATTTTCCTTATTGGGCAAGTGTAGACTGGAAAGCTATATGGCTATATCCGGACTGGTTCAGTTCCCGGTCCAAACTTATATATTGTAATAGTCCTAATGACAGGTTGAGTTCATAAAATACAGTTAGGTTCAAGACATATGCACACCTAAGCCAAAATGATCAAAATATGTATTTATTTTTTGAACTATGCAAACTGATTTAAGAAACCAAATCTTGAATATTTAACAGTAGAGATAAACAATCAACACTACCTGAGGAAGGGGTCCTGGAGCATAAGTGTCATCATCCTCTGCTATTACAAGGACCTCGTCGCCTTCTTCTAAAACATAACTATCCTCTGGGTTCAATTTAATTTTTCCACCATTAGCAGCAACCTTCACTCCACATGGCACAGCATCAGGAAATGAGATGAGAACATCCTCAAAACACATTCCATCTACCTGTGGCCATCTTTTGACATAGAATTCAGCATTCTCGAAACCAAGAATATCTTCCCAAATCTGTAAAAAGAATATAAAGGAGATGAATACACACAAAAAGTGTGACTGTATTAGCTTATTAAGTAAGAGAGTCAGGACTTCAGTAACCTGTGCAAGTCCAGGTTGTAGAGCGCATTGTATCATAAGGCGGCCAATCACATCATGAGCAACAACCGTTTCAATTAGTTCTCCACCAACAAGTTTGACTAGGGGCTCGTTGTTAAGATCACTTATCTCAACAACAACGTGGCCTCTTAATCCTTCTTTCACTCCTGTAAGGCTTAGTACAACCCTCAAAGCTCTTGCATCACTCTGTATCATAAACGCTTACAAAAATGTCAGATGTAATTACAAAAAAAGTATCATGCAGGACATAAATTAGGCTTATTAAACATAATTGTAAACCTGGTCAGCATTTCCATCAGATCCTAACACAATAACAGCGCGTGCCTTCGAAGCTGAAACCTAAAGTAAAAAAAGTGTTTTAATTTTGAATGAAGATGAAACATTGATATAAACAACATCATAACAAAAACCAAGTAGTCGATATGAAGAAAATCCATGATGATTAGATATTAGAAGAAGCTGCAAGAACCTTTAAAAATATGTCCTACCAATGTTCATCCAATTTTGTGGAACAGAAGTAAAAAGGAAATAACATAAAAAAAAAAAGATATAGGTATATATACCTTTTTTAAATCAGCAAGAATAAGAGGACTTCCACTTCGGCATATGACACATGTTCCCATAAAATCAAATTCAAGTTTAGCTATGTCCATCTCCATCTCCTCTTTGTCTCTTTCAGCAAGAACAACTACCACTCCACCTCCCACGCTTTTATTTGCTATGGCTAATTGCTTCAAAAGTGAACCCTGCAATGGATAACATTCTATACTCATTTCAACATATCTATGTCTAAAACAGCAGTAACAAACGGATGCAAAACACAGAAATTTGAAGGCTTGCAAGACAAACCAATTTATCACTCCAACCAAGGATTAATGTATGGTTGTTTTCAATCACTTCACTCTTCCCTTTACGAAGAGAATCCACTTTTTCTGATATAGCATCAGAAACAAGCCCCAGCAGCATAGCAAATATAAGCATGCCTCCAGAACTTATGAATAATGACACTATCCTTGAAGCTGTTCCAACCTTACCACCATGGTTACCCGAGTCTGCAACGTAAGTCCAAGAAAGCCAAAGAGCCTCGACCAAGCTGCCATCACCCACCGCATAGAGTGCCAAACCACCAAACCCTATAAGAAATATTGTTGCAAATAGGAGTGCAAGCAGCTTCGCATAAGGATAGACAGAGAAACATACATCCACCTTATATGCTATTCTTTTCTTTACTGGAACTTCCTCTTTACTATTCTCCATCCTCATCAACCGATTCTTTATTTGAAGTACAACGTCAATATATTTGTAAAACATAAATGGTGTTGTTATTGTCAAAATCACTACACATAAGGCAATTCTTCTACTTCCATTCTCCAAAATATAAATCAATGATACATTATAGTCAGACTCCAAAACTTCAGTCTTGTCATCATAAGCAACACCGATTCTTTTACACTGCATGTGCATGTTCATCAACTCTGCCTGCAAAACATCATACAATGAAAAGCCAAAAGAAATAGAAAACATATCATCATGAAACTTGACTAGATCAAACTTACAAGGAAGCAAATTGGCAGAAAAAGAAAAGTTTATTCTCTAAAACTTAGTATCAATTCAAATAGTACCTCAAGTTGACGAACTTGATTCTTGAGCAAAATCACGAACAATAAACAGACTGCGAAAGCGAAAATGAGCTGTACGAAGATCAAAGTACAAAATTAGAATTGAGAACTGAGAAACCACATACAAGAATTGGACCCTTAAACTGAATTGAACAACTAACCAGGTAAAAAAGCCACGAAGAAAGCAAATTGGCAGCTGACAAAGAACGATCCACGATCGACCTCGGATTAGCATTTCCATCGAGATGGAGATTCGAATTGGAGATAGAAGCTAAAGGATGAACTGAATTGGAGGGTGTAAAATTTGAGGTGAATGGGAGAAAAGAGCGAAGACCTCTTCTTCGAAGATACAAATTGGAAGAGGATGAAGTACAAGTAGATGATGAAACAGAGGAGGAGGAAGAAGATGAATGATAAGAAGTAGTTTGAGAAAAAGCTGGGAGAGAGGAAGATGATTTATTCATGAAAGGTCGTCGTCTCTTCTCAAACTTGCCAGTGTTTTTGCCGGTGGTGATGTTGGAGTTGTTGGCGAGTTCTGAAGATGGCATTTTCTGATGACGTGGATGATTCTCGGCTTATGAGGTTGCCGGAGAACGGAGGAAACGGCGGTGACTGGTGGTGACGGCTGGTAGGTGGTAAGCAAGGGCGGGAGAGTGGACCAGTGACTGTTCAGTTTTTTTTGTCCACACAGGCAGACACGTATCAGATCAAAATACCATTTTTATTTGGATTCGATTATACATGAATAGTCCGTCCGAAAAAACGAGCGAATATATACATGGAGATACTTTGGGCTGTTTACCAAGAGTTTGTGTTTTGTACGGCTTTATAAATGTTTATTTGGGTTTATTGTTTATTTTCGGGTTTATAAACCTATTCAGTTTATATATATTATTTCCAAAACATGTTTACTTGTGGGTTTTTTTGGGTTTATTTTTGTTTAAAATACATTTTTGCCCCTAAAAAATTTTTAAAATAACAAGTGAATCAGGTTTTTATAAGCCATATATGTGAGAATGAATTCCATCTTTCGAATGAAGCTTGCGACAGACCTGAAGACTTTGCCATATCGAACGGACGACGACGAGAGCTACTTCCACCGGTGAGAAGTCTATTACCCCATCGTTCGACTGAACCAGTCTAGTAACCTGGAAAACATTCAGTTTATGTTGGAAACCAAACATTTTGCTCCAACTGTAAGAGTCAATCAAAGAATTGGTATATATATATATATGCTCACCAGCTCCTTCTGCTTTGGAGATGAATGACAACATATGACAGATGCACAACACAGGGCTAGATCAAGGAACAATCATCTTCCAGTTTGTTGTCTTATATGTGAAAACTAAATGTGCTTTGAAATTAGACATAAAAGAATTATAATTGAAGAAACAATTTTGATAAGAATAAAATTTTTATATCCACACTATTACAAATGCTTATGATGGCTCTGCACAACATGGGATTTCAACGATGCTTATGATGACTTACAAAGAAACAATTTTGCAAGATTGAGTATTTGCTGAACACCTAGAACGGGCTCAACCAGTCTACAAGTTTTGATAAGAACAAATTTTTTATATCCACACTATTACAGATTGTAATTGCCTACATTTATAATAGGTTAATTTACTTTTATTAATTTTTTTAATGAATATCTCAAGTGGTGATTAAATTACTTTGATCTTAGCTAAAAGTTTTTTAGTTGTCAGTGGCTTTCCTGAAGCTATATGATTGTATAATAGGTCAATTTTAAGTCCATAGTTTCTTCCTAAGTAGAAGAAACAGTGCCTTAGCAGATATTTCCTGAAGCTATATGAATATCTCAAGTGGTGATAAAATTACTTTGATCTTAGCTAAACATTCAGAAGAAACAGTAGCAACTCAACAATAATAGCTTTGAGATTTATATTGCAATTAAGTAGAAGTCATGTGAAAGAATTAGGGAAATATGACCCTTAAAATTAGCATTTTGTAAAATGGGCTTCTATAAATTAATAAGATAAAATAGGCCTGTAAACTAGAAAGTAGGTTACTGGGCCTTCTACTGATTAGATGGTCACTTTTATTCAAAAAAAAACGAATTAGGGTTTAATATTCCGCTTGGAAGATTTCAACCACCACTTACTATTCTCCTTCTTTGCCTCCTCGCCTCCTCCTTCCTTGTCTCTGAACCACCATCGCCCTCTTCTTCTCCTTCTCTGTTACCGTCACCCTCTTCTTCTTCCTCTCCTGACCGTCGCCCTCTTCTTCTCCCTCTCTTGAAATCGCCGGCCCCTTCTTCCTACCCTGAAACCGCCGTCGTGTTCTTCTTCCTGCTCTGCCTGAAATCGTCGCTCTCCTCTTCCTCCTCGCTGAACAACATTCACCCTCTTCTTCCTCCCCTGAAACTGCCTCTCTTTCCTTCTCTAAACTCACAAGGTTGAAGAACGCTTGGAAACCTAACCAGAAAAAAATACAAAGTTTGAAGAATGGCGAGAATTGAGGTAGAAGAACGTAGGATGACCGCCGATTCCGGAGAGGCTACAGTTCGTGAGGAGGCTAAAGTGTTCGAGTCTGCCATTGATGAGGAATTGGTAAGTCGTACTACCCTTGAGTACCATCAAATGAGTGAGCACTTTGGGTATGTATGAGCACTTTGGGTATGTATGAGCCTTTGGGTGTGTAATATGTATGAGCACTTTGGGTATGTATGAGCACTTTGAGTAATGTGTGAGCACTTTGGTGGGTATATTTCTTGGGTATGGATTGAGTAATTGATTACTCCCTGAATGTATTTACTGCATTTTTTGGGTATTGCTTTGAAATGAGTAATGTGTGAGCATTTTGGGTATGTATGAACACTTTGAGTAATGTGTGAATTGGGTATGTTTTTTGAGCAATGTTTTTTGAGTAATTTGTGAGCACAGGATTGGAGCCAACAACCACCAAGCTCCTCGGTCGTCTTCTCCCTCGAGAGCCACCAAGCACCATGGTCGCCTCGGTCGTCTTTTCCATCTTACCCAATTATGTAGGGAAGATATTTTGCAGGATAGGTGGGTAAGCTTGCACTGGGTAAGGTTGTTTTTTTGGGTAGAAATTTATGTGAGAATGTTAACACGCTTTTGGTTAATAAAATTGGGTTGTTATTTTGTGGGTATGTTATGTACTTATGTGTCATCTTTTTTGTATGTTGTATTACGATTTATGTTTGATTATTTAAAATTTCGATTTCAATATTGGGATATACACTTACCATGCTCGATGTATCACATTGACAACCTTACAAACAAACCACTTACCCAAACATATCAATATCTTACAAAACACTTACTCAATCATATCAAACCTGAGTATGTATAGATTTGTATGTATTTTGGGCAATAATTATGTACATACCCACAAAATTACTACACTGACAACCTTTCAAACAAACCACTTACCCAAACATATCAATATCTTACAAAACACTTACACAAACATACCCAAAAATAATTATAGGAAACCAATCTGGGCCAACAATTCCCTCCAAAAATGTCAATCAAATATGTCATCAATCAACTCAATTTCTGCACAGCAGTCAATAGTCATTAATCAGCCCTTTTTGTACTATCAAAAAACTAGCCTGCAAAATAGGAGCCCATTTTTTCAACTTAATTTTAGGAGGCCCTATATTCCAACTTTATTGTGTAGAAGGCTCAATATGCCAATTCAGCCAAGTCATGTTGATATAGGAATTGAAAACATCAAAGATTATCAAATTCATATCACTAGAGAGAAAGATTGCATAACAATGCCTTAACAGAAGATAGAAAATGTTCAAAAGTGTGGTGTAACCATCAACAAAACAAACATTCAACTCCTAATCTGCTCAATAACTGCACAATACACTATCATTGTATCACCACACTGGATGTGCCAATTACACTGTCACTGGATCACCACACTGGAAGTGCCTTGACAAACCTTCATCTGCACAACAAGGGACAAACACAATCTGCACAGTCAAGTCATCAAATATATCTAACATTATTGATGAGAATTAACAAGAAAGAGATACCCATTCCATTATTGATGCGAATAAGACATTATTGATGAGAATTAACAATAACAAGTATCCAATTTCGGGTGAAACCAAAAGATAGCAGTCACCAAGAACGAAGTATCACAAGGCGTAAAAGAAAAACCAAAAGATAGCAGTCACAATTGAGTATGAAATCCACTCTATTGTACAAACCAAAAAAATAAACAACCCTAATCATGTAAAAGAAGAGAAGATTGAAGAGAAGACCTTTCCACAACATCTGAAAATAGATTTCGGACCATCCGATGAACAACCCTCCTCGTCGCACCGATCGCGCTGTTGGATGGAGAGGTCATTGTCGTCACAACCTCGCAGGCGGCGGTCGCAACCTCACGGTGTCGGAGCCTTGTCGCCACTCTTCTCTCGTCACCTATCGTCGTCTCTGTCGTCTCCTCCCTTGAACGGAATCTGAATCACTAGGGCAATTTGGGAGATAATAAAATAATAAACTCTTCCAAAGAAAATAAGGTTGGATATGTGAGGTTATTTTTTACGGGTTTATAAACTCTAATAAACTCATTCAAATATAAACCCGTGAACATGTAAACACTCACTAGAAAATAAGCGCAGGTTTATAAACTAAATGAAAGGTTTATAAACCCTTAGTAAACAGGCCCAAAGTTCGATTAATTTGTCTGGATCGATTCCGAAAGAGTTTAAAAGTTCGTCTAATTTGAGAAAGAGATATTGAATAACGAGAATTGGATATAGGTTTTGTAAAAGTAAAATTTTTTCGATTTTTTTCGACATTGTCAATCCTATATTCGTTGTCAATTTCATGATTTGTGTGTTCATCCAGCAAACACCGCACCATCGAAGACGCAAAACACCTTGTTCCGGCAATTCCAGCTCAAAGAAGGTTTTTGGTTTCAGTTATTGGTTTGAAGATAGTGAAACATATATAGGATTACGGTGAAAGACTTTTTTAGAATTTAGAGAGTCTCTTCGTTAATATTTCGTTCGCTCTTCTTGACAACGAAGACAATGGCATGACGGTTCTTATATGTACTAAGCAGTTGGAAAAAGAAAAGGTATCCTTCAATGAAATCGAACTAAATTTGATTTTGAAAGGAGAAGCATAAAATAGAGGAATGCTTTCTTCGACTAAGTGGACGCAATCTAATTTGAGAAGGAAAATGATAGGTAAGAGGGAGGTAGCATAGTTTTCTTCAACGGAGAGTTAGATGTTTGTTCTATAGTTGGATAAAGGAAGGAAAGAGGAATGAGAAGGATTCTTAATAATCGATTTTATATCCAAAACTTATTTCCCTGCAAATCTTTATTTTTTAGACATCTAATTTCGGAAGTTACAAGAAACCTTTTTAAAATGAGGCTTAAAATTTTCACCCTTAGTTGTCTAATACTCCCTCATGCCAGACTATAAACGTAAAGAGAGAATTAGTTTACATAAGAACCAACGCCGATCCTGAGATATCTCAAAGGAGAAGGAGCAGTCAATCTCAAGAGTTCAACCATAGATAATCTCTTAACCATCCAATCAAATTAGTGAAAGATTTATTGACGCGTTTTCAATGCCAATAAGGCTAAATGTTTGTCATGAAGCAAACTTTCCCGAATATGACAAATGTGGAAGTGGGGGAATCGAAAGTCGCTAAAGAAGTCGAAGGAAGAAAGCAATTAGAGCAAAGGCCTTTTCTTTCCGTCCGCTCTTCCGAAGTGAGAGAATTGTACGTAAAGATTCGTAAGAACTTATAGTTTAAGTGGTTGAAACGTACAACTTTTAACAATTATACCCTCTTTTATCCCCCGATAAAATACCGTCGAAATCCGCCTGATTTTACAAATCTCAATCTAACTTAAACACCCAAAACCACCGTAAGAAATTGTACTTAAATTTAAAAATGTATGCAAAATTGTAGGTATATAATATGCAGTATGCATTCAACCTAAACCTAATTATCTAAGCTAAAAAGTAAGCTAAAGTATAATAAACCATCTTATTATACTTTAGGCACCAGGACATTTCTGTATTCCCTTTTCACCCCGATCAGAAAGCTCGAACCGCAAATAATGGCTCCGAAGAAGAAACCTCAGCAGAAGCAAAAGAACAGCAAACCCAAACAACCGCCATCATCATCGTCTTCTTCTTCGGCCACCGGCCCGAAGCTTCAGCTATCGGCGGAGAATGAGCAGAGACTTCGCCGTCTACTACTCAACAAATCCGGCACTGCCGCCACCGATGGAGAAACGCTACAGCCATCGGCGGCGCGGCAGGAAACGGAGGAATCACTCTCTTTATCCAGAGCACAGAAGGCTAAGAAACTCAAAGCGGTTTATGAGAAGCTCTCTTGTGAAGGATTCTCCGACGATCAGATAGAGCGCTCTCTCTCCGCTCTTAAGGTACGCCATCGATTTTCCGTGATATCGAATCTGATCGCGGAGCTCTTTCAAAGCTGCATTATCAAAACTGATATTGAAGATTGGAATACATGGCTGAGGTCTCTATTTGCTACATGTTGAGTATAAAGTTTTACCAACATATTGTATTAGAGAATAATATATGTAGTTTACAAAATAAAAGCAATTGAATTGGAAGTTTCGGTCTGTATTTTTTATCTGTTGGGCATCAAGTTTTACAAAAAACATCGTGTTAGAGAATGATATCCGCGGCTTACATATATTAATTAATTTAATCTGAAGTTGAACCTCAGTGAAATGCAAAGGAGATCAACAGACAAAATTCGAAATTATTGTATGAAAATTTGAAAATTGGTCATTCTCAGTGAAATTGACCCTCATTCTCCATCTTTGTGATACATTAGTGTCTTTCTCACACATAAGATATACACTGCAGAGTAGTATGGTGCTTAATCAATGTAGGTACCCCATCATATTGATAATGGGTCTAATTTTTGCACTGTTGGATTCGTGATTCCTTGAAGTGGTGGGCATTTCCAATTTTAGCTGGATTCTCTAGATATTGACAACAATTTCAACTCTCAAATTTGTGATTATTGAGAGCCCATGCACTAGTGACATTTTCTTACGGACAGTGATGATAACCAACCAATGAAAAACAATAATATGTTAATGGAGCACGTCTCACCATTGTTCTGTTTATAATGTTGTTTTTGTTTTGTCTGTACATTTTGGTTTTCTTTCCGTCATGTCATATATTTTTGGCTTTGTCATTGTGTTGAGTAGGATGGTGCATCTTTTGAGGTTGCGCTTGATTGGTTATGCTTGAATTTATCACACAGTGAACTGCCTTTAAAGTTCTCCACTGGATCATCATTGCATATGAATGGAGGTACAATTCAGCGGCAAGAGATCATTTTTACAATTATTCTTCTCTTAACTATCTGACAACTAGTTGCCTTATGTGCTTAAAAGGGTCTGTTGGTGTCTTGTCTACCGCACGAGATGATTGGGCACCTGCACCATATACGTCGAGAAGGGTGGATGGTGAAGTGCGTGAAATTCCTGTACAAGTCAAAAGGAGTTGGGATGACGAGTCCTTAGATTCTCATGAACCATCTCAAGCAGATTGGATTCGCCAATATATGGAGAAAGAGGAGGAGGTAAGACAGAGAAGTCATAACTCTTACAAAGTTATCTTTCATGAGTTTGTCTAGACCTGGTGTATTGATTTAAGTGTAACAAATGGAAAGTAAATTGTGAATATAACCTTCTGCAGAATTGGTGTCATGCTGCTTATTTCTTTCTTTCACCTTGTCCGGTGCCGGAGGATATCCTCTCACCCCCAGTTTTTTATTGTCCGTTAATATATCTTTGGTTTCATTTTAGGAGTCCCGTTAGTGGTTTATGCTTGCGTATTGCTTTTCGTATGATGATTATCGTCGCCTGTAAAAACATTAAGAAACTGAAGTGTAGTTATCTGTTGTTTGCAGAGTGAATCCGAAACCTGGGAAGATGATTTGTTTGGAGAGGATTCTTCTAAGAAGGTAATTGTCTTTGTTACAAGATCTCAGGATTGGAATCTAATGTCTTTGTTAAGTTATTCTTCCATTAGTCAAAAGGCCATCAATCAAAATAGTAAGAAACAATTACTCCCAACCACTCTTTTTAGCCTTGCATCAAAGCGGAGGCATGCACTTTATGCACATCTACACCCAAAACAGGGAAAGGATATTCCTTAATCTTGTCTTGTTTATTGCAAGGATATTTTCTCGCTTTTGCTTTGGTCTAAGTTTGTTTTGATTTGTATTCTGGTTACTGCAAGTCTGCAACAATGAAAATACTTCTTCTATTGCTACTAACAAACTTTCTCATACCATTAAAAGGTCAGTGAACCAAGATCTTATGATACAATTGTCACCGAGTACCAAGCTGCACGTGATGAAGCTGTAGCTGCAAAAACACTGAAAGACAAGAAAAGGCAAGAACAAGCCAGCAGTATAATTCGCAAACTCAAACAAGAGATGTCTGCTTTAGGTAGAAGTTAAACCTTTTTTCTTTTATTCTTAGTGACAATAAAATATCCTTGCCAACTTGGTGCTTATGTCAAGCAGGAATATCAGATGACATGATAATGCAGAAGCCTGCAAACCAACCAGTGCAAAGTATACCCCCTAGTTGGCAAACCAGTAATGCAGTTGACGACCTCCATGTAGAAGCAACATTGCACCTTGATGAAGAAAGCTCAACATCCGAGTCCATGGTTGATGGAGATGTTATGCAACAGCATAGCAAATCAGTGATGATGTCAACTGATTCATCGGTTGTTCCTGTAGTGGACAAAACTACTTCAGAAGATCCACCTGAAGATGTGGAGCTTGGGAATTTCTTCATGGAGGATGAATCATCCGAAGTCTTGAAAGTACAAAAAAAGAAGAAATCAAAAGGTACAATCAGTCGCAAGGCAATGGAAACGTTGGAGGGAATCTGGAAGAAGGTATGACTCATCCTACACTTCGTATTGAGCTTCAAGGCACCCAAATTCCCAAAGGCGACACTTCTGTATCTTAGTAATTATCCAGCATATATGCTGTTGCCAATATGTTCTGATTTGGTTTGTTGACTGTATCTAGATCTTATCTGTTTATTTAACATGTATGTGCAATATGGGAGCATGTGTGCAGGCAAATGAATGTGCTAATATGCCAAGCACACATTTTCTATTCTGCATGCATGCAAAACCTGGATGGGTAGGCATTGTAGCTTGGTTAATGGTGCAAGATTAATAAGAGATTAGTCAGGTCACTACTGTTTTGTATATGTGGACGTTGAGACTTTGACCATCACATGGTTTCTGTTTGTATTAAAAGTACATTTCCTCTTTTTAATTGTTGCATTGGTTATAACTTATACCCGAATTGACAGGGGGACCCACAAAGAATTCCTAAGGCTCTGCTTCACCAATTGTGTCTAAAATCAGGCTGGGATCCTCCAAAATACAGTAAAGAAGGAACAAGGGGAAACAGCTTCAATTATACCGTCAGTGTGCTGTGTAAATCTACAGGTAGGGGCAAGAGCAGAAAAGCTGGTGGTTTGATCTCCCTGCAGCTCCCTGGTCCTGGGAAAAATATCGAGTCTGCGGAGGTACTTGTCGTTTCTAGTCTGAATACGAAATAAACTTATGACGCATTCCATTTCTGGAAAATCCTAGTATTAGGGGAATAGAAATGAAATAAAGTCCTATTGCTCGAACATTCTCTGGTAAAGCTATTCTTATACCTACTGTGAACTTGCTATTGTTCTTCAAAAGTTCCTAAACACGGACCTATGTAGAAGCAACATGTATTGATATTATATCTGATACTAGTTCACCTTGCAGACCTTATGATAAATCTCAGTCCATCCTATATCCTAATCAAGTATTGATAGGAGAAGGAAAAACTGATCACCATAAAAAAATCCACCCCATGAACTTATTAACCAGGCATTTCCTTATAGTGAAGAAGTTGTTAGTTTTTTATTGGGGACATGTTATGCTGTAATGATTTTCTTTCAGCAGTGTTCAATTAAATACATACATTTTGGAGATCAGTTCTTCAACTAAAGACAGATTGAGCCTTCAGGTTTATTACCTCCTACTGTTATAGCACAAACTAGTGTTCACAATTTGTTTTTTTTAGGACAAGTTTCATGAAAAATTTGAAAGTATAATTTATAAGCTCTAAAAAGGCAACATGATGTTTTCATTGGCTTTATGAGCTCTTCCTAGTGCAGTCCTGGCAAAATTTGAATTATTCCGTGAACATCACTGATTTGTCCTTCGGCTTTCAGGAAGCGCAGAATAGGGTTGCAACGTTTGCTCTTTATAGGTTGTTTCCCGATCTACCTTTTGAACTCCTGGTCACAGAGCAGTATGCTCTACTTGTGGATGAATGGGAAGAAGGTGGTTGCTGTGTATCTCTTTCCTTGCATTCTGAAAGAAATTGTAGATATTTTCTAATACATATTCATACAGATTGGAGCCTTATTGTTAGTAAGTGGTAAACATTGGAACTTTATTCTGTAGGTGAAAGTGAATCATTTAGAGATGTCAAAGGAACCATGGATGACCGAAGGGATGATTTTGTTCAGTCATTGTTGAAGGTCGGCTCTCCAGAAATGACATCTCCGGAATTGGGGCCTTCATATGATACTAGTGCCAAGTGTGGTGAAGTGCATCACACAGCTGAATTCTCAAATTTTGCTGCTCCAAATCAGAGTAACATACTAACTGAATTGTTATTTAATGGCTACGTAATCCATTTCATCAGTTGGATTTTCTAAGCTGTTATGATCGCTAAATTCCAAAATTCTACTATGATATATATATATATATATACATATATATATATATATATATATATATATATATATATATATATATATATATATATATATAACATAGTAGAATTTTATGCTAAAGTAAATATTACACATTTCTCCATTTTTCTTACTTTTCAAGTCCTAACAGTTTCAATGCTGAAGTCGGTGAGGGCTATATTGTTGTTGTGACTAATAATTCAATACTAAATGGTATAGGAAACAAAAAGGCGCCCTTCATAAAACTATGATCAATTAGTTATACAATTGATTTCCATCATTTTCCCTTCAATTGTTGACCTTTAATGAAGTAAAAGATTTCCCTTTCTCGTTTTGAAATTCAGCTTCCGGACTATTCTTAAAATTTATGAATCATCTCTTCTTTTGCTGCTTATTGCCTTCAGTTTCAGTGACATACGACATATCTTCTAAGAAAAGCTACATATAAACATAATAAATCATAAACGCTGAGTGAATATGGATACAGAAAGACCGTGTAATAATATAGTTCATTCTATTATAAAGCAATCTGGTCATGGGACGTTATAGCCTGCTTTTGTTTGATTCAAGTGTATGAAATTCTATGGTTGATTATTTATGTTATCTTTGCTCTTATTTTTCAGGGCACAGATATCCTAGAGAAAAAGAGAGTTCAATACTGAGAGAGGAGCTGGAGAGAAAAAGGAATATGCCTCGTTATATGGTTGGTTATTTTGGTTTTTTGAACTCAAAATCTCCATTTTATTAGTCTCAGTTAGACCTGTTCAAGGCCGGGCAGTCCGCCCGAAAAAACGGGCAGGTTTGGAGATTGGGTGAAGCCCAGCCAGACCGAAAAGCGGGTTGGATTCAGTCAAGCCAAAAAGCGTGGCCGGACTAGCAAAAAATATGTAAATATATTAAATAATAAATAATAATACTTATAACTAAAAGCGGGTAGGATTCGGTCAAGCCAAAGGGCTACCCGGGCGGGCTCAGACACGAGGCCAGGCTCCACAGCCGGATTCGGCCCAGATAAACGGGCTTGCCTTTGTAGTCAAAGCCCGCCCGGCTCCGAGTTTGATTAGGTCCAGTCTCAATCAGCTATTTAGCTCATTTTTCATAATTGTATGACTCGTTTATCTGGGCCGGATTCGGCCCAGATAAACGGGCTTGCCTTTGTAGTCAAAGCCCGCATTCGGCCCAGATAAACGGGCTTACCTTCTACTTATTCTTAGACATCTCTATATTTGTCTGTACAGAAATATATAATTCTGAGTTAGGCACTTCGTCCAAATGCTACTTATCATATAATTTAGAATCAAATAGAAAATTTTGACCTCAGACATTGTTGTCTGCAGTTGTGCATGTATGCGAGGCCGAGATGAATGATTATGTTTTGACCTCCATCATATCAGTAGTTTCAACCGCATCTTTTTGTACATTTTTGGAGTCAATGTTGAAATGATCAGCAAATAGTCCTTTTTTATTTTTTTTAGCATTTCATTATATGGATAAAAGGCAGTCTTATTTCCCTTCATTTTTATTTGTAGGATATGTTCAAAAACAGAGCCTCACTTCCTATTGCCAAGTCAAAAGATGCAATTTTGCAACTACTGAAGGAGAATAATGTTCTTGTTGTTTGTGGGGAAACAGGTTCAGGGAAGACAACTCAGGTATAAATTGCATTGATGTTCATCTTATTTTCCCATGTATTTGCTTGTGATAAAAAGAAGAGAATTGCCTTAGATGAATATACATACACTATACTAACGAACAATAACTATCTTGTAAACACAATCTGATCTACATCCAAACTTTTATTTAGGTTCCCCAATATATATTGGATGATATGATTGATACTGGACATGGAGGGCATTGTAACATCATTTGTACCCAGCCAAGGAGAATAGCTGTGAGTTATACTTCTCCTTATCGTCTCTCACTATGTTTTTCCTATTTGAGGAATGAATGTTTCAGGATACTTACAGTTAACATCACATATGTACTATGCACGGTTATCTTCGACTTCTGTTACAAGAGGTGCATATTATATAATTTATATCACTGTATCGTCACATGCACCTGAACTAGGATAGTCCTAAAACTCACAGGGAGTTGTTGAGAAATAGTGCTCAAAAGTGTTGCCTTATCACGTGAATCATGAAGGGTTCAGATGCTGTTTTTCAATCCTGGTTATTTGCTATGTGCATAAATGATGCGAATATATGACTGCTTCATTGTGAATGTGTTCAATACTTTGATTTAGCACAAATTAAACCTGGTCAGAGGTAAATTTGGAGATTTACTCACCCGTCTGATAATGAGATCTACCTAGAGTTATTAGACTGAACTCTAATCCATTCCACTTTCATGCAACTTCATGATCTAACTCATTATAGCTGATGGTGAGTGGTTGTTTTTTCCTTCCATTTTCATGTCACTCCCATGTTTATTTATCTGGATTTCTTCCGTTTAGGATGTTGACCCATGCTCTTTGAGATACAAAAATAATGAAAGCATGCCTATTTAGCTGAGTTCACGTTTCAATTGATATTTCTAAATATTTGTTTTGCCGATAACTTGATAGATGAACTGCGGTATGAGAAATCTAACATGTAAAGTTTCATTTGCAGGCTATATCTGTTGCTGAAAGGGTTGCAGATGAGAGATGTGAGCCTTCTCCGGGTCTAAATGGGTCATTGGTTGGTTATCAAGTTCGCCTTGACAGTGCAAGGTCTATCTACTCATTTGTATGCATCACGTTTTTTTTTTTTTTTAATCAGTTTATCACTAGTATCGAAAATTTAAAGTTGACTTGCACTAGTAGGTAAATGAGGTCTTTAAGTGAGATTCTTTGTGATTGTTTTATCACTCTGTCAGAACTTCTTGTATACAACTTGGTTTTGCTATCGATTTTTAGATGTTCATACACTTAGTATTGGTTCATTTTTCACCCACAATGTAACACACTTTTTTGTCTGCGGCTTTTCTTTTGCCAACTCACTTGTACATTAGGGGTCTAACTAAGCCCTGATGCTATATATTTATTAAAAGCAACTATCAGTGTTTTAGAAGCTGAAATGTAGAGTTGCAGTTAAGTGCTATCTGACAATACTAAATAAATTCTTATGAAGTTTTCAACCTAAAAAACATGACATCTAGTTATAAAGTGCTATAATGTTTCAAATCTTCAGCATCTAGTTAATAGTAATTGTATATTTATAATTTGCACAAAAATCCTTGAAATTCAATGAAACATTTGACTTTGGCCAAAATATCAAATTGGTATTTAAAAAGGAGACTTGTGGACATATGGGTATTTAAAATAACACTACTGCCATTTGAGTATTAAAGCGCGAGGCTTGTGGACATATAGATATTTGAATAATATCTTTGATAGTTTTTAATAAAAATAATTCATAGAATAAAAAATCGCGATTTATATTTATGTATTATAATATTTCATAGTTTTTAATTTATTTTTATATCTATATATTTTTATAATATTTCATAATAAAGTTTTTAATATATCCAAATATGAGTTCCTTTAAAAATCCCTTTTTTATTTAACAAATATATTAATAAAATAGTTTAGAAAAAGAAAAGACAATGAATATAAGGGTTAGAAAATAATCAAATACTCAAATAAGGTTTTAATATATCTAAATAGTAAAATATATTTTTTAGTTATCTATATTTTACTATTTTGATATATTAATAGTAAAGTATATTTTTTAGTTACCTATATTTTACTATTTTGATATATTAAAACCTTATATAAGAATTTGATTATTTTCCAACCTGAAGCTAGTTTATACTCATTGTCTTTTCCTTTTCTAAACGTTTTTTTTTTTAGTATTTCTTAAAGAAAAAAGGTATTTTAAAGGAACCCATATTTGTATATAATAAAAACCTTTTTATGAAATATTATATAATATAAATATAAAGTATTTTTACTGAAACTATGAAATATTGTAATATATAAATCGATTTTTTAACCTATAAATTATTTTTATTTAAAACTATGAAAGATATTATACAATTATCTATGTCGACAAGTTTCACTCTTTAATACTCAAAATGACACTAGTATTATTTTAAATACCTATATGTCCACAAGTCTCCTTTTAAAATACCAATTTGGTATTTTGTCTAATTGACTTTTGAACCAGATTACTTGATTTATAAAAGGATTCTGAATGAACCTTCACAAAGATAACTGCCAAAGGAACACCCAAATACATAGGACAGCTTGGAGCATGCACCCAGAGTTACAAATGGATCCCAATTATGGTGATCCGAATTGATTCTAGTCAAACTAGTCTTTCAATAATTTAAGCATTGAAGTAGTGGCCAGCTAAACTGCTTTTCTGTTGTGCTTTTCTCCTCAGGAATGACAAAACTAAACTGCTTTTCTGTACAACGGGTATTCTTTTGAGAACAATTGCGGTATGCTTACTTGATCACTTCAGCTATATCAGTATTTGTCTATCTGAAGTTGGCTGCCTCTACAACATATTTTTTTTACTGTAGTAAGGGACTTAAGCTTTACCTTTCTGCTCTCTCTGCCTTCCAAATAAAGCGACTGTGCGTGTAAATTGCTTAGTTTCTTGGACTGAATCATCTTTTAGGATAGGCTGGTCGATTAAAAAAATTGACTGATTTCATTACTGCTCATTTTTCTTCGGATGTGTATGATGAAAATACATGAACTGCTGATGGTTCCGAATTTTGTAAATACATTTTATGGTAGTAGCCTTTGTTATGTTACTTTGGTGTCATGCCCATTCTGAATGCCATGAAATTAATTCACATTTCTCTCTGTTGGTGATTATATTCCCCTTTTTCTTTAAATTAGGTTGAGTCTAATTTTTGATTTTATTGTGGAGGAAGATAGAAGGACAAACATAATAAGAATATTGTGGATGAAATATACACGATCAATACAAGAAGAGGGCTGAAACCCTTCCTTCTGGTGTAACAAGATTCTCAAGAAAAAAATCCTTGAGGCTGTGTGGGACTGGGAAAACTTCTCAAAAGTTTGTCAATATTTTGAAAGTTCTTTCAAACTTGAATGGAAACTGTAAAGAACAAGACAGATATGGGAGGTTGCTGTTGAATGTGCTTTCATACATCTTTATAATCACTTGCGTTCTTAGACTGATTTTTTTTTTTTTGCATTTTCTCACAAAGTTAATGGCTCAAAGTCATTCATTACAACGTATGTATATCCCATTTATGTCTGTACATGCTTCTATGATTTCACATACTAACTAACCTTGTTTATTGTGATGTCATAGGGTGATAAGAACTTGGCTGGTGTTACTCATATTATAGTTGATGAAGTGCATGAAAGATCGCTATTGGTGAGCATCTGACTCCTAAAATCATACGAAAAGCAGACTAGTTTTTCATGTAGAGACGAGAGAAGGTCTCTTCATGTGGGAAGCTTCCTTTTTACGATATCAACACAGTTGTTGCTGCATCTTAGTGACTTTTAAGTTAGCTGCTTTATGATATTGTTATGAGTCCAACTTTCTATATCTTGATATATTTCTGATGTACAAAGTTGGTCTTTGTTGTGAACATATACTATATATTCTTGAAGTGGAAACATATATCGATATGTGTTTTCTGTTAATTTCCCACCTGTTACTAATGTAGTTGTTTTATAAAGAGCAGAAATTGTAATTAACGGAACGTGATTGAGAGTTTTTTGTATACGTGGCAGGGTGATTTTCTTCTTATTGTTTTGAAGAACTTGCTTCAAAAGCAAGCTGCAAGTGGCACACCAACATTGAAAGTCATTCTTATGTGAGGACATATACAATGATTTGACTGAACTCTTTCTCTCTATGTTTTCTAAATTAAGACGACTTTTTTGTCCTAATGTTCAGGTCTGCAACAGTTGATGCTGGCCTATTCTGTAGATACTTTGGTGCGTGTCCTGTTATCACTGCAGAAGGTCGCACTCATCCGGTTTCAACTTGTTTTCTTGAAGATATATATGAAAGAATCAACTACCGCCTTGCTTCAGATTCTCCAAACTATTTAAGCTTTGACGCAGTTGGAACAGAGGTATATTACCAGTATTTCTACACTTATCTCCACTCCATCTTTTGTGAGTTACTGTTACAGTTGTATTATAGTTTATATTCTATTAAGAAACCTATTCCTCTTTCTTATTGAAAATTTTCCGCGAATTTCAGACAGAAAGAACGTTTGTCCTTGCTTCTTTCATTTACTCCTGTGTTGAAATGAATTTTGCTTGTTTGATTCAAAAAATGAAACTGGTTCGGTTTGTACTCATGCCTTTTTTAATGGCTAATTCATCTTTTTATTTGATCTGCACAGAACTTTGATGATCGAACTAAAGATCCAGTTAACCTGATAACTAATTGACCCATAGCTGTACATGATCAGATGGCCTTAAACTGAAACATATGTGGTTTGAGTTCTACCTGGCAACCAATTTCAGACAAGTAGAAAGTTCAATTGTAAAATAAGTATAACCTATAGCTGTACATGATCAGACTTTAGCATAATCTTAATGTACATCATATATATTGCCTCTTTTTAGCTTAATCTATGTATTTGCATCTGTTTTTACCTTTTCCCAGTTTTTATATTGATTCTTAATATTACTGGCTTGTTTCGTTGAGTATATGATTAATCAACTTCTGAATCATGCTTCTTTTCGCAAGACAAGGGGAGGTCCCGTCAACAACCATAGAGGAATGAAAAATCTAGTCCTGTCTTCATGGGGTGATGAATCTGTGCTGTCAGATGGGTACTGCAATCCAAACTACATTCCAAGTGCATACCAATCATACAGCGAGCAGACACGTAAAAATCTGGTAGACTTTCAATGAAGTAGTTTAAATACGCGATCTCACTTGTTTAATTGTTTTATCTGATCTCTAACCCTCATGAATATCTCTCATATTTTCCACAGAAAAGGTTGAATGAAGACATGATTGATTATGATCTTATTGAAGACCTGGTGTCCCACATTGATGAAAACTGCAGTGAGGGTGCAATTCTTGTTTTCTTGCCAGTAAGATAATTTATTTATTTTTTGTGTTTTTGTGCTGAAAAGTAACCATGACATACTGCTATGTCCTTTAGACAAAGATGACATTATTTCTCAACTGAGTGCAGGGTATCTCAGAAATTTATACTTTACTTGATAAGCTCGCTGCATTACGTCGCTTTAGTGGAGAATCTGCTGATTGGCTACTTCCACTGCATTCATCTGTTGCTGCAACTGATCAAAAGAAGGTCTTTTCGCGACCACCTGATAATATACGCAAGGTAAGGCTATCTGCTGTTCTGTTTCATCATTTACTTGCCATTTTAGCTGTTTCTCCCATGTTTATGGACTGGCGCAAACATTTAGACTTTGGGAATGGGATGGAATTGTGTGCTTCAGATGGGTTCCAGTAGTGATTATCAACTGTCGCATCAGTTCTTTCCGCTTGTCTGTTAATAATTAAGGTCAACTGGTTTCCTACAGGTTATCGTGGCAACTAATATTGCAGAGACAAGTTTAACAATTGATGATGTTGTTTATGTTATTGACTCTGGAAAGCACAAGGAGAACCGCTATGATCCGAGGAAGGTTGGCCTTTGTCCTAGTATCTGGAGTAAAAAAAGTTCTGCTTACATTTGCTTCTCTGATTCTGTTTGAATTTTCTCCGTTGAAGATAATGGTAGAAAGCATTGTTAATAAATTCATATATACTGTTTTTACTAAGGGGTGCAGTAAGTGTTAACCAAGGAAATTTACAAACATGGTTTTGCTATGATATACCATCTGTTGCATAGACAAAAACTGGATTTCTTTGATGCCACAGAAGCTGGATATTTGAATCTCATTTTCGTGGCAAAATTTTAAAATCTGGCATTTGATCATTATTAGAAACTTTCGAGCATGGTTGAAGATTGGATATCCCAAGCAAATGCAAAGCAGAGGCGTGGAAGAGCTGGTCGCGTGAAGCCTGGCATCTGCTTTTGCCTGTATACACAACACAGATTTGAAAGACTCATGCGCCCATTTCAGGTCTTTTCTTCAATCTGAAGTAGCTAAATGGTTATGTAGAAGCTTCATGGCATTCTTTTGACTAGCTATGATTGACATGACCTTGTTCTTCTCTGGTGTCTAGGTCCCTGAGATGCTAAGAGTGCCGCTTGTAGAATTATGTTTACAGATTAAATTGCTCTCACTGGGAAATATTAAAGATTTTCTTTTGCAGGTAAATCTGAAAACTGTTGTTGTCATTGATTCTTAGCTAGAAGCTGCAATCATTCTTATACTTATTTTGAAGTGCAACTGTGAACGGATATAATATGTTTTTTTTTCTAAGTCATGGCTCTTTGTGTCAGGCATTAGAACCTCCAAAGGATGAAGCTGTAAGCTCAGCAATTTCCTTACTGCATGAGGTATTTATAGGGCAAAACAGATTAATATATTTACATCTGTGAATTTTGGCTTGTGTTTGATTGTTGATTACACTGCTTTTTAAGTTGTACACGTATACAATATATATTAATGGCCAAATTTTGACATACTGGTGTACTTCTTGGGTTGGATCAAATTCCTTTGATTAAGTAGTAAACTAGTAATTATCTTGGCAAGGATCAAGAGGGTGTAATTGTTTGTACAACAGAAAATAATTGAGTAAATATTGTAGTTATTTTAGATCCTTATCACCAGTGTCCAGTGTTATCTGATGGATTAGCTATAAGAACTTATTGTACTTTTAGGCTGTTTTAACTACTTAGATTTCATTATTTTGCAACGATTTTAGGTTATGTTCTGGATTCTAGGTTCAGCTTTACTTTTCAGTCCTTGTTAGTTTCTATTATAAGCTTTCAAGGCTTATCTTTTTTCTATTTTCCCCCTCTCTAACATTGTAATTTATCATCATATCACAATGATGAACCTTACTCATATTTCCCTTTTCTACCTGAAGATCCTCGCTTCTTTCTCCTTCACCGGTATGTTGGTTCCACTTTGATTTCAGTTTAGAGATCTCACATCAAATTATACAGTTTCAAGGACCAGGATTTGAATTTCCTTGAGTATTTACTGAGGGCTTACGCTGTCATTGAGATGTACGGTCTTGAGAAAGTTCCTGATGCTTTGTTCTCTGTGCCATCTCACAAGTTCTTAGCTACTAGTAGCATACTTCAGTTTCTTGGTTCCTGATGTTTTGTTCCTTACTAGTTTAGCGCGTAAAATGATGACATTTCGTTACCTTGAGGTCACAAGTTCGAATCCTCCTCTCTGTTGTACTGGCCTCAACCTCCTATGAGCAAAAAAAAAAACTTCAATATATTCCATCAGAAGTGTGACAGTTTCTATCCATGGTTGTACCATGAAATCCAATGTAAATCCCTCGTGACAGTGATGTGACTGGGATCCACTCTTCAACTCTGTATGAGATGGCGTGTTACTTTCAGTGTGCAAAAGTGAACAAAAAGGATAGAACAAATTTGAAGGCACGAGCAATGCTTAAAATCCATCTCAACTCTGTATGAGATGGCCCGTTATTTAACATTGATTGTTATTAGTTATTACTTGTTATTTAAGGATCCAGTGCTCATTTTGAATGTTTTCTTTTCCCTTGCAATTATCAGGTTGGTGCTGTGGATGGGAATGAAGAATTGACTCCTCTTGGTTATCACCTTGCAAAACTTCCTGTTGATTTGCTTGTAGGGAAGGTATAATTGATTTCTTCTGGTGCATACATCTTATTTGAATGATCAACATAACTTCTGGATCAGGATTGAATTTGAATTATGTGTACAACTGAAAGAAAGTTTGCGTTAATGAGAAGCTTCGTACTCTACCTTTCCTTCTTAAAATTTGACAGCCGTACTCATAATCTCACTGAAGCCTGATTATTATTGCCTGCCATATCTATTGATTTTGAATAAGGAAATCTGTGATGTAAATTCCTTGAAATATTCTGGTTGATAGAAATTTTTTTAATGTTCTTATATTTCTCATTGTCAATAGTCTGTGCATGATTTAGCAATGGAAGTATAATTATGAATTTAGCAATGTAAGGGAATGTAATTAATACTTTACTGCTGAAGGTATCCTTTTGATGGTCTGTCTTCCATATTGCAGATGATGGTATATAGTTCAATTTTTGGCTGTCTGTCCCCAATTCTTTCAATTTCTGCTTTTTTGAGCCACAAGTCACCATTTGTGTACCCAAAAGACGAGGTTGTATTTCTTTCTATTTTTTACTCAATCTTGAACATATGTTTGATGCAAAGAACATGTAAAAGTAATAGCGTCCTATGAAGTGCAGAGGGAAGTTGTTGAAAGATCAAAATTGGCACTCTTGTCTGATAAACAAGAAAATGCGAGTAATACAAGTACTCATGATAGGCATTCTGATCATATTGTTATGATGGTTGCTTACGAGAAATGGGAAAAAATTCTGCAACAGGTATATACATGAGTGATTATCTTCTTCTCTGCTTCATCCTTTGACATTGAAATAAAGATTAAGTCCAAATAGATGTTCATCTGAGTCATCTGACCATATCACGAATCAAATGGGCCACAGCTGGATAGCTGCAAAGCAGTTTAAACATATGCTACCCCTTCTGCTTGAAGAATACTTTGACTAACAACATTTGGTGTCCTCTCTTGTAGAATGGGGCTAGAGCTGCACAGAAATTTTGCTCTTCATATTTCCTTAGCAGCTCCGTTATGCATATGATAAGGTTTGTTTGTATCTTCTTTCTGAATACTTGCTACTTCAAGAATGGGTTATAACATACATTGGTTGAAATTTCGTCTAACATCCATGATTTGCTTTTCTAATAATGAAACCCTAAACAGTTGCATGGTGACACGATACTCTTAAATTGTTTGCATTTTACAAGAAAAAAGCCATTCGATAATGAGGGTTGTGTAAGAAGATGGCTAAATATGGCTACGTTTTTAATGATGCTAACTGGTGATGCCCAACGTTAAGGTTTCTTTCAAACCCACTGCCAGCTGTGAAATGTTCCGATGTGTAGAAATATTACAGTAACTACAACTTATAATAATGGGAATGTGTGATTACTGATTACTGAAAAAGGAAAATGTAACAAAACAATACAAGATAGAGCTCCATGTGGAGAAATCCTGAACTTGAGGGCATGCTACTCGGGTTTCCCTTTTTTTTCATTTTTGTACTAGTTGGATTTCACTTTGATTTTTCAAGTTGATCTGTCAAATGTTTCAAAACAAGATGGTACATACAATACTTACTATATTTATGAAATCATGTCAGAGATATGCGTGTTCAGTTTGGCACACTGTTAGCAGACATTGGGCTCATCAGTTTACCAAAACATTATCAGGTTAAGTACTCCTTTGGAATCATAGTGAGAATAAAGATGTTCAATTCTGTGGCAACTTCTAGCCTTTTTATTCTTTTGGAATATCATGTTGTTGTATATTCTTTACCAATCTTTTATTTTTTGAATCAGGTCCGTGACAGCAGGAGACAGAGTCTCGTAAGTTGGCTTTCTGATATGTCACAGCCATTTAACAAGTATTCAGAGCATCCTGCTGTGGTGAAGGTATGATCCTCCTCCTTTGTTGCTTAATTCTTCCCGACCATGATGATACGGGGATAACAAAAGGACATGATTTGGGGTGGGGGGAATGTTGTAGCATTTCTATCAAGTGTTTTACTCATTGTCTTTTTTTGGCAAATTGGCACTCTATGCTATATGTGCTCTTATATTATAGTTGTTCTCTGTATCTTCTTCGACTAGTGCCTACCTATGCTGTTAAGAATTATATTCTTGGTTGAAATCATAGTTGTCCTTTGTATTATGTCTGTGACCTATGTTATATCTCTGGCAAAGGGACTGACTTCAGTTGGGTATTGTTTAGGCAATGATATGTGCAGGTCTGTATCCAAATGTTGCAGCAACAGTTGATGGTATTTATTCTGGCAGTCTTAAACAACCCCTTCAATCAACAACGAAGGCCATTCCAGTTTGGTATGATAGAAATCGAGAGGTCCACATACATCCATCCTCGATCAACTACAACCTGAAGTCTTATGAATATCCATTCCTTGCCTTCCTCGAAAAGGTTTGCATACTTGTCTTCATCTCTTCTATTAAAGGGATCATGTATCTATACTTCGGTTCAGGGTGATTCCTGATATACTTCTCAAAATAAGTCCATTTTCATTTCTTCAGGTTGAAACAAATAGAGTGTTCCTTCGAGATACCACAATCATTTCTCCATATTCCCTTCTTCTTTTTGGTGGTCCTATCAGCATTCAGCATCAGGTAATCAAAATGAGTCCTACATAAACCTAACATTTGTCTCATTGACCTAACGTGTAAAGTTTTCTGGATGGATTTGAATTTCGTTAAATAAATAGGATTACAAATGATTGCTTTCTAGTTTTAGTTATTTACATTTATTGCAAATTTTATCTGTTTATTGCAGCTAACTTCCCATTTTCTAATATATTTCATCCTCCAAATAAAGTTTTGTACGTGAAGAAACAAAATTAGTTTTTATCAATGTTGAGTGTCCAGGAGCCAGCATTGCTGCAAATCACACCTCAGACAAATCCATCAGATTTAAGTTGATGTTGTTCTGTATCATGTTTGTGTGTGCCCTTGAGATTTAGATGATGAATTTTTCAAGATAGTAAACTAATTCCTGAATCCTATACATAAATGATTTTAATAGAAAAATTAATATGGGTAATAACTTATTTCTTATCCCTGCAAAAGCTTTTATCCTCTTCGTATGTGGCATACTGTTTGCTCCTGCATATCACTTGCTACCATATATATTGATGCTCTTTTGCTTCCAGATGGGAGTGGTCACTGTAGATGGTTGGTTAAAGCTGACTGCAGCTGCGCAAACTGCTGTTTTGTTCAAGGAGCTGAAGTCAATGCTTCATTCATTTTTAAAGGATTTAATCCGTAAACCCATGGTAAGAATACAAATTACACAGTTCCATTTCCAACATAATAAGCATGTGGGGGAAAAAGTTGATACATTCGTTGAAATATATGGATCTACCCGTTAGTGCTCGGGCATCATTATGAAATTTATCTATAATATCATTCAGGATCTCTGAAAAGCTCGTTTAGATCTGTTTCCTCTATTGAAGTAGTGTTTTAACAAACCAGATGACTAGTACAATGCTGTCAATCTGTCATGATAAGTCCCATATCTTGAAAACTAGTTCATCTTGGTCTTTACACAAGACTTTGGTAGGCTCACCAAGTTCCAAATCTTTCCCAAAAAGTTCTCTCTAGTAGTAATATGATAAACAAACTAGATCTTTGTTATATGGATCAACAAGTAACCGCAAAATACTAATCATCTGGTTTGTTAAATTTAAAAAGGTTACTGTAGGTGACTAGTTTTGACAATCCCGGCAAAATCTGTTTCCTTCTAGTTTCTCTTCTTCCTTTTTTGGGTTTTTGCCATGGTAGATACATGCTTCGTTAACCATGTAAACCCATATCTGCATACATTCAATTGTAACAGCTTTTCCCCGGTTTTGGTTATGTGGAGCTGTTATGTAATTGAAAGCTAATTTCTATACAGACCACAGGCACAGCTAATGAAGTAGTTGAGTCAATTGTTCAGTTGCTGTTGGAAGAAAGCAAGCCTCAAATATGAATTTATGTCCCAGGGTGGACGTGATGAGCATTTGCATTGATGATCTTTTTTGTATCGGAACGCCTTGATGATATTTCAATGCTGGTAAGTACATTTATTTTAATCTATTGATTAGGTGATTATTTTCTGTTGCATGGAAGAGGAAACGGACATGGAACAATACAAAAATCATAATGGGCATAGTTTTACATAAAAATCGGTGTTTCCAATTTGCCCTACGAAACGGAAATGCTGCCCCTTAGAATTTCCATGCTACGTGGCAAATTAAGTGCAGTATTATTGACTAATGATTTTAACTGCGTTGTGTTTATCTTCCCCGGCATATAATGAGTTATCATTATACTGTCTTTAGTGTCCGGATTTGGAAAGTTTTCCTAAAAGTGAAAAATGCTAAATTAATAAATTTAGGAGAATCTTTTCAAATCGATATTCTTAGCTAGGGATATTATATGAGACGAGCTATTCGGGCTCGGCTTGTAAAAAGGTTGGTTTGAGCTGATTCATTTTCTAAAAGAGTTGAATATCAACACATTTTTAATACTAGTTTACCATTTAGGCTCGGCTCATTTATAAACGTCAAGCCGAGCTTGAGCATGTCAATGCTCAACTCGTTCGGCTTATTTAAAAGCCCTATTCTTAGCATATAGCCATATATGCCTGAAAATATTTTAAAAGTGAAGGTGGATGCGTAGCTACTCAGGGATCATTATCCTTTTCTTGCACTAGACTTTTCCTTGATTTATTGCAAGTGTGCTACTGAGTCAGTAGTACTGACCAAGAATGGCTTGAATTCATACTAATTTTTAGCTTTCACCAGGTTGACAAGAATCCAGAATTTTTTCTCGAATCCTCCACTCTCGGGATTGAGTTGTCGACTATGCAAGCTGAATGTTATATTTATCAGGATTCTCGTAACAGTCGTAAGTCATACTTCTAGAGAGGGCCCCCATTGGTTGGCAGTTGATTCTACTTGCTGCCTGCTTTATGTGTAATAGCGGACGCATCACTAGGTACCGCATCTTCAAACTCGAAACTAGCTGACCCCGTGCTGTTGGGAGTTCTCTGAGGCTATATGGCAGGTTATATTTATTACAGTACAACCTATAAGTAAATTGAATTAACAATAAAATGAAGCATATCATATTTATATATGCCCACCCGTGGGCAACGTTAAACGTGTATGAGTATTACTACAATGCCTCACATTTATTTTGCTGTTAGATGGACTGACGATTTTGTTCATATGAACAGAGAATGGTGCATTTTGACCATTATAATGGCACTGTTAAATACACGACATAAAATTTACAAAATACATACATCACATGTACAGAACACATAAGTGATGAGAACTTACTAAACATAGTGATGTGTACCTAGACTATGTATTAGAAAAGGGGGGAAAAAAAACAATTTTTTTTGGAAGTCGTAAATGCACGGCGATGGCATTCACAAACGCATGGCGGTTACGAAATCTGTAGTGACGGTTACGGAATCCGTGGTGACGGTGACGGAATCCGAATCTGTGATAGATTTTTCACGGTTACGGAACCCGTAATCATGACGGTTACGAATTCCGAATCCGTAACCGTGATGTCTGGAGGGAAAAAAAATTACGGTTACGGAACCCGTGACCGCCACGGTCACGGATTCCGTAAGTGTAGTGTGTTTACGAAATTCATCGCCGTGTCCGTAATACTCTTCTTAATAAAAGAGTATGAAATTTACAAAGGAGAGATGCGCAGTCCAGGTCTTATTGCACGTCATTTTTCACCCTAGTAATTTTGACGTGTAATTTAGCAATCTAGTTATAATGATATATTACTACGAAATGATTCGTGCATTGTATAATGTTCAGAAAAAGGATAAAATTAGTGGTAGCTGTCTTTGCATTTTGACCATTACAATTTATAGAATAACTTTTTTTAGTTTTCAAAATCTGACTAAAACATCAAAATCGTGTGAGTGGACATGATCGAGGGTCCGATAAGGAGAATATATTTCTAGGGCTGGCTACTATTTTTAATGGGGTATAATACCAAATTAGTTATGCCTATAGTTGATTCAAAATGTTAAGTTGTTAACAATACAATCATGCAGCAATGGACCACGAATTATTCCCGTCCCGGATGTGGTGTTAGACTCCTTAAGTGGTTAGCTTAGAGATTCGAACTCGAATCCTCCTGGCGGCATGTATGGAAAAACTGATATTGGGAAGTATCCTCCGGCAATGGGCCACGAATTTTTCACGTCCCGCATGTAGAGCGGCAAAGTCAATCGAACCGGGAGTTACTTATCAACCTTTAAAAAAAAAAAAAAATACAATCATCAATGATTTTATAAATATTTTTGTAAGTTCTGTGAATTAAATTATTTTTTAAAAATATTGTGAAATGTTTTCATAAATCTGTTAAACTCAAATATCTATATATACTACTAAACTAGACTACACTGATGCTGACGTATAATTCTCACAAATTTTGTAGGGTTAAATCTTTTTTTAATTAACTTATTAAACTATAAAATCTTTTTTATTAATCCTAAAATAAAACAAAATTTTGTAAAATTAACTAACAAGATCTCCTAAATATTTTTAAAATAATTTGGTTTACGTATTTCTTTTATTTTTAAGCCGTTGAAATTTAAGTAATTTATTTATTGGGAAGATTTTTATTTTTTTCTTAATTTATTTTTGAAGGATTATAAGTTCAATCTATTTACGTTAAAAAAAATTTCACGGAATTCCCTATCCCACATCTATTATAAGTAAATCTGATAGTTTGATAACTTATATAAATAGACTTATATAAATAGGGGGTTTGAAGATTAAACAAATAACACATTTCTTGGCTTTTTGGCTAAGTTAAGTATAATTTTTATTCATAACGGATTAATATCTGTTTTGTGAGTCGTTGGCCTACTGTTTTGTGGGTCACTGACGTACTGTTTTGTGGGTCGTTGACCTACTATAATGTGGGTCATTGATCTACTGTTTTGTGTGTCATTGACCTACTGTTTTGGGGGTCGCTAAGTATTTTCAGCGATTTTTTGCCAAATTTAAGTATAATTTTTATTCATAAATTAATAGCCGTTATATGGGTCTTTGACCCACTAAAAGTGATGGTTTGAGAACTTGTATAAATCTATTATACTTACTAAAACAGAGCACGGGTTGATGACGTGGCGCGCTGTGGACGCAGGATTTTTGAAATTGAGCTCCCACAATTAAAGCCAATAAATCTTTATTTTTTACACTATTTTTTAAACCATAAAATCTTTTATTATTAAAATAATAATTTTATAAAAACCAAATCTATTATACTTACTAAAACAGATCACGGGTTGATGACGTGGCGCGCTGTGGACGCAGGATTTTTGAAATTGAGCTCCCACAATTAAAGCCAATAAATCTTTATTTTTTACACTAATTTTTAAACCATAAAATCTTTTATTATTAAAATAATAATTTTATAGAAACCAAATCTATTATACTTACTAAAATAGAGCACGGGTTGATGACGTGGCGCGCAGTGGACGCAGGATTAGATTAGAGAAGTATACAAAACAAAAGCACGTAAAAAAAACCTATTTCACAATATTCTTTCTCATTTTTTTCAAAACCCGCACAAGGTGCGGGTATTATACTAGTAGAGGTTAATAACGGATATTGAAGATTAAATAAATGATACATTTTTGGCCTTTTAGCTAAGTTAATCTATAATTTTAATTCATAAAATATGTTTTATGGGTCTTTGACCTACTTTTTTTATGGGTCGTTTACTAACTATTTTCAGCGAATTTGCTATCCCACGTCGATTATCAAGTAAGGCTGATACTTTGAGAACTTGAAAATCGTTTATAATTGTCTCAATTAATACTAATTTATCCGTTATTTTATGAGATTTTGTTTAATTTTATATTATAGAATTTTTTATCGTCATCTATGAATTGTTTTTTAATTTACAAATTTTCATATTCTGATTTTTTAAATATAAATGATTTATTGAAAATGTATGTTTTTTAAATAAAAATATTACTCTACGGGTATTCTTTTTAATCTAAGTATTTTGTTGTCCTATTATGTTTTTTAATAATAAAATACGGGTATTCTTTTTATATTACGTCGGTCGTTACAAGAATAAAGTTACAGATTTTAAATTTCGTTCTTTCAATAATTTGTTTTTGCTTCTGTTTGTATTTTTAAACTTTATTTTGTAATACCCGAGAAATTTAAACTCTATTTAAATACTAGATCAAATCGAATTCCGATCCGCCAACCTCTAATTTTTCTAGATAAAATTAAAACGATATTAATTTCTATCATCTTATGTGACTTTATTCACATAAAATGATAATTTACGTAACCCGTAAATAATTCCGATTCCGTACGAGTAACCTTATTCTTGCAGCCAATTGTTTTATGGATGAGCAGGCCCAACTAATTGGCCCAATGACCTTCGGCCGGCCCATTGGCCCACTACCTAATCATTTACTCATTAAAATTAACTCTAACCTAATCCTTAACCCTAAACTAAACGTTCTTCTAAACGTACCTTACCTCCCCCCTGTGAGACGTACTGCCGCGTCAATATCAAACCTCAGCAGCAACTCACGAAGCTCTGAACCAGCACCGATCGCGAGCCGGCAGCAACACCACATCACCCGGACTTCTCCCGCCGGTCCTGTCGACAACCAGCAACTCGTAGGCGCCGGAATCGAACCGCCTACACCCACTGCAGCCCATACGCCTCCAACCTACGACACCGCCAGAACCAGGACTGGACCCCGACTCCCTTCAGGAACGAAAGACCGGTGGCACATCTTCGACCTCGTCCCCCTCTCGTCAACTGGAGTAGCACCCCCTCCGGTCGGCATCGCGGTAAATAAGTGAACCTTCATCCCTCGTCAATTCTTTCACGTAACAAGTGTAAGCGAGATATACTTATCGATTCTACTGTTGGCCGGTACTAAATAGATTAGATCAAACTCGATTCGAAGACGGTTCCGCTCGGAGTAGACCAAGTTCTTCAAGGGGGAGCTGCGGTTGGTACTGCGATGGGTAGGGGTGTTCAAAAAAAAAAAAAAATCCGATCCGCCAATAATCCGACGATCCGACGGAAAGCTATCCGTGTCCGCTCCGATCCGGCAAAAAATTTCGGATATACGGATCGGATACGGATCGGATACGGATCGGATACGGATCGGATACGGATCGGATACGGATCTTGTTTTTTATACCCGGATATCCGTTATCCGAGAATATATAAAATATTAAATGAATTATGTTACTGATGTTTAACTAGCTGAGTTGGTGAGAGGGAGTGCTAGATTTTTTTATTCATGCATATGGTCAGCAGTTCGAATCTCCTTGCTAACCCTCCCAATATTTCTTTTTATATTTTTTAACCCAAACCCTAATTTTTCCTATGAGCATTGCACTTGCAGATTGCAGCCGCCACTCAATTCTCAGTCTCTCGCAACCTCTCTTGCGTCTCGTCTTCACCTTCGTCTACTCTCTCGTCTTCTCCTTCGTCTACTCTCTCCGACGACTTCGACCACTCTTCTTCTACTCTCTCGTCTTCACCTTCTCTCGTTTTCGTCGGCTCCGAGTGTCCGACGACTCCAACCCTCAATTTCTCACACTCTCAATCTCTCGCAACCTCTCTTGCCTCTCGTCTTCACTTTCGTCTACTCTCTCGTCTTCACCTTCGATTTCACATATGCACTTTACACAGTTTACAGATTTTACCGATGCAATTTACACATACAGATTTTACAAATCCAGTCTTTACAGAATTACAAATATAGGTTTTTGTGTATCCGGATCACCCGGATATCCGTTGTCGGATATCCGATCCGTTTACACTTCTCGGATCGGATATCCGGCAGATTCCGGATCGGATCCGGATATCATTTTCATTAAAAAAAATTCCCGGATATCCGGGAATGAACAGCCCTAGCGATGGGTGAGTACTCCACTTCAGAGTACTTTTGTATACTTAAATAGATTTGCATAAAGGTTGGAAAGGGGAGTGATAAATAGAATTATATATAATAGCAGTGCAGTTTATATAAGTATGGATGTATAAGTTATACAAAAGTAAGAATTGGTAGAAATGAGTATATTTTTTGAATATATAAAGAGATCATTGCAGGCTAGTGTACACGGTATATGAATGTATGAGTTGGAAGAGTTATATATATATATATATATATATATATATATATATATATATATATATATGAGTGTCATTCTAGTATTTCATATATACGGATATATATAGAGGGGTGAGACGAAGGTTATATACATAGTTAGATATAGGTAGCAGTGTCATATATATATTTATATATATGTATATACACGTATACATAGATACGAGTTGGAAAAAAATAAAATAAAATAAAGGTATATATATGAATAAGTAGAGTGTATACATACATAAGTATATATATACATGGATGGGTAAGAGTAACGTATAACATACGTATACATATACGTATAAGAGTAGTGTAACCGGGAAAAGGACGATGTTGTTCTCTTTGAAGAGTGTTTGAGTTTTAACCTTATAACCTCTAGTGAACTGTCCTTGAACAACCAGATTATGGAAACAAGTTCTAAAAGAAAGTATTAGAAGTTAAGAATAAACTTTTGAGAGTTTCCGGGATCAGGGGTAAAATAATCTTTTACCTTAAGAGAGTGTATTTTCGTAATTCTCCTCTTGAGATAGTACTTCTTAGAAGTTGTAACTTCTAACAGTGTGTTTGGATGCAAAATTTGCAAAATACATAGTAATTTTCAAATGATGGGATTTTTAAAGAGGGGAATTTGAATCATTTTACAAATCCCTTGTTTGGATTATATTTTGTGGTATTCTTAAAAGGAAGGAATTTAGTAAGAATAGGAGGAATTCCTAAAAAGACACCTATGTACATGGAATTTCAACTGAGTATTCTGACCTTTTAAATTCCCTTCATTTTTCTCCATGGAATTTCAAAAAATCCGGAATTCACTATCCAAACAAGGTAATTGCTCAACAGAATTTTGGAAATCCCAAATTTGATTTAAATTCCCGGGATTTCAGTGTTATCTAAACACACCGTAAGAGTATGGGATGTGATCTTGATCCACATGCCTTGTGTTACAAGCATTTGAGTTTCTACGGTTGCGGACCGAGTTGGGACATTGAGAGTGTGATTTGATTCAGGTAAGTCCTTGCGACTTACTTAGCTGGTTTCTGGATATTAGTTGAGTGATAATGGTTGTGTGTGTACAATGTGTGTGTTATAATAAATAACAACTTGTTAGGACGACCGTGGTTATTATGTGTTAAGGCCCAAGTGTATGTATAACAGGCCGTGACATCACTGCCCAGCTCTGTCAGGAGACTGGGAGGTTCTCTATACCCAGACCATACAGGTACACGGTGAGATGCATCGGATCCACTCCTGATGGGTACACGGGGGCGGAGGCGAGGTTTGGGAATCCCTCGTGTCACAAAATAAGTATCATTAGAGTGAATGACTTAAATGAAGATAATAAATGGATTGTTTGAAAGCATGATGAGTGTTTATTATTTTATGTGTGTGTGTGCTATTATTATTCTTCTAATGTTTAGATAACTAGCTAATGGTTGTTTTGTTGTGTTTTTAGATTTACAGCAGGTTAGAACAACAACTGAGTGATCCGGAAGTAGTGGTCAGCCGGGTCTCCGTACTCCTTAGAGTGGGGGTTTGGGTTGTTGTTTTGTTGTCTTTTTCCTTTTGTTAAAACAGTTAGTCTTTTCCGTTGTTTAAGTACGATAGGCTGTTAGACTTGTTGCATTCATCCTTTTACAAATGTATTTTTATGAATTTAGGTTTTTCTTATTTGTGTCTTGTTGCAAGATCCTAGTAATATTGTTGTCAAACTAAACTCGGGACCCATTGTGAGGTCTTAACCATTAATGTCCCAAGTTTTGAGAATTCGGGGTGTTACATATTTCAACTTTTTGTGTATTTATTTAAAAAAAACTTTCAAATTTTATTTTATTATTTATCACACATTTTGTTTCAAATTCTTTTTTTTTACAAAATTATATTTCGGGTTCCATTTATATAATTACTATATATTAAAGTAATTAGTTGTAAGTCTATAACGGAGTTGTGCATTGTAATTTTTTTTTAAAAAAAATTGTGCATTGTATAAAGATTAAATTTATAAAGTGTAGAATAATAAAAAGTTCTTTATTTGTGACTATTTTTTCGTTTTGAGAATAATCAAATCCAAATCATTATTGTAAAATTTTATAAATATATTTTAAGTTCGTACAACTAATATTATAAAGATACCCGCACAAGGTGCGGGCTATACACTAGTTATATCTGATTTGTTATCGCCTCAAATTAAACAAACATTTAGGCTTAACAAGAAAATTCTGGAAGATAAGAAATCAAATAGTTATAAATATTTTTAATTGGTAATAGATAATATATGTATATAGCATATTAAGATTATTTTTTTAATGTAAAAACATTATAAACAAGTTAAATCGCTAATTTAGAGAAATTTTGTTTTATAATGTTAATTATGAGCTTGATGTGTCACGTTAAATCCGGTGAATAACACTTTGCATAAATTATACGTCCAGGCTATTTGGCGCAACTTCAATTTACTAATCATGTCCATTTGTCCGTCACGGACAAATGGGCATGATTAGTAAATTGATTCCATTTGTTCGTGACGGACAAATGACATTCATTTACTATACCTAGCTTATGTTTGTGGATTAAAGTTATAAAATTTGGTTTGTTTGAAAGAAATTTGTAATCCTTTGAATAATAAAAATTTAATTTGATTGTCTTTTGTTAACAGAAAGTTTAAATGTTTTCAATAACGTCATTTTGATTTGATCGTATTTATGTTTGAAGTTCAACGTCATGTTTAAAAATGTAACATTGATCTTGAAACTTTGATTCCTTTGTAATTGTTATGTTTGTAAGTAAGTTTGGTTTCTTTATTGAAAGAAAGTGTTAATCTTTTGAATAAAATATCTTTGATTTGATCTTCTTTTGTAAAAGGAAGTTTAAATCCTTTCAATAACATAACCTTCATTGGATCAAAGATATGTATGAAATGAAGTTACGTTTATTTCTTGAAACTTTATATGTTTGTTACGAAATCTATAAATTTTGAACAAAAGAAACGTTTATTGATAGGAAGTTACGTAATTTTGATTAACAGGAATTTATAATCCTCGCAATAACGTTAAGTTGATTTTTTATCTCATTATGTTCTTTACAACTCGTTATGTTCATTCAAAGATGTTACTAAATTAAAATTTAACGAAAATGTTACTACAGGTAATTAAACTCATTAATTTAATGAAGTTGTACACATTATTGGTTGATCTAAAAGACACAAATATATGTTGTAAATACCAATCTTTGAAGGAGTGATCTGTCCGTCACGGACAGAAGGCGTTTGTCCGTCACGGACAGATCCACTTTGTCCGTGACGGACAAATGTCACATGCCCTATTAAGGACAGCGACCTCATTTTCTTTCCTTTTCTTCCTCTTCCTTTCTTCGCCGCGACGAACACCTACGACGATCCTTCGCTCGATCTTCGGCTGCGATCTCTCTCAATCTCTCTCGACATTTCTCGTAATCTCTACTGCAATATAAGGTAAAAACTTAACTTTCTCGTTTTAGTTTCGTTTAAATTTGTTTGTTTTAATTAGGTTTAGGTTTAGAGTTTAATTTGTTCGATTTAGGTTGTTTTAGAGAGGTTTAGGGGCTTATATGTTACTAAAATCGATGAATATGAGTTAGGGTTGAAGTTGATTAGTTGATTTAGAGAGGTTGAATGAGCAGATCGCGAACGCCAACAATGGCGTTCGCGATCGGCTGAAGGAAGAAGACACTTGTCCGTCAACGGACAAGTAAGTTGTCCGCTACGGACAACAAAAATTTAGTTTTTTATTTTTTTTTTCCCCTTTTTTAATTTCTTTTCCTTTCTATTAACAATTGTTGTTTTTGTTTGCAGATGGAAAGGAACCCAAACAAGGACTCCAAGAGGTTCAGCGGATTAGGATACTTCAGCTGCGATCCTTCGCTCGATCTTCGGCTGCGATCTCTCTCAATCTCTCTCGACATTTCTCGTAATCTCTACTGCAATATAAGGTAAAAACTTAACTTTCTCGTTTTAGTTTCGTTTAAATTTGTTTGTTTTAATTAGGTTTAGGTTTAGAGTTTAATTTGTTCGATTTAGGTTGTTTTAGAGAGGTTTAGGGGCTTATATGTTACTAAAATCGATGAATATGAGTTAGGGTTGAAGTTGATTAGTTGATTTAGAGAGGTTGAATGAGCAGATCGCGAACGCCAACAATGGCGTTCGCGATCGGCTGAAGGAAGAAGACACTTGTCCGTCAACGGACAAGTAAGTTGTCCGCTACGGACAACAAAATTTTAGTTTTTTATTTTTTTTCCCCTTTTTTAATTTCTTTTCCTTTCTATTAACAATTGTTGTTTTTGTTTGCAGATGGAAAGGAACCCAAACAAGGACTCCAAGAGGTTCAGCGGATTAGGATACTTCAGGAAGGTATTCCATAGTGGCATGCGTTCTCTGAGGGGACATCGGGATGTCCACTCTAGACACGAGGCACGAGAGCCAGTTCCTTATTCTGGAGGTGCTTCGCTTGAGGAGAAGTTCCCGACACAGGAGTCGGGAGTCACGCGGCGTAGTACATCTGGTATCGCGCGTGACATTGCTCCACTGAGCCCTCCTCACCAGGCTTTTAGCGGAGCCAGACATAGCTCCTATACTGGAGGAGGTGCTTCGCTTGGTGCCGGATATTATTCTCAGATCGAGGACCTGTATGCTCCTTACCAGCAGGAGCAGCAGTTTGCTCCTTCTTCTTCCCGGCAGGAGCAGCAAGATGCTCCTTCTTCTTCCCAGCGGGAGCAGGAGTATGCTCCTTCTTCTTCACAGCAGCAGCCTACTGAGAGGAGACGCCGAGGGAGGAGGCCACCTTCGCCAGCTCCTGTGGAGGAGGTACTTGAGGAGGTACTTCCTCGTGCTCTGGGCGATCGTCCTAGACCAATACCTCCTACTCGGCAAGCCTTTCAGCCCGATCTTCGAGGTCCTTGTGGAAGGGGACCTCGTAATCCAGATATACTTAGGAGTTTCCAGGCTCACACCGCTCTCCACGTCTGGCATGGCATGGTGAGTACGCAATAAATATGTTTAATAAATGCATTTTTAATGTTTTAATATTTTTAGTTATATATTAAATTTCTTTATCTATGTAGGATCGTGATACGCTTCACTATCATACCAGAGCCAGCCAACTGGACGCCTGGCCACTGGATGAGGAGGCTTGGTCGGGTTTAGCGCACGCCAGTGGACTGACCCATCTGCAGGGTCTTATGTACAGGCATCTAAATGTGCGGCTACTGGACGCTTTTATCGAGAGATGGCAGCCCGAGGTGAACCAGCTGCACATGCCTTGGGGTGAGATGACCATTGCTCTCCATGATGTCCAGCTCATCCTAGGCATACCCATATCCGGGACGGCGGTTACTCAGGTGATCGCCAGAGCTGATTCTGCCATCCGTGTGCAGGAGTTTTTTGCGTTTACTGATGAGTAGATGACTGCCGGAGATGTACGTCGTCGAGGGCTGTCACATTCTTTTTTACTGGATCAGTGTGACGGATATGCACATCTGTATCCGACGACTGCAGCGTCTGGGTGGTTGTTGTACCTGCTGGGATCGACGCTGTTCACCTACAAATCGCAGCACAAGATTTCTCCTGATTTACTGATATTGGTGGAGGATCTTGATCAGGTGATTACTACATCCTGGGGTACGGCGACACTCGCCTACCTGTATAGGCGTATGGGCGAGGCCACTAGGGTCGACTGTCGCCAGATGTGCGGTTGTCTGACGCTGCTGCAGGTAAAATATATCCTATATACTCATATTATTATTCTCGTAACTTAATTTGTATTGTTTGTCTAATTTTTATTTCTTTTTTGTTAAAGGCATGGATATACCTATATTTTCCATGCTTTGCACCGGAGATTGTGGAGGGGTGGGAGCATGGGATGTCTTGGGCGGCGAGATTCGATATCAGGCCTGTTAGGAGGGACACCCGTGACTACAGACGGATGCTTGATGAGATGACTGTTGATCAGGCAAGTCCACTAAATTTGCATACTTGTAATCTTTTTGTCAACTAACGTGTTTATTTTCTAACAATGTTGTTTGCTTGTTAAATAGGTGAACTGGCAGTCATACGGCCAGTTGGACTTCACTGATAGAGAGTTACAACGTTCGTTATTCCACGGGCTGTTGACTTTTATGGACGTATAAGAGCCATACGATCCATACAGGAACATGAGGGCTTTTGGATACATTCAGACGATTCCGCCTCCGCTGATACAGCTTGATTATGCTATTAGGGTCGAGGATCCCAGGAGCTACAGAGTTGGCTATCCTCGAGGTAGCTGGGCGTGAGATAGATGGGAGCACCATCACGTCACGGTTGAGGAGATGGTTGCACGTTACGGCCCTGGATATACCGCCACCGACGATTATATGGCGTGATATACAAACCGATCGCACCGGTTTATACGCCCAGGTGCTCAACAGATGCATCCTCCTCCACCTCCACCTCCACCTTCGACATTTGACGGCCAGTTGGACCCTTACGATTACGCTACACGATTTAGGGAGTATATTGGTGATCCTTCTATCCCTCCTTCCCTGCATCAGGACTTACGCAGTTATGTAGATTATTTTCCTGATCTCCGAGATTATTCTTATGATCATGGACAGGGTAGCGGTACTCGTCATGACGATGACGAGTAGGCTTGTGTATGCACTTTTTTTGGGTTTGTATTGTGTGTTTAAACTTTTGAATCTTATGTCTACATTTTTGTGTATGTTTAAACTTGTTTCGTGGTATGTTTAAACTTCGTACTTAACTTTTTGCGTTATATTTAACTAAATATAAACGATAACTATATAAATGACTTAACCTTAACATAATATAAATGACTAAACCTTAAGAAAATATGTCTGATCGTAAAGTTAAAAGTAAAGTAGTGAATAACTAGCAAAAACAACGATGAACACCAAAACTTTTCCTCTTGATTGATCAAACTTTCCGTCCAAATCATTGCCAAAACAAATTTTTTGATTTACAAGAGTAACTAAGAGAATATTCTGAAGATTGTATGAAGAAATGATACAATTACATTCAGCCAATATGCTTATATAGGGCTCCAAAGACATGGTCCCTCTAAGAAGCAAGCAAGTCAAGTTGCAAAGTTAGTTACGATGAACATCCTAGAAGGATCTGATGCAGAAACTCAGCAAAGACACCCTCGAGTGGAATATACACTTTGGCTGAGTTTCTTCTTCTTGACCTCGAGTTCTTCCACCAACTTAGTGATCATCTTCTTCTCTTGAGTGACTTGTCTTCTTCTCTTGATTTTTCTTGTCTTATTTACTCAAGTGAAGTGATTAACTCGAGAGATGTTAAGAAATCTTAAATCTGCATTCCTATATTTCTTGCTCGAGTTGAGAAGTTTCTTTGCCTGAGTGAGTGTCACTCGAGGTTAACTCAAGAGATGTTGAACTTTCTGCACACCAGAGTCCTCCTTGCTCGAGTGAAATGGCTTATTCTCTTGAGTTTTCCTACCTTCCTTGTTCGAGTTTTGGGTTCACTCGAGAGAAAGTGACAAGTTCCTCTATGCGGCTTCTTAGTTCGAGTTTTTTCCTACTCTTTGTCCGAGATTGGGGTCACTCAATACTTCTTCCTTGGAGGTTCCTTGAGACTATTTGGCCTACATGCTTGTATCTTTTATTTCTTTTCATCCTTCCTTTGCTTATGAGGTGGATGAAGAGTTGATGTATGATGCTTGGATGACTTGAGTGATTAGATATATTCATTTAAGCTCTATTGTATTGCCAAAGTACCTGCAAAGACATGAAAGAAGTGAAGTAGGCATTTTTTTGACAACTTAAACTCTAGCTATGATATGAATGTCCAATCAATGCAAAGGTAAAAACACACAAAACACATCCAAAAACATAGCATGAAAACATGCTATTAGAGGGGTTGAATTGTGAGCCTCAGATTTCGCAAAATAAATTACAAAATCTATTGTAATATAGGGAGTCAAGATTGAACATGAGGTTAGGAAATCGGAACAAAAGCTCAAAGTATCTTGTCCGTCACGGACAAACGTATCTTGTCCGTGACGGACAAACGTATCTTGTCCGTGACGGACAAGATATATCAAATTACTAATAGCGCACATTTGTCCGTCACGGACAAATGTGCGCTATTAGTAAAATATTAATGCGCTAAATAACAGCGGCCAAATTATATTAGCTTTATCATAATAGGTAGATTTTTCGCACGTGTCTTGTCAATAAAAATAGCTAGTGTAATCTTTGTTTCCCTCAAAATTTTAGTTTATGGATGATAAAAAGATATAACCGAAAAAATCTAAAACTCATAGTATCGTCCGAAAACTAAAAAAATCTTAGATATAATCTAAAAAGTCAAAAGTATATCAACATCATCCACAATTTCTCTTAAAAACTTCATACTAAGTCGATTAAAAAAATCTAGAAATACTATTGACACAATACAACTATACAACCATCATGTGACAATTTTCTATACACAAACACAATCTTTCATATATTGAAAAGAAAAAACACATAACTTTACACGTATTAAAAATACACCACACCATCAAACCCAATAAAGTTTTGAAATGATCGATAAATATACATTACATATAGGCAAAAATGTACAACACACCAAACGAGTATCAAACCCAAGAACACAAATCTATGTATTCAACGAAGGTAAGTCGAAGAAGAAGAGTACAAGGGACTTAGAAAGGCAAGATCATCTTTATCTTTTGCCTCCGATGACTTCTTCTGCCAAGCAAATATGTCCGTAATAAGAGGAGCAATGGGCTTCTTCTTTGCTATCTTCTTTGGGTTCATGAAGTACCCTTGACAAGAACCAAAACTTAGAACTTGCTCTAGTGTTGGTTCATCTTCCATCATTTTTCTTACGTCTCTAGCCGTCTTTTCTACGTCTATTCTTGATTCTCGGTTGATTTCTCTATCTAGAAATGATGTTCTTGACGCGTACCTAGTCGTGTTTCCCGCCTCTATTGCCTCCATTCTCGCAATTTTTGACATGTTCTTATGAAGCTCCGCGTTTAGAGAAGCCAAAGCAACCTACTAAGAATGAATGATGAGATTGCTTGAGTTAAAATGCATCTTATAATTAGTATATGGCTCTGCTTGGTAGATGAAAAAATTAAGGGGATTAAAATTATAGGAACTAAGACAAAAATAAGTTCTTAATATCGTTTATGTGAACGAAGAACATGAAAGGAATTAGATTATGAGAATTGTGTAATCCTACCGAACTTCGATTATAAGGATTATGAAAATTATTGACGCTAAAATTTCATTTTTATTCCTTTTCTTTTTTTCATCTCTTTCTTCTAAAAAAAATTTAACGCATTATTTTTCGTAATTTTATTTGCAATCATATTCATTTTACCAAACACTCGTTTAACTTATTTTTCATACTCATCTTCTTAAACAATTTCATCTCTTTAATTATTCATATAAATAATATTCTTTATATTTCATTTGCATAATCTATTATGTTACTAAACGGACCCTATATAATTTTGTAACATAAGACTAAGACATGGCTTGGTAAGGGCATCCCTTAGATTTCGGTAAGTTATATATATAGATCCCGACTCATATGTAAACAGCTCTTATCATGTGAACATGAGAACAAACTACAGAATATATACTATACGCCGAATGTATGTGACTATACCGCCGAAGATATACTATATAAGTCAGATATATACCCCGAATATATGTGACTATAGTTACTATATCGCCGAATATTTCTTCCACTAATCACACGTTTTTTTTTTTCTCTCTTTGATATCGTCTAATCTCATTCATCTATTTAACGATCTAACGAATACAATTTGTTCTCATTTTACATGGTAAGAGCGGTTTACGAGTCAACCTCACTATATAAAACAACTATGTTTGAGTACGTACCTCGGTTTCATTTTCTTTTTCCTTGAGTAAGTTGAGCTCAAACTTGGTCTCCTGAAGCTCATCCTCCAGTTTCTTCAACCTATTAACAAACCCAATAAAATCCTCACCACCATCATCGTCGTCATAACCATCGGGATCATCGTAATCGCCATCATCACCGCCACAATCGCGACGACCATTTTCTGGTGGTAGCATCACAAAATCTTCTTTAACAACCACTTTCATGTCATCGGTGGATGCAAATTTCCGGGCCAGAAACTGCTCGCCGTAGGTGGCTATGGCTTCTTTGACTGATCGGAACGGGATAGTGGTGTCAACGGTGGTAATCGGCGGTGAAGAGGCAGCCATGTCGTTCTAGGAGCTAGCTTGATCTTGGTATGAATAAATATCTATACATATATATATAATGTGGTCATATATTATGTTGTGGTTGGTATATTAAGTTGTATATTATATGGTTGATATAGATTATGAATGTATAGTTTAACGTTGTGAAATTGTTGATCGTTAGAAGTATGATTTTGTATTAATTAGGATGCATATTGGGTGAGCTCTGGGTTTTCGAACTTACCTTTGCTTTTACTGCAATGGATGTTGTTGGAGAAGAAGATGACCTCCTACCTACACGTATGCTGATATGGTTGGATAATCATCAAGATGCAAATCATTTTATCCGTTATTATGGTTAGTTGATTATTAGGACGGCAGGTTTGTCGTGGGAAATTTCGGATAATACTCTTATATTTTTTTTAATTATGTTAAAAGATCTTTAGTTTTTAGAATAGGAATTGGTTCAGTACATATCACTACTACATACATGTATAGTATTAAGTCGTTGTCGGCGAGGCTAGGGCTGGGTAAAATGAGCCAAACGAAACGGTACCGAGGCTTATCAACCGAACCAATTAAATTGGTTACCAACATGTTGGTTACCAATTTAATTGGTACGGTACTACCGAACCAACTACAAATAGTTGGTTGGTAGGTGGTAACAATATCCGCGTACCATGGGATTACCGTACCAACCGAGTTTTTTTATAAAAAAAAATAAAATAATATATACATACTAATCTTAATATAGTACTTCATATATAATTATATATGCAATTCACTTGTACCATTAGATGTAAATTCATATATAACTATGCACTTTATTCCCTATAGGGCTTCCCAAATTGAAACTAGACTTCAAGCTCTCTACTATTCTTGCTTTCCGCCGCAGCCGAAACCTAATAGGCTAATACTCATCCCTTTCTCCTGATTTTCATCTCTTGATCTCTTTACTCTTGAGTCTCTACAGATCAATCAACCCGTTAGAAGTTTAGAACCCTAGAAGAGAAGCAATCAGCTCGTTCAATACTACGAGAAGCCCTGCAATCGATAGAGAACTTTCAGGTATTTTCTTCTTTGTGATTGAATCGACTTGCTCAAGTGGTACGAATTTTGAACTTGAATAATCTGTTGGATAAGGATTTGCTGAATCGATTGATTAGGGTATTGTACTTGTGTATCATATATCCCTTTCTAGCTAGTATCTCATGAATCGATTGATTATGGTAGGGTAGTGTATAATGAATCATATGATGGGATGCTTATGTACTATAACAACGTCTATTTTTGTTGTTTTGTTGTAGTCAAGTTACTAAACCTAAACTTTAGCTTATTATCGTAACAATATATGTTCTGTATTGATTTTTTTTACTATTACAACATTTGTTCTATCATCTAATCTTCATTCTTTTGGAAAAGAATGCTTTCAATCAAGGCTATGAGGCAGAAAGGAATGCAACAAGCTCTAACTCGATTCAAATATGATATCACGTGGAGCACAAGTCGAGATTGGACTATTGAACTCCCTATCCAATAACTTGGGATGATGATTGCATATTTATTTATTTGTGTTTGGTTTGTAATAAAATTCTATAAAATTGTTAAACATATTGTAGTCGAATTTGCAGATTGTTGAATTGATGAAGTTCTTGTCTTATTTAAATTTAATTTTAGCAAACATATAAGTTGGTAAAATGTCATTATCAATACCAACCGAACCAACCGAAAAAGTTGGTATACCGAAGAGTTGGTAAATGGGTTTAGGTGGTTGGTAATGGTACAAGATTTCTCATTACCAATTATAGTTGGTTGGTAGGTGGTAAGGGTAAAAATAAGTTGGTAATGTACCGAACCCAGCCCTAGGCGCGGCACCGTCTTTTTTTCCCTCGACCTACACTTTTTTCGTTTAAAATTTATTTACATTTCATTCGGATCATATTATACTAATGATTCATATATTTTTGAAAAAACAACTCAAAATAATACCAACTATCAACATTGAATTCAAAATAATACAAACTTTGAAAATTATTGGGAGCGATACAAACTATCAACATATTTACCAAAAGTAATATTTCTTACTTTTCCGGCAAAAATACTAACTCCGGTGATGACATGGCAACCGGAATCTTACATCTTATCAATAATAATTATGTGGTGTGAATTTTATTCTTTTAAATCAAGTTATCAAAGTTTAATATGTTAAAAATTTAAATTAAATTTTAAAAAATAAGAAAATTTGTAACTATTTTTTTAGAAATTTTTTTTACTGTAAGGAATATTTTTTTTACTATTTTTTTTGTAAAAATATTTTTTTTTAATAAATTTTGTAGAATTTTTTAGTAAAACAACTTTTCTTATGAATTTTATTTTTTTAAAAATTTGGAAGTTTTTTTTAAGTTTATGTATTAAAATTTTAATTAAAATATATACAAACTTTAAAAAATCCCCAAAAAAGTTTTAAAATTTTCACAAGAATATGATTTTTTTTTATAAATATCGTATCGATTCTAATAATTTTCAAAGTTGGTATTGTTTTGGATTCAATGTTGATAGTTGGTATTATTTTGATGACATGTAAAATTTACGGTTGTCATATCATCGTCAGAGCTAAGATTTTTGCCGGAAAAGTTTGACATGTTATTTTTGGTAAATAAGTTGATAGTTTGTATCGATCCTAATAATTTTCAAAGTTGATATTATTTTTGGTTCAATGTTGATAGTTGGTATATTTTTGAGTTATTTTTTCTATATTTTTTTAACTAATAGTATAAAATTTTGAAAATTTTTTCTATTTATTTTTTTTTCCTTTTTTCCTAACGAGCATTGTGTAATATAGTTCAAACATTATATTTTATTAGTTAAGCAAAAAAGTGCATACAAACATAACTACTTAATTAATAAAAATCAACTATAAAAAAAATCAAAACTAATAGCAGATAATTTTAAACAAATTGAACTAAAACTATGAATTGAGATAATAAATGTTACAATTTTTTCATGAAAACTACAAATATGTCACCGCGTCCCCCTACTTTAAAACGGAATTTGAAAAGGACAATATTGCCCTCATAGCTTCTAAAATTGCAAAATTATCACCACACCTCTCCTAAATCATTAAGTGACGTGAATGATTGTAATCCATTGGATCAAGTGAATCAACGGTGTAGATTACTCTGTAATGCTGCACCACAACTCATCTCCGCACATGAATGGATCCCTTTAGATTATACCCCTTAGTTTGAGAGTTTTCTGGATTATACCCTCCTACCATTTAGTTAAGGTTTATTAACATTTTAAGGAGAATAAGATAACTTATTCATGCACTAAATTATTTGAACCTATAAATTGACAATTAACAATAACTAGTAAATACTAATTTATTTAATTTTCTCTCTCAATCAGTTAACTTTAGATGATAGAGGAGCATACTTCAAAAAATTATAAAGTTTCAAGACACCATTCAAAAACTGAAAATTATTGAATATAACCCGAATAAATTTAAAATATAAAGACATCATCCGAAATTTCCCTTTATTATTTAAGGGACATGTTTAGTATACAAAAATGATTTAAAATTAAGAGTTGGATAAGAGTTAAGAAAGAAACAATTTTACTTCAAAGCATTCGCCGTTGTTAAAATGATTTATATTTAAAACTATGAAGCAAATGATATTTTATTGAAACTTATAGTTATTATTTAATTTAACTTTAAATTTTTAAAAATGAAAAAATTATTTAAAATCTTGTCATATATAAATATTATAAAAGTTAATGAAAGAATGATATGGTAAAAAATATTTATTTATTTTAAGGTTATAGGTCAAAACAAAAGAGTATATTTTTTTTTAAATGGAAAACGGTTAAGTTGTTTTACCTTCTATAGATCGTTCATTCCAAAACATTGCGGATAAAAATAAAGTTTGAAATCGTCAGAAAAATGGGTTAATGGATCAACAACACAATTAATATAGGGGAAAAGGGTGGAGAAAGGGATGTATTTGGGTTAAATGGGTGGATGAATGTGAGTAGTAGGGGGGGAGCTGATTGATTGATTTGTGTAAAATGGGTGGAAATAAGATTGGGCTTATCAGAAAACATGTTTGATTCGGACTTCGTTAAAGAAAGTTCAAATCATCATTGTGTTTGTCTACTTCTCTTTTTCTTATCCCATAATATGAAAAAACATGACGGTCCGTCTTTCTCACTTTGTGGGATCTCGATTGTTTTTCTTTCTTGTCTATTATATCGAATTTATTTCCATCTTAAAAAAAATTAAAATATTTATACGCTTATGGACGTGTGATTGTGCTAATATGTCAAGTTGCCACACAAACCATAAAAGGCGAGAGAGAAAGATCATGTGCGATCAAACAAAGCAATAGCCGCATAAATAAAAAATATCATTACAGGCATATACTCATTTCTCATTCACCTTTGTCCCCATCTCTCTTTGAGTCGGCGCTCCCACTTCTCTTACATCTGCTACTGTAACATCATCCTTGACCGTCGACAATGGCGGCCTTGCAAGCGACTCTCCAACATTGTTCTTCTCTTTCCACACGTTCATCTCCACCATACACTCCTCTCTTCTCTTCCTCCTCTTCTCTATCTACTCATCTTTCTCTTCTCCGATTCTCCGTCAATTTTGGACCCCGAGCTTGTGTTCAGACTCCTTCTCCGATCACGATTCATAATGGAAATGCCGACACTCGCGTCCCGGAACGTTCCGAAGTCCGGCTCGGTTTGCCTAGTAAAGGTCGCATGGCATCTGACACACTCGACCTTCTCAAGGTTCTCTCTCCCGTGTCTCTCTCTAGTTTTGGTTTAATTTGTTCTAATTACTTTAGCTTTGGCCAATAGGACTGTCAATTGTCGGTGAGGCAAGTCAATCCCCGGCAATACGTTGCTGAAATTCCACAGGTCGGTTCCATCTTGTTTATTCTATCAGGATCTTGTCGATTTCCCCTGTTTCGCTTGTTTATATGAGGCAAATTGTCCCTTTCATACATTCAATTTCAATAGGTTTCTTATATTTTTGAATTGGATGGTCGTTTCTTCAATTGGAATCTGATGACCTTGTGTTTACTATTGCAGCTCCCAAATTTGGAAGTTTGGTTTCAGCGGCCCAAAGATATTCTGCGGAAGTTGTTATCAGGAGACTTGGACCTTGGCATTGTTGGTCTCGATACAGTTAGTGAATATGGACAGGTAAGGAACAATATACCAGTTCTTGTAGCGAAGTTGGCAGGAATGTAATGCATTTTCGGAGAACTTTAGAGGGATAGACTGATTTTGAGACTTTCTGATGGAGTTATTGTGTGCACAATACTGCAAATCGTTTTAACATTTTTAGACCAGGTTTTTTCAACTCATTGCTGGCTGTGATGGAATACAATTTGAGAATATTATGAGAAATCAGTGTGACACAGACTTGACGCTCATACGTGCTTTGTAGGGGAATGAAGATCTTATCCTTGTTCACGATGCTCTAGATTATGGCGATTGCAGGTTATCTATAGCTGTAAGTTCCTGTTGCCTTTTCAACATTGAAGGGGAGTATCAGTATTCTTGATTGCTTCTCTTTCTTGGTTGCTATTTAGATACCCAAGTACGGCATCTTTGAGAATGTGAACTCTATTAAGGAACTTGCTGAAATGCCATACTGGACAGCTGAGAGACCTCTTCGAGTTGCCACCGGTTTCACTTATGTATGATGATTAATTTAGTAATCTGACTTTCGTTGTTTTGGACTGACATTATTGTGGGATGCAGTTGTAGTAATTATTTGGTTATGCCCATGCAGCTGGGGCCAAAATTCATGAAAGAGAATGGATTGAAGCATGTTGTTTTTTCTACAGCTGATGGAGCACTGGAAGCTGCGCCTGCTGTAAGTTCTGAACTTATGTGGGCCTTCAGTAGTTGCTTATCAAGTTGTAGAATGGTCATCAGACATCAAAAGCCTGTACTTCTGAAAAATATTTCTTTGTTCCTGAATTCTTTTTTTTTTGCTTGATTTCATGATTATGAAACAATGTTTTCTACTCTTGTGAATTGTGACCTCATAAAACATTATCGCACGGAAAGTGTAATTTCATCTAACATTGATGTTTGAACTTTAGCATATTAGTTCTAGTAGTTGGCAAAGAAATCAATGGAGATATGAGGGATCAACTTGTTTCTCTGGTCTAGTGTTCTATTACTCCTCTTCTCTTCCAGAGGGCAGAGGCTTAGGTTGAATAAAACATTCAGTCAGTTCTCTGAAAGTTGTTGCACCCATCAGCTCCATCTACTGAGTAGACAATTGGAAATCATCAACATGATTCCCTAAATGGCTTAAATATCTATGTCCTACGGCCTCAAGTATAATCTACACTATTAAGGGTTTGTTAGCTGCAGTTCCAGTTGTTTGTAAACCGAATTTGGTCATGTAGTCTGAAGTCCGTCAATAGTCTTGCTTTTATCTGACTCGAACCTGCTTGATTTGTATCTTTCTGTACCTACTATACATTGATCTAATTTGGCTATTTTTATAAAGATGGGGATTGCTGATGCCATTTTGGATCTTGTAAGTAGTGGGACAACACTACGAGAGAATAACTTGAAAGAGATTGAAGGGGGTACTGTGGTGGAAAGTCAGGTAAATTCTCCTTCTGCAGGGCGATTTCTAACTTCCCTTTTCTTGGATCAGTATGTTTATACAGTTTATAGTTGCCTTCCTTGGATCATCAATAAACATGTTCTGTTCAGGCTGTACTTGTTGCAAGCAAAAAGGCATTGACACAAAGGGAAGGTGTTTTAGATGCAACTCATGAGATTCTAGAAAGATTAGAGGCGCATTTGAAGGCTGCTGGTCAGTTCACGGTGCGGATATTTGTCTTTTTTCTCTAGTTGCCTTTTTGTTCTCTATTAGTTAGGTTTATGCTTATTAATGGTGATACTTCTGTTACTTGCTTACTTCTTTTGCCCCTCTTTCATAACAGGTAGTAGCAAACATGAGGGGAAGTAGCGCAGAGGAAGTGGCTGAACGCATCTTAAGCCAATCATCATTGTCGGGGTTGCAGGTATTCTTTCCTGGACCTTTTACTCTTTTCACCCCTTAGCTCCAGATTGTTGCAACTATGTATCACATACTAACACTCTTGACTTTGTAGTAACTTTTTTGTCGTTTTAATGCCAACTCACATGCACAATTTAAGTTGAGAAATGTTTTTGTGCACTTCTACACAGGGTCCCACTATTAGTCCTGTTTTCTGCAAGCGCAACGGAAAGATCACTGTAGACTACTATGCTATAGTTATATGTGTGCCTAAAAAGGCCCTCTATAAATCCGTTCAGCAGCTGAGAGCGGTAAGAATTCCAACTATCAAGTATTATTATGTTCAAACACATTCGTGTTGCGGGATATCCAATGCCCATTGCCTGAATTGCTTTTTGTACGTCATGAGTACAAGCTAAATAATGGCACCCATGCTGTTAACTAATTTGTTTGTTTGTTTGTTTGGAGAAACGGTAAATTAATCGGAAATTTGAAGAAAACTTTTTGAAAATTGACCAAATAAAAGGGTGAAGTATCTTAAACTCATATCTTACGGTACAATTTGAAGGATAATGTAGTTTTGAACCCTTCAACAAATACCAATTTTAAGAAAGATTTGGGTGAAGTAGGCTCTTTTTTACGGGCTATTGTTTTGTAAACCCTCTAATTGACTTACCACTATTACTCTATTAAGGGTATATTTACTTAATCAGCTTATGCTATGGGCATTCTTAGTGGTAAAAGGCATAGTTAGCCATTTTACCCAATTTTTAATTACTCTTGCACTATTTGTATTACATTTTACCAATACTGCCTCTTTTTTTAAAGCCTAATACAACAAGTTGTATTATCAATCATGAGATCCAAACATGCCCTAAACTAGTTTTTTCACATAAAATCCTGAGATTTTGGGCTTAAATCATGTATCTTACTGATTCTCGCGGTCTATTATGTTTTTTGGTTGTGGAAGTTCTTTCAAATCGGTTTATCACAGTGTGCATTGATTACCCGAGTCAATTTCATAGTCTGTAAAATATTATTAACATACCATTCACTGTCTGGAACAGATCGGTGGCAGTGGAGTGCTAGTTTCCCCTTTAACCTACATATTCGACGAAGAGCCTCCAAGATGGCGTCAATTGCTCTCTAAACTTGGTTTATAGTGTGTGGTTCCATACACATTTTGCTTGTAAAACCGCAATCAATTGAGCAGTTCAAAGGCACATCATGTAGCAGCAAAGATTGTAATTTTCGTTTTCCTTGGAACTGTTTTGAGGATCCTTGTGACAGATTACCCACAAAATGTGGTCTACACTATATGGTGGTCTGTATGTTGTAAAACAATTCTATAATTTGACTCCTTACCTTATTTGGGTAGAGTAAAACAATTCTATAATTTGACTCACCTTATTTGGGTAGATACAAGACGTGCTTTGTTTTCAGGCATTCAAAAAAATCCCTTATCATATTGGAAATTCTGGAATCCTTACCATAGAAGCATCGACCCTTGTTTGTTGAGAGTAAGAATGCGTTGTCCACGGTGATGTTCAAATTGGCGGGTCAACTTGAGCTTGTAAAAGTTTATACTTCTGTAAATATTAACTTTTTGGTTATATGTTTGTTATTTAAGCTCAATTAGTCAAGATTTGATATATTCACGTTTAACGTGTTTAAAATTGAGTGAGGTCTAAATGTTAATCTAGATTAAAATGTGGTGATATTAAGGGAAGTTGAAAGAGTTTTTATAACTAGGGTGTGTAAAATTGAGTGAGGTCTAAATTTTAATCTAGATTAAAATGTGGTGATATGAAAGGGAAGTTGAAAGAGTTATAATTGGGGTGTGTTTGTAAGGTGTCTTTGGTAAGAGATTATTGAGGGTTATTTTAAATTATATTAAAAATATTATAGTTTAGAGTGTGTTGCGTAAGAGATAGAAATTGTAGATGAGATTTTTTATTTAATTTATTTGTTCTATTTTTAAAAAAATTTTGAAGTAATTTTTTCTATTGACGATATAATTGATGGTAGTAGGTTAGTGATATTGTAATTGATAATTGATGATAATATTTTGGTGACAACCTATTTGATGAAATAAAATTGACGGCAATGCAATTTAATTGAATTGCAGTTGAAAAATTAGTAGAAAAAAGTTTGGAAAAAAATTAATTTAAGAAAATATTATTGAGAGATCAAAAATTAAAAGATGAACAATTGGGAGTTAGATTTGCAATTTCATACTCCAATAATGACCATGTCATTTTTTAGGAAAGATACCAAATCCACCAAATAAAACGTTCATTGTTATAATATATTTTAGGAAAAAACTATAAATTTGAGATAGTTGTGAAAAATAATTAAAAGTATTGAAGTTGTAGAAAACATTTATAATTACATGTGATTAACCGCCGATATCAAGGTTAATATGGAATTTATTGATATTGTTATTAAGCATGTAATCCTTTGTAAATGGCTCCGAATATGAAAGGTTTCTAAACTGTAGAGAACCCGATTCATGAAAATAAGGATTTTTTACATTTTGAAACCTCGTGAATTTGGGATCTGAACATTATGCCAAAAATATAAACTTTCGTTTGGAAATTGTCTCTACATGAACTACCAACAAGGGTAATTTAGAAAAGCAAATAGTGATAGTCCATGTACATTGTGTGTTGCACCAACACCCTATGAAAATGCAAAACACTTATTCTTTAAAGACGTGGTAACCTATTTAGTAAATTCGATCACCAAAAAGTGCGACACTTGGTTGTTCTCTAGTGAAAGTGTGGAACATATGGACAATAAGGTATTAATAAATTTTTAATTACAAGAATCCTCGTGCAAGTAAAGATTGCTCCAACTCAAATTGCACCATGGGAGAATGTTTTGAGAAACAAATAGACATCAAGCACGTGCCAAAGCAATTAGAAAAACATCCACTAGGCTACCTGAAGAAGGTAAGATCAAACTAAACTCGGTATTTGCCAATGAACTTTTGACTTCAACTTAAGAGACCATGATGCTACCACTTTATTCTTTGACAATGGACAATGTGATGCTAACTGTGACATCCTTCACGAAGTTTTCTCTCTCAAATGCCGGATAATGAAAATAATTCAATTTGGGAACACGAGACTAGAAATCAAGGATGATAACCTCAAATATAATTAACCAGATTAACCGGGCTTGAAAACATCCATAGAAATTGATTTAATTATGTGTGATATCACTTCTTTATTGAAAAATTATGTTTAGGTATCATATATTCATATTTTCAGGGGAGTGAATGGTGTGACTAACAAACTCACCAAGATAGTCCATTCAAACCTTGTTGTCGTTACAAGTGTGTCTCGTGAAGTGGAAGCTCTCTTCCGAAAAGATATCCTACAGTGGTACACCTTTAAACAAGCGACCACACCTAACTATTTTCTTGCCTTATCCAAAAATAAAAGTTTCGATGAATTGCAAATAGTAGCACACATTTTAAAAATTGAATTTTAGATTATTGAACTTATGACATATTGTTTTTTTGTATCAACCCCTACTTGTAGGCATAGATTTTAATAATCTACAAAAATATGTGAGCTTGTAAGCCCTAAATTAAGTCTATAATCAATCTTTATGGTATACAATAATACAAAGGTTATTTTCTTCAATTTTAGAAGTTTATTCTATTATTTTGGATGAAGAAAGTTTATTCTATTATTTGCAACCACCCTCAAAGTTAGGAATATATTTTACAATTTAGGTTTTAATTGTTAGTTTGTATTCTCCGGACTTGTAATATTAAGGGAATGTTTGATATACATATATTTGTATATCAAACACTAGATATGAAATTACTCAAATATGATATCTAGATTTTAATACCAAAAAGCTTGAAAAAGGCCCTAAAACCACTAATTAAGTGTGCCTTTTTTTGTTCTTGCCCATAAACAATCTAACTCTATCTCCTCCATTTTCGATGGAAGTCTTTTATCACCGACATCCGACCATTACCGGCCTTCAACCATCTTCATTGACGACCAAACCCTCACGATCTCCAACCATCTCGAGTTAGTCTTTAGATAGTCTACATGTAGAGTTGTTATTTGAGACAACAAACTAAATATGAGCTTATTATTCAGTTCCTCACGAACCCGAACCGAATACGAACCAAGCTAATCGAGTAACTCGTGTAAAATTCGCAAATATTACAAAAATACCCTAAAACGAAACCCCCTTTTAGTCGGTATGTATATATATATTTTAGGTTTCCGGCGTTTGAAGTTCTCCATATCTCTTCGACTCAGGCATCTCGACGGTCTCAGGTCCCCTTCTTCCCGGCTTCACTCCAGGTATACTTCTTCTTCTTCTTCAGTTCCTTTGTCTCCTGACTCCTCCTTCTCCAATTCTCCTCACGATTTTACCGCCTCACAAATCCGTTCTCTTTCCCTTCTCCGGTTCAGATTTCAATTGCTGAAAAGGAAGCCTTTACACGGCTAAAGTAATGGTGTTGGATTTTAGCCGTCAATTTTTTTTCTTCTAATTCCATCCTTCAATTTATTCCCTTCTCCCGTCCTTGCTTGTAAACTCGTCCATGCAGTAGTGCAATTGATTTACCTAACTTCAGCTTTTAATCTTGTTTTCATCTTTTTAATGTGTGTTATTTGGTTCGTTTGGTTGAATTGATTATGTTAAATACTGTCAAGCATCTGAGTTTTTTTGTTGTATTTTTTATTTGATTGAATCGATTCTACATTGTCAACCTAAACACCTCAAGGGAGCAAACCTGATTCCCAAAGGAGCTTGAAGGAGCCCCAACGAGCTTGAGTTTGGCTGGTCAAAAAAAGCTATGCGAGCATAGGAGCTTCCTATGGAGCTGCGAGCCGAATATGAGCATTATTTCAGGCTTGCTCGGCTTGTTCAGCTCATATAATAGCTAGATTCTAAGATTTATTGTGTTTTTTTATATTTCAATTTATGAAGTTGTTTCAGTCTCCAACCTTATAGAATGTTGTATCATAAATCGTATCCATTGAGCAAATTTCGTATACGTGAACCGGTTATTGGTTCATTGAGTTTAATAGTGTGTTTATGGCCTTATGCATATTAAAAATTTAATGACGGGAAATCTGTCTAATGCATGACGGCAAATTTCGTATACGTGAACCTTATAGAATGTTGTATCATAAATCGTATCCACTCTGTGCAGATTAGCATTTTCTGGATTGATATTCTTTTGGCTCATTTTTCCTCTCCACCTGTAATGGTATAGGAGGATTTCAATTAAAAACTGATTTTGTAAAATAATACTAGTTTATGTAAGATCTTCAATCCGTCATATGTTGGTGAATAGCTCTTGTGTTGAACCCTAATAGCTTTTGTAAACGGATAACCTGAATCAGGCAAATTACTGATAAGCTATTTTTGTATTGATGGTCTCTCTCTATATATACATATGAATCGGTTCGGGCGAGAACCAATTTTACAGTAAAGAATGAGACCCTCTAATAAATTTTTGGATTAAAATATATAGATGGTTATGAACTTATGATTGAATGGTAAATATTTAGTTATGCCATGATATTAGTTATCATATACGAAAGATTGTATGCTGTTTGAATTAGCGAATATTTGTGATGATGTTAACAAAAGTAAACGAAAATTAAGAAGATGGAAGGCGATATGAACAAGAAAGAAGGTATTTGTTTCTGGTTTACTGTGCTCGTGTTAATGGTTTGGCTTGCTCGTGTGCTTGCCTTTTATTCGTGCTAGTGACCATAAATTTGATCCTGTAATGTGTTTGTGTTTGTCATTGCCTTTTATTCGTGCTAGTGACTATGAATTTGACCGTGTTATGTGCTTGTGTTTGTCTTGCCTTTTATTCGTGCTAGTGGCCATGAATTTGATTGTGTCATAGATTTGTGTTCGTCGTTGCCTTTTATTCGTGCTAGTGACCATAATTTGTTTGTGTAATGTGTTTGTGTTCGTCATTACCTTTTATTCTTGCTAGTGACCATGAATTTGTTCATGTTATAGATTGTATTCGTGTGTGTGTCTTTGATTTTGTTTTCTTCACCGATTTGTATCGTGTTCGTGCTTGTTCATGGACACACTGTTCATGAACGTGCTTGTTCATGTACGGTCGAACGTTATGAATCATTCATGCACTAATGAATGGTAACACGACTTATTGATAGACGAACGACAATTGTGAACAAGAAAATTGAAAATATTTGATATAAAAGACTCACGCATTTGCCAGAAGCAGGTTATTCGTAGGAGATAAGGGTAACACAATTGTCGGCTTCTGCTATGCATTCTCTATGAATGAACATCATGCACTAATAACAGGGAAAAATTAACACACGATAGTGGAGTGGATATTTTATTTCCCAAAGGAGAGTGATCGTTACCAATTTCATAAATGAACGTTACGCGATATTATTCTGATGACTATTACATGTTAACTTCTTACCATAATAATATTATCTATATGGTTCAATCTGGGATGTTCATCTATAAGTGCAAGGTCCTTATGTTCTCATTTCTCTCCGTAAGAATGGTTCTCTCCGGAACCTATATATATATATATAAACAGCAATATTACTTGTTTGTCCATGACGGTGTGCTATGTTCAGGGCCTGAATAAGTCAATTTCCTGACGAGAGTGATAGAGTTATTTGGAAGTTGAACAATTTATTGCTTCTTATGCAGTTTCTAATGGGCATTTAGTTCCTAACTCACCATTGTTATTACTTGTTTGTTCATGACGATGTGCTATGTTCTTAAAAATCCTTTTTGTTGAATTGTTTGGTGGTTTTTGTTCTGTCATACTATTTATGATTTAGAGCGATAGTTGTATAGAAGCTCATGGTAGATTACGTTTGTTATAACATGATTTGAGATTCCATCAGGACGTTTCAGGTAGTGTCCTCGGTGAAGATGATTTACACTGCAATAGACACATTCTATTTGACAGATGAGCAGATAGAGAACTCACCATCCAGAAAAGACGGTATTGATGAGGAAACTGAAACTACACTCAGGATTTATGGGTGTGATCTAATCCAGGAGAGTGGGATCTTACTTAAACTGTATCCTTGATTTATTTATGCATAATACAAAGAGTTTCAGTGCGATTCTTCTTTTATCTGAATCAACAGAAAACGGAAAGATTTTCAGCGAATGATGTCTTGTATCCTTAATTGTTTAACCATAGACCTCAAGCAGCCATGGCGACTGGTCAGGTTCTTTTCCATCGTTTTTACTGCAAGAAGTCATTTGGCCGCTTTGATGTCAAGGTGATATTCAGTCTTCATACCCTTCTATAACTTAATTAAATCCAGTAGTTTCTTTAGGCTGAACTCCCTAGTCTAACCAATGTTTCAGAGAGTTGCTGCAAGCTGCATGTGGCTAGCTTCAAAGCTGGAAGAATGCCCACGCAAAGCCAGACAGGTACTTATTGTCTTCCAGAGAATGGAATCTAGGAGAGAGAATTTGCCCATAGAGCACCTGGACCTGTTTTCAAAGGTGATGATCTGATCTTGCAGGCTCATCTCACATTTTTTGTTCCCTTTTTCCCTTGAGGGTAAATTCTGTATATATGACTACAATGACTTAGCATTAAGTGTATATTTATTAACCTGTTCCAAAAGGAAGTATTTCCCCCCCCCCAGTGATTTAACGATCCTGGTTCTCACATACCCAGTGGATCTACTCTTTTCTTGAATTTGAGATGAAGCTCGCAGAAGAATAGACAGAAACCCGAGTTTCATAGCCGGGTGTGTTCCAAATCACAAAGTTCTTAAAAAGTCAGAATGTTATAAGTCAACTATTCAAATTAATAGTGGGTGATTCCTCCCCCAAGCTAAAATGAAGGACTACCGGATTGCTAACTAGTGCTACAGCCTTAAGAGTTTCACTCATGTTTCCTGGAGACACTTGAGGGATGTTATAATATAAAGTTAGACATGATCTTTGTAGCAAACGAGGTGTTTATTAATGTTTTCTTCTGTGTTTGTGCATATGAGTAGAATCTGGTTACTCCGTAGCCAGATAAGAGAGGACAAGCCTGTCTTCTGGTGGAAAAAATGGATCAATACTTGGGTTCATTTATGCAGCCATGTCACTGGTACTATACTGCTTACAACATAGCAAAATATCAGATAAATATTGGACTAGCTACCTATTACCATCCATTAAAACCTTCATGGAGTTCTACATGTTTTCTTGAATTGGAAGTACCACAAATTGCATAGTGTAATTACTGGTGACATGTAAGAGTTTCTTTCAGTCACAGATGACCTTATGATGAAATTGCTTGTTTGGTTTTGATTAGCAAATTGGGTTTGCCCTTTGAAAAATCCATTTGCTTTCTGATTATTGGTTCCTTGTGCAACAGAAATATTCAGAGCTTAAGATGGATTTGATAAGGACAGAGAGGCATCTGCTCAAAGAGATGGGTTTTATCTGTCACGTTGAGCATCCTCACAAATTTATATCAAACTACCTTGTCACCCTTGGAACACCTCTAGAATTGAGGCAGGAGGCTTGGAATCTAGCAAATGATAGGTACTTCTACTTCCTCAGCACCTTTACATCTCTATCTGATGCTTCATTATACTTTCAGTGTGCTCTTGCGTACCTGATATATAGTGTAAGCAGTTATGGGATGCTTTTTTTTATTATATACTTCTGCTTGATTTTTGGAAATGTTGTATTATCCAGCTTGCGAACAACTCTTTGTGTTCGGTTTAGAAGTGAAGTGGTTGCCTGCGGTGTGGTATATGCCGCTGCTAGGAGGTTTCAAGTTCCTCTCCCTGAGAATCCACCCTGGTGGAAGGCATTTGATGCTGAGAAATCGGGGATAGATGAAGTTTGTAAAGTTCTTGCTCGTCTTTACAGCAGGCCTAAGGCAAAGTACATACCAGTTTGCAAGGATGCTATGTCATTTACCTCAGCAAGCAAGGCATCTGATTCACAGTTAGTCCCAAAAGTAAGATCAATTAATGTTCTTTGAAATTCTGACTTTTTCTTTTCATTTCAATCATTTGGCTATTAATCTTCACGTGACGTGCTTGGAATTATGACTGTTACCTTCTGAAACAGATACAAATCTACCTACAAAATTATAATTATTTAGTTAATATGTTTACTTTCCCATTTTTCAGTTACTTCAATTGCCTCATGCTTTTTATTGCTTAGCCTAGTTGATTTTCATTATTAGTTCTTGTATAATATAATGGGTTAGTTAATTTGTTTTCCTGTTATAAAAAGAGGACAAAACGACCTCCTATCATAAAAAGAGGCGCAAGCATCCTGTAAAGGTTCAGACGATATACTCGTCAGTGTGATTCTTGCATTCAGATTATATCCTTTTGTCCGGTTCCTAAAAGAGTAGTTAGTTGTTACTTGTCAGTGTCCATTTCCTTGGAAAATACTATTCAACCATTTCTGCAACTTACATACCAAGTAAATCAACAGCACGATCATATTCCTAGTAATCTGTTATACTATGTTACCGTTGCCTTGCTATGTTTTGTAGGATGCTTCACATGGTACACCCGTTGCTGACAGCGACACTAGTGGTGCTAAAACTGGTGCTACAGCTTCAGACTCTGGTGGTACAATTGTAAAGCAAGCTCTTGAGAGACTGAAAGATTCTAAGAAGAGTGATGATGACATGAAAAACGTGTCAAGTGAAGGGGAGGGAAGAGAAGATCCTGGTACCAAGTCCAAGTCTGAACCTAGGACAGAAACAACTGGGGAGAGGAACAGGGACCGAGAGAGGGAGAGGGATTCAGAAAGGGATAGAGATAGAGACAGGGACAGACTTAAGACCCGTGACCGCGAGTCTCGTGACAGGAGAAGAGATTCTGATCGAGAACGAGATGAACCTGAGAGAGATAGAGATAAGGCTAAAGATAGAAGTCATCGCTCTAGACCAAAGGACACAGGTTAGTCTTCAATATTTTTTACTCTAATGCTTAGATACGTTTATGCTTTTGTCCTGTCTTCGACTTTGTATGGTGAAAAGCTAGAATGTGGAGACAAGGAAGCATTTATAGCATCTTCTTAACTAGGTGTTAAATATCATACGATTTTACAATCAATTTGTAAATCAATTATGAGTCTCATAGTGAAAAGGAGTGTCAAGAGTTCTTGTACTTGAAAATTTCTAACCACCTTTTTCCATTCTTCATTGTTGCAGGTGGCCATTCGGATAAATCTCGGCACTACTCCTCTAGAGGTTTTTTTCACGCCCTTTTAGCTTTGGTTCTATTGAATTCTCATGTCGTGTCGTTTCTTTGTCGTAAGAGAGGATCTAACTAGTGATGGTTGGTTTGCAGATCGTGATCGGGACTACTATGCCTCTTACTCTTCAAGAGAAAAGGACCGACACAGGCATCATTGATAAGCTGATAACTTATATATGTTTGGAACAGGAAAGCAGGTCAGATGTTTGCCTTTGTATCCATCTGCTGTATCAGTGAGTGGCTTTAAAATGTTTTTAACACTTACCAATCGTATATGGGTAGTTGGTTCTCGTGTTTGGTATTATGGAATTGAAAATTTTTCAGTTAATTTAGCATGAATGTTTTAGACTTCTCTTATTGATGTGATTTAGCTTTCAGTGGCTCTGAAAATGGTTGAAAACTTGTAACTTTTGCGAAAATGCAACATTGGACGAGTAGTAGTTAATATATAAAAATAGGGTTATCCCGATGCATGATTTATCATCATCACTCGAATTTACACGGAACTTCTAAAGGCACGGCTATTGATTTACGAAAGGCCAATTGACTTCACAATGAGTAACCGTAGCGGTTGTGCATTGTGAATTCGCGATAGATGTTGTGGTCTTTCAAAAATAGCCGTTGAGTAACGATAATAAATTTGAAATATGATTGTTGTTATGACAAATGTTATTCGTACGTTATGTATGTTCGATCACATATATTGAGAGTCAAAGAAGAAGTGGATCAACCTCATAAACTTTTCAAAAATACCGGTACCGTAAAATGACAACACAAGAAGACGAAGAGATGTTGATTCCGTTTGATGATTTTTTTTATGTTGTACGGTAAGCGATTAGCTTAGATCATTTTCTCGAGACTTTCCAACCTAGAGCATCCTTTCGGATAGATCCCCACCTGTTTGGGGATCAATGAACATCCAAGTGGGTAGTCGTGTCCCAAATCTGCGAGTTTATCGGCAACACTATTGACTTCCCTGAAAACATGTTGTATCCTGACCTGCTGGAAACTGACCAAAATGTTAGAAATATCTGAAATGATGAGATCAAGTTCCCATGGGGTTTCCATATTTGTTAAATGGAGTTGATAATTGTAAGATTATCTCCCTCAATTTCAAGATTATTGATCTCCAGATCACATGCTTTTATCAAACCTTCCCGTAGCGCACATACTTCAGCATGGAGGACCGATATGTTTCCACATTGTCCATAGCCTAAGAAAATGGTTGATACATGTTGGTTTCTGAGAATGAATCCGAAGGTTGACTCCCCCGATTCACGTTTTGAACCATCAAAGTTCAACTTGATGAATCCATTATCAGGTTTTATCCAATGGATGTTTCTTGATTTCCTGTTACTTTTAACTGTTTTTTGTTTTGTTCGGTTCTTCCTTTTGTTAGTCTCTTGTCAACTCTTTATTTGGTCTTGTACTTGAACTTCAATATTTCGAATTTTCTTATGATTAAAGATGTTTTGGTTTCTCACGATCCAGACATTCCACCACGTAACGACTAGTTGTTCCAATTGTTTGTCCTCTAGCATATTTCTTAGGTGTGTCACCATGTTCGACATATTCTAATCGGAGTTAATTGCCAATTGGAGTTCGATCTTAGTATTGGTATTAGGAAGATTCTCCAACAGGAAGGGACATTTGAAAAATAAATGATTAGCCGATTCATATGGGTGATTGCATAGGACGCAATGCATGAGTACAGGGACCCTTTGTTTCTCAAGATTTTCCTTAGTTGGATGTCCATCAATAGACATCTTCCACATAAAGTTTTTCACTTTGGGCATGATATCCATTTCCCAGATCCACTCACATTGGAATTGATTATAATCCCTTTATTCTTGTAGATGAGTTTCATGGCTGATTTGTAGTATATGATCCCTTATCCGAGGTTGCCTAGTAAAGGCGATCTCGAATAAATGATTTTGGGAGTTGGTATGATTTGATAGCGGTCATAATCTCTCTAGGTAGTTAATTGCCAATTGGAGTTCGATCTTAGTATTGGTATTAGGAAGATTCTCCAACAGGAAGGGACATTTGAAAAATAAATGATTAGCCGATTCATATGGGTGATTGCATAGGACGCAATGCATGAGTACAGGGACCCTTTGTTTCTCAAGATTTTCCTTAGTTGGATGTCCATCAATAGACATCTTCCACATAAAGTTTTTCACTTTGGGCATGATATCCATTTCCCAGATCCACTCACATTGGAATTGATTATAATCCCTTTATTCTTGTAGATGAGTTTCATGGCTGATTTGTAGTATATGATCCCTTATCCGAGGTTGCCTAGTAAAGGCGATCTCGAATAAATGATTTTGGGAGTTGGTATGATTTGATAGCGGTCATAATCTCTCTAGGTAGTAAATTACCTAATTCCAAATCCAGCTTCTGGGTATTCCATTTATTCTCAATGATGTAGTTACTCACTACAACATTTTCATCAATATTATTTCTAATCTAAAGAAGTTTGGTGAGCGGTTAATCTGTTACCCACTTATTCTTCCAAAATTTGTTGGTGTTGTCATCCCCAACATTCCACCTAAACCCCCTTTCGAATTCAGGTCGGAGATTCATTAGTCTCTTCCATTGCCATGAAGTATTTTTCTGGGTTTTGTAGTTCCATAGGAAGGAGCCTTTGAGGTATTTTTCATTGATTATTTTGAGCCAAATATTATTTGGCTCTTCCATAATTTTCCATAGTAATTTCATTTGGAGGACTTTGTTCATTTCTTCTGCTCTTCTAATGCCCACTCCCCCCCACTTTTTTGGTTTGCAGATTTTGTCCCAACTGATGAGCGAATGATAGTTGGTTCCTTTGTTTCAAAAGAAAGTACGGTTGATTTGGTCTAGTTCTTTATGTATGTAGGTTGGAAGCATGAAGCTTTGCATTATGTAGTTTGGTTTAACATTCAGATTGTCCTTGATTAGCATTGTTCTTCCTTCATGTGATAGTGTGGAGGCTTTCTATGCAATTAGTTGCTTCCTAGATTTTGTGATGACATCTTCAAAGACAGTTTTATTCACTCTGCCAATGATAAAAGGGCAACCAAGATATTTATCCAAATCATTTGTAGTTGTTATTCCGATTTTTAGTTGGATTTGTTTTACCATTTCGCCCCCTACATATCTTGTAGTTTGGAATGATGATTTATGAAAGTTGACTTTTTGCCCTGAGATGTGGCAGTACCCGTTTAGAAGTTCTAGAATCTTAGAACTAGCAGCTAAAGATGCTTTGGTGAATATAATTATATCGTCAGCATAGGCTAGAAAGGGGACAACAATTCCAACTCTAAGTAATTGGGAAACCAATGGTTTTATGATTTTAATTGCACTCTTTTTGAATGCTCCTTGCTAGAACTTCTGCACCTAGGTTGAATAATAAAGGTGAGAGTGGGTCCCCTTGGTGTAGCCCCCTTTCAGGGTATATTGCTTTAGAAGGTTTATCATTTACTAGGATAGAATACAAGACCGTAGAAATGCACTCCCTAATCCAACTAATGAATTTTTGTTCGAACCCAAACTTTTCGAGCACGGTGAGGATAAATGGCTATTCCACTGTCATATGCTTTTTCCACATCTAGTTTCACAGCCATGTATCCCTCCTTTCCTTTTTTACCTTTGAATCCGTGAAAGATTTCATGGGCAATGTGAATATTGTCGTGAATTGGTCTATTTTTTGTAATTGCGCTTTGAAAAGAATAAATTAATTTGGGTAACAATGTTTTAAGCCTATTTGCTAGAATTTTAGCAATAATTTTGTATATTGTTGAACATAGACTAATAGGTCTGTAATGAGTAGTTAGAAACGGCTTATCCGTTTTAGGTATTAGAGTGATGAATGGATGATTGATTTGTTTAAGAATTTTTCCCGATCGATGGAAACTCTTCGTCGCCCGGATTACATCGGGCCCTATTATCCGTTTTAGGTATTAGAGTGGTGAATGTAGGGTTGATTCCGTTTGATGATTTAAAATTTAGTCGGTGCGACAAATTTATTCCATATTTTAAGGTAATAATATTTTAACTTATTGTAAGTTGATGATTATACCGAGAAAAACTTCTTATTCTTTTTTTTTTTTCAATTAGGGACTACTGAATTATCCGCGTGGTGATGAAGGCATGACTATACTGCTATGTTTGGCATTTACGGTTTTTCTACAATCGAGAGAGGATGGTTGATTGGGCTATGGAAGATCACTTCAAAGAAAAAACTTAACAAAAAGGAATAAAACTCCTTTTTGTGTTAAGAGAAGGGAGATTTCGTAAGCACTAAAACAATCTGCGTTGTCTACACATGGTTGATTTATCAACTCCAAACTTCCTTTTGCATTAAAATGATATATTTGTTTTTACTTGGTGGGATCTTCTAAACATGTCCTTCCAAAGCTCAGCATCCAGATAATGATGAGCACGAGCACCCATGCCATGACAAGTGAAGCTTCATTCGTTTCCGTAAAATTGGTTCTCACCCGAACCAATTCCCCCCCTCTCTCTATATATAAAAATTTTAAACAAAAAAAAAAATTCTTTAAACAATTATCTACCGCCACCCTAAATTTTTTTCCCTCTACAACTTGATTTGAATGCTAAAATTTTCATAACCCTAATTTTCATATATGGTCTCCAGGCACTCTCCATATTTAAGTCACGATGTCGGCTCCGTCTCGCTACTCGTCATCTCACTACTCTTGGTCTTGCTCCTCTCGTTCGCGGCGAATTTCATATTGCTCTAATCCTCTCGCAAACTTGCTCCTCTTGTTCGCGACGGTTGCATCTCACTCCTCTAGTTCGCATACTCGCTCTAGTGCTCTCGCATACTCACTCCTCTTGTTCGTGGACGGGCTTACCCAATAGCCCACCCGCGTTTATACAGGGTGGACACGAATATAGTAAAAGATCCGGATAAGGCGGGTCGGGATAACCCGACCATTATAAAGTATACTAGTATAGATTTAGGGGTGTTGTTTGAGACAACACGCAGAATACGAGCTTGTCATTGAGTTCATCATCGGGAACCCTAACCGAATACGAATCAAGCCTAAACGAGTAACTCGTGAAAATTCACAAATATTACAAAAAAACCCTGAAACGAAAACCCTCTTGGCCCCTTTTATAGATTTTAGGTTGCCGGCGCTTGAAGTTCACCATATCTCTTCGACTCAGGCATCTCGACGGTCTCAGGTCTCCTTCTTCCCGGCTTCACTCCAGGTATACTTCTTCCTCAGCTCCTTCGTCTCCTGTCTCTTCCTTCTCCAATTATCCTCATGACTTTACCGCCTCACAAATCCGTTCTCCTTCTTCCCTCCTCCAGTTCAGATTTCAATTCGCTCAAAGGAAGCCTTTACACGGCTAAAGTAATGAAGTCGGATTTTATCCGTCAATTAATTTTTCTAATTTCATCCTTCAATTTGGTTCCCTTCTCCCGTCCTTGCTTGTAAACTCGTCCACTATTATGCTGTACTGCAATTGATTTTCCTAACTTCAGCTTTTAATCTTGTTTTCATCTTTTTAATGTGTGTTAATTTGGTCGTTTGGTTGAATCGATTATGTTAAATACTGTCAAGCATCTGAGTTTGTTTTGTATTTTTATTTGATTGAATCGATTCTACATTGTCAACCTAAACAGCTCAAGGGAGCAAATCTGATTCCTAAACGAGCTTGAACGAGCCCGAGCGAGCCCCAACGAGCTTGAGTTTGGCTCGTCATAAACAAGCTATGCAAGCATAGGAGCTTCCTATGGGGCTGCGAGCCGAAGGCTTGTGTTAAAAATTGGGCTCTGCTCGTTCAGCCATATAATAGCTCTTTATAGATTCTAAGGTTTATTGTTTATTTTTTGTTTATATTTCAATTATGAAGTTGTTTCAATCTCCAACATTATATAATGTTGTATTGCTTATCGATAATCAAAGCATAAATGATATGCGTTGAGCAAATTTCGAATACGTGTTATGGCCTTTTGTTTATTAAAAATTTAATGACGGAAAATCTGTCGAGAATGCATTGGTATGTTAGTTTTAGTTTGTTAGTATTAAGCAGTTGTCACTCATTGCAGATTAGCATTTTCTGGATTGATATTCTTTTGCCTCGTTTTCCCCCCCATCTGTAATGGCATAGGAGCATTTCAATTAGAGACTGATTTTGTAAAAGAATACTAATTTATGCAAGATCTTCAATCCGGTCATATGTTGGTGAATAGCTCTTGTATTGAACCCTAATAGCGTTTGTAAACGGATCACCTGAATCAGGCAAATTACTGATAAGCTATTTTTGTATTGATGGTCTTTTTCCCTGTGTCTTTTTCTTCTCACTCTAATTGTTTATCAGTGGTTCAATTAGGCTGATTATATAGACTTGATACTAGCTTATGCAACATGTTAATCCTTGATATGTTGTGAATAATTTTTCAGGTATTGTACACTGATTGCCCATCTTCTGAGCTTTAACTTTTGTAATTGGATCACCTCAATTAGGCAAGTGTCACTCATTGCAGATCAGCAGTTTTTGCATTGGTAGTCTTTTGCCTTGTTTCTTTTCCTTTTCACTGTAATGGTTAAGGAGTGTTACGATCAGACTGATTACATAGACTTAGATTAGTTTATGCAAATAATTTGGCAACCCATTATATGATGGTGAACTGCTCTTCTTGTATGGTAGTTGGCCATCTTCTGAGCATTGCCTTATGTAATTTGATCACTGGAATTAGGCATTTGTCAATCATTGAATTTGCATATAGTCTTTTGCCTTGTTTTTTGCCTCATTGTGATTGTTTAGGAGTGCTGGAGTGGTTCAATTAGATTGGTTATAGACTTTATAATTGATGCAAAATCTTATCAATCTGTGATATGTTGGTGGATAGCTCTTTTTGTATTGAATCCTAATTTGCAATCTTCCGAGCATTAGATTTTGTAGGTGGATCACTGCAGTTAGGCAATTGTCACTTGTCAGTTTATCAAACATCATGATAGCCTTTTGCCTTGTTCTCTCTCTCCTGGAATAGTTTAAGAGTGGTAGGAGACTGATTATATATACATATGTTGGACTAGTTTATGCAAGGTTTTAGCAATCCGTGATATATCGGTGAATATCCTTTCTTGTATTGAACCCTTATTGTTTATCTTCTGAGCTTTAACTTTTGCAACTGGATCATCGCAGTTGGTCAGGCAACCATCTAACTTCGATTTTTTAGAGGATTGACACGAAGGTAGATGGAGAAAACTATTGTCGAAGTAGTCCCGTCAACGGCACATGATAGAAGCAATGAGCACAAGGAAAAGAAGAAAAAGAAGAAAAAGAGCTGTATTACCAATGCCGAAAGCAATAGTGGCACTGATAACATTTCCTCCCCAGAGAAATCTCATATGAAGGGAGGTGGTTTGACTGGAGATGTAAATCTATCATCTGCAATTGATCTGCAGCCGATAATACCTTGTTTAGAAGCAGCTGATGGTAATCAAAGTGAGGACAAAAACGCAAAGAAAAGAAAGAGGCCAAGGAAGAAAAAGGGCCATATTATTAATGCTGAAAGCAATAACGGCGCTGATAACATTTCCTTTCCGGAGAATTCTCATATCAGGGAAGACATAATTCTATCACCTGCAAGTGATGCCCGTGATCAGTCGGTTGCACAAGTTTCACAGCTGCCAAGAAAGGAAAGCGACAAAGCTCCGAGCATCCATCCTGTTAGAGAAGCAGCCGATGGTAATAAAAATGAGGGCCAAAGCACAAAGAAAAGAAAGAGGTCAAAGAAGAAACAGAGTCCTATTATTAGTCTCGAAAGCAATAACAGCGCTGATAACATTTCCTTGCCGGAGAATTCTCATATCAAGGAAGACATAATTCTATCACCTGCAAGTGATGCCCGTGATCATTCATTTGCAGAAGTTTCATTGCTGCCAAGAAAGGAAAGCGACAAAGCTCCGAGCATCCATCCTGTTAGGGAAGCAGCTGATGGTTATAAAAATGAGGGCCAAAGCACAAAGAAAAGAAAGAGGTCAAAGAAGAAACAGAGTCCTATTATTAGTCTCGAAAGCAATAACAGCGCTGATAACATTTCCTTGCCGGAGAATTCTCATATCAAGGAAGACATAATTCTATCACCTGCAAGTGATGCCCGTGATCATTCATTTGCAGAAGTTTCACGGCTGCCAAGAAAGGAAAGCGACAAAGCTCCGAGCATCCATCCTGTTAGGGAAGCAGCTGATGGTAATAAAAATGAGGGCCAAAGCACAAAGAAAAGAAAGAGGTCAAAGAAGAAACAGAGTCCTATTATTAGTCTCGAAAGCAATAACAGCGCTGATAACATTTCCTTGCCGGAGAATTCTCATATCAAGGAAGACATAATTCTATCACCTGCAAGTGATGCCCGTGATCAGTCGTTTGCACAAACTTCACAGCTGCCAATAAAGGAAAGCGACAAAGCTCCGAGCATCCATCCTGTTAGAGAAGCAACCGATGATAATAAAAGTGAGGGCCAAAGCACAAAGAAAAGAAAGAGGTCAAAGAAGAAACAGAGTCCTATTATTAGTCCCGAAAGCAACAGTGGCATTTATAACATTTCCTTGCCGAAGAAATCTCCAGCAAAGGGAGATATAACTCTATCACCTGCAAGTGATGCATACCATCATGCAGGAGGTGCACAAGTTTCTCAGCTGGCAAGAAAGGAAAGCGAAGAAGCTCTGATCATTCACCCCGATAGTGAAGCAGCTAATGGTAATCAAAACGAGTGTAAGACAAATAAGAAAAAGAGGTTAAGGAAGAGAAACAAGACGACTCTACCAACTGCTGGGGATACTGACAGAGCTGAAGGTACTAATGTTGATAGAAAAGCAGATGAAAGTATAGCGAACGGTCTTTCTAATGGTGTAGGAAATGACACAAACTGTTGTGATTCTGCCCCATCAAATGTTCATGTGAGCTCTGAACAGAGGAATGGTGGAGATCCCCACAGAAAGCTACTCATCCTTGATCTAAATGGGATCCTTGCTGACATTCGTTCTTCTTATGGGGTAAAAGGTTTCAAGGCGGACAGATATTGTAAAAAGACAATAGGTTAGTTTTATGGAGTTTGTTTGTTGTTACCCGCATAATTTTTGAACAGTTCTTATTCTTAACTGTAATTCGCTCTTGCTAATTTCTGTTTCACTTTAATTTCTTCCAGTTTATAAAAGGCCCTTCGTTGATGATTTTCTTCAGTTCTGCTTTGACAATTTTGATGTGGGGATTTGGACATCAAGAAAGAGGTACTTGTAACGTGCAGGATGCTCTAATGAACTTGCGCCTCTTTTTCAGCTTTACTTCTGCTATGGTATATGTTCTGGGAACATATTGACTTTTTTTTTGTTCTATGAATAAACCGACTGGTTTGCATTTAGCCATGTTTCCATAATAACATCCTTTTTATGTTGGTTGACTTGTGTCCTTGAGACTTACTTCTCCAATAATCAACTACTATTGAGAAAATGTAAGGAACTTGGTTAAACTAGTTGAATTTAGATTCATATGCAACCACTAGGTTGATATTACAAAAACAAAGCTAAGCTGTGGTCAGTTGCATTTCATGCAACTTGCATACTCTATTTGATGAGTTTGTAACAACTGCTAACCCCTCGTGGTTTTCATTTTTTTGGCAGCACTGCAATGCAGTTTGCTGTCGGTGCTCTCATGAAGGGTGAAAGATTCCTCTTCTGTTTGGTGAGTAATGGCTTTCAGGTTTTATAAAAATTTGTTTCTTTCTGATTTCTAAGTTTATTTCTTCATAGATGTGCAGTACCAAGATGTTTGTTTTTGAACTTTCTGTTATAGTTCATGAAATAGGTAAACTTAGATTAGAAAATAGGAGAGTAAATTTCGGATATCATTGAACTGTAGCAAAATACAAGAGAACCCTTGGCCCAGCTAAAAGCTGATAGTTTCCTGGACAATTTCCCATAGTATTTCTCTCATATTCGTTTGTAGGAACTCCTAAAAACAATGAATAACAATATTTGATAGAAATTTGGAAATTGATGTTTGTATTAGTCGATGCCATAGAGAATATCCTGCTAATGTGAAGCAACATGAATTTCAATCAGACAACTTGAGCCCCACTTAATCCACCTAAATGAACCTGAACTAACATTTCTAAGTAATTATGGAGGGTGCAAAACGTAAGTTATTAGATTGAAATCGGGAATCAACTCAAAACGGTAGGTTAAACTCTTGCAAAGTAGACTCTGTCTTAGGGAAACCCAAGGAATCCACTAAGCCACTCAAGGGAGCAACCCAACAGGAGCCAAAACAGTAGGCTAAACTCATGCAAAGTAGACTCAGTCTTATGGAAACCCAAGGAATCCACTAAGCCACTCAAGGGAGCAACTCAACAAGAGCCAGTCTCCCAAGGCCGACCGCACCCACTACGTCTATAATCCTATTAATGCACTCTACATATATACTAATTTGTGTATTCACTCCCGTCTATATATTTGTTTTCTACACACTACATTTATACTAATTTGTGTATTCACTCCGTCTATATATTCGTTTTCTACATCCCACCTTCTGTCTGTAATATAGCTAAACGGTTGAATGGTGGAGGCAGGTTCCATTTAATCAACATAATTAAAAAAGAAGCTTTGGGAAGAAAGGAAAGAGAGAGAAAGAACCCCATTGGTTGATTGGTGAAAGAGACGTCCTGACCAGTTTTACACTCTGCCAATACTGGGTTTATAGAGTGGAAAAAATATAGCTTCTTGCAACAACAAAAAAAAGGGAAATTCCGGTTGTTGCCCCTGTGGTTTGGGGTTTTCCGGAATTTGCCCAACAGTTTTTTCAGTTCGGTCGGTGTCTTTTTGTTTTCATTATTTCCGGATTTTGCCCACTTCCGTTAAAACAATAAACGACTGTAAGTGTTAACATCTGTTTTCCCCAAATTAAATGAAATAAAATAAATTAAAATCAAGTTGTTGTTTCTCCTCTTCTTCTCTCTAACATCTCTTCTTTACGGATTTATGTTTTTACCCATATAGCAATATTTAAACAGATACTTTTGAAGTAGTGATAATACTCGAGTGTCTAATATAGAAGGATGTTCGTGTTCTTCCCATGAAGATTGACATGTGGGTTTCCTATACATTAGATCACAAAGAAGAGTCTAGAAAAGGAATTGAAGCTTGAAACCTTTCCATGAGCACCTTTGTAGCTTTCCTGAAGCTTGACAGTGAGGAGATAAGATTGATTAATGAGAAAAACTCAAGAGAAGTTAAGCAAGTAATATATATGTGAATTATAGAATGTTACGGATATTCTGCTATTGTTGCAAGTTAAATGTTATCCATTTTCATGGTATTGTAAGTGAATCCAACATTGATAGGAAGAAAGATAAATGGCAAAAATTGAATCTAGATTGGAAATTGAAATCGAATCTTGACAGGAAGACAGACCCTTTCCTGATGCTTGGGAAAAAAATGGAATCTATTAATGTAAGGATCAATTGAAGCAAGCTTGTTGAATATTCAAGAGATGTTCCAGAGGAAAAGACAAGACGTTTGACAGGAGAAGAGGAGAGACATTTGAGAGGAGAAAAGGAGAAACGTCAACTTCTCTTTGCTTTAATTTAATTAGTTTCTTTTAATTTATTTTCTTCATTTTGGGGCAACAAATGTTAACATTAACAGTGCTTTTAACGGAATTGGGCAAAATCAGGAAATAATGAAAACACAAGGGTACCGTCCGAACTGGAAAAAACTGTTGGGAAAATTCCGGAAACCCCCAAATCACAGGGGCACCAACTGGAATGTCCCAAAAAAATGCATGGATGTGGGTTGTTTTTCAGGTTAGAGTCTAAAAAGTTATCCTTTTTACACTTGAATGCGGTGAGCCTAAAAGCCTCAGGAAAAAACCTGATACGAAGATGATTCTGAATGCCTAGAAAAGAGACCTACTTCCTTATCTGTAGCATGCTAATGCTAAGGTCACTATAGGCAACTTTTGCTAATTCCCTGCCGTAACAACTGGCCATTACTCCTAGAATGGTTCCCCGGCCCCCTTAGCTTGAGTTAAATGCCTAAACTGTTCCAACTATATTTTTATACAAATAAGCAGATTTCATGATCTAACACTATTGACCTTACCAAGGAATCTGTCAATCCCGGATGAACTGACTTGATGCTACAACTTTTAGTCCCATTTGAAGTATGGTATCCAGGTTTATGTATAGCTTTTGCACACCTAATAATGTTAGGGGTCCTTCTGAGTTGTTGTAGAAATACAAGCTAGGTAAATTTTAATTTGTATATTTTTCTGAAGTGTAACGTATATTTCATATTACATGATTGGACCATGTTATTATTTGCTATGTCAAACTAATATCGGCATCTAAAAATAGAGATTATGCATGTGGTTTGCAGGATCAAAGCTATTGTACGAAAACTGGACTCAATGCTATTGGATGCAAAAATAAACCCCTATTTTTGAAGGAACTTAAGAAGCTGTGGAACGGGGAGCTGGGTATTCAGAAATATATAGGTGGTTATAACGAATCTAACACACTACTAGTGGATGATTCACCATACAAGGCTGTACGTAATCCGGTAAGTAGAATTATCACATCTAGATTTTAGAGTAGTTGCATGATGTTTTGTTTATCAGCTGATTACTGTCTCTAGATTTCCTTTCACGTGTGCTTGATTCTATGATTGTTTCTACCCTTGATTCAGCCACATACAGCCATTTTCCCTCGTCCATATGTGGTCACCGATACGAAAGATAAATCTTTAGGTGAGGCACTTAACTAAAATTTATTAGTGTTTTTTTTATCTGTTCTTGAAATCAACTTTTCTTATCATCATAAATGTTTACTTCCCTTTGGTGTCACCTTTCGCCGCTTAATAGTTGCAGTCTTAAAATGAGCTTTTGAATTTGGATAATGTGACAGGACCTAATGGCGAACTCCGTCTGTATCTTGCAAGACTTGCTAAAGCAGAGAATGTTCAGGTATTTGTAAGGGAAAATCCCATAGGTCAACTTTCCATCAAAGAATCAGACAAACACTGGGATTTCTACTCTAAAATCATCAAAAGTGAGTATCCGATTCCAAACAACTTGGTGTTGTCTGATCCATGCACAAGTCCGCCGCCGGTCCAAGGTCCCAGACTAGGGTGTGAAGCATCAATAATGGCCAAAAAGGAGGAAAAAATGGAATTAAAGAGGATTATAGGCCCTCTGACATTGTCAGAAACAGAAGAGATTGAGTCACGGAAGGAAATTAACGCATTGAAGGACATGATTGGTCCCTTGACGTTGTCACAAACAAAAGAAATGGCAGCATGGCAGAAGAGGAATGCACCTAAGCATCGGAAAGAAGTTCCCAAACAACAGAAAAAGAATAAACAAGATGTGGTAAAATCGGCATCAAACAATAGCCATGGGAAAATAGAACACCCTTCAGAAATAGGAGAAACCGCCACATGAATTGTGAGTGTTACAGACCAAGTGCTAAAAACACTAGAAAGGCTTTTTGGGTCCATTGTTGAAGAACAGGCCCTCTCTCTCTATTCAGATGATATTCGATGTTCTGAAGATTATCATCAGTTTTCCTGACATTTTTTATGAAGCCTTGATCTGGTTTCAAGCCTGATGGGTTAATCATTGTTCTTGTTTAATGCACTGATTTGCATCAAATTTCTCTATTCAGATGATATTAGATGTTCTTGAATATTATCATCAGTTATTCTGAAATTTTGATGAAGCCATGATCTGATTTCAAGCCTGATGGGTTAATCATTGTTCTTGTTTAATGTACTGATTTGCATCAATTTTCTCTATTCAGATGATATTAGATGTTCTGAATATTATCATCAGTTATTCTGAAATTTTGATGAAGCCATGATCTGATTTCAAGCCTGATGGGTTAATCATTGTTCTTGTTTAATGCACTGATTTGCATCAATTTTCTCTATTCAGATGATATTAGATGTTCTGAATATTATCATCAGTTATTCTGAAATTTTGATGAAGCCATGATCTGATTTCAAGCCTGATGGGTTAACCATTGTTCTTGTTTATTGCACTGATTTGCATCAATTTTCTCTATTCAGATGATATTAGATGTTCTGAATATTATCATCAGTTTTTCTGAAATTTTGATGAAGCCATGATCTGATTTCAAGCCTGATGGGTTAATCATTGTTCTTATTTGATGCACTGATGTGCATCAATTTTCTGTTATCCAAATTGGTTACTGTATGATGACCTTCCTTGGAATGATGCATGTTGATTGGATATGGAATTGGAAGCAACAAGCAAGGCTTGTCAGTAACAGATATTTGGGAAACCAATTTTCTTCTGCTACAAAATGTTCTGCCAATATGTCATATGCTTTTTTTTGTTAATTTTATTTGATGATGAATAAATTATTTTCTATTCATTGTTGAGATCTATGAACAAATACATTTATTTGACTTTTGTGTATCACGTTATACAAATCGGTATTTATATGTTTTTATTCTCTCAAAACTTAATCTGACAAAGTCACTAATATGTTTTTATTCAACGTTTTCCTACATTTTATTTGACTTTGTAACATAGACGCTTAGATAGGTACAGCATATGTTTTTAGTTTCTAACTATAAATGTATAAAGTTGTTTCATGGATTTTCTTGATTAAAAATTTTATATATATATATATATATCATATATATTAACCCATATTTTTCGAAGTCTAAAATTTTATTTAAAAAGTGATTTTATCTTAACAAATCTTTTTAGTTTTATTTTTACGGTGTAATTTATTTTGCCTTTTAGTTTTGTCAAATAAATTTCATATTTGTTATTTCTATCCTAATTCATTCCTTTTTTTAATTTTAATTTTTTTTATCAAAATCTAACCAAATTTATTTTGTCAAAACTATTTTTATTTCAGAATTTTAATCTTATCTTATTTTAAATTTTAAATTGTATGAGTAGTTATTTGATGTAAACTTCAATAAATAACATTTATAATTAAATTTACTACTTATAAATAAAACAACTGCTATTATATTTAATATAAAATAAAATTAAAAAAAAAATATGCACAAAGTGCGGGTAATATACTAGTTGTATTGTTATATCGAGACTACAACCAATATTTTTGGTTACGTAGTTAAACAAAAATTAGGAAATCATCTTAATCAAGGAAAATAAATCAAGTAATAAGCCAAAAAAATAGGAAAGTATCAAAAATCGAAAAGAAGAAAAAATGGAAGAGAAAAAAAAAAAAAAGTGTAGTGGGGCCTACAGCAAGTAAATAGCCAACAAAAGAAAATAAAAGGCATTATAGGAAATTTAAAAATAAAAAGAAAAACTAGAAAAGCAAGGAGTAGAGAGGAAGATGCGTGGACTAGCTGATCTGCTCAAAGCCTAATCTCTCTCCTCTCTCAAATCTGCTTTCTGCTCTCTCTTTGATCTACTCACAGCTGTAGATAGCACCAACACACTCTCTCTCCCTGTGTTAGCGCCGACAATCTTCGATTTCAAATACCTAGTCAACAATTGAAAGATCTAGTGCTCATTTCCATTAATTCGTGTGCCGAGCTGTGTTGAATTGAGTAATCAGAGTGATTTCCTAGCTTAGATGCTGCCATTGTAGGCAGATTCAACCTTCTCTTTGGGCGCTTAAAGCCTCTTTTTGTCTTCATCGTCTGGATTGGATCAAGTAGGTAGTGTAGAAACTCCAGTTTTGCTTGGGGCTATGGCAACAGCGGCGGTGGTTGGGGCGGCGGTTTCGGAGGAGTCGTTATCGTATAAGGGAATGTCTTCTGATAATATTAAAGGTTTGGTTCTTGCGTTGTCTTCTAGTATCTTCATCGGTGCTAGCTTCATTGTTAAGAAGAAGGGTTTGAAGAAGGCTGGTGCTTCTGGTGTTAGGGCAGGTATTGATTTATCTGTAACTTTGCTTCTTTAGTTTCAATGGATCAACTTCTGGGGGCTTTTCTCCCTTGATGCGGTTGTTTTTGTTTGGTTTTAGCTTGTTTAACCTGATCTTCCCTTTCCAAAGGGGATTTATGATGGATTTAATGAAACATACATCTGTTTGTTGATGTGTGAACTTTAGATGGACATTGAGTTTTTTAAAATGGCGGATGATGTACTTTGTGACAACCTTAGATAGTGGAAATGGTGACTGTGGATATCAATGCTGGAGTAAAAGAGATTCTTGAGGCGGATAGAGAGTTACTGATGTGATTAAACTTTGCAATGTTGCAAACATACTATACTGGTTTAGGAACGGTTTTTCCCCACATTATGGACTTCTTATTAACTTTTAAGAATTCAGACTCGTCTATTTAAGATAATGTACCACCGAAGACAGGCAAAGTGTGTATTTCATTGTTACTGAGTTGTGAATACCTTTCCATATTTTATGGGAAAATTGCTGCAAGGTTTCATCATTTTCCCCGTTTTGTGGTTCTAGTTGAAGGTTACTATAAAAAGAGCTGTAATGAAAGGAAACTGGAGATACTGATACATAGTGAGGGCTTTGTTATATATACAAATACAGTGCTTATGTTCTCTAAAATTTAGTGGAGTAGTGTTCTGTTGCAAGTTTATCATATTGTCTTTGTGTTTTTGTATACATAAACTTTGTAAATTCAAATTTTCTGAAATAATTTTATATTCTTATGCAGGAGTTGGAGGCTATTCCTATCTCTATGAACCTTTGTGGTGGATAGGAATGACAACAAGTGAGTAGTTATATTTGATTGATATGTTTTTTTGCCTTCAATCTATTTTAAAAGAGAAATAGCATCCTAGCATTTGTCTGGTTGATGTACTATTGGGAATTTTTGGGTCAGCTTACACTATTGCTAGGCCAGAAGCTCTGAATCTTTTGCTGTAAATAATCAAGGAGCAAAATGAAGATGGGATTTGAATAAATATTTCGTGTTGCATCAGCCTTTATTCATTAAGCTGCTAGTATGCCTATTGTCCTGACATGGTAAATGGTCCGGCAAGCTTTGTCAATCCATCACCTATAAAATGACTTGAAAGTATCAAATTAAAATTATTTAGGATAGTATAAAGGATATAGCAAGTTTTTATGTAGGTTTAACAACGAAAAAAGATAGGAAAGGAACAAACCAAGCTGTTTTGGATGGAATCTTGCTGTATGCCATTGGCTATAGCTTGGTTTGTTTTAATGAATTTGATACTAGATCTAGTGTACTTGATCCTGTCATATCACAAACCTGAGACACCGAATATTAATGTGTTTTCTGGGGTTGTGTTTGTTGTTTTGTTAGGAAAAGTAGTTGTGATAAATACCTGCTATACCAGTAGAAGTATGGGAAGAGTCTTGTGTTGAATGTATTTCTGATAAGCCGTTGCTTTTGTGTTCAATCCCACATTCTACTGATATAAATTCATAGTAGTGAATTGTTTCGGTATTTCTTTCTAGTATATATCAACTCAAACTGTTAAAATTGATATATTTCACTCATTATCTTGGTCTAATGGATACTTGCCATTTTTCATTTATGCTAGTTAGGCTGTTTGCCAATTTCAATCATCTCTGTAATCTGTAATGCACTTTCTATGTGACAGTGATTGTTGGAGAAATTGCTAACTTTGCTGCATATGCATTTTCACCGGCTATTTTGGTCACCCCTCTTGGTGCACTCAGCATAATCATTAGGTATTGCGCCATTGTATTTGCTCCCTCTCTCCTTTTTTGTTCTGCAAAGCATTCTTCTGACTGCTCATGAGTGTCATTGCAAATTAGTGCCGTGCTTGCAGATATGATTCTGAAAGAGAAGTTACACACGTTTGGTATTGTGGGGTGTTTGCTGTGTGTAGTGGGCTCCACAACTATTGTTCTACATGCTCCTCCAGAACGTGAGATTGAATCTGTGATTGAGGTGTGGAACCTTGCTACTGAACCAGGTAATTTGGTTTCTGTATTTATCATATTGCATAATTTGTGAATGATACTGTTCATTTTTGTGATTTTTTCTAACCTCTAATTTGATAAGATGCTTATGTTCTGCAGGTTTTCTCTTCTATGCTGCTCTAGTGATGACAACTGTGTTTGTTCTTATATTCCATTTTATTCCACTATATGGTCAAACTCATATAATGATCTACATTGGTGTTTGCTCGCTTGTTGGATCCTTGTCGGTATGTATATCTTTGTATGTGATTCCAATGCTGTCACTTTGTTCCTTCATGATGTCTTCCATTTATTGGGAAGTATCTGAAATCTGACCTATTTGTATTGATAGGTCATGAGTGTTAAGGCACTTGGGATTGCTTTGAAGTTGACACTATCAGGGATGAATCAATTAGTTTATCCCCAGACATGGGCTTTCACTATAATTGTTGCTGCATGTGTGGTTACTCAAATGAATTATTTAAACAAGGTACAACACTCTTTCGATCTTCGCTGTGCAGCTCAACGATATATACTTTTATCAATATTTGGGCCATTTCGGATTTGGTTAGTTTCATATTCATATCTGTTGTTTGGTTTAAAACTCTTCCCCAACCCCTGATGGGTGAATTCAAGTTGTTTTTTCGAACCAGGTCACGTATTTACAAGTATACATACATTATCAATTGTAGACACTGTAGTGCTGATGCATAATTATATAGAGATAAAAATGTACCCAGCATTACAATTTTTGCAAGAATATGTATATATATTTCATAATTGTCCTACTTGCTTTGTCATGCAGGCCCTTGACACTTTCAATACTGCTGTTGTGTCTCCAATATATTATGTGATGTTCACATCCTTCACAATTGTGGCTAGCGTAATTATGTTCAAGGTATATACTCTAAAAGTATATTTTTCATGGATAACATGTTTTAGGAGTATGTATAATTGCAGTGCTGCTTTAAATTTTGGGAGTATAATCTAATAATTGCTAATTTCATAAACTAGTGACTTACCACAATTTTACAACACTGTGATAGTGTGATGTCTTTGGCTTGCATCAGGATTTCAAAATCACAGACAATACTGTCTGATAATTAAATTCTGGAAAAAGCAATGAGGTTTGTTCCATATTGATTTTATGCATACAAGAAATACTGAAAAATGTTCGACCATGAGTCACGGTCAAACATTTTTGTTGCATGACTTGCGTCTTATAAGTGATAACTACTCCCTCCGTTTCACAATAAGTGTCATTTAAGCTTTGAAATTTTGTTTAAAATAGTTGTCACTACTCACTCTAGGCCTTTTAGTACTTTACAACTTTTCCCTTCTAATTATCGTAAGATTATTAGTTGAAGTTTCCAATAGAGTAAAAAAATAATGCTCCCTCTAAACGGTATATAAGGCATTCTAGCATTTAACACCACCCTTCACAATCAATCAATGGAAAGTAAAAAGTCAACAAATACATAAATTGATGATAATTTTCTTAACTTACCATTTAAAAAGTGTAAAATGCCCTATATATACATGATCAAATTATAAAGGCTATAATGTCTTATGTACTTGATTCAAGGGAGTATTAATTGTTTATTTTAATGTGAAAATCTCGAAAATGACAAGTAATGTGAAACAGAGGGAGTATTAATAATTATTAATAATACATTCTAGTATATAGGACACAGGACATAATTTTAATCTTTGCTGTCTATTTGTGGTATCTATATACCAAACTCAGATTGTCCACATGTTCATTACAATTTTAGGATTGGGATAGGCAAAATCCAACACAGATTGTCACTGAAATGTGCGGTTTTGTTACTATCCTTTCGGGAACTTTTCTTCTTCATAGAACCAAGGACATGGTTGATGGTACATTTTCTACCCTTTCATCATCCAGTCACTCCTTTTCTAAAACTTCTTATCACAATGATAAATTACCTAGCTCATATCCACTGCATATTTGATATACAGGATCGTCGACATCTTTCTCCGCAAAACACTCCAAACATGTGGAAGAAAATGGATACAATGATCCTGAGGGGATTCCTCTTACTCTGAGAAGGCAAGATTCAGTTTGATCACCATTGATTCGGTAATCAACTTTTTCTTGTGCTTATTTTACAATTTGATACCACATTGATGGTGAAGGGGGCAAGTGAAAATACCACCTGTATATTTGGCTGCTTGGACTCTTCCCCATCTTGTGATTTATATGCTTTTTCAATGGGGAGATGATGGTGCACAACAGAATGTGGTATTTAATTCCTTTTTCTGTGTTTACAAACGCGGTTGCTGATGATACTCAGCAGCCGCTACCTCGGGTAGGATCTTTCTTCCTTGATATCCAATTCGTAGTGCCTTGCACGGATATCGGTTGGAAATGAAAATGTAATTGAAAGAATACTGAACAGCCTTCTTGTATTAGATGATTTGTTTCTCGTCCAGTAAAAAAACATTATTTGTGAAGGTCCCAGAATTGATCCCATAAATCAGAGGCATCGGTTATCCAGTTGACGGAAAACCGGATTCTTCAATGATGCTTGTCTGTCTTCAGTCTTTATAGGTTAGTTCATTGCTCTGGTTTATAGGTGACCTGCATTTAGGAATGGAAAATGAGTGGATCCATTTTCCACCCGACCCATCAGTCAAAACGCCCACCCACCACCTGCCATCATCAGCATCCATCACCCGTTCGATATGATTACTTGTTTTATAACTTAATTTCATGGATTAAGGCAAATTAGTAAACCTTTGATCTCAAACTCCAGAAAAATAATATAATCCAACACTAAAGGTTTTTGATAAATCATTATCGCCCCTCAAAGACATTGAAAGTTACAGTATTTTGACATAAAAATAGAAGTTGCTATATTTAACGTAAAAATGATCTTAAACATTGACTTGATCTATTGGGTTGGTTGATGCGTAATTGATCCTGTTTCTATCTACTATATTCTTTAGGTTTCTACCTGTAAAATCGAAATTTGCCAAATTTGTATTTTAATTTACTATACTAGGTAGGGCTTCCAAACTGACTTACAGACCGGTCCGGACCGTTTTATTTTAACAAATAAATAATAAATAATATATTTTTTCTAAGGATTAAATCCGGAATGCTCTTCCTTTTCAAAAATACTTAAATTGTAAATTAATAGCCCGGGCCGAACTAAATAGTAACATTACAGTTTAGGACTGGGCCGGACCATTACGGTCCATGATCGGACCGGACCAGATTTTTACGGTTACGGTCCAAGGCCGGACCGGACTGTAATTTCTGCTTCCATTTTCTGGTCCGAACATGTGCAACCCTAATACAAGGTCTAATTTGTTTCCTATAAAATAAAAGTTCACCTGATACTCTTATAGGCGAAAATAACTGATTTATCCTAGTTATCGTTTCTTTATAGCCACGTGAATACTTCAGTGTATAAAAGATTTCCTCCTGTAATACAATCTTGAAAACCAATGAGGGTGTAGGACTATTTTTTAAACAAAGACACCTGTAAAATAAAAAAAACTTTCACAAAACCACCTGTATAAATCTATTTTCACAAAATTACCCAACCATGAGGTTTTGGTTTCGTAGAATCATCTAAAAATTCTGTCACTGTCTAAAATCTTTGAAATTATATTCTATTATCACTCTGTCTCTAATATTCTATGTCAAAGGTTTTTTAATCATTTTGGAGGACAAAGGAGATTAGTTAATAATAGTAATGAGTTTATAGTAGTATGTCCTAGTTTCTCGAAAGACTCCGCCATCGCGTTCTTCCGTTAGCTGATAATTCATATCTAGGCTATGTTTGGTCGATAGGAGATTATAAGGTAAAGTTGAAGATTATGGAACGGTAAAGATCAAGATGAAATTTATCAATTTTCTTCGACATTAATATGTTTTTTTTTAATTCCGTCTCATTCCCACCAAACACACCCTGATCGGCTCGTATTTTTGGTCAATTGATTAATTTATTACAGTCAAAGTAAAATAATGCTTTCTGCAAAATTACTACTTCCCCTAATTAGCTATATAATGTATTTTAACATTCACTATAATCTTAATAAAAGTATTCAATAACTAAAAATTTAGGGCTCGTTTGGTTTGAACTCCGGAATCGAAAACGGAATGGAAACTAGATGTATACCCTTGTTCATGAAAGTTTTTGAAATCATTCTTTGTGATTTGAAGTAATTGGAGTTGAATTTGATTACTTTTCATACCCTATAGAGTAACAAAATATAGGGAGGCTAGTGCATTTTGATGTAAACCCAAGAAATGATTCCATAAGATTTCATGAATAAGGATATACATATGGACTAAATTCGTTTTCATTTCGTTTTTGTTTCCGGAGTTGGAACCAAACGGGCCCTTACTCTTTCCAATTAAGTCCGTGAGATATTTTAGTGTACTTGTATAAAATGTTAGTGTTTTATTTAGTTGATCAGGTAAAATATTTTTTACTAGTTTTTCACCAACTTTATCATTTTGTGTATCAGCAGTTTTATAACCAACGAATAAAGCGTTAAAAAAATACCAACAAATTTTATAACTTGTCATTTATAAAATACATAAGTGTCATTTATATATATATATATATATATATATATATGCAAGTAGAAATATAAATCGAACTAAATCTACTTGGTATTTTCAAATCCTCGTAACCTGCAACATGATGCTGAAATGTTACTGGATTACTGGTCTTTTTTCAATAAAAAAAAGGGGAAAACTTTACTTTTTGACTTGTAATTTATCACCCGATAGTTTATGCGGGAAAATTGGGAGTAAAAAGTCATATACTAAAAAGCTAAGTGTAGGAGTCTAATAGACTAGTAGTATACTTTTCCAACTAAAATAATATGGATGAATAAAAGTTATGCCTTAAATTCCTCAAGATGGTTGCATGGAGTTTTACTAACATATAACATTGTACAATTTTATAGAAGGAAAAATAACCCAAAATAATATCAACTATTAATATTGAACCGAAAATAATACGAACTATGAAAATTGCTGTAAACGATACAAATTATCATTGTATTTACCAATAATAATACGTTATACTTTTCCGGCAAAAAACCTAACTCCAGCGATGACGTGGCCGCCGGAATTTTACATGTCATCAAATAAATGAACTAAATGTATGATATGAATTTTATTTTTTGAAAAATCAATTTCATAATATTTAAAATATTTAAACTAAAAAATTAATATTTTTAAAATTTTAAATTATAATTTTTTTACAAAAATTTGTACAATTATTTTAAAACATTATTTTTTGTAAAAAAATGGCTAATTAGGTAAGTAGGCCTTTTTAGATTATAATAGTAGTAAGTAAGCTTTTTTATTTGAAACAATTTGGTTTACTAGGCTTTTTCTAGTTTTGTGTTTAGTAAATGTCCCCCTTGACAGAAGAGTGTGTAAAGTTTGAAAATAAATACAAAAGGTCGGGGTACATTTACTTAATTAAAACATTAAAAAGCCTAGTTACTACACTAGTTTTTCAAAAAAACCTAGTTACCAAAATTGCCCTTTTTATTTTCTCATTAGATTAATGTACCCCAAATTTTTTTTTACCATCAAATAGCAGGGTTACTAGGTTACGCTTTCTCTCTTTCTGTTTTTCATTTCAGCCGCCTCTTCTCATTTCCCTCTTCCAGCCTTCTGTGCTTCTCCGGCCACAACATCCACTGCCGATCGATGGTGGCTGCGAAGGGTAAAGTAGGGGATGGCGGCAGGAAGGAGGAGGCAGGGTTGGCGGATCCTCCGACGGCTTCCTCCGGCTTTGACTGAGGAGGAAGCAAGGCGGTCGACTAGGAGAAAAGCTCGGAGGGGATCAAGATCGAGATCGAACGTCGAGAAGAATAGGGTGAGGGAGAGGGTATGTCAATTTGGACATAGCTTCGGTGATCATCACCCCTCTTTTGACTGGCCTACTCATTGGGGTTGTTGTTCCTGTTGATGTTGTTGCCATGTCAAAATTTATATTACAGGTGGTTCTTGTTCCCGTCACACTGGGTTTGGTGCTCAATACTTATGCAAAATCAATTGTAAATCTTATTCAATATGTGATGCCGTTTGTAGCCATGGTGTGCACTTCAATGTGTATTGGTAGCCCTCTAGCGATTAATAGAGCAAGGATAATTTCTTTTGAGGGTCTGCAGCTGATTGCTCTTGTGTTAACATTTTATGCATTGGCATTTAGCTTAGGCTATTGGATCGCTAAACTTCCCGGGGTGAGGCAAGAAGAAGTCAACAGGACAATCTCATTATGAAGTGATTTGACGAAGGAGAGATTGAGTTGGTTGGTGGTTACAGAAAACAGAGGAGAGGAGAAGGAGAAGATTCGGGAGAGATGGGGAGTGTGGGTTCTTTTCCAGCGACGAGGGAGAGATTGAGAGGCATGCCGATACTCGTGTGATAAAGAACATCGATGATATTTTCAAATGTTGTAAGTTTTGTGCCAACTTAAAGCATTTGGAGAGACTGAATTCGGGAGTCATGGTTGTTGAACCATCTGAACAACTTTTCAGTGTTATGATGAGCAAAGTATCCAAACTTTGAAGAGGGGTGTATTCACATACCAGAATTATTCTCGTACGTAAGATATAGGGTTTTGCTTATGTCATTGTTGATTGAATATTTGGTTAATTTTGCACTCTGTATGTGTTGATTAGTTGGTTGTTGAAACCCTTCTGGTACGAAAAGTGTGACACTTCTTGTATGAAAAGTGTGACAATAGCATATTGAATTGAGATTTGATATTTTAACATATGAAATTTATGGTATCAAAATTTCTGGTATATAAATTTCCGGTATGATAAAATTTTCGGTATGATAAAATTCCTGGTATGAAAAAATTCCGATATGTAATTTCTCGTATGATAAAATTTCTGGTATGATAAAATTTCCGGTATGAAAAAAATTCTGGTAAAAATTCTGGTATGAGAAATTTCTGGTATGAGAAATTTCTGGTATAATAAATTTATTTCAAAAAATAAAAAAAAATAATAAAGAAAATAAAAAGACAATAAAATAAAATAAAAAACAAATTCAGTAATTAAAAATTAAAACTTACACTTAAATTACAAATAACAAACATGTTTTTTTTTAAATGGAGGGGTTAATTATTTTTACCTACCATTAAATGAAAGTGGTAAAAAATTTTGGGTCCATTTACTAAATAATATTCTCAAAAAGACCTAGTATGTCAAATTCTCCCAAAAAAAATTATAAATAAAGTTTGAACATCTTTTTAAACAGGTTTGTAAAGAAATGTAAAAATATTTTGTTTTTTGTGAAATTTTTTTAATTTTTTAAAAAAATAAATTGTTTTTGTGAATTTTTAAAAAAAATGGAAATTCGAATATTTTCTTACAAATTATTTTTTTAGAATTAAAATTTTCATTTTATACAAAAATCCAAAAATAAATTTGATTAAAAAAAATTCTAAAAGTTATTATATTTTTATATTTTTTGAAAAATAAATATTTTTACACTTTTTTACAAACCTATTTTAAAAAATTTCAAACTTTATTTTAAAAAAATTATTTTTTAAAAATAAATATTTGTACAAATTTTTTTCAAAATTATTATTTAAAATTTAAAAATAATAATTTTTTATTTTTTAATATTTTAAATATTATTAAATTGTTTTTTTAAAAATAAAATTCACATCACACATTTAATTCATTTATTTAATGACATGTAACATACCGGCTGCCACGTCATCGCCGGAGCTTGGGTTTTTGCCGGAAAATATATGACGTATTATTTTTGGTAAATATATTGATAGTTTGTATCGCTCCTAATAATTTTCAATGTCCGTATTATTTTCGATTTAATGTTAATAGTTGGTATTATTTTGGGTTATTTTTTCTTTATAAAATTATTATAAGAAACGACATATATGTGAAACGACATATGTGTGAAAATACATATGTAGTATGTGATTAACTTTCTTATTGTAAGTGTTACACTTTAACCAACAAATTATTGATATATATATATATATATATATATATATATATATATATATAACGTTATTGTATTGGATTTATAATGAAAGTTTTGACTAGTGTGTTTTTTATATCGTTTAGTGAAGATATATTTAAACAATCCACCCAAATAAACTTCCATGCGTTAATAGTCTTGATTGGATACCCGTTTTGGTTCGGATCGAGTTGGGTGGTAAATATTTTGATATTTTTTTACGTTAACATGAAAAGGTATGTGAGTGGTGGGAGGGAGTGTGCATTGGTGTCAGGTTGCACGTTCACATGCACAGCGCTGTGTCAAATATCAATCGGGGTAAAAAGGGAATTTACCATAAATGAGCAAACTATTCCACCGTACGTTTGCTTCTTTCAAAGTTTACCTTATATGGTAAATAATAAAGGACAGTGAACAGTTAGTTGTAGGAGGGTAACAAAAGTTTGGTGGGAACAGAAACACATGTTCATCATCCACCGTTGAATAATCTTACCATTAATATCTACCGTACGTCTTTATTTCACCAATTTCATTGTCCAATGTTATTCTTGCCTATCATAACTATTTATCTTTTTAGCTCTTAACATATTTATTTTAATGAAAATATTAAATATCATAAGTTTTATAAAGTTTTTCAAAAACTTATCACTTAATTTAATGTTCAATGCTTTTATTGGATGAGAGTAATTTACCAATCTACCAATCTACCAATATTAATGTATTTACATAGTCTTAAAAATATTGTAGCATATTTACCAATTATAACTTTGAAAGAGCACAATTTCTCCGATTCTTCCTAATAAATTAAAGCGGTAAATTATACTTTGTCAAATTCACTAACTAGACCTTTTTTCATATTTACTCTATTAAGAGTACGCATAACATAAACTCTTATATAAATATTTCCTTAATAGATTAAGAGAAGATTGGTGGAATAGGGCCCTTTTTGTTTAGTATAGACTAACTAGACCCCTAACAAAATTAAACTAAACGAAAATATTGTTGCACCACATGCCCAATTGGACCGGAAAGTTCAGGTCAGATCCAAGTTAGGCAGAAATGGTTAAGGGTTCAGCCTAAAGATAAAAGCTTTAATTTTGGACATAATAATTGAAAAACAAAATATCCTCGAGTGTTGCCCAAAAACCAGGCTAACTCAACAACGAATTAGAGCACCAAAATTAGCAGATTTGGATACAATAAATCTAGACATGGTCAAACCGGAGCTCGGTCCGAGTCAACCCAGGGAAATGGACAATTTTTTACTAAATGTTCGACCCGAGTTCGGGTTTGGTCAGGTCGAGATCTATATATTGTATCCACAAACTTTATAATTAAGAGCGTATAAATATTAAATATATATTACAATTTTAAGCTGGTGAATACGGGTTGGATGGATAAGTGGTGATAGGTCGGGTGATGGGTGGATGAAACGCTCTCGGATCCTACCCGATCCACCACCCACTTCATCCACAACCCAATTTGACCTGTCTTTTAACAGGTTTTCACCCTTTTTCGTTATAAGTGACTAGTATCGGTAAAAAAGGGTGAAATTGTCATCTCTAGATCAAAGAGAGTATAGCCTTTATCACAAAAAATAGTGTAAAATATTAATTTGGTAATTCCGAATAGATTCTCACATATTTGTGGCAAATTAGCAACTAATTCTCGTATTTCTTTCTCTCTTCATTTCATTGTATTCAAAATTTCTAATAGTACAAAAATATTTAAAAAAAACACCTATTTTACTATTTAAAGGGTAATTTGTGCAATATACCTTTACTACAACCGTTTCACCGTGGAGGCATCATCTCATCATCATATAGCATAATCTTAGAACGAGTTATCAGTTTGATAAACCGATGTGCGATAATTTGAAGATAATTCGAATAAATTTATGATAAGGTTAATTTAATGTTTTGGTGGGATAATTTAATGTTTATTTAGTTGGAGATTAGGTGTAGAAAGAAAGAAAATGAAATTGAAAAGAGTCTCTATCATGAATTGAAGGTTCCTTTTCTTGCAACCCTAATAAATATGTTCTACTCCATCAAATAACAACCAAACAAGCCGTATGAATATACCAATAGTAATTCCACTGCCGACTATGCTTGCTTTTAGATATCATATATCATATCATAATTTCAAATCAAATTTCTCTTTTGATTTCTACAATATTGTTATATATAAATGTTTTCTCCATTAATATTTTAAGACTATTTTAACTTGGAAATTTTTCATATGATTTAACATTTGAGTCTTTTCATGATAAATAAAACTAATAAATTATCTAAAATCTATATACTACATCACAGTCACATATTTGGATTGTTGAAAATAATAATTATATATCATTTTAAATAATCTTACCACATAACATACTATTATTAGTTACTATTATTATTTTTGATTAATAATGATCAATATATTGTGAATATTATTTTGATTATATATTTTTAATTTTCATGATATATATATATATATATATATATATATATATATATATATGTATGTATTGAATTTAGAAATGTTATATGAATTATTAACATATTTTTTTATTTTTCAATAACTTCATTTTTTTTTAATTTAATTAATAAACTTCTTATTAATCTTTTGTAACTTTTTTATTTCTATTAATAAAACATCAATATCACTAACTAGACATTTTAGTATTGTTGTTCTATTAAATAAGCTTATAACATACTCTTATTCAGTAAATATACTCTTAGTAGAGTAATAATAGTAAGTCAAATAAAGTGATTTAAAAAAATATATAAAATAAAAGTCTATAAAAAAGAGTATATTTCACCAAATTTTTTCCTAATAAATAATAATACAATCTATTTAATTGTTGTTCATTTCACTGATTTATCATTAAATATTATTTGAATATCAAAATATTTTTCTACATACTATTGATAAAAGACTATGACACATTTATAATGATTTACTTTATAATTATTTTATATTTTGAGTAACAAAACTAAATGAACAATTAGCTAAATTGAATTCTATAACAGTTTGTCAGATCAAACTCCATAATAAAACCATTACTTTGATCGAGCACCGTGACCAATAAACTAAAATTTCGCCTATTATATTCGCATAATATTAATGACTAATTAACCTAACTGAGCTGTAAAGAGAAGATTATTTTAATTAGGGCACCACTAATTAGTATGATTAACATTGTTCTAAAGTGTATTACCTAAGCACATACAATATAAAATTAAGGCTAATCAGATCAATTAAGGTGATTTTATGATATCATTTGATGATAAACAATTGTTAAAGCAGAAAGAGATAGGATTGGGATCGATGTAGGTGGGTTTTTGTTGTTAATGTGATTTGATTAGTGTTTAATGATTATCTTTTTTATTAAATTAAAGGATAATTAATCCTTTTTCAGGAGCAAGTGGGTCCATTTTTAATATTATGATTTTGTTTTATTTTGTAAATTTGAAATTATATAAAAGGAAAATTATGCATGAAATAATAATAGTAATGTGAATAAGGTTTTTGAGTGTACCTTATCACTTGGGAAGAAAGTGAAAATGATTAGGGCAACTCATAAAGAGATGGAGACATTCCATGTTCCATGATCTTATGGAGATTGAGATAAGGTTACACTTTTATTTTTATTTTATTGTTAAATGAATTCTCTTTGCTTTTTACTTAATAAAAAAGTTTTTTAAATTGGATTTTTTTTTTGAATAGTTTTAATGTTTTCTAGAAAAAAAAATGAATTAAACACACAATAAGATAGTTATAGTTATGTTACTACTCGAAAGGTTAAACTCGTAAGTTTAGTCAATCTACACATAAAATAAACATACGTTACATATAGGGAAATTTCGGACGATACCCATATGGTTTGGAGGTTTTCGGATTTTCCCTTGAGTTTTTTTAGTTCGGATTTGTGTTTAAGTATTTTTCGAAAAATGTTCAATTTCGTTTAAATTTTAAAGGGGTGTCAACTAAAATTATTATTTTTAAATAGAAAAAAATGATAAAAGAGGCCAAACATTTTTGTAGTATTTTTGAAAAATTATTTTAAGTTGACATCCTCTTACAATTGAAACGGAGTTGGTCATTTTCCGAATAAAGACACCATCGGAACTAAAAAAAACTTTTAAACAAATCCATCGGAACTAAAAAAAACTTTTAGACAAATCCAGAAAACCCAAACCACAAGGACATAATCTGAAATTTCTCTTAGATATAATAAAATTAAATATATTTATTTGGTGTTAGGAAAGATTTTTAGAAGTAACGACGCTATCCAACTTAAACAATGTAAACAAAATGTATTAAAAAGTATGATTCCTACGAGCTTGGTAAGAGAACAACCCATGCAAATACGAAGCACAAGCAACTTGAAGATTTGATTTCAACTTTCAAAAGCTTACATAAAATGATAACAACCTATACAACTATTAGATCGCCATAAATAACGTCTCTTTTAAATTAATATAAATTAAGTATACCTATTGAACTACAAATACTAAGTGACTATGTGTCAAAGTCCGATATAGACGGACCACAGAGCGGGGGTCGTGTGCATATGAACACATATGCACGTTTGGTTAAGCCCAACACATAAACTCGACTGATTTCCATGCTAAAATCAGTTGACAATAAGAAGAGTTTGCCGACCTTATATATTAGGCTTAGAATGCTTTCGCTTTGAACGGTGGAAACTTATTATCTCTAAAACTATGCAAATTGAGGTTTCAGATGGATCAGTTGGAGAGAACCAACTCCTTGGTTGCGCAAGAACGAAGAAGATGCGCTGAGAAGATAAAGTGGATGTCTTGATACGATTGGAATGAGACACTAACTTGGCCATATGGGCTTGGTCATGACCGTCTTTACCGTCATCTTTGCCAACCTCTCTCCGTTGGGGTCATTTTTGTCACCATTTTCATTGCCTTCTATCATGTGTTAGGTTTTCGGTATGATATTCCAAGGTATAAGGAATTCGGTATGATAATCTAGGGTTATAATATTTTCAGTGTGATAACTCTAGGATATTTCAACGGATCAGATATGACGTGGAAGGTTTCATCACACGTCTGAGCGCGTATATAGGTTGGGACCGAGTCTAGCACGTAAGTCCGGTGGGGTTTCATCCTTAAATCAATTGATAATAGGAATAGCTCACCAACCTTATATATTAAGCTTGTTATCTCTTTCATTATCGATGTGGGAACTTTCATCCTTCACATGTCCCTTAAGTGCAACTGTCTAGCTTGCCTAACACTTGACAATATGCCTTAAGGGCGGCTAGCTCATCGGACAAACTACCATTGTCCATGTCCGTAATTAGAGTCTTAAGACCGACAAGCCCAATAAGTCAGGACCCGAGCTAGAGATTGAATTGTTTTGATATCATGTGAGATTCCAGCAAGCCATATATATCTAAAGTGGATGGTTTCATCTCACTTCTAAACACTTATGTGTGTCGGGCCCGAGTCTAAAACCAATGAGAAGAATAGGTTACTAAAGACTTTTTGTATAGTTGATACAAACTAGTCCCTTTCTTCTTTTTTTTTAATTAAAAATAAAAATGTTGTTTGATTGTAAATTATAAAGTAATATGGTCCTATTTTCATCTCATTAGAAGAATAAGAACCCTAGTTATGCTAATCTATACAATAACATCTCACAAGTGCATTTTACTCAACTAATTAGTAATAGGTAAAATAGTCCACCGATCTTATATACTAGATCCGTTCGTCCCTTTTATAATCGATGTGAAAACTTACATACTTTCACATGTAACAATGGGACATGTGATACATACATTTTTACCAGTAAATTACATTTTTATCCCATTATATTAAAACAATTCAATCTCTATCAAAATATAACATAGATACAATCTACCATAAATTGTTTTTAATAAATTACGTTTTTATCAGTAAAGTAAACTTTTATTCAAAAAAAAAAAAGTTCACAAAACAATAAAAAAAACCAAAACAAGGTGTGACTTGTGAGGATCTTGTTGTGGAATGAGCTGTCCGACAACATTCGTTACATATTATCTACTCATTTTTGTCATAATTTTTTTATATATTTATTTTTGGTTAAACTAGACAAAGTATATAATCTAACAATAAACATGTTTATATTATTATATTTATAAGATTAGATTACATTATATTTGGGTTGTAAAACTAATAATTATTTAAATATAACATGCATTTATTTAAATTAAATTATTTATACTTTGATTAAAAGTTAAAATATATAAAAAATATTTGACCAATAATATCGGTCAGTCAAAGATCCATATTATTCAGATTTAATAGGACGGAACTTAAATTATTTAATTGCTGAAAGATTTTTTTTTACTTTGGTATAAAAATTTTCTTGTATTTGTAAATATACTAACATTTGTATTTTTATTTGTACCGTATCTATACTAATATTATGCATGTTTTAAGTATGTATTAAGATAAAAATCTTCTAAACTTAATCAACTATCTTTTATCATAAAAAATCAATTAACAAACATAGAATGATAGAAATGAGGTTATAATATTTCATATAATTTTGTAGAAATAAGGAAAAATGAGGCAAATTAATATGAATACCAGATGAGTGAGTAAATATAAAAATTATTGGACAATTTCGATAACTAGGTCTTTTTAAAAAAAGTAGAGTAGTAATTAGATTTTTTAATGTTTTAATTAAGTAAATATACATCAACCTTTTGTATTTATTCTCAAACTCTACACACTCTTCTCTCAAGGGTACATTTACTAAACACAAAACTAGAAAAAGTCTAGTATACCAAATTGTTTTAAAAATTATTTTTTAGAATGTTTGTATAAAGCAACTTAATTTATATTTTATTTAAAAATTGGTAAATTTCCTTTTAAACTTTATTTATTAAGAATAAAAATGTTAAAATATTAGGAGGGGCTTGGCTGGAGCAAGCATCTTCTCCCAACAAAGTGGGATATTAACGCATTTTACGTAAGCACAAATATTAATCTGTTTTTCGATTAAAGTAGAACATATTAATACGATAATTATATGCATATTCTTTGATATCGTGATTATCTGATGACTAGATGATCAAATTAAGATGTAGGATAAACGTATTATTGTTCATTTGTTTGGTGTTATATTATTAATTTGGTGATTTGAAGTTTGGTGTTAGCTTTTATTAGATAACTCTCATTATCATACTTACAAACAAGAACTAGACGTTGATAATGTGTGTGTATATATATATATATATGTGGTCCAGTTCCGGTGAGGAGGACCCTTGCAGATAGGAATGAGGAGAGCCGGGGTGGTGACATGTGGCATGCCATGTCACCTTTTTTTTTCAGCTTTTCTTTTTGTAAATAAAATTGTTGTTCATATTTTTATAAGTATGTGTTCATTTTTAAAAGAGTCATTGTTTATATTTTTATCAATAAATGTTCATTTTTTCCCAACACTAACTATTCGTTTTTTAACATTAATTGTTCATTTTTGTATTTTTGTAAAACATTTGTTTTGGATTTTTTTATAAAATTATACTATTCTTTCAAATCGTGTTAATAAAATATGATGGTCATTTTTTTACAAGTATGTATTCATTTTTTTTACAGTTATAGTGTTTATAATATGATGTTCATTCTTTTTTGAAAATTATACTTTTCTTTAAAATCGTGTTTATAATATTCAAAGATCGATTACATAAAAAATTGTGAAATCAAAGAAAATACAAGACGATTCAGGTTTTGTTTCTTCGAATTTCTACTCTCACTGTTTAGATTTCCATTCTTAAGGTTTAGGTTTCATTATGATTGATGTTTGTGTTCGAAATCAAATTTGTTTGAATCATTTTGTGTTTGATAAGTTTGATTGAGAAAATACATGTATATACATATGTTGAGTTGGTCTAATAGCTCCAAATGAATAATCTATATGCTCCTTTTACTGTGCACGCAAACTGTTCGGTAAAATGCCTTATAGAAAAATAGTTTATAATATTCACAGGAACAATGATATAAAAAGTATGAACACTGACGAATAAAAACATGAACAATGACGTATAAAAGTATGAACACCAATTACTTATCTATAACTTTGACACATACATAACATATTATGATAATCTTTTAACGTTTTGTGATGAGTTTTTTTTATTTTTTGTGGTTATATACTGTAAATGAACATCTATGCATTATAAAATGAACACAAAAAAATAAATGGACATGACAAGTTGATGAATAAAAATACTATGAACACCGATGTATAAAAACATGAACAATGACATATAAAAGTATGAACACCGATGACTATTTTGAACGTAAGGGTATTTTTTCAGATTTTTAGTCAATTTACAAAAATGTCATTAATGATGAGCGTGTGAGAACCCTTGATTTCAATCCATCTAATGGCCTACAACCCTCCTAATTCCTATCTACAAGCTCTCTCCTCACTTGAACTAAAATCTATATATATATATATATATATATATATATATATATATATATATATATATTCAGGTACGGTTCATAATTTCGTGTAGGGGCGTGCGGCTGAACGTAGAGCTGACATGTGTCCTAATTTTTTATTTATTTATTATTTTTTTAAGAAACGAATGAAAATTTTTTTGAATTACCATGTTATAATTTATGCACTATTCTCTTATAAACTTTGAATTATTCCCGTATAATTCATGAACTATTACTTTTTAATATATTATATCAAATTATTTATAAATTAATCGTTTATATGTTATGAACTATTCAATTGTAATTCATAAACTATCATTTTATAAGTTATGCACTATTCTTTATAAATTTTGCACTATGAACTATTCTATTATAATTCATGAACTATCCTTTTATAAGTTATGAACTATCCCTTAATAAGTTTTGAACTATTACTTTCACTCCTTTATAGATTTTACACTATGAATTATTTTATTATAATTCATGAACTATTCTTTTATAAGCTATGAACTATTTCTTAATAAGTTTTGAACTATTACTTTCACTCATTTCTGAAAAAAAAAATATAAATAAATAAATAAAAATAATTGGAACACTTGTCAGCTCTACAGCCCTACCGGAGTAATGTGCTTTACCTGAACAACATATATATATATATATATATATATTGGTTGAGGTAGGGTTTTGTTATTAATAACAAATAAAGTGTTTTAAAATTAAATGTTAGAGCCGGAGAAAATCTTTTGGATTGGACTCGGATCATCAATTAATAAATATTTTTAAATTTGGATTTTTTCAGATAAAATCTTTAGATTTGTGGATCGGATATTTTTGTCCACGTGGCCCGTTATGAGGGGGATCACATATAATACGAGTCATAGTTTTAAGTGAGATTTATTGATTTTTATGTTTAAACTTAAGTTTAAACTTTAAAGGCATAGGTTTAAGTGAGATCTATTAAGTTAGAAGCCTAGGAACATTTTTTTGTAGTTTCAAGCGATAGTGGTGAACAATTGCTCAAATGGATTTATATATATCGACATCATGAGATTGCCGCAGATGTAGATCGGTTTACTCTTAATCAATGTTCAAAAATACACGAGACATGACGAAGAGCCACCGTCTAGCCGGATTTAAGACGACATAGACGATTTTTTAAAATTATTTTCATGTATTTTACTGTAAAACATTCATATAATGCAAATAATTATTTATTTTCATATTCTTCGGCATCTTAAAAATCGAAAATGTCATCCAATGCAAATGAAATAAAAATACATACAACGTTAAGTTTTCACATTGTTCGGTTGAAACTTAAAAACATAGAACATCATAAAATTGACAATCAAAAGAAGATTCATTGTGCAAGAGAAAACAAAAAAAATCAGAGACAAACTTTACAAATACTAAAATGGAGAATTGGAGGAGGAGCTAAAGTATCAAAAGATTCATTAATCACTACTTGTCGGAGAGGTGGAGAAGATGCAAACCAGAGCCGGAGGGGTTGTCGGACTTGCATAGTCGCAAGACTCGCAATTGTCATTGAAAGTCTTAGCTAGAGTCGAAGACATAGATCTCGAGAGAGGAGTGGAGAAAGTCGCGGCATGTGTATCACTGAATGTCTAAAACCCTAAAATCGAGTTTTGGGAAAACGGGACATTTTCTTCAAAACTCATCCCGTACCGTCCCACCCCGTCCATCCCCATCCAAAACTCGTCTTACCCATCCTGAATTTGTTTTCCTCCTAACCTGTCCAACCAGTAGCGTTTTGCCCAAAACTGGGATGGCCAACCGCCATCTGGATGGTGTATTTTGAAAAATTACTCTCATTGACAAGCAAATAAAGTCTTTAGGAATCTTTATCACAAGTTATTGTCTTACAAGGGTTCCGATAGTTTATCATAAGATGGATAACTAGATATGATTGAGTGATGTCAACCGTTTAGTGACAATTATATGCGGATAATCGGATCAAACAATTATCCGCAGATAATAAGATCAAACAATTATCCACGAATAATCGAATTTTCAATTTTATCTAGTTAAAGGATTTCATTCTTAATTCAATACGAAACATAGCAAATAAGAAACCGTGTTACGAATAGCAATAACCGCCCATAAATAATAAATGTTATAAAATTTTCATTAAATATCCTATAATCAAAATTAAAAAAATTATTATTGTATTTGTAAACCTAGGGAGTAATATTTTAATCTTCACCTAAAGTAATGAGTTATTTATGAGTGCATATAATCCGGTTTTCTTTACCATTAAATCAGCTTGATTCGTTTGGCTATCTTCCACTAAATATTATATACTCCATTTTACTTGTACTTTTATATGATAAAAGTAATACAAAACATTGACTTATGTAGTGTGAAATGGACCTTCTTTTTCTTCATTATCTCCTAATCAAATCAAAAGAATTTTAGTAGTGCAAACACTAGGCACTATGAGTAAAGATCATTTAGGGTTGTTAATAGCGATGATAATGAGTTCGGTGATAATTTCTAAGAGGTCACCCTTCCTGAAAATACTCTCGTACGAGTATACTCAATTCCAGAAGTTTTTGTCCCCACTCGATTACTTGAAAAGAAGAATTCTTGTTGACATGGGTGGTAACCCATTCTTACAACTTATAAGTCAATCGCAAATTTCCATTCAAACGATGCAGGATGATAATTTTACGGAGTGTTACAATCTCTCTACTTAAACACAAGGACTGTCCACATCAAGCACAAGGACTGTCCACCGAGCCAAGTGTTACCTTTGATACCATATATAAGACCTGAGGTCTTAGGTATGTTGTGCTCGCGCAGAAACTTCTCAAGAGCTCACCCATCCTGAAATTGCCTCTTCACAAGCACACTTTACTCTAGAATTATTTGTCCTCACTCGACCACTAGAAAAGAAGAATTTTTGTTGACACGGGTAGCAACCCATTTTTGTAAGTTGATCATAAATCCCCGTTCAAATGATGTGGGATAATAATTTTACGAAGTGTTACAACATATCTGAGTATCCTTTCACCCTAAACCATTATTGCGGGTGATCGGATGGATTTATTTCGGACTTGCCCTAAAAATTGAAGCAAATTCCAAAATTAACGAAAAAATTATCATAAGATGAAAAAAAACAAAATCACAAACATAATAAACACACTTGATAACACAAGTAGACAATTAAGAACTGCATGTCTTATATACAAAAGATCGAAAATTGGAATAAAATTTGAAACTAAAAAGCAAACTGGTTTTATAATATATTCAACTGGATCAACTTTCGTCAACTCCCCCGACTCAAAAAATGCTCACGATTGTGATTATTCGAAAAGCATAAGATACTACAAACAATGAAATCGATATATACGGTTTACATATAAGTTATATGAGTTTAAAACTTTGACATTATTTATGCATATTGAAAATAACGACTACCCTCGAAGGTTAATATCAAAAGAAATATCATCCAGATCATATTCTTTTCTTTTTTTGAAAAATCACGTTTATTAGAGGAGAGGGAGAATTTACAAATGGTCTACTAGACCAATCACTGAACCATAGTTACATGAAGAGAAGAGAAGAGAAGAGAGAGCTTAGAGTACATGGATCCCTAGGAATTTAGCCCATGAAATGGAGTCGGACGATATGTCTTTCCAGTGGCGAGAGACAAATTTCTTCGTGTGATGTTGCTAGCACAAAGGATGGTAGTAGTGGAGGTTTTGTTGTAGATGAGATCATTTCTAACCTTCCAAATGCAATAGATGTAGGTTGTGATGCTTGAGATGCGAGCACTGTCAATAAAGTTGAGTTTTGAGTTAGTGTGGGAGTTGAGCCAGTCCTAGAGGTTGTTGAGGTAGGGCAAAGGTCGGGGGAGACAGGTCCATTTGGAGATATTATCGAGGACGAGAGATGTGTAAGAGTAGTTGGTTCATAGATGGTGTTCATCTTCAGGGGAGCGTAGGCATATGTTACATGAGTTGTTAGGGATAGCAATCCACTTTTGGAGTTTGGTGAGGGTATGAAGTTTCTGATGACCTACGAGCTAGGTAATAAAACTACATTTAGGGGAGTTGAGGTCATGCCAGATGGAGGGGCACCAAGGGGTGGCAGTGCTGGGGATCAGAGGAGATATAGGGTTTGGTCATAGAGAAGGTGCCATTGGAATTGAAAATAAGGTCTAGGCAGAAGGTGTAAGCGAGGAGGTCATCTCCAGTTTTGAGAATAGAGACCCATTGGTATTTGAAGGTGGTTTTGGGAGGGCAGGTCCAGATGGTGGAGTTTTTGAGGATGTTCATGGAGACCCAAAAGCTCCAAATATTATCTTTGTCAGAAGCAATATCAAAAATATAGCTTGCAATGCTAGCTTTCTTCCAGGCGAGGAGTTCTTGAAACCTAAGCCTCCATCTTTGAGCGGTGTGCGGACGTTCTTCCAAGCAACTAAGGATCGTTTGCTAGTATCTTTTCTAGACCACAAGGACGAACGAATCATGCTTTGAATTTTATCAATAATGGAAGATGGGAGAAGGAAGAATGAGCTCCAATAAGAGTGCATGGTTATGAGTACCGAAGAGATAAGTTGCTTCCTTCCAGCATAGGAGAGAAGCTTCGCAATCCAGGATTGAATTCTCCTAGTGATGTTGGTGATGAGAGGTTGATAGTCAATCAGCTTGAGTTTCCTGCATCCAATAGGGGCACCGAGGTAGTGGAAGGGGAGATTACCTTTGTTGAAGTGTGTTTGGTTAAAAATATGGTCGAGATCAGGGTTTGATATGCCACCAAGGTAGATGGTAGATTTGGCAAGGTTGACTCTAAGTCCGGAGTAGTCTCCAAAGGAGTTAAGAGTAGGGGTGAGCATCTCCGGATATCCAATCCGATCTGATTCGGAAAACTTTAAAAAGTCTGATCCGAATCCGATCCGAGAACACCCGGATATCCGACAGTTTTGTCTGGAAGGATATCCGATCCAAAGATATGATCCGGATATCCGATCCGATCTGGACATTTATTCTTAGACTAGTCGGATATATCCGATCCGATCCGACTTTTTCCTTTAAACCCTACCCGTATCCGATCCGATGATCAGTAAAATATGTCCGGATCGGATCAGACTCGGATCACCAATTGTTGGATATCTTTGGATTCAGATTTTTCCGGATCGGATCTTCGGGTTAGCGGATCGGATCTTCGGGTTAGCGGATCAGGTTAGTCGGATCAGATATTTTTGCTTACCCCTAGTTAAGAGTATGCTTTAGGATCTGGATTGAGGTAAGGTCTCCCGTGTAGAATAACATAAGGTCACCCGCAAAGCAAAGGTGGGTTATGAGAGGGTTGGAGCATTTGGGATGCGGGTTGAAATCAGGTTGGAAGTGTTTTGCTTGATCATCGAGGATAACAATTCCATGGCTATGACAGACAGTGATGGGGAGAAAGGGCAGCCTTGGCGAAGGCCTCAAGTTCCATGGAAGTAGCCTTCAAGAGATCTATTGAGATTTATGGAGAAAGAGGTATGGTAGTGGTGATGCAAGTATTGATAAGGTGGATAAAGCTTGATGGGAAACCAAATTGGTTAAGAGTGTGGAGTATGAAATGGTGATTATTGGTGTCAAAAGCCTTGCTAATGTCAACTTTGATGGCACATCTAGGAGAAATGTGCTACCTATAGTAGCTCATAAGGAGCTCTTGACAAATAAGAATGTTGTGTTTGATGGATCGACCTTTAACAAAAGCACTTTGGTAGTTGTCAATGATGATAGGAAGGATGTTTTTAAGGCGGTTAGAGAGGATTTTTGCAATGGTTTTGTAAATGATGGAGCATAAGAAGATAAGTCTATAGTCGGTGAGGGTGGATGGGTTGTCGATTTTGGCAATAAGGGAGAGGGAGGTATGGTTGACTTGCTTCAGGAGCTTCCCAGTATTGAAGAAATCGATGATGGCATTGGTGAAGTCTTTCTTCATTATGTTCCAGGAAGCTTTGAATAAGTGTGCATTGAAGTCATCGGGCCTGGGACTTTGTTATCACCAATAGAGAATATGGCGTCTTTGACTTCCATAGGGGTGACCGGTGAGGTGAGGGTCAGGATGCAATCTATGGAAAGGGTAGGGAGAGGGGTTGTCGGATAGGATGGGTTGGAGTTGTGTGTTTTTGGCCCCAGGATGGTAGTGAACCGGTTGATTGGCGTGGAAGAGATTACTTTTGGATCATGGCTAAGGTTGTTGCTAGAGTCTTTCAAGGTAAAGATTTTATTGGAACTATTCCTTGCTTTGATGCTTTTGAAGAAGAAGACATTATATTGATCACCTTTGGAGATCTAGTTCGCTTTGGAGAGTTGGGCGGTGGTAGTTCTTAGGAGGTCCATAGAGGTGTTGAGATTATAGAGTGTTAGTCTCTCCGCTTCAGTAGCATTGTGAGGTTGCTTTTGATATCAAGTTGTCTGGAATAGAGGTCATGGTTGTAGTCTTTGATGGAAGCACGAAGCTTTTCCAAGCTAGCACTAGAGTATTTTTTTGAGATGAGGTTTGAGACGTTTCAGTTTTTGTACAAGATAAGAGTGTACATCAAGTTACCTTGAATGAGAGCTTCCCAGGCGCTAGCAACACAATCTTAGAAGTCTTCGTGTTTGGTCCAAGTGTTGTTGAAATGGAAGGGGGGAGAGAGGGGGGTTCACTTTAGTGGGAGTTTTGGTGATAGAGAGAAAAGCCGGGGAGTAGTCAGATATAAATGGATGGTCGAAGAAGGCTATGGAGTTGGGGAAGCTTGTTGACCAGTGTTGGTTGATAAGGATTCTATCTAACTTACACCGGATTCTTGAGTCTGTTTGCTTGTTGTTCCAAATAAAACTTGCAACCAGAGTAGGGGTGGTCATAGAGATTATTGAGAGAGAGAGAGGCATTGGGAAAGTTCCATCGATTATTGAGCAATGGAAGGGGAGTTACTTGTGGTTTTCTCATCAAGAGTAAGAGTGGTATTGAAGTCACCAAAAAGGGCCCATGGAGTAGAGGAGTAGAGGAGATGAATGGTTTTGATGGAGTCCCGGAGAGAGATACAATCAATGGGTCGATTGTGGGCATAGATGAAGGTGCATTCAAGGATGTAGGGAGAGGTGTTAGGGGTGATCGTAGGAAGATGAATATGGCAGTGAATCACATGGTCAGTGATGATAACGGGGTTGAGGTGAAGCTTTTGAGGATTCCAACAGATCCAAATGCGGGTCTTGATAGAGTGAGAGGCGTTTGAGAAGTTCTTCCAAGGGGGATACGGTGGGAATCCATTCTAGCTTACTTGTTACTTTTGAGCCTTGTTTCGATGATGGCTAAGATATCAAGGTTGTGCTTCCTTGTGATTTCTTTAATTTCTGTTTGTTTATTAGGTTGATTAAGGCTCCTAATGTTTCAAGAACATAGGTTAACATTCATTGATGGTTTCAAGTTGGCTCACAAGACAATCCTTGTTGTCTTGTAAAGGTGAAGGGGAGATTTGATGAGTTGGAGGTATAAGCCGGGGTGAGTGAGGTATGTGCAGGTTGTTGTAGGGAGAGGGAAGATGGTTAGGAGGAGATAAGCTTTCATTTGTACCCAGAGAGGGTAGGGTTTGGCTGGTACTGCCAAGGTGCGGAGGAGCGGGAGACATGTGGTGGGGTGATGGAAGCGAAAGAGGAAGAGGTATAATAGCCGGTTTTGGGTATTGGTTATACGGTAAGAGAGGTCGGGCGTGGGTAGGGTTTGATGGTAGATTTGCATCGAGGCCGAATACCATGCACGTGGAGCAATGATTAGAGAGTCACTCATACGTAATTTTTTGGGTAATGGTTTCATCGTTTGGACCTTTGAGGATGACTTCACGTAAGAGAGGGTTGAAAGCAAGGATGTCGATGAGAATTTTAGCAAACCCTAGTCGGTTTTGGTGTGCTGAGTGAGTATTTGTGAGGATAGGGTTACCCACAGCCGAGCCAATCTTTGCTAGCATATTTTGCGACCAGATTCGATAGTCAAGATTGGGGAGAGTGATCCAAAGAGGGATGGAGGATAGACTGGAGTAATCAAGTCTCAAGCCATGGGTCCAACGCGTTAGGAGGAGAGTGGAGGATCCATTGATGATCCAAGGGTTGTCATGAAAGATAAGATTGAGATCATCTTCAAACTTGAAGTAGAAGATGAAGACTCCATTGTCATTGAGGATGATCTTTGGCTGTTGGATATAGTTTCAGGCGTGGGAGATGAAATATTCAATCTTCTTGAAGTTGGAGGGGTTGCCAATTGGTATGCCGACCAGGGAGACATCCCATTTTGCTAGTGATCTCGGAAATATCACCCTTGGTGAAAATGATGACGCCATCCTCGAGCCCAAGAGTAAAGGTGAGGGGGACATGATTCCAGGGCAGGCTTTTAGAGACAATATTCTTAAAGGATATGACAATAGGAGCGGAAGATTGAAGGTCGGAGGGATAGGTGGTAGGTGTCTCTAAAAGCCTGCCCTAGAATGTAGAGGTGTGGATGTGGTGGTGGGAGTAGAGGGACAGGCTCCGAAGTATGGTTGATGGCATGTAGAGGTGTGGATGTGGGAAGCGTGACAGATGAGTTGGATATGGGATTGGTTGAGGTGGATGGGAGGGGACGGAAGAGTTCTTGTGAGGAGATGATGGGTGGTGGAAAGGCCGGTGGGGGGTTGGAAAGGTGAAGGTTGTTGCTGCAAATGAGGTCTTTTAGGACTGGTTCGTTGGGGTTGGAGGAGTTGGATGATGAAATGATCGATTTAGTGATGAAGGAAGGGCTACGAGTGAGATCGGAGATTTTGATGGATCTCTTTTTTTTTGGAGCCTCCCTCCAAGAGAGGGAGGCATGGTGGCGGGGGGAGGAGAGGGTCGCGCGTGGGGCGCGTTCTCCATGAGCCAGAAGAGGGTTTTTTTCACTGCTTGGGAGTGTATAATTGTTTTATCAAAAAAATGATTGGATCTCCGGCTCATATTCTTCATCCTTAGAAAAAGTATCACGTTCATAAAAGTCATCGATACATGATCCTGAAGGTATATGGAGTATGCAACGATTGAATCATTTGACGAAGTGTTGTATATGTTAGTGGATAGATTAAGTTTAATGTCAATAAGACTGTACATATAAATATATATTTACTTTTGAAAAGGTTTTGGGTGAAATTCATGTCAGTGACAATAATTACCATTGTCAACCGAACTCGTAAATAAATCATCAACCGTCACTTTTTCGGATTTTCGTTCTTTTATTTGGTTTGAGTGAATAAATAAGAAAAAATTTGGTCAAATAGACCCTTTTTTATTTTCATTAGTATTGTATACCCCTTCAACTTTTACGACTCTCAAGGTATGAAGTTTGATTATGGTATATTTACTAAATATATTTATATCATGAACGTAGTTATTACATAAAAATCTTAAAAATAACTTACTTAGTTAATTTGACCAATGAATAATTATCGGATAATTCGAACTTCTTGATATCATCTATTGCTAGCTAGTTACATATATGGCCCACCAAATTTAGGATAACAGGGAATAATTTAAAATTATAAATATTTTAATCTCATGCAAAATAATTTGGAATTTCTAGGATAAGACCTCTACTAATTGACATGCATCTGAAATTAAATGACTCGAAATGGACAAACACGATGCACCATACTAATATTATAATTACGAATTCGGTTACCAATTTTCTCCTAGTGGAAAATGAAAATACATAAATACTTAAATTTATAATTTGCTTATATTGTTTATAGTAAATACACATTTGATAAATGAATAAAAAAATTGACTCGTTAATATCATATATATATATATATATATATATATATATATATATATATATATATATATATATATATATATATATATATATATATAGATTTTAGTTCAAGTGAGGAGAGAGCTTGTAGATAGGAATTAGGAGGGTTGTAAGCCATTGAATGAATTTAAATCAAGGGCTCCCACACGCTCATCATTAATGACATTTTTGTAAATTGACTTGAAATATGAAAAAATACCCTTACGTTCAAAATAGTCATCGGTGTTCATACTTTTATATGTCATTGTTCATGTTTTTATACATCGATGTTCATAGTATTTTTATTTATCAAAGTGTCATGTCCATTTATTCTTTTGTGTTCATTTTATAATGCATAGATGTTCATTTACAATATATAACCACAAAAAATAAAAAACTCATCACAAAACGTTAAAAGATGATCATAATATGTTATGAATGTCTCAAAGTTATTGATAACTCATCGCTGTTCATACTTTTATACGTCATTGTTTATGTTTTTATTCGTCAGTGTTCATACTTTTTATTTCATTGTTCATGTAAATATTATAAACTATTTTTCTATAAGGCATTTTGCCGAACAGTTTGTGTGCACACTAAAAGGAACATATAGATTATTCAATTGGAGCTCTTAGACCAACTCAACATATGTATATACATGTATTTTCTCAATCGAACTTATCAAGCACAAAATGATTCAAACAAATTTGATTTCGAACACAAACATCAATCATAATGAAACCTAAACCTTAAGAATGAAAATCTAAACAGTGAGAGTAGAAATTCGAAGAAACAAACCTGAATCGTCTTGTATTCTCTTTGATTTCACAATTTTTTATGTAATCGATCTCTGAGTATTATAAACACGACTATAAAGAAAGATATAATTTTCAAAAAAAAATGAACATCATATTATAAACACCATAACTGTAAAAAAAATGAATACATACTCGTAAAAAAATGAACATCATTTTTTATTAACACGATTTGAAAGAATAGAATAATTTTCAAACAAAAATCCGAAAAAATGTTTTAAAAAAAATACAAAAATGAACAATTAATTTTAAAAAATGAACAGTTGGTGTTGAGAAAAAATGAACATTTATTAATAAAACATGAACAATGACTCTTTTAAAAATGAACACATACTTATAAAAATATGAACACCAATTTTTATTTACAAAAAGAAAATCTGGAAAAAAAAATGGTGACGTGGCATGCCACATGTCACCACCAGGGCTCTCCTCATTCCTATCTGCAAGGGTCCTCCTCACCGGAACTGGACCCTATATATATATATATATATATATATATATATATATATATATATATATATATATATATATATATATATATATATATATATATATATATATATATATATATATATATATATATATAAAAGGGCATCTTTATCCCAGATACACTGAATTTCTTTACTTATATAAAAAACAATTTAATTATTGAAATATCAGATTTGGGGAGAGAATCAAGGTGATGAATAGAGAGAAGTTTATCTGCAGAGAAACTAAATCTGACACATATTTTGGGTTCTAACAATAAAGCAAAAAAAATCAGTAAAAAAACCAAAATAGTATTTCTGGGTTGAAGATGGCCCAAGTATTTTCATGAAATTCCCCATGTTATCCAAGAATTCATCTACAATTTGAACAATAAAATTCAAAACATGGTATAAATTTTACCAAATTCAGTTTATATCTATACTTTTTATATTATTTTGCATATGCTACTATCCAACTTTTTTCAAATGGGACTTGACAATCAGTTTTGGAAGCCTCCTGTAATTTTTTTTTTTTATCAATTTTAAAAATATACTTTATTAAGAACAGGTAGGAAGGAGATTTAAACTTTTTACTATTTACACATATTATTAAAGTTTAATAGTTATGACAAGTAATTTTTTGTTTAATAAATCTAAAAATAAATATTATGGGACTCAAAAAATACGGGTCATGTGCTGTTGAGCCGAATAAAATCCCTTATTGGACGGATTTGCACATAAATTACATAATGACAAATCTTTTATATATATATATATATATATATATGTGTGTGTGCAAATTACTAATTTTACAGAAAAAAGTTTGAGTATAGAATAAATATTGGGCTAATTAGGTTAATAGGTTTTTTGAGTTTTTATTTTAGTAATTAGGCCATTTAGTTTTTTAATTAGGTAAATATACCCCAACCTTTTGTATTTTCTCTCAAACTCTAAACACTCTTCTCTCAAGGGGTACATTTACTAAAAAAAAAATTCAAAAAAGTCTAGTAAACCAAATTGTTTCATAAAATAATAAATATTTGAGTATATATATAAAAAAATTAGATTGGTATATTATTTATAAAGTGTGGATAATTTTTAAATTTCTAATAATTTTGAAGTTGAATAAATATTCGATACAAATTTGAAGAAAAAAACCGTTAGAAAGAAAATTCACGAGAGCCACCATGGTTGGTGCATTAATTTTGCCCATTGGATATATGTGTCATTAATACTCCCTAGTGTAAATTGTAATATATTGTAATGTTTTAATACATAACAATATAACATATATAATATAAATATATATATATATATATATATATATATATATATATATATATAATGCATGAATGTGTACATTACGTAACGGTTGAACAAGTCGCACTTACCTTGTGCGGCTTTTGCTTTGTGGTGTCATTGGAGTGTGTATTTGTGTAACCGAAGGAGACTTCATAGTCACAATAATGTAATAACTAATTTTTATTTTTTTTGTGTAATGCCTAAAATCAATACTAATATACTAAAGTAGAGTTCTGACCTGCTGACGTGGCGTTCTCAGAATTTAGAAATTTAAAATCCAGCTCCCTCTTTAAAGCTATAAAAAACTTTTTTCTTTGAATTATTATTTCATTAAATTAAATATAAAAACATCAATAAATCTATAAATCCTAACTAAAAACTAAATATACAATTTTTTTTTCCTGTACACACAAAATCTCGATTCTCACAGATCAAAGTCTTCAAGATAAGATTTGTATGCTGATATGAATTACTAATTTATTAAATTAAATATAAAAACAACTATAAATCCTAACTAAAAACTAAATATACAATTTTTTTTTTATATACACACCAAATCTCGAATTTAAAAGCTCAAAATCATCAAAATAAGATTTGTACGATGAGATTACTCAATCATCTATCTATATATACATACCCTATTAAATTGCACGTATCTTCGTTTCTTCCTTCTTCCTAATAAACTGCAGGTATATTCTCTTCTTCCTTCCCCAACTATTAGGTTGGAATGCTTCTGCAGTTCATAATCAGTAATATATATATATATATTACTTTGCTCCTTCTAATGCGTATGATGTTCATCCTTATCAGGTTAACTGAAGCGGTACATTCCTGCAAGAATTGAAAAAACTCAATCTCGTGTTCAGCCAGAACTTTAAGTCGCATCATGTATCTCCAGGTTCCTATATTTTGTAATTTTGTTGTTTAGATTTCAATAGTACCGTCACTTTTCAATCAGTAGCAATCGAAATCAGTAGCCATCGAAATCACATGTGAAAAGTTTATGTTTTCATTCTTCCTCTTACAAGCCTTCTCTTTCTAGATTTGACCAAATGCGTACTTAAAAATCTATGTCACTGCTCTCATTTAGCTTCTGCACTTTCCTTCCGTACTTTCATATTCAATCTCAAGAGTAGAGCTTCCAAAAGATTCACTTTCATGTTTTAACACCACAAATTAGTTTTTTGTTAAATTCAATTATATATTTCTTAAACCTTGAGAATCGAGAATCGAGATTTTGTGTGTACAGGAAAAAAATAACTTTCAATTTATAGTTGTTTTTATATTTAATTTAATAAATTAGTAATTCATATCAGCATAATAAAAAAAAAAATTCTGTTACCCAAACAGAAGGTTTTAAAAGTTCTGCTGTTTTTAAAAGTTTTCAAGATAAGATTTGCATGCTGAATTACTAATTTATTAAATTAAATATAAAAATAACTATAAATCCTAACTAAAAACTAACTATACAATTTTTCGAAACAGCAGGGACTTTATTATAAGATTTCGGAAGTTATTTTTTTTACTACAGATAACTCAAGAATGAACTGGTTGGGTAACAGAATATTTAAAACCTTCTATTTGGGTAACTTTTAAAACCTGTTGTTTGGGTAACAGCAGGGACTTTACTAATTTAATAATTTGTTACATTAATTTCTTTTCATTTATTGTCATTTAAAATTTTATTTATCAGATTAAAAATCAGATTTTTTAAATTTTTTCAACAAACAGAAGGTTTTAAAAGTTCTTTTTATCGATTACAAATCAGATTTTCGGATTTAATAACAAATTATAAATTTTTTAAAATTTTTTGAAAAATAATAAAAAAAAATCTTAAAATATTCTGTTACCCAAAATTAAAAAATATTTAGATTCTTTGTTTTTATTTGTTTTCATTTAAGATTTTCCTTCTTATAAATTAACTTTCAATTTGTATGTAGAATATCTATTTTTAGATTTTTTTTGATCAAATTAACTTTCAATTTGTATGTAGAATTATGTTTATCAGATTATTCAGATTTTTTAAATTGAACAGAAGGTTTTAAAAGTTCTTTTTTTCGATTACAAATCAGATTTTCGGATTTAATAACAAAATAAAAAAATTTTAAATTTTTTCGAAAATAATAAAAAAAAATCTTAAAATATTCTGTTACCCAAAATTATAAATATTTAGATTCTTTGTTTTTATTTGTTTTCATTTAAGATTTTCCTTCTTAGAAATTAACTTTCAGTTTGTATGTAGAATATCTATTTTTAGATTTTTTTTCGATCAAAATAACTTTCAATTTGTATGTAGAATTATGTACTAATTTACTGAGTTTTTTTTACTTTTGTAGTATCTCAAAGAAACAATGAGCGACATCCATTTCTTAGATGACCTAACCACTAACTATCGGGTTAAATGGAAGATCGAAATTGTTATTAGTAACTTGTGGAATAGCTTCCCTAGAGGAAAACCAAACGACATATACTCAACGGAAATGATATTTGTTGATAATAAGGTATATTGTAATTATAGTAACTATATCCTATATAAATTGTTAGATGTATATTAACTTTTAAACTTTTCACAACGCAGGGAAACAGGATGCTTGCTACTATTCGCAAGCAAGATATTGATGGATTTACATTTTTGCGTGTGGGATCAGCTTACTTGATTACCAATTTTGGTATTTCTAATAGGCATGGCCAATTTACATACTCTCATCTCCCGTATAAAATATTATTCTTTCCGAACACATCTTGTATTCCGATTGATCGTGCTGCAATTCCAATAAATGTGCTTCACCTTTCTGAATACCAAGCTATATGGGATAAAAATGTGGACAAACGTCGATTGGTTGGTAAGTTTTATACGTTTTAAATTGATTGTGTAATTTGCGTTCTTTAATTATTTTATAATTGTCTAATATTATATTATCTTTATCAGATGTGGTTGGTCAGTTGGTTTCCACTGGTCCAATCAATGATCAATACAAAAGGAGAGATATATATCCGAAATGCGAGGTTAATAATATAGCTAATATTTTTTTATACAGCATATAACTTATAAGTTCTAATCGTTTTTCGTATTTGCCTTCATTCAGCAATGACTCTTTGAAGTGTACAATGTGGGAACCATATTGCTATCAATTCGACAATATTGAGATTGATGACCAGCTGAATGATAAATTCACCATTATCATTCAATATGCTATGGTTAAGGAATGGAGCGGTAATGATACAATGTTTCATACAACACATATGGATACGTTTTCTACTATATATTTTATTATGATTTATTTTTTTTGTAATTTCAGGGCAAAATTACATATCAAATGTTGTTGGCGCTACCAAAATATTTATTGATGAATTTAAAATTCCTGAGATTTTAGAATTCAAACAAAGGTATATTATCGAAAAATATTTTCTATCATTCTAATACATGATTAAATACCTTACTATATGACATTGTGATATTCAGAATCAATGTCCTCAATAAATCTGGTAGTATCCTTCCGATTTCCCCACCACAGATTGTACCGTCCTACACTCAAAGTGATCATTTCTTAACTCTCCATCCTAGAAAGAAAATTAAGGAGATTATGGATACAAATGAGGTAATAGATATTACATTTAGAATATTAATTATGTCGTCAATTAACTGTTGGCTTTTTTATTAATATAGTTTTATTTTATAGGCATGCTCATGTGTTACCATTGCAACTGTGGAGAGCATTGATAATCTATTTGGTTGGTTCTACAACTCGTGTAAAACTTGCAAATCAAAGCTTGATGTAGATGGTAAAAAATACAAATGCAAGAGATGTAATAAGATTATTACATATCCTGTTCCAAGGTATGTGATACTACATTAAAAAAAATTATGATTGTATAATTATTGGTTTTTAATGGTTTGTATTTTGTTTGTATTTAGGATGAAACTTTCGTTAAGGGTCGTGGATGATTCCGGTATCACTACATTCATTTTGTTTGAAAGACAAATTAATCAGCTTATCAATAAAAGTGTTACTACCATTCAAGAATCTACCATTCAAGAATCTATTCCTGAGGTATTTAAGTTTCAAAGGAGACAATTCCCTGTTATGGTGTGTTTTGCTATGACTATAAACAAAAGTCAAGGGCAATCGCTTGCACACGTTGGATTATATTTGCCTAGACCGGTGTTCAGTCATGGACAATTTGATGTGGCTGTTTCAAGGGTTACAAGTAGGGACGGATTGAGGATTATGATATGTGACGATACAGGCAAATTGGAGCAAACTACAAATAATGTGGTCTATAACGAAGTGTTCCGTAACATTGATTGAGGTACTTATTTTATAACTATTTTTACATATTAAATCGAATAATTTCAATTTATATGTATATTGGATATAGTTATATATGTATGGTTAAAGTTATAAAAAATAGCATTAAATATTTGAGGTTGATTATAGTTTTTTTTTTCCCAAAGCAGGTGATTCAAGAATGCTCACGGCCTACATCTGTTTGATCTGTTGCGAAATACTCATTGCATTGTATATGCATTATTATTATTAATATTGATTATTATTATTATTATTATTATTATTTACTTTTTTTTGGATATTTTCATTTTTTGAGTTATTTTGAATTTGTGGTTTGACTTATAAAACTATAACAATAATAAACTGAAAACTCCTCGGTCAACAATTAAGTGGATTTTTTATTTGCTTTAACTTCAAGTCGGCATCACATGAAACGTTGTGTTCATATAGTATTAACAAATAAAATAATCTTATACAAAACAATGTCCACGTATAAACATATATATTTTTTTCAAAACCCGTGCAAGGCACGGGTCCTAAACTAGTTGATTGTAGAGTAAGATTTTTTTTATATATAAAAATTACGAGTCACAATTTAAACCACTAAGTTATGTATTAAATGTACAAAGAACTTATACAAGTTTATCTCTAGTTCAATCTCGAAGAATTTAAATGGAAAATTGATTACAATTGATAAAAAAAAATACTACTCATAAATAATAACAAATAATGTAAATTTTAAAATAACGAATTTGTTATGCTTAAGAATCAATTAGATACATTTATTATGTCATATTTTTATAATAACTTGTCACTTATTTTAATTGACTAGTTGTCACGTCATCATATATTATTTAATTTGCAGAAATTATAAAAATATTTTTAAAAAATGTGAAAACGTAATAAATAAATCTGAATTTTTAAGTAATTTTATTTGTCTTAAAACTTGTTATTTTAGTTTTTTAAGAATTTTATTTTCGAAGTATAATATGAACCGTCGTCCGCAACTAAAAGACAAACTAATTATTAACTCATATAAAGAAAATTCAGCTGAAAATTTTGTAAGAAAATGAGTAGAAATTCCTTAATAAATTTTGGACTTTTATAAATTTACGAAAATATTTTTTCAAATTTTCATATTTAAAATAATTATCGTTAACATAATTAATATTATTTTAGTAATTTATTGATAATTAACGGGACAACAATATTAAAGTTGGTTTATGAGACACTAATTTATATACGAACTAATAACTTTTAGACTTTAGATTATGTTTTGTTTGTAAGTGTGAGCTTGTATTATTCTTTTTCCTTGATAAATTTGGCAATTTAATTACTTATGTTTTTATAAGTAATAAGTTATAAGGCTTAATATTACAAATATAGTATAACTTTTTTTAAATGTATTCACATAATTAATTATGTGTTTACATTTAAAATAGTAATAAAAATATTTTTTATGTTATAAAATCTGTTCATTATAAATTTTAAATGTAAAAGATATTTTTTAGTTTATTTGAAAATCCATTTGTTACATGAGTGGCTTGAAAAATTGGAATTTCAATATTCAAAGTTAAAAGTAAAAAAAGAAAGGGTAATATAGACAAAAGTTGAAATGTAGGATATTTTAGGTAGACCCCACGGATGGCTCTCGCTGGCGCTCTTTCTCTCTCTCTCTCTCTTAATCAGCTTTCATGACTGGTGGTCCCCCACCTGCTTCATCTTAACCTACGCACCTCCAAAAATAGACAACAGTCAATCATATATGTAACAATAAAAACAATTACCGAAAATTAAATACTAATTTCAAACTGAAAATAAATATCAATTTCGAAAAAAAAAATCAAACAAAATTTTCACACAGAAAAAATTGATGTGTTGCTTATTTTTAATAATCACAAATTTATCTGGATGTGTTAATTGTACAACCGAAAATTCGTGTAGTTGAAAATAGAGCTATTTTCAACTGAATAGGATTTTAGAAATATAGTTTATTTTACACCGAATAGAGTTTTATGAACCATATAGCTAATCCAAAATTTTTTTTGACAAAATATGAAAAACTCCAAATTATGCGGTCCAAATCTTCTGTCCCCATTACTGTCTCATCTCATGTCCCGTAGTTCCTATTGGACCACGTGACAGAAGATTTTCTTAAACAAAATTGTAATTCAATGGGTTGGTTTTTGGGTTTGGCTTAGTGGATTTTATGTATTTAATATTTAATATTTTTTGATCCAGGAGATGAGACAGTAATGGAGACAAAAGATTTGGACGGCAAATTACGGGGACACCGTCTGAAAGTTTATTTTTCTTTTTTCATTCTACTAATTCATGTCGATATATTTTCTTACTATTTCAACTACAATAAGTCCCAAATGAGTCTATGAGATAATTAGTCAAACAAAAAACAATTAAGATAAGTCAATTTTTTTTACTATTCAGAAATAAATTAACCATGGAGTGAGAATGCCTATTGTTAGACCGAAGCTGGAAAAAATATCGATTACGATTGAATAAATCTTAACCACTAAATTCTAACTGAATCGTTAAATTAAATTTAGTATCTCTTCGATTTTTTTTATAGAGTTTCTTAACTTTACCCAAAGTAATTTTAGAAAATTGAAATCGTGCAAAAATATGTTTATATAATATGTTGATTTGGTGCATATTTATGTAAATGTATGTAAGATATAAACTTATATGAATCGTTAGTTTATATTTTACTAAAATCCAAACAATTCATATTTCATTAATGAATAGTTTGTTATCTCGCAACCTTCAGTTCATTATTAGAATTATTAAAATAGCTAATAACTAATTTATTAAATTCATGTTTTTAAATATTTATTCAAATGTTCTTAAATCCGTATTAAAATTTTAATCCGTAACTGAGCAACTCTACACATAATGAACTAAGGCCGTGTTAGACAAAAGCTTATGTGTAAATTTTAGTAGAGTTTTACGATTTTAAAAAGGGTATTACAAATCTTATTGGGAAGTTTAGATTTTTGGGAGATTTTTTATTTACTTTTTGTGAGTTTTTTTAATATATAAGTTAGATAACTTTGAGTAGATTTTCGTAGGTTTACTAATTTCTTTCAATTTTAACCTTTTAACAAATATTTTTATTCTATAAAAAAACATTTTTAATATTTTAACGCCCAGTTTTGGCCATTACCGCCCCTGCGGTGACAACGGTTGTAGTTGCGGCCGGGTCAGTCCGCCTTTGCGGCTGACCCCAGATTGCAAGATCTGTTCTTTTTCTGTCTTTTATTTCTTTCCTTTCTTAGAAGATTCGATCTTCTATTTTTTTGGGCCGACTTTCCTTCTATCTTCTGACCTATTTCCAAACCTTCCCTGTTCTTTCCCAACCGCTCTCTATATATTCTCACCTTCTCTTCCGTTTTCCTCTTCTTGCTTACATTCTTCTTCAACCTCGAGCAAAGTTGCAGCCTTTCCTTGCGAACCTCTATAGAACCGTGTAAGTTCTTCATCCCTTGATCCTTCCGACGTTCATGAATCGATGTTGCATGCTTCTTCTTCTCTTTCTTCCCTTCTTCGTTCTTTCTTTTCCTTCACATGAATTAAGATCGAGTCTTGATTCTTGATTGTCCTTCGTTGTTGTTGTTGTTGCGTATGTGTTTTCAAACTACTTTGGTTGAGTATTGTTGTGTGTGGATTGAAGATTCAAGCTTTGGTTCCCTTGTTGTGTTGTTCCTGTCGAAGGAAGCCCGACGTTGCTTCTGTCAGTAAAACCGCCCCCGCGCCTTGGACAAGCCGCCTTTGCGGCTGCAAGCCAGTGCCGCCCCCACGCCTCCTTTCGACCGCCCCTGCGGTTTCCTCTGTAGTAACTTCCGTCTTTGGTGAGTTGCTTCCTTCCTTGATTCCTCGTTCCTTTCCTTGGGTTGTGTAGTTGATGTTGTTCATTGGGGAACCTGTGAGACTAGGAATCGTGTCCCTAGCTTATTGGAGATCTTTTAGAGATCATTGAGACTAGAAGTGTGTAGACTTCTAGCTTTCGGATTGATTCTGATTCGTGATGCCTTTTCTGAGCAGGCATAAATCCTTTCCTTTGGGAAACTAAGTCGTTATCTAACCTTGCGATATGTTTGATTCAGGTAAGTCTCTTGAACTTACTTAGTTGTGTTCCGTATATGAGTTTGACCATATTGGTGGTGTTTGTTTATCTTTATCGTTATAATGGAAAATCGGACTAGGACGACCTTATACCTTAATTGGCTCAAGTGTATTATAACCGGGCGGTGACCACTTGTCTAGTTCAAAATGGAAGGTGCTCTTGCGACCAGTCCAACAGGTAACGGAGGGATGCATCGCCACTATTCCTGTTGGTGAAAGGGAACAAAGGCGAGATCACGGTGATTCTCGTGTGACAACATAAGCTGAATTAGTAAAGTGATTAACGTAATTAAGATAATAACCGGTCGTGTGCAAGCATGTTATTTGTTTATATTTTTATATGTGTTTGTGTCTTTACTGTTTTTCTGATGTCTAGAATGTTAGCTAACTGTTTATACCGATTTTGTAGATGCCCTGCAGGTTAGATATGTTGTTGAGTGATCTGGATGGAGTGGTCAGCCGGGGTTCCCGTAAATTATAGGACGGGATCGAGTCTTACATTTCAGTTGTGTCTTTTCAGTTTGTTGTTTAACTCAACTGAGAGTCTTTTACTTTTCCCTTCGTTAAACCTTTGACTTTTTATTTATTTGTGTCTTGTTGCAAGATACGATGTTATTGTTGTTACTCTGAGGGTTGAGACCCATTATGAGATCCTAACCCGTAACGCTTCGAGTTTCCAAAACTTGGAGCGTTAAACAAATCCCAACTAGTTTTTATTGCAAATTTTGCAAAACTTCACTAAAGTACTAGAAAAACTTACATCGCTTAAAAAAGCTTTAATTAACGAAAAATCATATATTCCAGAACATGTCCTAAACTTATAGGGCCAAGAAATCTTATAGTCTTGACCACATTTAGAATCAATTTCAATCCTTATCTTCATCATTCACTTAGGTGTAAATTCAAGTCACACCATTCTCTATACCATTAGTTGAAACTTGAAACCAGTCAACACAAGTTGATTTACCTAATCCATAAATCTTTTTACAGGCCCAAAATTTACTGCCCAATAAGCAAATTTCTCATGATTTAAAAAAACCCCCAAAATTCTCAGTTTATAATAAAGGGGGAAAACAATTAGAGAGAGCCCCACCTCTACAAAGAGAAGAATTCTCAAGTCACAGTTAGGTCTATGTCTTCTTGCTTCTCTCTCTATCAAACCAGGAGAGAGATAGTGTTATAGCTACCCAGATTCCCACTTCCACTCTCATCCATCAAGATTTATCTTTTTTCTTTTTGCTCTTCTTCAACAAAAAACCAAAAAAAAACACAAGAAGAAGAGGTCAAATTGAGCATCAGTACTGCTTTACTTGGTCCCAAGCTGCTTGTTTCTGGTAGATTGGGAAGAAAAAAATATGTATTTTTGAGGGTCTGATCTGTTAGAAAGAGGAACCCCACACAGTCCCCCACACAACTCATCAGAGATGGAGATATCAGATTTGCAGTCCAATAAGCAACAACTTCCCCACAACACCAGCAACACCAAAAACACCAGCAACACCAAAAATCAATTTGTTGCACCTTTTGATCACCATGGATCTTCTACCACCACCAGTTCTACTAGATCTCTTCCTTTATCAACTTCTTCTTCTAACCCTTCTCCGAATTTCCTAGCAGCGATTTCTCTTCAGCCGATTTCATCGCCTTCCAGCACGACGCAAACTCAAACCCTAATCCCCAATTCGAGTTGTGTTGATGCTTCGTTGGCTATTGCTACCAGGCCGGAGCCTCAGCCTCCGGTGGCGGTGCCGGCGAAGAGGTCGACCAAGGATCGGCATACGAAAGTTGATGGACGTGGTCGTCGGATCCGGATGCCGGCTGCTTGTGCTGCTAGGGTGTTTCAGTTGACTAGAGAGTTGGGGCATAAGTCTGATGGTGAAACGATTGAGTGGCTTCTTCAACAAGCTGAGTCCGCTATTATTGCTGCTACTGGAACCGGAACGATTCCGGCGAATTTCTCGACTTTGAATGTTTCGCTTCGGAGCTCTGGTTCGACTCTCTCTGCTCCTCCTTCTAAGTCTGTTGGTTCTGCTCACTCGTTTCATCAACTCGCTGGTGGTCATCATCAGTATGATGTTGTTGATCCTGCTTCTGGATTTCATCCGGCGATGTTCGGATTTCATCAGCAGCAGCACGAGTCTGGTCAATTTCTAGCGAATTCTGGAGGCGGAGATCACGAGGCGCAAGAGAATTACGCTAGGAAGAGATTTCGAGAAGATCTGTTCAAAGATGAGAATCCTTATCCTCAATCGGTTGAAGCTAACAAGCAGTTGAAATCAGCGATGAAACCTCCGGACGAATCTCCGACGGCAGGAACAGGGATGCTCCGACCTCCTGGAGTTGTTCCTGCGACGGCGATGTGGGCGACAGCTGGAAATACGCTATGGATGTTACCAGTTTCAGCCGGAACTGGCCAACCGTCTTCCATGGCGGCGGTTCCTGCACCTACATCAACGGAGATGTGGCAATCGGCAAGCGGAAGCGCGTTACAGTTCATGCCAAGGTTCAGCATTCCGACATCCGGAAGCATCGACTTCCAATCGGCCGTGGGAGATCGGCGAGGCGTGGCCCTACAACACCAGCAATTAGGGTTAGGAATGTCAGAAACCAATTTGGGAATGCTTGCTGCTTTAAACGCTTATAGATCAGCCTCCGATCATCATCAACAACAAACACATCAACCAACCATGGATCATCACCAAAGAGCCAGCGATGGCGGTGACAGCGAAGATGATCAAGAAAACAGCTCACAGTGAAAAACCGATTGAATCTAAAATGGGTTTTAGGTGTGTGTACTTGTTGTTTGTGGATTGATTTCACAAGTTGATGATGAAGATATGAATCATGTCCTGGTTAGCATTGATGTATTAAATTCTTGTTGAAATTTTCATTTTTCAAAATTTGATTTTTGGGTGAGATTTTCTAGATTGATGTTGTTGCTTATTATTACTATTATTTTTATTATTGTATTTGTAGGGATTTGAGATGTGAGGTGCTTGGTAATTAGGGTCCAAAAGGACTGTTTTGTGTACTTTGTGTTTTTTGGGGCAAGAGTTTGTAATTCGTATAGGTAAGAGGATATTTGTTTCTGGTTTGATGTGTACTTAATTGGTAGCAGAGTTAGCAGTATATTCAATTTAATGACTCTACTTAAATGTCATCCCAATATGGTAAGAGTATTAATTACATTGCCTTAATCAAACTCATTTACACACTTAAACGCTACTCAAAATTCAAAAATTACTGTTTGTACCCTAAAAGATAGTATTTTCAAATTTTTAACACATTTCGATTTCTAATAGATTTTGCTGGTAAATTATTGAAATAGTTTTTATTTTGAAATTACCTAAATCTTTCTTACTATTGGAAAATCAATACTATAGTGCCTTGAAGTCAATATTACATTTTTATTTATTTTTATTTATTTTTATTTATTTTTATTCAAACGTAATGTAATGTAGTATAGTTTTTGCTATTTACACAAAACAAAATTGATGAAAAATCGCTATTAAATATATACCAAAAAGCTAATTATATTATTAATCTCTTATAGTAGTTTGAAAATTATATTTATTGTTTTTTTTTTTTTTTTTTTTTTGGTTTCTATTTTGTTTGTCTTAATATGTAAAAAGATTTAAATGGACAATTATTTTAAAAACTGAGGAGTTTTTTTTTTTTTTTTATTGTTGAACACCAACTAAATTTCTAAGTAGACCGATGAGTAGTTGTAACTTGTAAGTAGAATTTATTGGACTATTGTTTGGTAATATATATGATTTTATTTTGTATTTTCTAGTATTATAAATTCAAATTTTAAATAGTGGCGAAACGAGTGGAGTCGAGTACACTTTTTGGTCACCACATATTCCTTTCAATCACCAAAAAAAATCTTCACTCCGACGTCGTTTTGAATACTGGGCTACAGAACCCGTTAGCAGAAATTGGGCCCATGAAGTGTACGATTTTGTATGAAAATGGGCCCTCATTGTCCAGATTTTGTTTCAGCACTTTTAATATTTGAAACATTTTGAACTAGTCTTTTGCTATTTGAACATTGGATGAAAATCTCAACAGTAATCAATGGTTATTCGATAAAACGAAGCATATATGATTAAAAATCCTATAATGTGAGGTTGAAGTTCGGGTGATGGTTGACTGGGTGATGGTTCGATTGTGGTTTCAGGTGAAGACATTAAAAACAATCTATTAACCTACCAACGGACCAGACGTTCACCCCGACACTTCAATTAAAAAACCTGAAATTACTACTATCCTTTAAAATTAAACTTCCTAAACCGATATATTCCTTCACTTTCAATCTTTTATCCACCGGCTCTCATCAATCATCCCTGAAGTGAAGACCTCCAATTATTGTCGACACTTCGATAATCGACTACTCCACTCTCCTTCCCGCATCGCTCCAACCTCTGGTTGTTCCAACGCTATCCATTCCATGAGTTCGCATTCGAAGCCCTCACTTCTCCTTCTCCATTATTAATGCTTTACGATTCTCCCTTTGTCTCACTTGTCCTTATCGATTTATTTTGTTTTCAAATATCGGTGGCCTTTTCCTTCTTTAATCTCTAGTCGGAAAGTTGTCAGTCGAGACACGAAAGTTTTCTAGTAACTCGTCACCGTCGTCAACCTTTTGCCTATATATTCAGAAGTTTGCTAGTAATATCTTTTGTTTTGAGACAATCTTGAACTCTAGTTTACCGGAACTGTTTTAAGTAAGTGATGTTGTCTCAAGATGACTTAGTTTCAAATTAATGTTGTTTTGAATTGAGAAGATTGGTGAAATAAGGTATTTTTTGTATCTTAGATACAAACTAGGCACCCTAATTTTAACAATAAAAAATAAAGATAAATGAGTTGGATAATCATTAAAAGAAGAAAGATTTGAAGATTCTTCTCTCTCCTATTAATAATCAATTAAATTTTATAATTTGTTATATCGGACAACTAAATATTCTTATTTCTCCTATTAATTATAATAAGTATAAGGAGAGATTCTAGGAAAATTCTAATTACTATTTCCTATTTTAACATATCAGCAAATTCGTTTACATTATTAATTAGGAATCTTTTATTTAATATAGGAGAGAGAATATCTCTAAATTAGGTAATATCTGTTATTGTTTTCTAATTAATCTTTTTCAACATAATTTTAAGTGCCTACTTTGTCTACACATTACAAAACATACCTACTATATACACAAAAATATGTTATGTACCTACTTAACCAACTCACCCTTTTGAATTCAAAGGAGACATTGTCAATTTGTCACTTGGTAATCAATTTATCGTAATATATTATATTTAATTGTTTATTTTGGAAGTAGCTTAATTTTTAGGATGAACCCAAAAAAATGAATCACCCGATCACCTGCATTTATGATTTAGGATGAAGGGATCCTCGAATGGATGATAATTCGGGTGAATGATTTCTTATTATGAATCGAGTAATAGAAATGATACAACTATCAATCATTCAACCCATTGTCATCACTAAAACAAAACCGGAAATATTTTAAGCAACCTATTGAGTTTAAAATTGGAAATTTAATCTCAATTTCTTTTATCCTTCAATTAAAGAAGGAAACAACTGTTTTTTTAAAAAAATCAAAATTTTCTTGTTATTTTTTTTACACAATCTTTTGCACAATCTTTCACTTATTATAATTAAGAGGAAAAATAAGAATATTTAGTTACCCGATTTACAAAATACAAAATTTACTTGATTATAAATAGGAGAAAAGTCTTTTAATGATTATCAAACTCATTTATCTTTATTTTTTATTGGTGAAATTAGGGTGCCTAATTTGTATCTAAGATACAAAAAAGTACCAAATTACACCAATCTTTTCAAATAGAATCTTAAATATATAGTTATTATTATGTTTATCTATTTTTCATAATTTTTTAAGGTTTCTGAAAACTCATATATTTTGTTATTATTATGTTTATCTATTTAGGGTGTGTTTGGCAAAAAAAAATAAAACACTAGTGTATGTGTTTTTTTAGTGTTTTTGATAGTGTTTGTGTTTTTTTGTAGTGTTTGAGTATTTAAAAACACTCATACGTGTTTGGTATCACTAGTGTTTGAGTATTTAAAAACACTCATACGTGACTGGGTAATGGTTTGATTGTGGTTTCAGGTGAAGATATTAAAAACCATCTATTGACCTACCAACCGACCCGGCGTTCACCCGACACATCAATTAAAAAACCTAAAATTACTACTATCCTTTAAAATTAAACTTCCTAAACCGATATATTCCTTCACTTTCAATGTTTTATCCACCGGCTCTCATCAATCATCCCTGAAGTGAAGACCTCCAATTTGTCGACACTTCGATAATCGACTACTCCACTCTCCTTCCCGCATCGCTCCAACCTCTGGTTGTTCCAACGCTATCCATTCCATGAGTTCGCATTCGAAGCCCTCACTTCTCCTTCTCCATTATTAATGCTTTTACGGTTTTCCATTTTTCTCACTTGTCCTTCTTGATTTATTTTGTTCTCAAACATCGTTGGCTTTTCCTTCTTTAATCTCTAGTCCGAAAGTTGTCCCTCCCTCCCTCCCTCCCTTATACCAGTTGGACTAATTAAACTTTGTGTATTATTTTGATGATACACAATTTCAACTCGTCCAAAGTTCGAATCCTACCTTTTACACAATCTATTATTTATATATTATAATTGAAAGATTATAATTAAGAGGAGAGAGAATATAAGGAGAGATTCTAGGAAAATTTTAATTACTATTTCCTATTTTAATATATCAGCAAATTCGTTTACATCATTAATTAGAAATCTTTTATTTAATATAGGAGAGAGAATATCTCCAAATTAGGTAATATCTGTTATTGTTTTCTAATTAATCTTTTTCTACATAATTTTAAGTGCCTACTTTGTCTATACATTACAAAACATACCTACTATATACACAAAAATATGTTATGTACCTACTTAACCAACTCACCCTTTTGAATTTAAAGGAGACATTGTCAATTTGTCACTTGGTAATCAATTTATCGTAATATATTATATTTAATTGTTTATTTTGGAAGTAGCTTAATTTTTAGGATGAACCCAAAAAAATGAATCACCCGATCACCTGCAGTTATGGTTTAGGATGAAGGGATCCTCGAATGGATGATAATTCGGGTGAATGATTTCTTATTATGAATCGGGTAATAGAAATGATACAACCATCAATCATTCAACCCATTGTCATCACTAAAACAAAACCGGAAACATTTTAAGCAACCTATTGAGTTTAAAATTGGAAATTTAATCTCAATTTCTTTTATCCTTCAATTAAAGAAGGAAACAACTGTTTTTTTAAAAAAATCAAAATTTCTTGTTATTTTTTTTACACAATCTTTTGCACAATCTTTCACTTATTATAATTAAGAGGAAAAATAAGAATATTTAGTTACCCGATTTACAAAATACAAAATTTACTTGATTATAAATAGGAGAAAAGTCTTTTAATGATTATCAAACTCATTTATCTTTATTTTTTATTGGTGAAATTAGGGTGCCTAATTTGTATCTAAGATACAAAAAAGTACCAAATTACACCAATCTTTTCAAATAGAATCTTAAATATATAGTTATTATTATGTTTATCTATTTTTCATAATTTTTTAAGGTTTCTGAAAACTCATATATTTTGTTATTATTATGTTTATCTATTTAGGGTGTGTTTGGCAAAAAAAAAAAATAAAACACTAGTGTATGTGTTTTTTTAGTGTTTTTGGTAGTGTTTGTGTTTTTTTGTAGTGTTTGAGTATTTAAAAACACTCATACGTGTTTGGTATCACTAGTGTTTTTTACAGAGTGTTTTTTTTACAAAATTACTTACTTGCCCTTACATTTCATCCAAATTACCTAGGTTACCTTCCACCTTTATTTCTTCCTCTCACACTCGTTTGACGTCTACCTTGCGAAGACCATGCCTACACTGAGATTCGACCGGGCACCATCGATTCACCACCACTGAACCAGGCCGTCTTCATTCTCCGGTTAATTTCCGTTCGTTTCTATTCTTTTGTGGAGATCAATGGCTTAAATTCGTCATCCCCGTTGAATATATACAAGATAGGTGTACAGCAGCCAAATCTCATGTTCACGAGTGATGTATTAGCAAATCCCTTGAATCTCAAACTTCAAATTTTAATCATTCCCTAATCTGATGAACAGCAAGAGTGGAACCCCAACTCCAATTTCAAATTAACTGTCGACAATCTCCAACTTCAAATTGAACCAAATACCAAATAACGTAGGTGTACAATAACCAAATCCCAATTTTTTGTGAAGAATATATATAATAGGTGTACAACAGCCAAATCTCCAACTTCAAATTGAATACTGCTCACAAAACATACACACTTATAGATTGTAGAAGAGCTTTTGAGGAACCCTAACTCCAATTTCACAAAAAAGATCGGAGTGGAGCTCTAAAGAAAATTAACCTATCATCGGAGTGGAGATATCGCCGGAGTAGAATGGTCTTGTGGTGGAGGGAAGACGAAAGGACGAAGGTGCGACGCCGGAGTTGAGGTTGAGGAGAAATCAGGGCGCCACTGTTTATCGTTCTTCTTCAGAGAATCAACAAGACTGGTTTTTGAGGAGAGAGGGTTTTGTTTTTCTACCTGGTATTGGTTGTAATAAGGTTAAAAGTGTAAGGGTAGCAGAGTCTTTTCCAATCTAAAAAACACAAAACACTCCTCAAACCCTCCCTCAGATGAGTGTTTTAAAAACCATCCGGAAAACACTAAAAACTAGTGTTTTAGTGCGTGCCAAACACTCGTTAAACGAGTAAACACTTGTAAACACTTCCAAACACTAGTTTAATTGGCCTACCAAACACAACCTTAGTTGAGTAATGCTTCTTGTATATATTTGTTCTCTTGGATCTGAGTCTCTTCTTTTCATGTGCATGAAGCTTGAAGATATTTTAGGCAAAGTTCACACAAATTTGGGTAAGCTTTGTAGCCTTAACCACTGGGTATGCTAAAACATTTTAGGCAACATTGAGTAATGACTATAGTTATGTAGGGGTATTTTCATGTCGCTATGCTAACGTTTTGTGTGGCATTATGAAATTTAGGTATGGTTATGCAATTTCATTATAGTCATGTACGGTTACGTTTGTTTGTGTAGTGTAATGCAAGTTGGGTATGGTTAATTTCATTATGTATATTGCCTTTTGCGTCTGCTTTGGGTATGTATACCACGTAATGGATATCTACCTTACAAGATAACACTTTCTGCGACAGTGTGTAATTTGGGTAGGTTTTTGGGTATGGTAGTACTAACACTTGTTGGGTAGCTACTTGTTTGGTTCATAAATGTACTTACACATGTAAATATTTATTTTCACGTATAGATACTATACAGTTTGTAGTTTATTCCGGGGAGGATTGGGCAAGTTTGGATGAAATTTGGAGTTATGCTGGTAGTACTAACACTTGTTGGGTAGCTACTTGTATTTTAATTATTTTGAATCGCCCCCCATCTATGCGCCTTCACTGTTCATCTGATTTAACCCTTCTGATCCATGCGCCTCTCCTGTTCACGGTGTCATGTCGTTCCAGTTTTTAATATATTTTTCCTTTTTTTTTTCATGTAAAAACGAGTGGTGGAAACCATGGGGGCCAAAACACAAAGAGCAACAATCTGGCGCCCTATACCGTCAATTCTTTCATATAGATATCCGAAGTCTCCGATATCCGATCGATAATTTTATCAAAGGTCAATCCAAGAATATTTGGATATCCAATACTTTTTGATGGATCGCATATCTTATCTAAAACTTGACCCGGATATTCGATATGTCAGAATTATCCAATTCGATTATTCTTAAAATCCCGAATCGTTTTTAATCATCCAAAAATTTTCCCAGATGAGGACCATCAACTAGCGTATATTGTCGAATTCGGATTTTTCTAGATCGATTAGATTTTTTGCTCACCCCCTCATAAACATATGTTCGATTAGATTTTTTATCATCTATTAACGTAATTAAGCTATATCAACGTCGGAAATGCTCGAGAAGGAGTCTTCTTGGCCTCTTAACAATTCGTGTGATTGGATATGGAAGATGGATACCCAACAAAAAATTAAAAACTTTATATGAAAAATATCAAAAACGGTATCCTAACAAAAACAAAATTTGACGAAAGAAGAATTTTAGTTACATGCTAGACACTATGAATTTTGTAATCACCAACTCGAAGACTCATTCCATCTACTCATTGAATGCCCATATAGCAAAAATGTGATTGCCAAAATTGATAGATCTATCTCAACCAACCTTAACACCATTACTACGGAAAACAAAAAAGCACATACAACTCTTACAAAGGAATAAAAAATAAATTGGTCTAACTAATTTTACACGCCTTGTAACTATTTGGTGGAGTATATGGTTCTTCAAGAACAAAACAATTTTTAACGGTGAAACAAACAGATTGGATCACAACATCTTAAACTTCACCAAAAGCCAATTTCATGATTGAAAAACTCTCATTACGGACAACGACAATTATGACTTAATCATTTGCGAAAGAACACTAATCCCATCACAACATAGAAAAACAAAATTAAGTGGAATCAACCAAAACCCGGATTCCACAAACTTAACTTTGATGGATCAAATTTCAACTCAGTTATAACATCTAACATCCATTGATTTTGTTATTCCGAATCATAACAGTGAAGTTGTTAGTTTGGACGCTAGAAAAAAAGAAGAGAAGATTGGTGGAATAAAACCTTTTTGTTTAGTGTGGACTAACTAGGCCCCTAACAAAATCAAATTAAAAAATAAAGATAAAATCGGTAATTAGGGCTACAATTAAGGAAGGTGATTTTGGTGGTTAATTAAAATTTAAATAAAAAACTGATAAAAATTGATAAGTGGGTAGTTAGGGCTACAATTAAGCAAGGTGATTTGAGTGGTTAATTAAAATTGAAATAAAAAAAACTGCCAAAAATTGATAAACCGTTTGAAATATTTTGGAAACTTTATTTTGATGATTCTATAAATCCTATTGAGTGAGCTATTTTCCGTCATTCTTAAATCAAATCACCGGATTTCAAGCCAAAAATATTGTTTGTTCTCTCATCGTCTCCATTGAAGCCGATTGAAGATATCACTCTGTTATTCGTCTCCACCGTCTACCAAACTTCGTTTTCGTTTCTTCATTTTCGGCGTTTGCCAGCGATTTCTCCATGCTGACATCTCGTCATTCTCTATTATTTGTCACCTCCAAATTCGATAATTTCTCCATGTAAGTACATAAATTTTACACAAATCAATACATAATCACGTACAGTAAATGACACTTGTGTTGGCGTACATGATGGATATAATAGTGCAATACAGTTAAATATATACATAAGCAAATTACCTTTTCTTATGTACATATCGTACTTTCGTATGTACATATGTACATATCTTACACATACGGAAGTAAGTTAACATATACATAAGCAAATTACATTTTCTTATGTACATATCTTACACCTCAATTTATATTGCAAATTTTCTTATGTACATATCTTACACGTACTTGATTCGGCAATTACATACGAACTATGAAGAACGACATAGTAGAAGAAAAGCAACGTCGTTTTTTTCCGAAAAGTAGACGCTCAATTCACATTCCACGTTTGAAGGAAAACGATAACAATAAGTTCCTTAATTAACGATTTAAAATAATTGGCTTATTTAATTAGGTAAATTTATAAAGTTAATTAAGGAGAGAGAAAGATCTTGATTTATGGAGAATCTTTAATTTTTCTTATAATTTATCTTTCTATCAAAATTTGGAGGGGCCTAGTTTGTCAACATATAAACAAAAGGGCTTGGTTTATACACATTGATACATAAACTACCTACTTAGCCAACTCATCCAAAAGACAACTATAGCCCGGTAATTAAATTTGGGAGCTTTTGCGCTCAAAATCGGACTTAAAGAAGCAATCATATCAAAATTTAAAAAGATTGTTATTGAATGTGATAACTTATATGTTATCAAGACACTACAATAAATTTAGAGTTATCCTTGGGAGATCGTGATAATTATATCCGACTCCAGATTGGATCTTCGCTTCTTTGAAGAAGTCAGGTCAGACATGTGTGTAGAAAAATCAATAGTGTTGCTAACCGATTGACCAATATAAAAGTTCGAACCCCAACACTATTATTTTTTTCATAATCCCGAACTCCGTGTTTTCATCCGTAAAGATGTTTTAGGGTGGATTACCTCAAGAAGATAGTCCATCCTAATCGTTTTTATTTTTTTAAAAAAATTCTATTTACCTACGTCGACACGAGTCCGATTACAAATTACCAACTTTGGCGGGTGATGTCTTTTACCATCAAATGATTCAAATATAATTTTTTTATAAAGAGGTAAAAAAAAATATTGCAAAAAAGTATATCAATTTACGATTTACTCTAGAAAAATGAGGGTGAGTATATTTGGATATTCGAATTCTCCGATATTCGATGAATTTTTTTTATTAAACGTCATTATGAGAATATTTGGATATTTGACACTTTTGGACAAATTGTATATTTTTTATTGAAAAAATTGGTGAAATAGGGCCCTTTTTGTTTAATGTAACCCCTCTATTTTTTATCTAAAATTTTAAATCAAAAATAAATTAATCCAAGGGGCATAAGGGGATAGCATAAAATATAATCCTATAAAATCATTCAACCGTCAGATTTCACATCCAGTTAGGGTTTCTTGCAGTCATTCATCTTCTTCGTATCACTGTTGCCGCCGCCTCCTGTGCCCGGTCACCAGAGATCCGACGCCGCTTCCAGGAAGCACCGCCTCGCCGCCAACATCATTCCAACACCAAGGGGCGAACGAGACGGTTGGGCCTCCACCGCAAGTGTTCGCGAAGGGGTGGTTCTCCGCCTACCAGGTCCACCGCAATGTCCGCCTATCAGGTCCACCACAAGTGTTTGCGAAGGGGGGTTTGCGAAGGCCTTGCTCTCCGCCGCACACCAGGTCCGCCGCACGCCAGGTCCGCCGCACGCCAGGACTGCCGCTAGACCTTCGCCGCCTACCATAGGGCCGATCTGCTGACTTTCGCGGACACCACAACAACTCTTTTCCGCCGGCGCCATCTTCCGCTTTCCGGCGCCGTCTTCCTCTATACGGCCAAGTATCCATCTCCTCCTCCTTTGCAGATCCATTTCTGAATTCTTTTTGCTGAGATTTCGGTCTGCAGTAACCCTAATTTGTGAGATTTGGGGGTTTGTTGAGTTTAAGTTAATTAGGGCGTTACAAATCAGGGCAGTCCTGGAGGCGGATCTGGACAGTCCTCGTTGCAGCCGCAGTGCAATCTCAAGAACCCTAATTTCAATTTTAAAATGTTGGCATATTTACAAAAAGGCTCCCCTGTTTATAATGGCATTTATGACCCATATTTTTTAAATTTACAAAATTGCCCTAAACTGGATAATTACAAAAAGTAAAAAACTAAATTTTAATTTTTGCAGTTATAAATACGGGATATTGACTATATATTTTATAAATACGGGATATTGACTACATATTTTATAGATATAATTGGGCTTGTGTAACTCGAATGGGCTTGAAACAAAGACGGGCTTGTGTAAACGATAAGCTTGGGTAAACGACGGACTTTGTGTAAATGAAAATTATGTATTAACATTGTGTATTAAAATTGTGTATTAAGCATTATGTACTAATATCGTGTATGAATAAGAGAATACACGAAGTTCAGTTAGTCCAGCTGGTATAAGGGTGGGAGGGAGGTCATGTCGTCGAATTGGACGACTTATGTAACTCGAATTGGACATGGGGCTTATGTAACTCGGATTGGGCCTACTGATCTTCAATTGAAATTGGTCTTAGACTCAGTTAAACTAAAATTACTAATTAACCCTTTTAATTAATCTTTATTATAACCAATTCGTTTATTCTTAAAATCCCGACTCATTTTCAATCATCCGAAAATCTTCTCAGACTGGATCACACGCCGATAGATTAGATTTTTTGGTCACCCCCTAATAGAAATATGTAGGATAATGAAGCGTAAGTAAGCTAAGCAATTGTCAAAGTACGATAATCATAATAATTTATTTAATCCATGCACACTTAAAGCATGTCAGATTAATTTTGCTTAAAAGGTCCACCATCGTCACCATGTTTTACGGCCGAAGCAATGCCCTCACAGTAATGAAACCTTTGACTTCTTCACTCAACACGAACCTCGTACGATAATAACAACAAAGAAAGAGTGCTTAATTTACACTTAAAGGTTAATACTTTCATCTGTCTCTCTTATAAATCTATAAACGTGGAAAATGCCTAAGAGAAACCGGCGTGATTTCTTTCGATATGTTCCGTCAACGGCAACCTCCCACGGCGTTGGTGCAGCCACCAGAGGAGAAGGTGGCTGCCGGCATAAAGACGGCGTGGCTGTTGCGGGGTTTGTTGGCTGCGTCGATTTCTTTCTTCCTCGTACTTATGCTCACCAAAAACTTCGTTTACTCTCAAGGCATTGTAAGTTTCTCTCATTTCATACTTTTACGTATGCTTACTTCACTTCCTACTCCTAGCTAGTTTTACTTCTATTTACTTAGGGCTGATACACGATACAATCTACTCGGGTTTGGCCGAGCTTGAGCATGTCAACACTTGGCTCGTTCGGATGAAGCTCGTTCGGCTAAAATAACTAGGGGTGAGCAAAAATATCCGATCCGCTAATCCGAAGATCCAATCCGAAAAAATCCGAAGATCCGATCTAGAAAAATCCGAATCCGAAGATATCCGACAATGGGTGATCCGAGTCCGATCCGATCCGGGTATATTTTTCGGATCATCGGATCGGAGTTTAGATGAAAATGTCAGATCGGATCGGATATATCCTACTAGTATAAGAATAAATGTCCAGATCGGATACGTATCGGGGTTTAGATGAAAAGGTCGGATCGGATATATCCGACTAGTATAAGAATAAATGTCCGGATCGGATCGAATCGGATATCCGGATCATATCTTCGGATTGGATATCCTTCCGGATAAAATTGTCAGATATCTGAGTGTTCTCGGATCTGACTTTTTAAAGTTTGTCGGATCGGATATCCGGAGATGCTCACCCCTAAAAATTAACCATTATATGAGCATTATTTTAGACGAGCTACTCGGGCTCGGCTCGTACTCAACTCGTTTATAAATGAGCCGAGCTTAATCATACTAAGACTTGACTAGTTCAGTTTGTATAAGACCCCTATATAGGCTAAGCTCAAAATTTTTAATTAAGCATTTTTTGTAGATTGTAACACCAAGCTTTGTGTTGAGTTAACTTAAAATTTATTCTTAGGGTTTTTTTTTTTTGGTGGATAACTCTTAGGTTCGTTCATATGTACAATGTAAAAATGCTTACTCTAACAATATATATTTTATTTTCCTTTTTGCATTCTGTTCCTAGTATGGCCTTGCAACAAGTTTTCAAACAATATCATCAATAAAGAACCAAGTTCCCTCCAAAGATGAATACACCATAACTTGCAACATCACCACAACCACCATAACCACAACTTGCCCTACAAACTACTCCCCGGAAAGCTTACCGTCACCGAAACACGAAAACACCTCTGAACCACGTCCGACATGTCCCGAGTACTTCAAATGGATCCACGAGGACTTGAAACCATGGAAGAAGAACGGGATCACAAGAGAAATGATCGACGACATTGCAAGATTCAAGAAATTCCGACGATTCCGGCTAATTATAGTGAACGGAACGGCGTACGTTAGAAGTTATGGCAATGCGTATCAAACCCGAGATACATTCACTCTATGGGGTGTACTCCAACTCCTTAAGCTTTACCCTAGGAAGGTTCCGGACCTCGATTTGATGTTCCAAATCGAAGATAAGACTTCGATTAAGAAGGATGACTACGAGGAAGGGAAAGCTCCTCCATTGTTTCATTATTGTGGGTCGAATGATACTTATGATATTGTCTTTCCTGATTGGTCCTATTGGGGTTGGTAATCGTCTTATCTTTTCTCTCGTTTAATGTTGATAGTCTTTACGTGTGATATAACTTGTGATTGTTGATTACAGGCCTGATACTAATATAAAGCCATGGGTTTCATTGAAGAATGATTTGGATGAAGGGAATAAGATGATGAAGTGGGTTGATAGAGAACCCTTTGCTTTTTGGAGAGGGAACTTGTTCATGGGAGAAAGGAAGAAACTTCGTAAGTGTAATTCTACTAAGGATTGGAATACCCTTATCTACCAACAGGTGATTCTCATAATCTTGCCTTCCAATCTTGTGCATGAGTGTTGTTTAGTAAGTATTTACATACATGGGAAGATGTCAGACTTTGGGTTGCTATACGAGACGAGTATTTACATGCTCAAACTTAGTTCATTTATGAACTAAATTTAAAAATAACTTTAAAATGTGTTCATATTAGGCCGTTTAGCAAATGAACAAGCCCGAACATACCCAAGCCAAGCAATTCGGCTAATATACCAGCCCTATAGTGTCATTTTTCGAGTTGAGTCCGAGTAGCTCGTCTCATAAAACTCACGTAAGGATTATGGTTTGAAATGTTAACAAATCTTGACAGTAGGATCAAGAAGATTAATATTAGGTGTAAGTACATGGGAGGTCACACAATACGTGCATTGGTCGTGAGAATGCAAGACATGATCTTTTGTAGTGATTGTGAAATGAGTTGTGCATAACAATGTGAATATTCATAGTCTTGTAATAAGACAATAAATCTAGGTAGACTGATACGATGGGATGAAGAAATGGCAAGCGAGGTTCTGGCCGGGTAAGTGGGAAAACATATGTTGGACCCATGGATTAGTGGGCCCGGAACAACAGGGGTGCGGGGGCGGATCCCGTGATATTGATACTATCTTTTTGGGTTATAAATAGATAGGTTTAGGGTACACGAAAGTATATTGAAAATCCTAATTGCATGTTCTGTGCAGCAAAACCACAAACATTTTATCTTCTCTCTATTCATTGATTAATTCTTCGAAAATCACAACACATAGACATGTGATTATTGGCATGTATAAGTGTAACTTTAGTCGCTTGATTCATTGTAGGATTGGAAGAGGGAGATTGAAGAGGGGTTCAAGAACTCGGACTTATCAAAACAATGCACACATAGGTATAAGATTTACATGGAAGGCAAAGCATGGTCCGTAAGTAGGAAGTACATATTAGCTTGTGATTCCATGACCTTACTTGTGAATCCATTCTACTATGACTTCTACACAAGAGACTTTGTTCCTTTGAAGCACTATTGGCCTATTGATCCTAACAACATATGCAATTCTATCAAGTCCGCCGTCGATTGGGGCAACCAAAACCTTAATAAGGTATCCTTCAATTATAAGTAGGGTTGTTCAAATTCCGGTCCAATAGTTGATTTCTGGTCAAAGTCCGGATTAGTTCAGGTCCTGAACCTATGAGCAACCCTAATCACTAATCATAAGTTTTGTAACTTCTCCTTTGTATATTGGTTTTGAGTCTAACATGCATGTGCGTTCAGGCAGAAGAGATTGGGAGAGAAACTAGCAAGTTCATACAAGAGAATATGACAATGCAAAAGATATACGACTATATGTTTCACGTATTGGTCGAGTATAGTAAGCTATTAATGTAATGCCCCGTTTATTGTGTGCGTTTTCGATTTTCATTATTCTAGAATTTTATCGATATTTAAACAGCTTAAATGTTTTGACGAGTATTTTGAGATCGTAAATTCAATTCTACGAGTATATATATATATATATATATATATATATATATATATATATATATATATATATATACACGCATATATTTTCCGTATTTGATTTTCGGAAAAGTTTCTGATCCGAAGATCCCGTTCCGATTATTTCCGATCGATTTTTTTTATTTTTATTTATTTTTTTCATTTCTTTTATTGTTTGTTCTTTCGCCTCTTTCCTTGCCATCATGGCACCATAGCGTGAGAATAGAAGGGCCATGGCTGCCCTGTCCTAGCTGCCTAGCTGCCTAGCCTGTCTCGCCTTGCAGGCCTGCGAGTGACCCCATGGATTTACGCATGTGCCCTACTCCCTCACAGTCTCACCATTCTTCCACTCTTTCCCTTTCTCCACGCCAACTTCCTTTCAGCCCTCAGATGCTTCTCCCCACCTCTATTTTCTTTGGCCAGCAAGCATCCCTCCATCAGCAACCATCTACCGTCTGTAGGAGCTGCAACTGCCGGACGGCCCCACCTCGCCTCGGCCTTGACCCGTCGACGCCAGGGAAGAGTCATTGCAGCCTTCTCTTTCACACACCGCCGGAGAAGTAGCCCAGAAGGCCTTTGAGAAGCGTCCCAATTGGAGCCGTTGAACCCCACTGCCGTCTCGCCGCCAGGGAGAGCCGAATCTCCTCTTCCTTTTTCCACTGGTGGTTGCCACCGACCGGAGACCTAGGAGTTTCGGTCGCCGTCGGAGATCTGCTTCGCCTCGGCCGCCCCAGAGCCGGGACCAGGAGCCCCTTGACCCGCCGCCATCGACTCCCCATTCCAGCGCAGAAGAGACCGCCTCCTCGATGTTTCGTCATCTCTGCGCAACTCGCCGGTGAAGGAAGGCCACCCTCTTCTTGCCGTCAAGCTTGCCGGAGGAGCCTCACCGCAGCCCTGCCGTCTCCTCGCTGGTGGAGCGCGCCCTGGCCAAGCCGCCGCCTGAACTAACCTGCTCCTCACCGCTGGCTTCATCCTACGGGTTATATGAAACCCTATTTTTTATTTGGAAATCTGGCCTTGAGTTTTACTTAATTGCAAAGTGTGGCCAACTTCTATAATTACAGAATATGACCTTATTTACCTTTTCAGAATATGAACCAAGTTTATGAAATTGCTCGTATTTGCCCGAAAAATGTATTTATGGGTTTTAAATTTGGGGATTTACTTGAGTTATATTCTTATTTAGATACGCCTTACATATTATGCTCATGTTAGATTAATTCCGGGTTATGACTCAAAGATTAAATTACGGGATTTTAACGTTGGTTTCGAAAACGAGTTTTACCTTGGGTTTGTGATGTTATACAATTTGCCCGGAATATATATTTACGGTTTTAACTTGGGTTTTAAAAGTGGAGTTTTTCCTTATATTTATATATGATAAGTATTCCGTTCAAATTTAGCGTTACGCTAAATTTGTTTAGTTTGGTGTTAGGTTCGGAAGCGTCCCGATAAAGGCCAACAAATCCTTTCTCGACATTCGTAGATCATCTTCCGCCTTTGACCTCGTGTGAGTATCTCCTTTCTTGATCTTGTTATGTCTAGTATTAGTATCATGCTAGGTTGGATAATCTAGCATAACTTAGAGTGAATACCAAGTAGTGGTTGGACCTTAGGTGAGTTTTGAGGATTTATGATTATTGTAAGACTTGAGGTGTTGATGTTATCTTGTGAGGTTTGAGAGTTGGAGACTTGGAGTATATATGATTGTTGAGTTTATGAGCTAGGATATGCGTAGCCTAACATGTTATTGTTACCGTTGAGTTTGTTGGGATTAGGAGTTTGTTATCCTAGTATGTGCTATGGTTATGATCCTGCGAGATCATAGGGTCTAGAAGTCTAAGGACTTCTAGCTTATGTTGAGTGAGATGTGAGCATGAAAGATTTTAGGATGCGGTCCTAGAATGAGAGTCAAATGATCTCGAGTAGATCATTTGTGTAGAAGTCTTAGACTTCTGGAGTTGAGCGAGTTGTTGATATAGTTATCTTCTTGTGAGCAGGTTGTGGACTCCTCCCTAAAGAAGCGAGAGTGTTGTGAGTTGAGTGTGGTGACGAGGTAAGTCTCCGGACTTACTTAGCTCGTATTCCTTGTATTAGCATTGATGTGTGTTTGGTGGTGTGTGTTTATTCTTTATTGTTTATAACAACTAAACCGGAAATAGGACCACCGACCTTTATATTATTTTGGCCCAAGTGTATGACAACGGGCGGTGACATCATCTGCCTAGCTCTTGCGAGAGTCTAGGAGGTTCTTGGCGACTAGCCCGTGCTGGTTAGACGGTCGGAGGCATCCGTACCGTTCCACGCCGGTAAGTAGGGACCGAGGCGGGACCACGGTGGTCTCGTGTCACAAACCTAAGTTGAATTAGAACGGGATACGACCTAATAATAACAAAGATAATAAACCGGATTGATGTGCTTTTATGTACGTTGTATGTTTGTGATGAGATTACTTGTGTTTGTGCCTTTCACCTTGATTCTAATGCTTCGAATATTAGCTAACGGTTTTATACCGATTGTTGTAGATTGCCTTGCAGGTTAGGAATGCGGCCGAGAGATCCGGAAGAGTGGACAGCCGGGGTTCCGTACATTTTAGGATGGGTTGGTTGGAGTCGAGGTTGAGTATTGTTTTTATTGTATGTTGGATGGCGTTTAGTCTTTGGGGTTGTATCTTCGGCTGAAGTCCTTTGTTGGATTCTTTCGGGTTTTTCTTTTCATTGCATAAAAATGTATTTCTGTTTTGGCCTTTATTTGTGCCATGTTGCAAGATCCGGTGAAATTGTTGTCAGGCTAAGGGTCGGAACCCATTGTGAGGTTCCAACCCGTAGCATCCCGAGTCCCGCGGATTCGGGGTGTTACAATTAAGGTACAAGCCAACGGTGCCACATGATGCCGTTGAACTATGCTCGGAGTTTTGGGTATGCCCTAGGAGTGAACTAGAGCATGCCTTCAAGGTTGAAGCCGCGGAACCAAGGCCATCAATGGTGGCTCCTTGTGCATTGCCACCTCCGTTCGAGGAATCCGAGATGGAGGCTCTAGAGCAAGAGGTGAGTGCAGGTTTCATGAAAGCTAGGGCTTGGGAGGAGAGTGGTAAACCGATCATTTACGTTTTATTCCTCGATTCGAAAATGGTGTGGCTGACGCGTAGCAAAAACTACAACTTATGAAGGAACTGAACAAGTTCTCGCAAGGATTTACCGTGCACGTATATTTGGTGTTGCTATTCTGAATTCGTTTAATACACAATTCCTTTCAAAAATATAATAATAGAGTTGAGGTTTTAAGTTTGAAATTTCAAATTTATGATTTTGTATTGTTTGATGAATAAAATATTAGAAATGCATAAATTAGTATTATATAGCAATAAATTTGGACAAAACAATTAAAATATAAAAATAAAATGCATAACAAAATGTAAGGATGAATCATGTCACTTTTTATCATGTTCCTTTTCTTCAAATGTTTTTTTTTACTGTCCGGGTCCAAATATTCTATAAAGATGAGAATTTGTGGTAAGACATGTGTTCTCATCAACGAATGATCTTTTTTCTCTTTGAAAGGAAGCATAAGTTTAGAACTATATATATATATATATATATATATATATATATATATATATATATATATATATATATATTAAAGCAGAAATCTCTATTACCACGTGTCGACGCCACGTTTCACGAAGCCTAAAAAATTATTTTAAAAAGTGATTTTTAAATATTAATATAAATTGAAATTTAATTTTTAAAACTTTTACGGATTTTTTTTACCAACAAACATATGTTAGCAAATCAATTTAAAAATATAATTAATTAGAAGAGATAAATACTTAAAAGAGAATTAAAAATCATAATAATGATTATAATTTCATTCTCCGGATTTTTATTTTACAAAAATATAATTTTTAAATATTAAACTTAATACTTACTAACAAGTCGATTGAATAAATTGTTATTTTACAAATTTGAACATGTCAATACTATTATTTCTAACCTTATATTTAACATACAAACTTTGAAATTAGTATATTATGATAAAAAATAATTTTTATTATCACATCACATAGCGTAAAAATTTAACCTATAAATCTTAAAATTAATACATTTAACTGTTATAATTCAACAAACCCGTACAGGACACGGGTTTAAAAACTAGTTTCTCTTTGAAAGGAAGCATAAGTTTAAACTATACATATTACTGGTCAGTTCCCAAAATTTTAAATTGGGCATAAACTCACATTTTATGTCCAGTAATGTGACTGGACGATAAGAACATTTACTCTTCTTCCCACCAAATTTTCATAATTCTAACACAACTATCATTTTAAGTTAAACATGCACAAAACTTTTTTTCAAAAATCAGCGTTCATGAAAATATATTAAAAAAATGCTTTTAGAAGATAACTAGTTTAGCGCCCGTGCCGTGCACGGGTATTTGAAAATATATTTCTTACAGTTTTTTTTTGTATGAGTAATTTTTTATAGATTTATTTTTCTTATTATATTTTGTTGATTTGATTACGAATGTTTATGTGAAATAGTATACGCTTATAAGAAAAATAATAACAACATAGTTGTTGACCCAGTTCGGGGCATACCAAGCCAGGAGTGTCCACTATCTCTGTATTATAAAAATCACAATATTAATAATGTCAAAAAACAGTTAAAATTGTGTACATTTAATATAATAGAAATCACGATGATAACCTTTGACGTGAAACCTCAAGCACATGCGCGACAGTCCGATCCTGAAAAAGAGAAGAAGATAAACTTTATATAAGTGTAAGCTCAAGGACGGGTTATGATCGCTTGATATTATTGATTGAAAACGAAATAAAATGAAGAAGAAATTCTAACGTACCTTAAATTATGTTGTGAAAAACTTCGTCGAATACAACATTAGTTGTAGTATCTTGAACCTTGCCCCCCTTAGGGTCACATATCATAATCCTTAATTCATCTCTGCTCGTCACTCTTGAGATAGGGACATATAATTGACCGTGACTGAAGACCGGTCTAGGCAAATATATTCCAACCTGTGCAAGGGATTGACCTTGACTTTTATTTATAGTCATAGCAAAACATACCATAACTGGGAACTGTCTCCTTCGAAATTTTATAGGAATTTTCAAGTCTGTGGGTGTAAGAACTGTTCGCGGAATGAAGACCTTATGACCTATATTGTTCCTAGATATTATTTCTGCCTTGATGATTTGTTTTCCAAGTCTCCTAACTATCAGTCTGGTTCCGTTACACGACCTTGCAAACTGATCAATGTTTCTCATCAACATAATTGGAATTCCAACTTTCAGTCTCAAGACATGGTTCGGAAACCCAGAATACTTGATGCAGTTCAAGAACTCGCTCGAGTAGAAACCATCATCAAGAGAACCTTCGCTTGGACATATACTATCCGAACTCAAGTACTCTGTCACGTTTCAAGGTATCAGTGATAGAATATAGTCATTAACCTTCTCAACAATCTCATTGGTAGGGGCGAGAATAACTCTTTCTTGAAAGTAGGTCGGTGGATCCTGAATATTGTAACTCAAAGGATATACATGGTCAACAATAGTTGCAATCGGGTCACCTGTAGATGCAAGTAGGAGATCTTCGGGGATGGTAATCTGAGCTTCTCCATTAACACTTTCACCTTCCGTGCCATCTCCAATGCCCAATATCCAATCTGAAAACTCCTTAGCCTTTCGAGCTTCTAATTCAGTAATTCCACGTATAACCCTCATGTTTTGAGTTAATCTAAGCACCGTGCAGTGATCCCACAAATATGACGCATTGATTGCAGCAAAGACAATATCATGTCTACTTCCATGACTTACAACAGGCAATATTTGTCTAAAATTACCACAAAAAACGACAACCTTACCACCAAACGGGAGAAGTGAGCAGTCTGGATTATAAGATCGCATGACTTCCCTTAAACTTCTATCGAGCGCTTCAAAACAACATTTGTTAACCATGGGTGCTTCATCCCATATTATCAGCTTTGTCTTTGACACTAACTCAGCCAGATCCATACCTAAACATATAAGATTAAAACATTAATATATTGTTCAGTGTAATATGAACAATATATTAAAAAAGAAGTTTTAATAATTGAATAATAAGGTTTATACCTGCACAAATGTTGCATGTTGAACTTTCGTCAACATTTATTGGGATGCCAAACCTCGAATGAGCGGTTCTACCGCCTGGAAGCAAGAGAGCTCCATTACCACTCGAAGCAACTGTTAGAACGATCTCACCTTTACTCCTCAAACCAGCCGAAAGGGATCTCCATATAAAAGTCTTTCTTGTTCCACCGTATCCATAAAGAAAAAACACCCCCCTTATCAGCGGACACAGCACACATAATCTGATCATACACTCCCCTCTGCTCGTCGGTGAAATTGGAAACCAATCTATCATGGTCCAAAGATAACTGGGATCGATCATAGTTTAGTTCATCTTGAATTAGTCTATTATGCTGCTCCATAATCAAGGCTTCGTCACGATAAGGCATAGACTTATTCGTCTTCAAACTGCCGTTGTTCCTCTGTAAAAGTTTCTCTATCTCAACCAAGGCGTAATTTTGCAGCACGGCATCATCTAATTGCAAATCTACGCACAAATAAACCAAGTTAAACATGTTTACTTACCTAGTACAAAATATACTAAACAAATTGAAAAAATAATGCAAAACTCGAATTAAATTCATGTACATGAAAGAAAACATACCATTATTACGCAACACCCTTCTCTGTCGTGCAAGAATATCATCAGATAAGAACTTCCATACTTCGGCCCAAACCAGATGAGGCGACGACATGCTACCTGAGAGATACAACATGACGAATAAATTTCGAAGATAACCAGCAGTTCCCCAAAAACTTGCTTCTTTTATACCGTCAATGTATTCCCAGTCGTCATCCAACAACCCCATAGCATAACATGCTTCCCTAAATGTGCCATATAGTGTACCGTTGATTGTCCGAATTTCCTCGTAGCATGTAGAACCCTTAATATGATTCAGCAAAACCCTCAAGTAGTACCTCTCTCCAGACTCAGGTGCAACGTGGTATATCCTCCCTAGTGTATATCCCGCACCTTGTGCGGGTTTGTTAATAAAATAGCTTATCATATTACATTTTTTTACTATATTATATGTTGTTAACTTTATTAGTTATATGTTATGAGCTCGTATAAATAACGCGTCAAGTGTTACATAGTAAATGAGACCACGTAACTCATGTGTTGATCATTAATAAGTTTTATACTAATAAATTTTTTTAAAATCTAATTTATTATTTAATAAATAATAATTTAAAGAAAAAGAATAATCATATAATTTAAAAATACCATAATCTGATACGAATTCAATTAGTAAAAAAAGATTAATTGGCTTAATTTGTGATTTAGTAAAAAAATTTAATCCGAGAAAAAACATAGGAGCGCCACGTCAGCATTAGTTTCGTATGTTTTAGTAAAATATGCAGAATATAAATGTATATTTAGTATATTGATAAAATAAGAATTACGAATTTAATAGTTCAACGGTCCAAGAATCAGTAGGTTACAAGGACCCACAAATTAGTAGATCACAAGGACTCACAAGAGCACAACGACCCACAAATCATTAGGTCACAACGACCCAAAAATCATTAGGTCAAAACGACCAAAAAATTAGTAGGTCACAATGATTACATACAAATACTAATCCGATATGATTAAGTATTATATTTGATTCTGACCAAAAGGTTCATAAATGTATGAATTTTATAAGCCTCAAACACTCTACATCTATTTATACATGTTTTCGAAGTGTCATCCTTTCCTCATAATCGATGTGGAAGAACAAAAATCATATTTTACAAAATAACTATGGTTTAATTAAAAAAAGAGTTATTAGCTTAATTCGTGATTTAGTAAAAAGTTTAATCCGAGAAAAAACGTGGGGGCGACACGTCAGAACTAATGTCTTTTGTTTTAGTAAAGTATATAGAATATATATGTATAATTAGTATATTGATAAAATAAAAATTACGAATTTAATAGTTCAATGGTCCACAAGTTAGTAGGTCACAAACGACCCACAAATCAGTAGGTCACAAACGAACCACAAATCAGTAGGTCACAATGACCCCCACAAATTAGTAGATCACAACTCATAACGACTCACAAATCAGTAGGTCACAATGACCCACAAATAAGTAGGTCACAACGATTCAAAAATCAGTAGCTCAGTAGGTCACAAACGACCCATATATTAATAGGTTACAAACGACACACAAATTAATAGGTTACAACAACCCACAAATTAATAGGTCACAAGGACCCACAATTCATTAGATCACAAGGACCGACAAATCATTAGGTCACAAGGACACAAGCATCAATAGGTCACAACGACCCACAGGGTATTAGATTAAAACGACCCACAAATCATTAGGTTAAAATGACCTACGAATTAGTAGGTAACAACAATCCACATTCAAATACTAATCCGGTATGAATAAGTATTATACTTGATTCTGACCAAAAGGTCCATAAATGTATGCTTTGTATAATCTTCAAACCTTATAGGTCTATTTATAAATGTTGTCAAACTATCATATTTCTCTAATAACCGATGTGGGATAAAAAAAATGTATATTTTACAAAATAATTATGGTTTAGTAAAAAAAGTATTTATTAGCTTAATTCGTGATTTAGTAAAAATTTTAATCCGAGAAAAAACGTGGGGCGCCACGTCAGAATTATTGTGTTTTGTTTTAATAAATTATATTGATGTATATTTAGTATATTGATAAAATAAGAATTACGAATTTAATAGTTCAACGATCCACAAATCAGTAGGTCACAAACGACCACAAATCAGTAGGTTACACTAACCCACGAATCAGTAGGTCACAACGACCCACGAATCAGTAGGTCACAACTACCCACAAATCAATAGGTCACAACAACCCACGAATCAATAGGTCACAACTACCCTCAAATTCATAGGTCATAACTACCCTCAAATTCATAGGTCACAACGACCCACAAATCAGTGCGTCACAACGACCCACAAATTATTAGATCAAATCGACCCACAAATCATTAGGTCAAGACGAACTATAAATCAGTAGGTTACAACGATCCAAAAATCAGTAGGTTACAACGACTCAAAAGGTCTAGAAATGTATGATTTGTATAATCTTTAAACCTTGTAAGTCTATTTATACATGTTGTCAAAGTGTCATTCTTCTTTGATAACCGATGTGGATAACAAAATTCATATTATACAAAATAATTAAGGTTTAGTAAAAAAATTATTGGCTTAATTTGTGATTTAGTAAAAGATTTAATCCGATAAAAATGTGGAGCGCCACATCAGCATTAGTAAAAAAAGGATTTATTAGCTTAATTCGTGATTTAATAAAAAGTTTAATTAGAAAAAAAGCGTGGAGTGACACGTCAAGTATTAGTGTTTTTTGTTTTAGTAAAGTATATAGATGTATATTTATTATATTGATAAAATAAGAATTACGAATTTAATAGTTCAACGGTCCACAAATTAGTAGGTCACAAACAACCCACAAGATTTTTAGGACCCACAAATTAGTAGGTCACAAGGACCCATAAACTATTAGGTCACAACGACCCATGAATCAGTAGGTCACAACGACCCATGAATCAGTAGGTTACAACGACCCATGAATCAGTAGGTCACAACGACCCACAAATTAGTAGGTCACAACGACCCACAAATTAGTAGGTCACAACGACACACAAATCAGTGGGTCACAATGACACACAAATCAGTGGATCATAACGACCCACAACATATTGGGTCACAACGACCCACAAATTAGTAGGTCACAACGACCCACGAATCAATAGGTCACAATGACCCACAAATCAGTGGGTCACAATGACACACAAATCAGTGGGTCATAACGACCCACAACATATTGGGTCACAACGACCCACAAATCAGTGGGTCACAACGACCCACAAATCAGTGGGTCACAACGACCCAAAAATCTATAGATCAAAACGACCCAAAAATCATTAGATCAAAACGACCTACGAATTAGTAGGTCACAACAATCCACTCCACATACAAATGCTAATCCGGTATAATAAGTATTATACTTGATTCTGACCAAAAGGTCCGAAAATGTATGATTTGTATAATCTTCAAACATTTGAGGTCTATTTATACATGTTGTCAAAGTGTCATCCTTCTCTGATAACCGATGTGGGATAACAAAATTCATATTTTACAAAATAATTAAGGTTTAGTAAAAAAAGTTATTGGCTTAATTCGAGATTTAGTAAAATAGTTTAATCCGATAAAAATATGGAGTGTTAATTTTTATTTTACAAAATAATCTAAGATTCTAATTATGATTTAGTAAAAAAAAGGATTTATTAGCTTAATTCGTGATTTAATAAAAAGTTTAATTAGAGAAAAAATGTGGGGTGGCACATCAAGAATTAGTGTTTTTTGTTTTAGTAAAGTATATAAATGTATATTTATTATATTGATAAAATAAGAATTACGAATTTAATAGTTCAACGGTCCACAAATTAGTAGGTCAGAAACAACCCACAAATTAGTAGGTCACAAGGACCCATAAATTATTAGGTCACAACGACCCACGAATCAGTAGGTTACAACGACCCATGAATCAGTAGGTCACAACGACCCATGAATCAGTAGGTCACAACGACCCACAAATTAGTGGGTCACAACGACACACAAATCAGTGGGTCACAATGACACACAAATCAGTGGGTCACAATGACACACAAATCAGTGGGTCACAATGACCCACAAATTATTGGGTCACAACGACCCACAAATTATTGGGTTACAATGACCCACAAATCAGTGGGTCACAACGACCCACAAATCAGTGGGTCACAACGACCCAAAAATCTGTAGATCAAAATGATCCAAAAATCATTAGATCAAAACGACCCAAAAATCATTAGATCAAAACGACCCAAAAATCATTAGATCAAAAGGACCTACGAATTAGTAGGTCACAACAATCCACTTCACATACAAATGTTAATCCGGTATAATAAGTATTATACTTGATTCTGACCAAAAGGTCCGAAAATGTATGATTTGTATAATCTTCAAACATTTGAGGTCTATTTATACATGTTGTCAAAGTGTCATCCTTCTCTGATAATCGATGTGGGATAACAAAATTCATATTTTACCAAATAATTAAGGTTTAGTAAAAAAAAGTTATTGGCTTATAAATAATAAAAATAAAAAGGAGATTTGACTATAACCTATAAAATCTTGGAAAATCTCAAAAAAAAAAAAAGTTACGTACAATTTTGAATAGAAGTTTGTTAGGTTAGTAAAAAAAGCTTTCCTCCCACAAAAAATACATATTTATTGGCCTATAAAATCTTGGAGAATCTCCAACAAAAAAAAAAAAGTTACGTATAATTTTGAATAGCAATGGGTTAGTTTAGAAAAAAAGATTTTATGACTTAAAAAATAAAAATTTATTGGCCAAAAAATTGTGGGAGCTCCATTTGATTGCTGCTTCCACAGCGCATGTACTCTGTTTTAGTATGTATAATAGATTTTGCACGTAAAACTACTAAGTGTCTATAGCGCATAATTCAAGCGCAATAATTCATCACAAATATTCCTCCAACTAGAAGACAAAGGGAAAAGTAAAAATCGATGGGCATAAAATATCAACTTAAATGTTGCATCTCATTTCAGTATTCCTACTAATTAAGGCTTAATCACATATGAAGCTGAATAAGAGGCCGTGATTATCTCATTAATCCACCATAAGATAATAAGAAACTGCTTAGTCCTTTGCCCAATTTGATACAACACCATCGTTGTTGTTGCCAAATCCCAGCAGTCAATGGTTAACTCTCTGCATCTTCCCACAAAGTCTAAAAGCTCCATTATTGGTCATCCTCCAGGTTTTTTAGTCACATTTGATGTTTCTGTAGATCCTCCTCACGAACAGCGACGCCCCAAGGTAGCCAACCGCACCTGCACACACGAAGATAAACATTGGATTGCTCGGACGTTAGACCGGAAACCAACAGGGTTTCCTTAAACGGTTAATAACAGAAAATAATGAACGGTAAAGACAGAGGAATAAAGAACACGTTTTAGTAGAGTGTAACCCTCCAAGGAACAAAATTAAGGGGCCGTTTGATTTTAACTCCGAAATCGGAAATAGAATGGAAACGAATCTAGTCCATACGTATACCCTTATTCATGAAAATTTTTGGAATCATTCTTGTGGTTTGAAGTAATTGGAGTAGAGTTTGATTACTTTTGATACCCTATAGGGAAACAAAATGTGAGGAAGCAAGTGCATTTTGCATTAAACCACAAGGAATGATTCCATAAAATTTCACGAATAAGGATATACATATGGACTAAATTCGTTTCCATTTCGTTTTCGTTTCCGTTTCCGAAGTTGGAACCAAACGGGCCCTAAAGCTTAGAATTAGCGTCATCACCGAAAGTGGCACTGCGGCAAAGTTTTACAAGTCAATGAATAAGAGATTTTTAACTATTGGCTATTGCTGGCACGCTGCATCAATTAATCGCCATTTGTTCTTACTTCTTTAATATAAGTATCATGTGTTTGCCGAGAGAAGGTTACTTAACTATGAAAAACTCATTAAGTGATGCACATATTAGTGAAGAAAACAGTGAAAATGGTATATAATGGAAATGTCAACCAGAGTGGAGGAAATGTGGAGAAGAGGAAATTTGTGACTTACCACATAGGATACCGAGGCCCAGGCAGAACATCAGAGTATAACCGAAATAGAAGCTTGTCTGGAAGAATCCCGACATCTTGGTCTTGGCATGGTAATAGTATACAGAATATAGGTAAACATAGACAGCTGTTGATGCTGCAGAAAAGAACGATGTCCATTGCCAGTGATAATTTTCTGCGTTTAGCAAGAAATATATTCCGACAATAGTGACACAGACTGTGACAATTACTAGGATGAGGAAAACAAGAAGCATGAACCCGTAGACATAGTACACCTGTAAATTAAAAGCAACAGCCGGGTATATGTAAATGATCAGATTCTATTTGGTTAATCAAAGATTCAACGATAACAGCAGCAGCAGCAGCAAGAATCATCCAAAATTTTGTTCGACATTACAAACATGAAATTCTACTGCATACCTTGTAATTCCAAAAGGAAGTGAAGATGAAGTACATCTCAATGAAAATGCTACCAAAAGGTAATAGCCCTCCCATTAATGAGACTACTGATGGTGTGAGATACCATTTCTTCTCAGGAATTGGACGAGGAATGGTCTTCACACGACAAGGATTATTAGGAGCACCACTCCAATTTCTGCCAAGAACTGTACCAAGAAGTGCTAGAGGGAAAGAGATGAAAGCCCAAATAACAAAAACAACCACCATAGTGCCAAAGGGAATAGCAGCTAGGGACCCATAAAATATGGCAATAGTGTTCAAGATGAAGCCAATCCCAAAGCACATGAATGGAAATAGGGAAGCTGTAAGGATCATGGACTTTATCCAATTTTTGCCTGAAAATGAAAAAAGAAAAAGTAGGTCAGTATTTGTAGGTGATATTTTCCGAAAAAACTACTTCATCTACACAATAGAGAAACAGTTGGAGTGTATACCTCCATTACGGGAGTACATCCCACCACTCACATAACCAGCAATAAATGAGGTAAGAGCGTAGCATACTATGAAGGTTGTTACAATTGCTCCTCTCCTGTATCAAATTAGAATATGCCTTAGAAGTATTGATGGCAGTCTACATTGAAAACAAAAAAGACTAAAAGAAATTGTAAGTTATGTCCGCCTGAATCTACAAGGCAACAATAGCGTAGTGCTCGATACCTACCAAAAGATCAATAAAAAGGAAAAACAGAAGTCTTTGTCCCCCAGTCAAATCTCTTAAAAAAAGGAGAGAAGCCTAAAACTGAATTAAAAAATCTAAATGGAAAAAAGAGAAGAAAGAAAACTCGGCTGCCCTCTAATTTTATCACACTGCAAGTGCAAACAAGAATTGTGCATCACAAACAATCAATATCTGATACAGCTGAACCTAGAAATATTTATAAACATGTGAGGATCCTGCTCAATATATTTAGGTTACCAAGTGGGTCTTGCAATGAAGAGTGGCATGGCAAGGTACACTTACCAAACTCAACTACATCCAAATCCAATCAATCAGTGAAAAGAAACAGATTATCACAACTTGAACTTAAGAAAGGCACTTTCAATTGATATTCTACACCTACCCAACATAAAGCATCCCAAATATTGCTAAAACGATGACAAGGAGAATGAGCAATGCCAATTGGGCTCCAGTGCCGACAACAGCTGAAAGTATAACAAGGCTGAAAGGAGGTCTGAAAACATCTCCGTGAATGAGTTTCCATCCCGACTCTTCACTCGCATCTCTTTCCTGAATTGTAAGGATTAAACTATAAGATAAAGTTTAATTAATTGACAAGTATACAATAAGTATTCCATTGAAGAGAGAGGGTGATAGTTCCATCACGAGTGACAAAAAACTTAGGTGTAAATTCATATATATAATCAACCTTTACCAATATTTTCTGTCTTTTTACCATATAATGAACTTCCACTCACTAAGCTAAATTAATTTGATCAATGAATCAGTTCCTATCAGCTGCACTGATCCTGATAAGAAAAACTGGGAGAATCTATGGTGTGGATAAATGTTGTAGGTACCCTCAAGGTGCCCACAATCTTAAATTGCAAGACACTGGTGACCAATAGGCCCAACAATGAAAATGCAATAGCTAGGGCTGTTGATGATAATGACATCAATGGAGGAAGTATCAATGATGATTATATAATGCAAGAGAGAGATGGTCAATTGTTGGGATTTTAAAAAAAGTTCCACTATGAGCATTATTCAGGACTCCCATGAGAGTGGTAAGATAGTATCTATTATTATCGATATTATTGTTCCACTTACTCTACAGAAAGAAGGTCACAGAAATTTATCGTTTGTCTGACCTGTCGTTTCCTTTCACACTGACCATAGTTCAACTACCGGTATCAGTCTATCAACTGCATTCTGCAGCTGCTTATATGTAGTCAATAGTGAACCTTTTTACTAGCATTAATATCTTGTTTATAGTTGAAAGGATCATGACACCCCAAGAAATAACTGTCAGACAGTTGAAAAGTGGAAACAAGATTGATATAGAGAGGTCACGAGACTCACAACATTATACAGACAAAATTATAAAATTGTAATGGTGCAAGGGATGCTGTATCAGTAGACCACTAGACCATCGAGAACATATCGATGCATGAAAAGAAGAAGAAACAGAACATTACCAAAGTCTCCAAATCATCATCTTCCCGAGCATACTTTGCATAGTCATTTCTTAATGTTCGCATCAATATCATTGACACCAGACCAGTAAGGAATATCACCATCATGAATGAATTGAAGATTGAAAACCAGTGAATCTGCATAGTTGAAAACTCTCAATTAAACTGCCAGAGTTAAATTAAAATAGCAGGAATACAGTAATGAAATATAATTCTATAAAAATAATCAATTTACACGGCAAAATACCTGATGCTCGAAGAAAGGATGATCTAGGTAAACATCAAAACGGCGAGCAAATGTGACATTAGTTGGTATCCACTTAACGGAGTAAGTCATGTCTATCGTTCGTCCAGCTACGAGAGGTTTTGCGTTATCTTGAGTAAGATTGACATGAATAATCTGTTAAATTAAGATCTAGCATCAACACCTTGAAAGGACACCTTTCTACATGTAAGACTTCCTAAAAAAATGTGATTTCAAACAAGATCTCAGAAACAACTAACCTTGTCATTGTTATACTTTACAATGATATTCTTATGTGTGAAAAGTAATGGATTAGCATTCTCGCCATTTTTATCTGGATGCCGCTGCCCAACAAAGCCTGCTCAACAACAAACAAGTTACGAGACAATCTAAGCCACTATAAGGAAGAAGAAGAAGAAATACACAAAGGTTGCCATATACATACCCCATAGAGGCAAATCATCTGGAATTGCCGTCCACATGTCAATGATCATAAATAAAAATGTCAGTTTAAGAAAAACTCTTATAAACATATCATTAGATGGTTATCAGGCTAATCAAGAAAAAAATGTTAAGATCAGCCTTTAAATTGGCAGAAAAGAAGGTAACATAATATTGTTCTAGGAGAAGTCATCCAAACTGCACGGAATAGAAGGAAGGCATGTGGGGAAGGAGGAGCACATCTAGCTACTGGCTACTAGTACTACAGCATGGACGCCAGTAAGTAAACGAAGGGGAGAATATATACAATTTCAGTTAAACTTGTAATAAACCTCATATATATTAGGGGGAAAAGAAGGTTTTAATAGCACATATGGGAGTAATATATACAATTTCAGTTAAACTTGTAATAAACCTCATATATATTAGGGGGGAACAGAAGGTTTTAATAGCACATATGGGAGTATGGAACCTAAATAAACTAAGAGTTAGTAAGGGGCTCCTACTTCATTTTCCAATGGAAAGAAAATATAGGTGATTGATACCTCGTCCCAAAAAGATACAGGTCATTAGTATGGTAATGATCTCAGATTCTCAATACAGCTTCATGGTGAATACTGAGTTACTGAAGAATCCTAAAGGCCAAGCACAACTCATTCATCTCTCTCTCTGTGTAATGGGATACACCCTATGTATATCAAGATAGATCATATAAAAATAGAACAAAATAACTAATATATAAGACAGGGACAAAACTGCGGGAGCAAGGACTTGGCAACACTTATTTATGTTCAATTTGTAGAACTTATTATAACACAATCCACATTAAGTCACAATAAATTAGGAAGTTCTTGGCAGACACCCATAAAGTAAACGCATAACCATGTATGTGCATGAGATACAAGCGTACACAGGTAAATGGCATTAAAAGTAGAGAAAGAGCTGCATGGACAAAGGCCTCAAGAAGTTTCTCCTACGGGAGTTTTGGTAGATGAGCCTAACATACCGATGAAGAATTCAAACCAATAGCTATTCTCAATTGCATCCTTGAATTGTGTAACCTTGGCTTCATCGAGTTCAAGATCGCACATGAGAACCTTATCCACATTCTCTAGAAAATCCAACGCATGAAATAAATTAGTTGTTGAGGATAATCCATATAGAAGAAAAAGCTCAACAAAGACCTAGACTTACTTTGGAACTTCAAATCGAGCTGACTATCAATAAGTTCATTTCCACCAAGGACCTCCCCAAGGCCACCCCATCTGTGGGCGGTATGACCAGACGAATGACAGAAAGGGAGGATATAGTAGTTGTAGGTTTCTTGTGGGTTATTATAAGGGCCAACCTTATTAACCCAGAGAGTAACTGGATCTTCTGGTTGATACTAAAAACACAAAAAGTAGAAGATCAATCCTATATTTATAAAACGAAAAAAACATCCTATGAGTAGTCATGTTGAGAAAACCCAGAACATAATAAAAGAATGCAATACAATACAAGCTAAAAATGTCCGGAACAAAGTTAAAAACTACACAAAACAGAAGAGATGATCCCATGAGTCTCAACTACATTGAATGGCCAGAGCAACTAAATGTCAGCAAGATTGAACCACCACTGTAGTCCAAGGGAAGAGATTAAGCCAACAAAAATACAAAAGATCAATATGGTGCCAATGTGGTTTGGTTTTATCTACACAGTAGAGACACTCCTCTATCATGTTTTTCTTTCCAAGGTTTAGAATGCATGGGCTTATTTCTACTACATTTTCATTTATGTTATGACTAAAACTAGATCTCTCTTACGTGGGCAAAATGAAAAGCAAAATCATGACAAAACTATCAGCAAATTTGTTTTATGATCTATACAAAATATAAACCAAATTCCTGCAGTGAGAAAGGCAGCTCGAAAGCCTCAAAGTGGAGTACTGCAGATCATGTAAAGAGAACACAGATGAAAGAAGTATGAAAATTTACCAACCGCTTTATGTTTCCATGGAGACCAATCTCACGGCGTATGTAAAATACTAACTGAAATCAATTGGTTAACCGCAATTTCTTCCAAGGCCTAATTCTCAAACAAGCAACAACCCCGCATCCCAGTAATTCAAAATTACAGCACATTTTCCATTCTTGGTCAGAAATTCTTCTAATTGAATTTGAAGGACATCTTAAAGGCAAACGAATCTTCAATTGCGCAACTTTTTAGAGTTTTTCGAGATTAAAGAGAAGCAGACGCTTACAGTGTGATCCGATTCAGAAGAGTCAGCAGGCGAAAGGAGGGAGAAGGCAAGCAAGCCGACGACGAGGTTGAAAGATCGGACGGTGAACGGCATTGATGTCGCCGGCGAAGGTCAGATCAGATCGACTTGATTCGATTCACCAATCGCCTCTTGAGAGAAGAGAGTTCAAAGCAATGTGTTACTAGTGATGAACTCAAATCCGATCCGCTATTTTTATTTTATTTTATTTTTTTGCCCCTCGTTGCTTAATAATGAAAGCTATTTTACTTTTTTTTTTATTTCATTAGGTTTGTATACGAAGAAGAACGTCTTCCAACGAAGAACGGCCAAATAAGGACGACAATTAGGGACGTTGCGTGAGACGATCTGAGTTCGGCTCGCGTTTGACTCGTTAAAAGTTTGGTTTGGACTTGATTTGTTTATAAACGAGTCGAGTTTGAGCATGTCAATACTCGACTCGTTTGGTAAAGTTCGACTCGTTCGGTTAAAATAACACTAAATGAGCATTATTTTAGATGAGTTACTCGGACTTTGCTCGTCAAAAGCTCGGCTAAGGCTCGACTCGTATAACACCCCTAATGACAATAGTCAAATGAGTTCATATTATATTATATAATATAATTTACATCGAGTTAGAAGGAGAACGAGCAACAAGTTGTGTCTTCAACCCTTTCTGAATAGCAAATTCGTTCCTCCTAAAAACAACATTAGAAGACCTATAAGACGTAAGGTTGTCATGAAAACCTGTTGCACATCGTACGAATTTCAATAGCATTGTGCGCAAGAAAACCAAAAGTGTCGAAAACGAACGGAATAAACACATGTTTGTTTTCAATACAAACTCTCATGTTTGACCACCTTAGCAGAAGTCGCATTAAGCGCCGTCTTACCCACCACAAAAGTCTCGTTATTCAAACAAACTAGTGGGAAAACCCCAGTCAAATCAATGCAAATATGTTTTCCATTCACCAATCCAAACACCAAGACATCTGTCAGCCTCAACGTAGACCTTCCCTCACGTGGGTCAGCCAAGAATGACACATGTGCCTCCTTCTTAATCGAGACTTCCGCTCTCTTATACACATCACACAAAAATCACGGACTAGATCATGCCTATATTTGAAGACAAGAGACTCTTTACAATGAACTGCATGCTTCCAAAAAGTATCAAAAACTCTTCGACAATTGGGTATAGGACAAATCTCATAAAACCAGGTAAAGAGGAATCATAAGGCGATCCACGTATTTGTTGAAGATAATAAGTCTCAACATCTCAAGTGGAGACATTATGAGTCTTGTCTATAATGTCGGTGTACTACTACTATTCTCAATTGGTTTTAGGATGGAACCTCACCGGGTTTTGCATGTTGTGCCTGAGTCTAACGTACATGTGCACTTGTATGCACACAACCTTACTCTATTGTCCATTTGTGTTGGACTTTAACATGGTACTAAAGTAGTTAGTCTATATTCGGCCCACAATTCTAACATGCGGGCATGTGTCAAATAGGTATGTACCTGTAGTTGTGGGGCATGTTGGAGATAATAAGTTCCCACATCTAAAGCGGAGGATCAGAGACATTCCAAGCCTAGTATATAAGGTCGGTTGACTCCTCCTTTTGAAGAAATAAATTATAAAATAATTTCAAATTTTAATTTTCAAAAATTAAAATGTACCTATATTGTTCTTTGAAAATTATAAAAACAAAATCTATATATTTTTTTATTATGTTTTTGATATAAATTTGTTTTGATTTTAATTAATATTTAAATAAAATTGATGTGGCATAATAATTTAGAGTGATTTTATCCGGTCAAACAAAAAAATTACGATCAAAACAGTGGAACCGAATTACGTTTCCGAGGCGAAGGCAAATTGCAAATACGAGGCGGTCCCAGAATTCGGATATGGAGTGTAGGGCAAATGTGGACACGGGACGCACGCGAATTGTGTGCCCGCCATCCGGGCGCATCGCGGCAGCGCCCCGCAAGGGTTTGGCCGCCTCATTTTCTTCGCTCCACATGTGCTTTCAACTTCGTCCTTGTTTCTCCTTCTTTGCAGCCATTGTCTTCGCATTGTTGTTCGTCCCTTTTTTTTCTTTGATTTGTACTGATTTACTGCAATTGTTGTTGTGAAGCACTAATCCAAACCACTAAAATGTCCACATAATTGAAATTTATTCTATCTGTTTACATGTTTCATGTGCAGGAAACTCCTCCGGCGATATATTCCGGCGAGATATTCACCTAGTAGCCGCCCGCCTCGCACCCAGTAGTCATCGCCTGGGAATAATTCCGGTGAGGTAGTCTGGCGAAGAACCGTCTTTGTTACTATTGATTTCCATTTCGGCGAAGAATTGTTTGTTGATCTACCATTAGTAATTAGTGATTCTTATAATTGATTTTCTGTAAATTTATGAAAGTGTTGAAGGGGAGAGATTCAATGGCTGCAAAGAAGGGGTATATATGCTTTCTTCTTCGATTTGTACTGAGTTAAGGCCAATTTTATTGTGAGGTGTATATATATATTGTCTCACTCACTTCCAAATTTTGACGTATCTCACTTGAACAATGAGTCTGTAATAATGTATTAATAAATATCATCAGATTTTCATAATTGTCTTTTTTGATTCTTTGCAAGTTCATATTCAGCTTGTCTAGAGTAGGGTTGAACTAACATTCAATTCATACTCGGTCTGCAAACTCATTTTTCTCATTTTTTTTACAGGTTTTCGGAAACCACACTCTTAGTTAAACTAATATTCAGCTCGTTTAGAATAGAGTTCGAGTCGAGCTTCATTATGTCTCGTGCTCGGTACTTTATCGAGTTACCCGTCTTATAATCTGAATTTGTCTGATCCGAGTTTGGCTGATATAATCCTAATTATGGATCCATGAGAGGCAAGTCTCATGTAAGTGTCATTTCGATGCACTAAACTTTACGCTTATAAGATAGGATCATACAACAATGAAAATTTTCCACACAAAGTATACGGCTTATACAATATCTCGTTCTAGTAGATTTAGGACGGCCTCCTTGTATGTTTCTCACTTAATAATATAGCAACACATAACGATCACTTTAAAAATGAAAAGCATATGCCCTCAACATTGAAGGAATTATTGCTTGCTAGATGCTTAATCGTCAATTCGAACGGAGAAACATGTACCAGTTTTAGTGACATTTACACCACCAAAATTTTCAAAGTCTGAATCTGATCCCATATCTTTGTAATCCTACTAATCATGACTCTGGTTTTCACCTTGTCCACATCGAGTTAAAGGAAACCTCAACTCATAAATGGGAACCGGCAATGGCTCTTCATTCAAGTACTTACAATAAGGAAGATTAGAAGAACCCAGAATGTTTCCTCGGTGAAGTTGCCCAAAACACAGAAGATTCTACCAAAGTTGCACGGAGTTCAATATATGCCTTGGTTTCAACCCCGACCCCAATTCACGCTCCACATTTCAATATTGGACATGAGTCAAACGTTCAACATATGCATGGCCCCTTAAAACCGATGGAATTACGTGGTTGTGGACTCCACATATAACTCTCAATGTCCATTTTTGTTCTTCAACTTGTGTCACCTCAAGTTCAAACATGCACATACACTTCTTCGAGTTCTTTTTTCGGCTAAAACTTGGCACATGATCGGGATCAACATCTTTCTCCTTTTCTAGGTGTTCCATGTCTATCGCATGATCGGGATCAACATCTTTAACTTAATTTCTATATTTTAATGTAATTCGAAAATAAATAAAAACTTATAACATTTATTTTTATCCAAAAAATAAAAAGTAGATTTAAATTAACTCTTCTAGATTTTTTAATTTAAAAATATGTATAATACTTCTACTATACTATTAATTAGTTTAAATTTAATGAGGTCATAAATATATTTAAATTGAATTTTCTAATTTCTTATATTTTATAATTGACTTTTTAATGTAATATATAAAGAACGGATAAAAGGAGGAAACGAACTAAATCATGAGAATGCCAAGAGGAAACTTGAAAACTTGTGGATACCAAGAGGAAAAATCAAAACTTGATGGGCACCAAGAGAAAGAGTCAAAACTTGAATGATGGACACCGAGAGAAAAAATACATAAAAATTAAATTATATGATTTCGGTTCTCAATTCTACCATTCCTAGAAGGCTAGAACTAGGAAGTAAATGACAAAAACGGAAATAATATACTTATTTCCATATGTGTAAGAATTTCATTTAGATCGCTATACTTCTTTCCCTCGAACGGAAGATTACGTATCGGGCGCAGCCAGAGTCTGGCACTGGGGCGCAGCCAGAGTCTGTCTCTGGCGCACATCCAGAATCCGCCCCAGAGGCGCATTCAGGATGCGCCCCAGAGGCATAATCTGGCTGCGCCCCAGTAGCAGACTCTAACTGCGCCCCAAATGCACAATGCGATCGTGTTGTGCAATTTGTCTGATCGAATAGCAACCCCGATAGATTAAATATGATTTGGCATGGTGATTGTTTATTAGTTTTAATGATTTTTTTTAATTATAAAAGATATTATGGCAAATCCGTAAATATCTTGTGGCAATATAGTAAATAAATTGGAAAAAAAATCTGATGTGTCTAGCCTTAATACGTGACATGTGGACGAAGTGGATTCTGCTTTAGTATTATATATAAATTGGTTTTATGATAAAAACTCATCGGGTTTATTTGTTGGGTTTTGGTCTAACGGGTATGTGTGCTCGCACACAACTCCGTCTTATGATCTGTATATTTCGGACTTCAACAAAAATCAAGAGCATGACATCTTCTCAAGTGGTCGACGACTAGTGGCACTCCGGCAAACCTAAGGTGGTGCACATGGAAATTACAGAAAATATTCAATAGGAGAATAATGAAATTTCACTACTTATAAAGGAGATAAGTACTCATTTGCTTAGTAAGTTAAGAAAATGATAGATATAATTAATAATTATCCTTTTATTAGTATAACCATGCGGTAGGAATTGAAGGCTTCAAGTACTACGAAATTGGAATGGGAATCACAAAAAATATGGAGATCAAAATTAAATATGTGATCGACTCGAGATAAGTATACTTTTACAATGTCTTTATCAAACTTTAAGAAACAAAATAACTATTTTTTTTTTATCATTTTATCCATTCATATTATTTCATTTATTAGGCATGTTTAATGTCCTAATCAACATCTCCAACTACAAGTTTATTGATTGTAATTCTTCAATTACCCCAAATAATACCGAAAGGTGAAATAACTCTCTTTGAAAAAAAACTAAAAACGAAAAAATCTCCCTTAGCACAACATTGAGTTTAGACCCACCGGTAAATAGAATCTACAACTTGCACATTTTTTGAACTTAGGGTCTAAGAACCGACCAAAGATTAAATTAAGTTGAAGGTACACTAACCACGATTTTAAAAAAACTTAATTAATCATGATTAATTAGAATTGATAATCCTTACTTTTACATGGCAAGAAGTATCAAGCAATCCCCGTGAAATCATATCCTAGTTTCGATATGTTGTTACATGTCTTCCAACTTTTTCAACAAACCATCCTTTTAAGCCCCTATAAGTCCAAACGCAAGTCTATTCCAACAAAGAAAACGCCCTCTTAAGTGTAGCCAATGCCATATACAAATCACTTGAACCGGTCCAATTATTCTTAACCTCCTCATTGAACCTTTAATGAAGGATCCTAGCAACTTCAAACTGAAAGGCCCATGATAGCGCCGAAACCGAACCATAAGTTCAAGGAGAAGAGGCCGGTGATCAAAGGTGACGGAGGGCAAGTGACTTACCGATGTCTCTTACCAACTTCTCCTTCGGGGTGTTATACGAGTCGAACGAGTCGAGCCCGAGTTGAGCTTCAACGAGCCAATCCCTAGTCGAGCGCCTAAAATAATATTCATATAATGTTATTTTATCTGAACAAGCCGAGCTTTATCCGAACGCGGAACGCGTCGAGCGTGAACCGAACTTTTGACGAGCCGAACGCGAGCCGAATTCGAACGCTAGCCGAATTCCAATATATATATATATATATCCTTACTATACTAAAAGTGGGAGTTGTACCAATGAATAGGGTATTTCCCATTTTGCCCTACATTTATATCTTTGTCACTTTACCCTTTATTTGATGGTAAATCACAGATTTAACATACACGTGGTATCTTCTCCTTAGTTGTTTGATGACTCATCGTACATGTTTTGGCTTCTCTGGTACGAAACTCTAGCCCAACCATTTCTTTCGTCCATCGTCTTTATCCCTCATCTCCTTCATTCACCAATCTCCGTTTGCCTTTCTCAGAGCCTCTCCGCCACAATCGCCTCCAGCCTACTACCGTCACCTTCTCTCCGCTCTGGATCGACAGATGGTTGCTCCCTGCAGGATATTTCTCTATTTTTGTTCTTATCCTTTATCATGCCCCTTATCTCTAATACGTGTCTGTCGGAAGGATTTGTCCAGGGATAGAGAAAGAATCAGAGCGTCGGTCTACGATAGTGTTCCGGATCCGGCAATGAACTAAGTTGTTGGGCTTCCCTTCCGATTTCCGGCGTCCTCCTGGTTATTTCGTCTATATAACTTTCTTCGTTTATTTTTATTTTGTGTTTCCGTATTTTCGCCTCTCTGTCAAACTAGGGTTTACTTTGAGCTATCAACCGCGTTGCCCTCTTCGTCGTTGAATTTCTTGGCGAGTTCATCGATGTTTCATTTCTTTGTTTCCTTATGCTTCTAAAGCTTCGGAATTGCTTTGGTGCAGGAAAGCGAGGTCGCGTCTCAAAGGAATCGCCGTCATCCTCTCCCAGGTAATCACTCTTTGATCTTCTTCTCTCAAACCATTTCTCAATCAAGGTAATCACTATTCGTTCTTCCACTGGGTAGGTGACCTGTCATCCCCGCTGCACCACCTCCGGTCTCTTCTGGGGGCTCGCACCTTGCTATTGCTACGGACGGGTTTGGCTCGCCGCCGAATACGCATACAGAGCCTGTTTGGATAATATGAAAAGAGATTTGGGGATAATTGTGAGTAATTTGAAGCTTGTGGTTCTGCCCTGTTACAACCGCTGCTAACTTGTTTTTAGGGTATGTATGCAATTTCTTTTGCCTCTACCTAACCTTTCAAATGCTCCTCTTCCTTGATTTTATTATTTCCCCTAATAGAAATATTTGTTCCACTTCTCTGTAATTGTTCGATTTTGCTTTGTTGTGATGGATTGAATTGTCAAACACACAACTTCCATATAATACATAAACAGCTACATGCGCTCCCCTAATCGAAATATTTGTTCCACTTCTCTGTAATTGTTCGATTTTGCTTTGTGATGGATTGAGTTGTCAAACACACAACTTCCATATAATACATAAACAGCTACATGCGCTATTCATCGGCACTTTATTAGCCATTCTATCTTATGTTTATGTAAGTCAGTTCGAATGTTTTTTATGTTTTGCTGATTTTGAACGCTCTGTCTCTGTGCTATTGATTCTGGTTCTTGTTTGCAAAACTTGCAGATTATCAGGAAATAACAGAAGTTTCAATGTTTGGATCTGAACTGTTGGAAAATTTTCCCTGAGTATGAATTAATTTCAGCCAACCATCATGTTGCTGTTCTGTTTTCTTAGGGTCGGTTTATAGTTTCTTTGTACATCTTCCAGATAGTCTTGCATTGTTGGTTTCCTTATAATGATTAACTAATTGAACAATACTTTTTGAGATTTAAGTATGTCAATTTTGTAAGGTACCTTAAAATTCACTGCTTGAAGTTATCAGATTTTTTGCTGGCAATTTTTATTTCACTGATAACCCACTTATTTCTTTATTCCAGGTGCTTGAATGGCCTCTCTCGCAGTATTATAGCTTTCTCTGTTTGCATATTGTTACATTTTTTTTCACTCAAGTCACAAGGTAACTTAGCTTTTTGTGGAAAGGGAACAAAGTTTGAAAGTTATGCAGAATCTATAAGCCTGACATTAAATTTTCCTGATTCCTTGTTTTAAATTTGTAGGTTTCTGATCTTCCTAAGAGAAAGAGGTTGTGTATTGAGCATTAGATAAATGGGCAGCATTTCTTTGAACAAACACAGACTGTTAGTTCCTCGAGCATTCAATAACTCAACGACAAATCTAGAGATGAAACAACACATATTCTCGAGTTATCACTCGCAATTCAAGACCAATCTTTTTCTGTTTTCACACTCTTCCACACGTTGTAGTTAATAAGGACGTGTTTGGATCCATAAAAACAATTATCTTCCCTTTTAAATGCTACTTCTCAATTCTCATAGATTGAATTATAAAAATTGTCTTTATTTTACTATAATATTTATTGATAATAGTCTCATAAAAGCTTCCTGTTTCCATCTTGGGTCCATTGATATATTTGGTGTCCTCTTTTTAATTTCCAAATAAAGGAAAGGAAAAAATAATTAACAAAGCAATACTTGCTTTTTAGGTTCAGTTGGGTAAATGACAGGTGCCTTTTTATGGGGTTTTTTGTCACCTTAAAATCAGAGAAAATATTTATTCCTAAGAAAAAGATAGATACTGAGATTTTTGTCGAGTATTGTAATTTTATATTCTTTTTTTGACAGAATTTGAGTATTTATCTCAATTGCTGCATATTTATGTCTTCCTGGAAGAGAAGAGTTGGGTTTTAGATATACTTTAACCCTTTAACAATGGAGAAAGTGCCACAAATCTAAGAAAACAGCTTGCAATTGCTGTAAGAAGCATTCAATGGATTTACTCCATTTTCTGGTCGATTTCCTCTTCTGAACAAGGGTGCTTATCCTACTACTAATCTCTTTTCAAACAGTAAATTATGATGATTCATAAATTCATACTCAGGGTTTTGGAATGGAGTGAAGGGTTTTACAATGGAGATATCAAGACAAAGAAAACTATACAAGCTGTATAATGGGATGTAGATTCATAAATTCATACACAGACTGTTGAAACTAACACTCAAACCAGAAGGCCTTCAGCTGCACTCATTCTTGAAGATCTTTCTGATACTGAATGGTTTTACTTGGTTTGTATGCCCTTCGTCTTCAATCTCGACCCAGGGTAATCACCTACTGCCATAGAATTCAGATTCAGTCCTCTGTCGTCGATTGCCTTATCTCTCACCCTAATGTAACCCTCTCTCTATTTTTTCCGCCACTTTACTGCATTGTTGAAAAATTGTTGGTTGAATAGTAGAATTCAGATTCTTTACCGCCTTTATTAATAGGTTCTGAATGCAGCAATGCTTTACTGGCCCATGCCGAATGTGCTATATGTGGAAGGCTACGCCCTTGATAAATTTGCACAAGGCTTATGGAGCTTTCATCCGGTCCATGGGAACAAGGTTTGTCTTGAGAGCCTCTTTCCGCCTTTGCATTTTGTTTAAGATCATCACTATTCAGTTGAATCCTATGTGATGTGAGCAGATTGGATTAGTTTCCGATGGAGGGATAGAGGAACACCTCCTTATGTGGCATTTACAAGTGGCCGATGTTGCGAGAGCTTCCCTTGGATTGCCAGTTCTTGAATACATTGTCACGGACAAACCTTTGCAGGTTTTCCCTTTTCTATCAGTTGCATTTTTCTTATAGGATTTCCCAGTAAATGTTCAAAATAATGATTTTGTGTGATTGGAGGAGCAAGAATGTGCTTGTGCTTCTCTACAAACTAGGCCAGTTAATAAACCATCTACACTAGGTCAAATTTTGAATTTTAGGTTCACTTGTAGAATTTTTAACCAATCGAGCAAAAGTTGATCACAGCAATCTTGTATTTGTATGCATATCGATTACTGAATCTATAACAGTTTGCACTTTTGGTTGACAATAGCCAGTTTACTGTGAGTGTAAAATTGATCATATATCTTGTAATTTCAAGGACAAGAACTACGGGCTTGATGAGTTTTTTGCTGCACGTGTTCTCAGCAATCATTATGAATATCCCTTGTCACAATACAAGACTAGGTGTTTATTTTATATAATTTCCCTGCTTGTACACTTTCACCTATGTTGTACCATTAATTTTACGTTGGTCAACCATATATGACAAACAAAGACATAACATTTTGATGTATCCTGTGGTCTACGTTGAGAAATGGATCGATCCTAATACTGGGCAATCAACAGGGAGAATTAACCACCCAGATTCACTTCTGCGAGCTGTAGAGGCTTTAGTTAACAAATCCCAAGTCAATGCTATCCGGATTCCGATTCCGTGTTGTATTAATATGATCTTGCTGGACTGTTTCTACATATGGATTATTTCCTGCAATATTTTGAATTTTTAAGGCCTCGTAGTCCCACTCTTAAGGTTTGTGCTGCTGTTGTTGCTTTGAAATAGGATTAAGGTGTTGCCTTTTGTGATATGATTTAATGGTGATTTATATTCAGCTTTCAATTTCTCACCGTTCCATTTATTTTGAACACTAAATGGTAATTTTGATGATGACAGCTTCACCTACAAAATTTGTTAGCTGTTACATTAAAATGAAATGTATTTACAATCCCATTTAACACTAATTGAACCCCTCGGACGTCACTTTTGTCAATACGCACGTCTATATAACTTCTTTGCTTTAAGTTCGTTAGGATACGATCATATGGTTGCTTTTAGTTCGTTAGGATACGATCATATTGATGTCCGTTCTTTCTTTAACATTTCGATAACTGTAATTTATATTCAACTGTCACTAACTCTACTATAATTTACGTTCCCAACACATATGTAACAAAATAAAAACCGACGCTCGTACAACTGTAATTTATATTCAGCTATCACTAACTGTACTATAATTTACGTTCCCAACACAGTAACAAAATAAAAACCGACGCGCGCGCGTTGCGTGCGCGGCTCCACTAGTATATATATATGTGTGTGTGTGAACCAACAATCCATCCTCCTCGAAATGAAGCTACATGAATGATGTCCTATCCATAAGTGACTTTGGGTTCCTCGTAACCCATATCAATGAGGTGAGAGGATTGAACCCACTCCTTGAAAGATCTTGAATCCACCGACAAGAATTTCCTGAGGTCTCATCCTTGTTAAGAATACAATTAGGTCACCACTCACAAACAAAGGGCTAGATACTAGGACTGCACATGTTTAGACCGACCAGAAAATCGAATTGGATCGGACCGGAAATTACTGTCCGGTCCTGGACCGTAATTGTAAAAATCCGGTCCGGTCCATGATATTGCGGCCTGTTTCAGTCCGGTCTTGGCCGTTAATTTACATTTTAATTATCTTTGAAAAAGAAGAGTATCCGGTCCGATCCAAACTCGAATCCGATCGGATTTAATCCATATAAAAAATAATTTAATTTTTTTTAAATAAAACAGTCCGGACCAGACCGTATTGGATCGGACCATGGTGGACCGGATCGTATTAAAGCGGACCATGGTGTACTGGACCGTTTGAACACCCTTACTAGCTATCCTAGCTAATTCAAATTCAAGGGCATGTCATAACTTCATATAAATAATCGATTGAAATTCTAGATTTCCAAGACAAATTATTGTTCTTCTATCTTATATATATTAAAGCAGAAGCCTCTATTGCCACGTGTCGCCCCCACGATTAACGTCAGCCTCTTTTGCCACGTGTCGCTCCCATAATTAACATCAGCCCAACAAAAATTAATCACATAATTTAACTCATTATTTTGCAAATCAAATTTTTTAAAAAGTTTGCTAACACAATTAGTTATAATTTAATGATTAACATTAATTATAATTAAAAAAAAACACACGTATTTTTTTAAAAAATCCATCATATATTTATAATTGAAAAAAGAGAAAAAATAAAGATATTGATTAACATTAATAATAATCTTATCTTATTTTATAAATTTTAATTTGGAATCAAACTAATCAATTTAAATTCCAATCTTAATTAATTTTTTGTGTTCTAATCCTATTTCATTCATTTTTTATCCTCTAGCTATATATAGAAAATATCTCATCCTATTTCATTCATTTAAATGTTAAAATTAATCTAAATTTTTTACTATAAATAACCTCCCAGATCACGTATCTACCAATAAATTAAAAACTAATCAGTTTCAAATCTTGACTAATAAGTTTTGAGTAAACAACAAACCACATAAAAAATATATTTATTGAAAGAGTATATCGGAAGTTTTTATATAGATAATTTTGTATTAATAATCTTTTTAAATGTTTGTTTAAAAATTTATCTAAAAAAATTAATTTGTAAACATAATTTAACAAAAAAATTCGCCTTTTTTGTTCTAAAATGATAATGGTTAAGATTTGGATCTGAAATACAACAAAATAATTTAAAACAATCTTATCATTTGAAACTTGAAATAAATTAAAAGTCGTATATTAATAAGTGAAAATTAAAATTAATTAAGATCGGAATTTAAAAATTAATATCTTCCTTTTATTCAGCAATAAGGGATGCTACATCAGCTTTTTTTGTAAAATATTTACTAAATTGCCATTGTTATTAAAATTTAAATTTTAACAAAGCAAATAACCGATTACAATTTTTTAACTTAAATTTGATTAGTTATTAAAATTTAAGTTCAAAATATACATATTTACAATTCCTTTTTTATTTATTTTTTGATAAGGTATTTTTGTAAAATAAAATAAAATGGATATCAGTTTTTATTTTGGTATTAAATTTGTTGGTGCTTCATAATTTTATTTGAAAATAATTTTTGAAAAATACTTTCTTCGATTACACTATTTTATGTAACCTCTTTGTTATATATTATTTATTTACTTTGAAATAATTTCTTCTAATCCTAAATTAGTTGAAAATTCAAAGGAAGATTGAATGTAAAGATTGGAAAAGGAAGGATGATGTTTAACTACATATTCACTATAAGGTTGAATAGGGTAAAAATAGCATAGATTAAAATAAATAGACGGATGAAGTCTCCAATGACCATTTATCTATTTTTTTTTTTTAAATTATCGAACTTGAACCAAAAGATAAACAAATTAATTAAATTGAAATTTTGTCATGATTCTTCTACTTCGATTCCTTTATAAGTTGAACATTTTCTTTATTCCAGATTAATATAATCATCATTTCTTTCTTTTATTCCTTCGTAAAATGAAACCCGCCTATTTCAATAAAAATAAATGAAAATATTAGTTAATTAAAAATGAATGTTAAAGTGACTTAAATAAAACTTTATAATGAAAACGTTGTATTGGTTAAATTTTTCCAAAAAATTTACGTAACAAAATTTTTAACTACTTTTTAAGAGAAACGGATAAATATCATATTTGATTAAACATGCATCGTCTAAAAAATACTAAAAGAAAAAAAGAAAAATATATTTTAATAAATCCCGTGCAGGGCACGGGTTATACACTAGTTCGAGTGTTGTTCTAAAACCATAACTTCATATAAATAATCGCTTGAAATTCTAGTTTTTTTTGCTTAAAATAAGTGTGTTGATGCCACATTTTTGTTAACATGTATGTTAATAAAGGTGATGCTTATGATGATAAATAATATATTACAAAAATTATCTATCTATAACCGAAATAAATATTAGACAATAAATGTTATATTACATAAATTTTTTAATGAGATAATGGAAAAAGTAACAACAAAAAGGGCGAGAAATGTGAGAGACATTAAATAAATTCGAAAATTTTACACGTTGATCAAACTTTCATGTTTTTTGTGTGGTATGTTTAATTGATTTTTTTGCTTATGCTAAATTTAAAACGTGAAACATGTTATATGTATTTTTAGCAAAAAAAACTTGAAATATAATGGGCAAAGAAAATACATTTGAAAAGATTGGTGAAATAAGACTCTTTTTGTAACTTGTAGACTAACTAGACACCCTACTTTTTTAATAAAAAAATAAAGATAAAATTAAATGGATATTGTCGAAAATATGAAAACTTAAAGATTCTTGTCTCTCCTATTAATAATCAATTAAGATTTGTTAAATTGGGTAACTCAATATTCTTATTTCTTCTCTCCTTATTTTCTCTATCCTCTTAATTATAATCTCTTAATTATAATAAATAAATAAATATATATATAAATAAGTAAATACAATATTGTGTAAAAGGTAGGATTCAAACTCTGGACGAGTTGCCCCTCCCTCCCACCCTTATATCAGTTGGACTAATTAAACTTGAAACAATTTGGTTTACTGGGCTTTTTCTAGTTTTGTGTTTAGTAAATGTACCCCTTAAGAGAAGAATGTGTAGAGTTTGAAAATAAATACAAAAGGTTGGGGTACATTTATTTAATTGAAACATTAAAAAGCCTAGTTACTACTCTAGTTTTTCAAAAAGGCCTAGTTACCAAAATTGCCCATTAAACTTTGTGTATTCTTTTGATGAAACACAATATAAATACAAAATTTCAATTACACAATATTAATACATAATTTCAAATACACAATGTTAATAAATAAAAGATTTATGTAATCAAACCTTGTGTAAATGACTCGAGCATACATAATGTACATATTGACGTGTGATATGGACAAAGAATACACTTTATTTCTAAATTTTAACCGTTATGTACACATTTCCAATTAATATGTATTTATCACGCAATCACAAACAAAACTCGACACATTAATATATACATACGTATACATATTTCATACTCAACAAGTATTGATTACTGCACATACATATTATTCAGGAAAGAAATTCAGTGAAAGGTATTTCGTACACAAGTTTTTTGGTTACACAAGTCTTTTATTATTATTTGTTTAATCTTTTTCATAAGTAAATAGAAAACAAAAGATATCTACTTTATTCACAAAAATACATAAATTACCTACTTATCCTACTAACTCAATACATTTAGCCATTTATGTTGCTCCTTGTTGGGTGACATTCATTGCTTTGACGATGTTGGTTTAGATTACTCATGTCTATAAGGTACATGTCAGCTAAAGAAAAACATAGATAAAGAAAGCGGTGATGTATCGATGATTAACTCATATAAAAAATACTATATCAAAAATACTGTATAAATTTACAATCATAATTTTAATTATCAACCTTTCGAATCCCAAATTTTTGAAAAAATACACACTTAACTACATCTTCTCGAATTGAAAAAGAGCTTAACAAATTCCAAATATATCAAATTAATTCTTATATATGGTTGAATCATTAAGGTTCAACAACTTCCAAATGAAGACAATTTTGTATCATTAATTTACCTTTTAGTACACATAACAAAACCATAAAATCAACGACAAAAATTCACATTGAAAATTAAATTTTAAAATGCATGAATCTTCAGTTATGTGAATCTACCCAACTCGCCAAAACACCACCGTTAAGAAATTCCGTTTCCTACCAAACCCAAAACCCTAAATTGAAATTCGAAACATCAAAACCCTACACAACTCTCTCCTTAAACCCCGACCCTTTCTCCTGCCTTTACCACCTCATGAATCTCCCCCGGTCTCAAACCTAAATTGAATAAATATAAATATATATTAATTTTCTCTCCTAATCATGTATCTGATCGTTGTCTTTTAAAGAAATCAACGATATATCGATGTAGTTTAAAATATTTTATTTTAATAATAAAAAGAAAAAAAAAAACTTTAAGTTGTTGTTGAATGTTGTAATTTCTTTGTAAACTAAGGTTAAAAAAAATCTACCGTTTGCCACCTCACAAATCTATATCTAAAAAACTATCATTTTCGTATGGTATATACATATTTTTTTTGTTGTCAATGAAAAATATAAAAAAAATTGTATGTCGAGAATGGTTGATTGTTTTCGTGTAGAACTTGAAGCATGATTTTTTTTTGTATTGATTGAGAATGCTAGTTGAATAACATGACAATTTGGGTTAATCTTGTGTTGAAAGAATTTGTTATAACAAAATAGTTAAGATTTAATAATTTTTAGTAGAACTCAAAGAAGACTTTTTATATCAAGTTGTGAAACATGAACACTTTTTTAAGAAATGAACAATGCAATTTTGGTGCAAGGAGGTTGAATGGATTCAATAACAAGACAAATGAAAAATGATTTGATAAATTTTGTCTTTTCATTAATTGTTTTGTTTTGTCGGCACAATTTGAACCTCCACTTCTCCATCATAGTGGTATTTTCACTATTTTGTAATTTTTTTTCCTTTTACTTTGTGTATATAAAACTCTTTTCTAATAAGGTTGATTTTTAAAGTATGTGTGATCTGTATTTGATGAGCGTAATCGAGCCTTGAAAGTTTTATTGGCCGAGTCTAAATCTGATATTTCTACATTTGTTCCTCGTAATATTTCTCCTTACAATGTTTTTCAACAGTATTTTGCTTCATGTACTTGTTTTCCCTTTAAACTTGAGTTTTATCTTTTATCGTTGTTTTTTTTTATTATGATTTGCTAACTCTCAAACCTATGCAATTTTTCAGTATCTCGATAATTTGTCAAAATCCATAATTTTTATTTTCACCGCCTCAACTATTTTGCTTCTGTTTTTGTCATAAGTCTTACTTTGGGAGTGTTTGACGTGTGGTATTTTGTAAATTTTTTCTTCTTTTACTTTGTGTATATAAAACTCTCTTATAATAAAGTTGATTTTTAAAGTATGTGTGATCTGTACTTGATGAGCGTAATCGAACCTTGGAAGCTCTATTGGCCTAGTCTAAATCCGATGTTTCTACATTTGTTCCTCGTAATATTTCTCCTTACAATGTTTTTTTAACGGTATTTTGCTTCATGTACCTGCTTTCCCTTTAGACTCGAATTTTATCTTTTATTGTCATTTTTTTTTTATTATTATGATTTGCTAACTCTCAAACCTATGACAATTTATCAGTATCTCGATAATTTGTCAAAATTCATAATTTTTATTTTCACCGCCTCAATTATTTTGCTTATGTTTTTGTCATAAGTCTTACTTTGGGTGTGTTTGACGTGTCAAAATAGGGTATTCATAAGATCATTGTGCCCAAATTATATTTTGGGATAATTATGACCCAAAAAAAAAAAATACCCAATTACAAAAAAAATTATTGAATTATTAGTCAATTATTATTGAAAATTTTCATCCCTCAAAATAATTCCTTGGTACCACCAAACGGACCCTTAAAGTGATATTTTTTATTTACTTGTATAAAAAAAGTAAATAAAAGTAAACAATTATGCGAAAATGGAATTCCATTTACCGACGTGAAATGAACAGATATTCTCTCTTTGCCTTTTCTGGGGCCGTCTCTTAACCAAATTATTCCTTGTTCCGTTCTTTCTCTCTCTTCTCCCAATCCTATCGCTCTCTCTCTTCAACCTCTTAATCATTTCAGCCAATTTCAATCAAGATCGAGCTCTCCAAACCCTAATTTCTCCTTTCCTCTCGTTTTCCTGTACGGATTCTCTGCAAAATTCCTTGCTGGTCGCCTTAGAAACCCCGATTTCATGTCTCTGTAACCTCGCGCTCCTTCTCAACGAGAGAATTTGGAGTGACCTGGTTTCGAGATACGAAATAAATATTTTGGTTGATTTGCTTTTCAAGCGGTTTATTTTCTGTTTGCTGGAATTTGGTGGAGGATATCCGATTATCTGTTGAGTGAGGGAAAAAAATGGAGAAATACGAGCTCGTGAAGGATATAGGTTCTGGAAATTTTGGGGTTGCTCGTCTTATGAGGAACAAGGAGACCAAGGAGCTTGTAGCCATGAAATACATTGAGCGTGGTCCTAGGGTTTGTGTTTTTTATTTTTATTTTTATAATCTTCTCCCGTCTCTTCACAATTCCTATCGTGTTTGATTTCAGAAGTCAATTGTGATTTGGTTCAATTATTTTTCGTTTTTCAGTTTTTTCAATTTCGTTGTGTTTCAGATCGATGAGAACGTTGCTAGAGAGATAATAAACCACAGATCGCTCAGGCATCCTAACATAATCCGGTTTAAGGAGGTTGAAGATTGGTTTCGTTTGTAGTACTTTTTTGTTATGGGAATTGCGATATGAAATTTATGTTGATGTGTTTGTATATGTTATGGCTACTTGAAATAGGTGGTTTTAACCCCGACCCATCTTGCCATAGTTATGGAATATGCTGCAGGTGGTGAGCTGTTCGAACGAATCTGCAATGCCGGAAGATTCAGTGAGGACGAGGTTAATTTTTAGTTGTTTAAGTTTTGTGAACAAGCTAGATATTATTTAATTGTTGTTATGAATTCTGATCAAAGTTGCACTCAGATTCTCTGAAGCACTAAGATTATTTAAAATGTTTTCTATGTTCTAAAGAGAGAATTGACCAACACTCTTTGTAATCCTCAGGCTAGATACTTCTTTCAGCAACTTATCTCAGGGGTCAGCTATTGCCATTCTATGGTAAATTACTTTATTTTCTTTGGTGTTAAATATGAGTTGAATATCTGCTCAATAAAGGAACTACTATCATTTTTCTGTCTTATCAGCAAATATGCCACAGAGACTTGAAGTTAGAAAATACTCTACTGGATGGAAGTGCTGCTCCCCGCCTGAAAATATGCGATTTTGGGTATTCAAAGGTACAACTCTAGACAGCCCGAATGCTTTGTCTTGTTTGTTTGTTTGTTTGTTTGTTAATCTTGGGGTATTATACTATGTCCCAAACATATTCATGTTTTCCCAATGTTATTATAGTCACCTTTTGGTTTCTGGTGGATGGCAGTCCTCTCTCTTACATTCAAGACCAAAATCAACTGTTGGAACCCCTGCATACATTGCTCCTGAGGTTCTTATGCGACGAGAATATGATGGCAAGGTAATGGGGTGCTTTTCCCCTCCTTTCCTTTTTCTTTAGAAAGATGATTTGGAATCAATATGGTTAGAATTATGAAGCTGCTTTGGCGTTTTTTTTTTCCTTTTTAAATATCAAGAAAAAATTTCTTTTTTTAGTTTTTTCACTGAAAAAAGTGTCAATTTTGACTTTGGAATTGTAGTGTAGCGTTATATTTGCTATTGATCGGTGCTTCTTGTTATCCATTGAAATTGAGTCGCATAGTGAGCTCCTCAATGACCTTACTTCCGGAAATAGACATTTCAGCGTCGTGAAAGCTTGTTTCTGATACTTTTTACGCACATCTTCACTAGATTCACATTTGTTTGATGATCACAAAGAACATGCTATAAATAATATGATAGCAGAAATCTTTTTAGTGACTTATGTCTGCGCAATCTTTTTTGCTTGTGTTTGTACTTTGAGTCGGCAAATTATAGTTCAGATAACTGATGCTCAGTTTTTTTTTGAATGACCTAAAGGATGGCGTTGCATTAGAAGTCCGAGAGTTTTAGATTAGTTCTTTTTCTTCTTGTTTTTGTTTGTTTAGACGGCGGATGTGTGGTCATGTGGAGTGACACTTTATGTCATGCTTGTGGGTGCTTACCCTTTTGAAGATCAAGAAGACCCCAAGAACTTCCGTAAGACCATTAGTGTAAGTTTCTGTCTGTGCACTTGTATCTGTTATCTCTGATAAGTGTTTGCATTTTCATTTTTTTTGTGATTTGCCTTGACAGAGAATCATGGCTGTTCAGTATAAAATTCCAGAGTATGTGCATATCTCTCAAGCCTGTCGAGAACTTCTCTCTCGGATATTTGTTGCAAATTCATCCAGGGTATGTCTTTAAATGATTCATCATCATAAAATTTTTTATGCTATGAATCCTATGATGGTCATTCTAAAAACTTGTCCCTTCTTTTGAATGCATTTGATGGGATGTGAACCTTCCTACTTGATTTCAAATGACAGACAGGCACAAGCCGCACAACGTTTCACGTTCATGTTTTCATATCCAAATTACTCACTTGCTGCATGTTTAACCTGATTTCTTGTTTCACAGAACTGTGTTACTTTAATTCTTTATAGGGGCAATGGAATATAGGATAGTATGTATAGGGGCTGTTGATCATTACGCCGTAACTGGATGCCAATGTCATAAGCTTTGACCAACACTTCATAGGAGTTAAAATTGTGAACCTATACATGCTCTTTTGTGCATCAATACCGGCTCCTAAGCCTAACAAGTTCCAAAGGAGTCAGTTAGTGTAGCATTGTTTTGTTTGCAGTAGGCTTGCCTTTAGGATCGTGAAGTAAAATTTTAGATCTCAATGTCTGAGATGATTAGCCATCTGTCAGATTACTTCCTTTCTCATTGATTTACTTTTAGGGAATTTCACAAGGAATTTACAAATTGCACTGTAGAAGAATGATTCAAGAAATTTAAGACGTACCATACAGGGATAAGCACATTACAAAAATGGTAATATATAGCAAATTTAAGATGGCTGCAAAATGGTTAATGAGTACTAAGCAAAGTAAGTAATATATATAGTTGAGATTGGATAATTGACAGCTTCACCTGGAAAATGTTTTACCGCAGAGGCATAAGCAATTGATAGCTATATATATGAATGACGCTGCATGGATTGTGAAGCAAGTGATATATAGTTGAGATCGGATAGTTTTGAACCTATACTTGCTCCTTTTTTTTTTTTTTTAATGTTCTGTTCATACATATGTTCATTTTATAATTTTATTGGTGTTTGTCCCACCCATATATATCAGTGTTCGAGAACAACCTACTTGAACCTTATTAAATATATTGTATAAAGGTGCTTTTCATTTTGAATCATTCACATAAAAGTGATGTGGTTTATAAGGCAGATGTCCTGTGATTATCATTAAAATGGCACAAGAGCTACAGTGTGGACAGTCACGACTCATGAACCAATGTGCTGCAACTATCACTCTTGTTAAGCCATGTATGATAACAATTTACCCCAATATTTTGCAGAGGATCACCATAAAAGAAATCAAGACCCATCCATGGTTTCTAAAGAACTTGCCCAGGGAATTGACAGAAGCAGCTCAAGCATTGTATTACAGGCGAGAAAACCCAGCCTTTTCCCTCCAAAGTGTGGAGGAGATCATGAAGATTGTTGATGAGGCTAAAAAACCGCCTCAAGCTTCCCGGTCCATTGCAGACTTTGGATGGGGCGAGGAAGAAAAAGACGGTGATAAAAAAGAGGAAGGAGAATACGAGGAAGAAGTAGAGGAGGAGGAGGAAGAAGTAGAGGAGGAGGAAGGGGAAGACGAGTATGAGAAGACCGTTAAGGAAGTGCATGCCAGTGGAGAATTTCATGTTAGATAAGAGGTAAAGCGATCCCGAGGGCATCCTTTTCCTGTATCATAATTAAGTGTGTTCAGTCTTTTGAAGGCCTGTCAAATTCTCTCTCAAGTATAAGTGTGTGTAAATATATATATCATTGTAACTTTGGACTCTCGAGTCAAATTTGTGTAATATCCGTTTTCCTTGGAGCTGTGGAGCTGTGGATTATATGTAATAATGTAAGGGTAAATTAAAGACTGATTCGGAAGATTATGCAGTCTATGAGGTGCCATATGGTCCATGGCGGTTGTAATGAAGCTTTCAGTGTTCGCTCCTTGTGAAAATTTGAAACTGATTTCATGTTCCTACTGATACTCATATATGGTGATAACATCCCCTACAGGAGAAGCGGCACATGTTGCCCTTGTGGTAAATCTCTTCTTTGCGGGATTGGCTGATGTGGTGAAACCTATGGAGATCAATCTTGTGGATGGTATCACTCCTGTCCCGCCAATTGCCCCTGAAGGCTCCTCCAACCTGGACGATACCCCTAAAACTTGGAAGTAGGTTACATGTGAAGGTAAATGCTCCGTCTGTTGCGCCTGAAGTTACCGTGGCCTCCATCACAGAGAAGGTGGTGGTTGCCTTTCCTTTTGGTCAAGGAGGGATCCGGTTGTTGCAATTGCCTCTGATTTGGCTATTACGTTGGAATCCCATTGGACTAACCCTCAGTCGATAGTCTTTAAGGTGCTAGGGTTTCCGGTGGCCTTCCCGGACATGGAAAGAAAAATTCGTGAACTTTGGAAGTATGGTGCTAATATTCAGTTGATCTATCTCGATAATAATTACTTTCTGGCCAGGTTTTCCAATGAGAATGAACTCCTTCTCGTCCTTATTGGTGGCCTTTGGGCGGTCTTTGGTAGAAGTTTGATTATGAAACGATGGACACCGTCCTTCATCACATCAAATCATATACTTTCTGCCCCTACTTGGATCCGGCTTACAGGGATCCCCATGTATCAACGTGATATTTTATGGATCATGGCTAATGATATTTTATGGACCATGGCTAATGGAGTGGGACTCCCTATTACCATTGATCAACGAACATTGTTGTTTAATAGGGGTCGCTTTGCTAGGATTTGCGTTGAAATTTATTTAACGAAGCCTTTGAAGAAATCTATCTTTGTGAACGGGGTGTGCTGTCCAATTGAGTACGAAGGGCTTGGTGTTATACGCTACAAATGTGGTCGGTATGGTCACTTGGCTTTGCCTTGTGACTATACAGAAGGTCCTAGTGTTCAACCTCCGGTTTAGACTTCCTCTAGGACTGGCATCCGGTGCCTTTGACTGAAGATTCTACCCCAAAGGAGACCCTTGTGCCTACTTCCCTGTTGGTTCAGGATAATAATTCCTTTGGCCCTTTGATGTTTGTTGCCAGGAAGCCTAAGTTTAATAAGGCCAAGGAACGCCATGTCAGTTCTTCAACTACATGTAGTGGAAAAGATAGAGATGATTCTAACCCTAATTTGTCATGCAAGCAAAGTTCCATTAACACACAGAAGCAGTCATAACAGAAAGCGAAAGGTCCCATGCAAAAGGAATGTGGAAAAACTATGTAGCATCAACCTTCATCGCCATCGTCTTCTTTCCAGGATGTGTCTACCCCCATTTCGGTGGTCTATAGCAGTATGTGTTGGAGATTTGGGCTAAGTCTTCATTGTAACCGTTGAGCTTGTCTTGAGACAAGGTGCAATGAGTTGTTCACATGTGTGTCACTATGGTCCGGGTTGCGGGAGGCAAGCCAAGTGACCGGCACTAAGAACAACTAGTATTATAAGGGGAGTCGAATCAAAGCAAGGTGATTCACGACAAGGTCAACTTGTGCTAGCTTTTAGAAGGCTGACGTTTGGGGCTTTTTAGCCACATTTTATCGGCACACCTTTGGTTCTTAGGCCTTATATTGGCTAAAGAATATGTGGTTAAAAACTGGGAGCAATCCAAGCTCAAATGCTTAGTGAATGTCAATGAAGCAGCTAGTGAGCTTCTTAAGGAGCTACACTAGCTTGAGCTAAGATATTGAGTATTTGAGGATCTTGGAGCTTACCTTAGCTATATTAAAGTGAATGAAGCTCATTGGAAGTGTTTGGACCAAGAAAAATAAGCTAGCTCTAAGCTAGCTCCGGGGAGCGGTTTTGGGCTCCCTATGTGGGCCTCGGGCCTCGGGCTTTCTAGGGCTTCAAGGCCCATCTTCCAAGTAACTTCCAAGTAACTTCCATAACCGTTTTTAACCGCTTTTAACCGCTTTTAACTCCCCAAAACCGTGGCCCACTATGCCTATAAAAGGGAGAGCCATTTGCACTTGATTCTACATTCGTTTTTGCAACAATAAAGCTTCTAGTTCCATTGTATTGACATTGGATAGGCCTTCTTATAAGCTTCTTTGCAAAACTCGAAAGACCAGTATAGTTCCTTTGTATTGACAAAGGATAGGCATCCATCTTAGTTTGGTTTTGTATTGACAAAACCTAGGAATACCCTTTCTACAAAGTAAGACAAGTAAGTCTCTTACTTAGTCTTTGTAACGTGTAACGTTTTATCCCACTAAGGTATTTGGATATTCCCGGTGTAGGGGAGAATACACTTAGAAGGAAAATTCATTTATGAATGACTCATTACATTATCCAAGTCAATGGTTTTAACATATAACAACCGGTTTATAAGACGTGTAATTGAACTTAACTTCTATTAGAGTTTTGTCTACTCCTTTTTGGAGATTACAAACTCTTGCTTGAGTTTTGTCTACTCCTTTGGAGACTACAAACTCTTGATTGAGTTTTGTCTACTCCTTTGTGGAGATTACAAACTCTTAGTTGAGTTTTGTCTACTCCTTTGGAGACTACAAACTCTTGATTGAGTTTTGTCTACTCCTTTACGGAGATTACAAACTCTTGGTTGGGTTTTGTCTACTCCTTTGTGGAGATTACAAACCCTTGGTTAATAACTAGTTTTAGTTCAAGATAATTATATAATTTGTTTGGCAATTGGGAGAACCGTCTACTCACATAAGTGAGACTACGTCCCTTTGGTCTAAAACCGGACACCGAAAATCCAACAATCTTCTAAGTGTATTTATTGTTAATTGTTTTGTAGGATTGGATTGATCAATAATGAGTAAGACGTTAATGACAGAAATGACTTCTCGTTTTGGGAAGTTGGATAAGTTTGAGGGTGTAGACTTTAGGAGGTGGCAAAAGAAAATGCACTTCCTCTTGACTACACTAAAAGTCGCTTACGTACTCACTACACCTAGACCGGCCGAGCCGGTTGATGATATGGTGGAGGAGATAGAGGCTGTCCGACGAAGGAGCAAATGGGATAATGATGACTATATATGTCGTGGTCATATTCTCAATGGCATGAGTGATGCATTGTTTGATGTCTACCAAAGTGTAGAGTCATCAACATCAATGTGGGATCAACTGAAGTCTAAGTACATGGCGGAGGATGCTTCATCTCGCAAATTCTTAGTCTCGGATTTTAACTCATATAAAATGGTGGACTCAAGGCCGGTAATGGAACAATACAATGAATTGCTCCGGATTCTTGGGAGGTTCACTCAACATGCCATGCATATGGATGAGGCCATTGCGGTTTCGTCTATAATGGATAAGCTCCCCCCTTCGTGGAAGGACTTCCGCCATGTGCTAAAGCACAAGAAGGAAGAACTCACGTTGGTGGAACTTGGCTCTCACCTTCAAATTGAACAAGGCCTTAGGGCACAAGAAGGGGGACTCAAGAAGAAAGATAAAACTTCTACTTCCCACGAGGCCAACATGATGGATGGCAAGGGCAAAAGAAAGAGGTTCAAAGGAAAGGACAAAGGCAAGGACAAGGGAAATAAGTCCAAGAAGTCCAAAAAGGATAATGTTGACAAGAAACCAAAAGGTTCTTGTTGGAAGTGTGGCAAGACTGGCCACTTCAAGCGGGATTGCAAGGTTAAGGACGATGGATCCAAGGGTGGAGGCCAAAGTGGCCAAAACCCATTGAACCAAGGTGACTCACTTATGAGTCTTGATTCTAACTTTGTTATAAATTCTGATTTGAATTATGTGTCATTGACTTTTGAATGTTTGTCCATGCAGGATGATGACCTTGGATGATGGGTGGACTCAGGTGCAACAACTCATGTTTGCAAAGATCGGCGTTGGTTCAAGACATACGCTGTTGCAAACGATGGAGCACTCATACATATGGGAAACGAGTCTACCACCCCCGTTCTAGGAAGAGGACGGGTTGATCTGTATTTCACAAGTGGCAAGACTCTAGTCTTGTCAAATGTACTACATGCACCGGCCATTAGAAAGAATGTGGTTTCTGGTGGTGTACTCAATAGGCTTGGCTTCAAACAAGTCATAGAAGCCGACCGCTATGTATTATCTAGGAGAGGAACATTTGTAGGCTTTGGCCATTGGAACAATAATATGTTTCTTCTCTCTTTATGTAATAAACTTTCTAATAGTAATATAAACAAGAACAATTTGTTTACATTGTCTTCTTCTTCTTCTTCTTCTTCCAATTGTGATTTTGTTAAATGGCATGCACGACTTGGACATGTTCATTTTAAGCGTATGAATGACATGACTAAGGATGGTAGTTTACCTAAACTTGACTTGCCAAAAGACAAGTGTAAAACGTGCATGTTGACCAAGATAACAAGACTTCCATTTCCTAGAGTTGAAAGAGAACAATCAATGCTCGGCTTAGTCCACTCGGATCTAGGCGACTTGCACTCTACTCCTTCATTAGGAAAGAAGAAGTATTACGTAACATTCATAGATGATTACTCTAGGTATTGTTACGTATATCTACTCTTTGCAAAGAGTGATGCCTTAGACAAATTCTATGTATTCAAGAATGAATCTGAGTTACAACAAGGTACCTTAATAAAAAGACTACGCACGGATCGTGGTGGTGAATTTATGGATAAGGAATACTTTGAGAGTGTCGGGATCATACATGAGACCACGGCACCTTACACACCACAATCAAATGGTGTGGCCGAACGAAAGAACCGAGTGCTTAAAGAGATGGTAAATGCCATGTTGTCTTACTCGGGTCTTAAGAATTCGTTTTGGGGTGAAGCTATGCTCACTGCAAACTACTTGCTTAATCGTGTTCCAAACAAAAGAAGCAAGAAGACTCCTTACGAACTTTGGTTCAAAAGGAAACCAAACCTACATTACTTACGAGTTTGGGGATGTCGAGCCGTAGTAAGGCTAAATGACAACAAACGTAAGACTTTAGGTGAAAGAGGTGTTGAGTGTGTGTTCATTGGCTATGCCGAACACTCCAAAGCATATAGATTCTATGTGATAGAACCAAATGACTTCATCTCGGTTAATACCGTAATAGAGTCTAGGGAAGCCATCTTTGATGAAGATCGCTTCACCTCGGCTCCTAGGCCTAGGGAAGTGATCAACATGACTTTAGATGAGGAACACCCAAACACGCATCGTAGGATTCAAGATGAATCCTGGCAATCGTCCCACGGGCTTGACTTGCCAAAGATTGCTCCTATGAGCATTAATTTGTCCCAAAAATCAATTTTCCAAGTGTTCTTGGTTGAAGGGTCAAGGGATAATGAAATGGATCGTCACTCTTACTTTCATATGGATGAGGATCCAAAGACATTTGATGAGGCCATGAAGTCTCAAGATGTTGCCTTTTGGAAGGAAGCAATCCAAGAGGAGATGAACTCCATTATGGGTAACCATACATGGGAGTTAGCCAACCTTCCTTCCGGTTGCAAACCTTTGGGATGCAAATGGATCTTCAAGAGGAAGATGAAAGTTGACGGTTCCATTGATAAGTTTAAAGCACGCTTGGTCATCCAAGGCTTTAGACAAAGGGAAGGTGTCGATTACTTTGACACATATGCTCCGGTGGCTAGGATTACAACCATTAGGTTATTAATAGCTATGGCGGCTATACATAATCTAGTGATTCATCAAATGGATGTCAAGACAGCATTCCTTAATGGTGATCTAGATGAGGAAGTGTATATGAGACAACCTGAAGGGTTTGTTTTAAAAGGACAAGAGCACAAAGTATGTCGCTTGGTCAAATCCTTGTATGGACTAAAGCAAGCTCCAAAACAATGGCATCAAAAGTTTGATGATGTTGTATTATCAAATGGATTTAAAATAAATCAAGCTGACAAGTGTGTCTATAGTAAGTTTGATCATACCGGTCAAGGTGTGATCATATGCTTATATGTTGATGACATGTTGATCTTTGGAACAAACCAAAGACAAGTAGATCTCACTAAGGATTTTTTGTCCACTAAGTTTTCTATGAAAGACTTAGGTGAGGCGGATGTGATTCTGGGCATAAGAATCAAACGTGATTCCAAAGGCTTAAGCCTCACACAATCACACTACATTGAGAAGATTGTCAAACGCTTTCAATGTGATAAAAGTACAATTGTTAGTACTCCTATGGACTCAAGTGAGAAGTTGATGCCCAACCAAGGATCAGCTGTCTCTCAACTTGAGTATGCACAAGTAATAGGATGTTGCATGTATGCAATGACTAGCACTAGCCCAGATATTGCTTTTGCTATTGGTAAATTGAGTAAATACACAAGTTGTCCTAGCTCACAACATTGGAAGGCAATAAGGCGTGTGCTTAGGTACCTCAAGGGGACCATGGGTTTTGGCATCTTGTACAGTAAGTATCCTTCAGTGATAGAAGGCTACTCGGATGCGTCATGGATCACTAATCTAGATGATCACTCATCCACCACAGGATGGGTTTTCTTGTTAGGTGGTGGTGCCATTTCATGGGCTTCAAAGAAGCAAACGTGCATTACAACATCGACCATGGAGTCCGAGTTTGTGGCACTTGCCGCTGCTGGCAAGGAAGCTGAATGGCTAAGAAATTTAGTTCTAGAAATTCCTCTATGGCCAAAACCGGTTTCTCCTATCTCGATTCATTGTGATAGTGCAGCTACGTTGGCTAAAGCTTATAGCCAAACGTACAATGGGAAATCAAGACATCTTGGTGTGAGACATAGCTCGGTTAGAGAGCTCATAACTCACGGTATAATATCGGTCGATTTTGTGAGAACACACAATAATCTAGCCGATCACTTAACCAAGAGCTTGGCTAGGGACTTAGTTCAAAAGTCAGCCAAGGGGATGGGGTTAACGACCTAAATTGATAACGACTTGTCGTGGGACACCCAATTCGCCTATGGCTTGATGCCTTAGCCGAATTCAATGAGGAAAGCCCATTCCAATAAGTTGTGAGCATAATATGTCCATCCAAGGTAATGCTCTATGCCTATATAATATGTATAGTTTGAAATATGTGATTTCTTAACAACTCTTTTGAAAAATTGCAATTATAGGTGCAAGATCAAAAGAGAGTTGGCTACGTGAACGTGAAGTGTCAAGGCTTCTTCAAGGGAGTAGATGGTCGACTCGCCTATATGTTCATTAAAGGATTAGGACACAATAGCCTTTAAATGTGTCATTTATTTGTAAAGGAAATGTAAATTTCGTGTATGTTGCCTTCATGTACTTAAACAAGTTAAGTGGTTCAATCCATTAGGACACCACAATTCTTTAGTGCAGAATGTGTAATTATACTAATTCAATAAATTCAATCGAAAGATATTTATGATTATGCGAATATTTTGTTTGGATGTATGTCTATTAAAAGTTTCTTGACTTTGCTCAAATGGGGGAGGAATGTTGGAGATTTGGGATAAGTCTTCATTGTAACCGTTGAGCTTGTCTTGAGACAAGGTGTAATGAGTTGTTCACATGTGTGTCACTATGGTACGGGTTGCGGGAGGCAAGCCAAGTGACCGGCACTAAGAACAACTAGTATTATAAGGGGAGTCGAATCAAAGCAAGGTGATTCACGACAAGGTCAACTTGTGCTAGCTTTTAGAAGGCTGACGTTTGGGGCTTTTTAGCCACATTTTATCGCCACACCTTTGGTTCTTAGGCCTTATATTGGCTAAAGAATATGTGGTTAAAAACTGGGAGCAATCCAAGCTCAAATGCTTAGTGAATGTCAATGAAGCAGCTAGTGAGCTTCTTAAGGAGCTACACTAGCTTGAGCTAAGATATTGAGTATTTGAGGATCTTGGAGCTTACCCTAGCTATATTAAAGTGAATGAAGCTCATTGGAAGTGTTTGGACCAAGAAAAATAAGCTAGCTCTAAGCTAGCTCCGGGGAGCGGTTTTGGGCTCCCTATGTGGGCCTCGGGCCTCGGGCTTTCTAGGGCTTCAAGGCCCATCTTCCAAGTAACTTCCAAGTAACTTCCATAACCGTTTTTAACCGCTTTTAACCGCTTTTAACTCCCCAAAACCGTGGCCCACTATGCCTATAAAAGGGACAGCCATTTGCACTTGATTCTACATTCGTTTTTGCAACAATAAAGCTTCTAGTTCCATTGTATTGACATTGGATAGGCCTTCTTATAAGCTTGTTTGCAAAACTCGAAAGACCAGTATAGTTCCTTTGTATTGACAAAGGATAGGCATCCATCTTAGTTTGGTTTTGTATTGACAAAACCTAGGAATACCCTTTCTACAAAGTAAGACAAGTAAGTCTCTTACTTAGTCTTTGTAACGTGTAACGTTTTATCCCACTAAGGTATTTGGATATTCCCGGTGTAGGGGAGAATACACTTAGAAGGAAAATTCATTTATGAATGACTCATTACATTATCCAAGTCAATGGTTTTAACATATAACAATCGGTTTATAAGACGTGTAATTGAACTTAACTTCTATTAGAGTTTTGTCTACTCCTTTTTGGAGATTACAAACTCTTGCTTGAGTTTTGTCTACTCCTTTGGAGACTACAAACTCTTGATTGAGTTTTGTCTACTCCTTTGTGGAGATTACAAACTCTTAGTTGAGTTTTGTCTACTCCTTTGGAGACTACAAACTCTTGATTGAGTTTTGTCTACTCCTTTGTGGAGATTACAAACTCTTAGTTGAGTTTTGTCTACTCCTTTGGAGACTACAAACTCTTGATTGAGTTTTGTCTACTCCTTTACGGAGATTACAAACTCTTGGTTGGGTTTTGTCTACTCCTTTGTGGAGATTACAAACCCTTGGTTAATAACTAGTTTTAGTTCAAGATAATTATATAATTTGTTTGGCAATTGGGAGAACCGTCTACTCACATAAGTGAGACTACGTCCCTTTGGTCTAAAACCGGACACCGAAAATCCAACAGTATGGAGGTTGGCTCTAGTAGTGGAACAAACTCACCCCTATATTTCGGGCAGTCCCTTCTTCTTCTTCTTCCACTACAAGACCACCGTTTCTACTACCACCAAAAATAAGAAGAATAACAAATAAAAGAATGATGCAAGGTATCTGGCTTGGCACTTGATGTAGTCTCTGGTGGATGAATCCCGCAAATGTGCTAGGCCTGGTCCGGATATGCTCGTCACAACATTATTCCGGTATCGAGGAGTCCCCCCACCACTGAGGCGGTTGATTTTGTGGTCTCTCTTCATAATAGTGAAGACATACCCATATGAATGGTTGTGGTCTTTGATAAGTCCAAAAGATACGTCTTTTTAGTCATCATTTGCATGTATTTCATATCTCATTTGGTTTGGTTTGTGTTTATATAGAGCATAAATCCTTACTATTGCGTATTATGGTGTTTGATTTGATTTATTTCGTACTTTAGGTGTTTGAGGCAAAAAATGAGCATAAACAACGAAAGAACGCCTGAGTTCGGATTTCAATCCTCCCCGAGGTCAGGGACATCATGGAAGACACTTAAATTGACCGAGGGTCGAAGTTACATGGTAGATTTATGTTGAAGGAAGAATAATCGAAGAACCTTGTGAAGATCATTGACGTTGGATACCATTTTATGATGAGCACTAAGATATTCCCATTTTGACTACTTTCCTTTGGATTTGAAAAATTGTGTCAACTATAAATGCTGTGGGACCATCCTCGACATAAAACATACAAGGACCAGTCACTAGATCAAGGGTTAAAAGGACCCGAGAGCAGACATCATCAAGGAAAATCAAGGAAAATTGGAGATGAAGAATCTCGGGTATCACTCAGGAAAATTGACCGATTTTCTAGACCAAGTTTTCATCTCTAACGTGTGTTAGAAGATTTGGCCAAAGATACTTTAAAATTTGCAATTATATTTTTTTATTTTTATTTCCATAAAGCTCTCAAACAATCTTAATAAAGTTTTTAGTTTTGATCCTATTTTTGAGATTATATTTTTATATCTTTTAAAGGTATCTTTTCTAAGATTATCTTTAAAAAGATATCTTTTCTAGTTTTCATGGTTGATCTCTCTTATAAATAGCCTTAGCAGGGGAGATTGTTTAATAGCTCAGTTTGAATTTGATTTTTCACAATATTGTGAGACACTTGTGACTTCATTTATGCAAACTGGAGTCTGCATTTTATTATTTATATTCAATCAAAAGGAGAGTTTTTGATTGAAAAGTTGTGAATTTTTGCCAGGTTGTTCTTGTGTGTTAATCTTTTTGAAGGTTGGTGCTACATGTCAAACTGGTCCCTCCTTGTATTTGTTTTATTTATAAGACTTGTGTAAGGTTAAATAAGAAAATGTGAAATGTAATTCTTTGTATTGGGTTTTGACACATAATTGGTCAATGTTCTTTGTAAGTCTTATAATAGTCCTATCTTCCTGCATTTATCATTTATCATTTATCATTTATCATTTATCATTCCATATTATCATGTTCTTATCTTTCCATATCATTCATTATTCCGCATTTTGAATTTGCAGAAATCTCACCATGATCTTCATTAAATATCGTTCGATATTTCGTTGATCCATCCGAGATTTCCATTTTGTTGTTCGATTTGAGGACTTTCAATCTAGATCGGGAAGTTGCGGCTTTCACCCCGCATCAGTAAATTTGTTGATCTTCGAAAGAGCTTTGAAAGTAGTACTCATGGGTCTCATGGTTCCAACTAGACGCAGTTCTTGTGAATTCGATACCCGAATAGACGCGTTATTGTGAAACTCATGAACATTGATATATGAATAAATACTATCATATATATCCAAATAGACACGGTTCTTGTGATCACGATACCCGAATATACTACATCCGATCCCATATCCTTGCGGATGAGGTTGTCGTCACCATTCGATAAAACTTCCACGATCAATCTTGTATCAGAAGATAGAGGGGGCTACGACTCTGGTGAATGCACCTTTGGAACATTAGGTTCCTCTTTCTTCCTCTCTTTATATGTTATTAATGAATTTTCTATTTTGGAATGTGTTTGGAGTTTGCAAGGCAAGTCTCTGACGTGCGCTTAAGTACTTGTGAGTCCATCATGCTATCGACATTTTGGCTATTTTGATCCCCGTACATCTAGTGCTACTGCTCAAAGAATTTGTGATATGTTAAAGTTCAATAACTACTTCCTGGCAGAAGTTGTAGGTATGACATGGGGTATTTGGCTTCTTTGGAAAGTTGACAAGCTGACTATCTCTATTGATGCGACTAATGATGCTTTCATTCATGCCCAGGTGTCTGTTGGTTCAAACTTTTTCAAGTTATTAGTAGTCTATGCTCCTCCGGAGATTATCCGGAGAGAAGATTTTGGACTGATATTGGTCGGAGCTTGATGGTACTAGTGACCCTTATATTATTGGGGGGGGGGGGTATTTCAATTTCATTTTATATCAGCATGAGAAACAAGGAGTTCGGGAATAACGCATGGAGATACCCACATCTTCTCTAATCTCGTCCATAAACTTAATCTGATTGATCCAGGATTTACGGGTCATACCTTCATCTGATTGATCCAGGATTTACGGGTCATACCTTCATCTGATTGATCCAGGATTTACGGGTCATACCTTCACTTGGGATAATGGTCGATCGGGGTTTAGCAAGATCTTTAAACGTTTAAATCGCATTCTCCACAGTGTTGAGCCAATTTGTTATTCCTTGAAGCCCAAGTGTGCTACCTTGTGCGTTTTTCTTCTGACCATTGACGTTACTATTAAAGACTGACCCACAGGGGGTTAAACTCGAGCATCGGCCTTTTCGCTTTGAGGCAGGTTGGACGTCACACCGGGACTTCATGCCTATGGTGGAAGGGTGTTGGTTTAGTAACCCTGAGGTAAGTCCGGCTCTCAAATTTCTTAAGATTTCCTTATAAGCGTGGAATCGTTTGGTATTCAGTAAAGTCTTTAATAAGAAACAAGAACTTCTACGTAAGCTTGTTGGAGTGCAATCGAACGCTAATATGATTTTGTCTACTCGTCTTAGTAAGAGGGAAGAGCGTATTAAGCGTGATTTAGATGTCACTATTGAACAAAAAAAGCTCATTTGGCTTCAAAAATCATGGAACAATGGCTCCAAAGTGGTGATTGGAACACCTTTTTTTTTTCACACTTCTACAAATATGAGGCGCCAAAGAATTGAATTAGGGTTGTTGGCTTGCCTATTGATAGAGATTGGGTTCGTGATAGTACGGTGCTGGAGGATCGTGCTATTACTTTTTTCAAATCTTTGTACAATCTTGATGATGCGCACCCTCTCCCACGGTCCCACCGCCTACCGTGGACACTCTTTGGTTCCCTACAATTAAGTCTAATATTTGACATTCCTTGTCCAACCCGGTTGGATTACTGATGTTTGGAAAACCGTTAAAGATATGTGAGCGTATAAGTCACCTTGATGGTTTTCAACTTGTTTTTTTTTGTTTTTTTTTATCACAAATGTTAGATTTATGTTGGTTCGTCGGTTAAGGATGAAGTGGTCGGTTCTTGGAGACTCAATCTCTCCCTCATGGTATGAATGACACACTTATTTTACTTATTGCTAAAGTAGGAAAACCAGAGTTGATTTAATCAATTGTTCTTTGCAACGTTATTTACAAGACTATTTCGAAAGTGATAGTCCAACGTGTACATTGTGTTATGGCTCAACTGATTGGTCCTACTCAAGGGAGTTTTATCCCGGGGCGTTGATTGAAGAAAACATAGTTTTTATGCAGGAGATTGTGCACTCCATGCCCAGGATACACAATGGACGTAAATGGGTCTTGCTTAAGCTTGATTTGGAAAAGACTTACGACCGAATTCGGTGGGACTTTCTTGAGGACACAATTTCTCTAGTAGGGCTCCCTACTGAGTGGGTTCAGATGATTAAAGAGTGTGTGAAGTCATCATTCCACCACAACAGACCTAAGCCACCAGACAACCCTTTTGAGACAATGCATAAACCTTAGGTAAAACTACACCTCTTCATCACAATTCTTGAGAGCGTTTGCCAATTTTTGTTTCCATCACAAAATCCACATCCGAGCAATACTTCTAGGACCAATCCCGGAGTGCATGAACTGTAGGACCATTTCCCAGGCCCATACAGTTCTACGAGAATATTCATTGTTGTTCGCAAACATAGCTATCGACCATGCTCGCTACTTCAGGAGATATGTCCAGTGTTCCCTTAATGTGCTTATCATGAACGGAAGATGTTGTGATGATACCATCAACCTTGTGTTTTGTCAAAACCGAAGAGGATAACTTCTCATGGGCTTTTCACTTTAAGTTTGAACTTTTTCTTCTGGCATCCAGACGGAGAAGTACTGTTTTGAGGAGATTTAATAACAAATTTGTTGCATAAGTGGAAGGGGAGACATCATATGTTTTGTAGAAATCAGCCAACAAAGCCTTTTCCCGATCAACCAAATCTTGGCTAAGGCATGGGCGTTGATGGAGAGATGAAGCACGCATTTAACTACCATAGGCAATAGGGCCCGACGAAGCCAATAAGAAGGCACTGAATGCCCTAGCATACCGCAACGATAACAAATGTAAGGTAACCGTGCATAGTTGATGGGCACTCGAATAGTGGAGTGGTCTACGTGTAACAAGACAAAGCGTTGCAACGGTAGAAATATATCAATCCGAACACATAGACGCAAGCTCCCATGGATTCCCGGAAAGTCGGAAGTATCTGTTGGAGATAATAAGTTTTCACATTGATAATTGTGGACACTCCGAACCTAGTATATAAGGCCGGTGGACTACTTCTCCTATTGCCAATTGGTTTTAGGATGGAACCGTCGGGTTTATATGCTGGGCTTGGACCTAACGCGCATGTGTGCTCGCATGCACACGATCCCTGCTCTACGGTCCTTCTATATCGGACTTTGACAGAATTTCCAATGTACAGCACGTATCCTGTGAGCATATCTTTATAAAAGATATAAGATATTAATTTAAATAATCTACAACATACGTTCAAATAATACGTAAAACGCTTTTACAATAATTTTTAAGTTAAATTTGTATACAAAAATGTAAGTTTAAACAAGACAATTAGTTAAAAAAAGTATTCGAGGAGGACAAATATTACATACGATTAAGAAATTTTAACATACACCTGAATAAGATTTTACATAAATTTGTTGAAGTTTAAAAGTATATAGGTATTCAATATAGATTATAAAAGTCCATATAAATATGTTGGTATTCAATTAGGATTTTAAATTTTTCATAAAATTCCTATGGTATTTAAAAGTTTGTTAATTTTAAAAAAATATATTATTTCATTGATTTTGTAGGATTTTTTATTACTTATATAAGTACCTAAACTCCATAGAAGTGTTCTCAACACGTAACATTTTCACAGAATCTGTATTAACTTTATATAGAATTAAATATCCCATAAATTAAAAATCAGTCAAAATTTTTAAAAGTCTCTATTGAATACACCCCTTATATTACCATTTCCGAAGCCGGTTCATCCACACGTATCAAAGTTGCCCTAGAGAGAAACTAAAGAGTACGTAGTTGAGAAGTGAAGTGGCAATATGGAGTGAAATACGTGTAGGTTTTATAGTATAGCTTGACATGCCATTGAATACGTAGCAGCTCAATCGTAGACAAAATCAATTTCTCAACCGACCAAGTTAGCGGTGCACGTTTGGTACCACCATCAGCTCATCGTTTATTTAAGATTATAACTATAAAAATATATTAAAATAATACAAACTATATTCATCAACTACAATTACTACACTCTAAAATCATCGCTTATATATAAAATATCTTCTAATAAACTAATTTAATTTTTATATCATCAACAAATTACTAAAACCAATATTTTTTTATGACTTAGTCACTTATTTTAGGAAAAAAAAATCATTGAGTTTTTCCTGGATAAGAGAAAAATCTAATTTAAATTGTTAATTTTTAATAGTTTATTTATTTTTAAATTATTTATTCTTTACTATCACAACATCAATAAATTATCTAATTTAAAAAATAAAAATATAAAATTATGAGAACAATTCGATAATTAAAATCCGTGTTTTTGCGCCATATTTTCATTCAGCTTTATACTTGGATTTGTTTTTCGGTACTGTTTTTCCGAGTATAAAATTTAATAAATACATAAGATTAACCAATTAATATATAAATATAATTTTAAAATTTTTAATTAATTTATAATCCAAGTCATTAAAAACCTATAAACAACAATACTAAGGGCCCATTTGATTTCAACTCCGAAAATCGAAACGAAATGAAAACGAATTTAGTCAATATGTATCCTTATTCATGAAATTTTATGGAATCATTCCTTGTGGTTTCATGCAAAATGTACTTGTTTCCCCACATTTTATTACCCTATAGGGTATCAAAAGTAATCAAATTCAACTCCAATTACTATAAACTATATGAATGATTCCAAAAACTTTCATGAACAATCGTATACATATAGAGTAGATTCGTTTCCATTCCGTTTTTAATTTCGAAGTTCAAACCAAACGGGCTCTAATCGTATTCCGATACTTTTAAAATATTGTATCTATTTCTTATCTAGAACGATATCATAGGAGAAATCACAATTGTATTCCAATACTTTGTGATCTTATATCCAAATAAAAAAACAATAAAGAGTAAAAATGAAGTAAAGGACAAAATGCAGCTAATTATAAATACGTACCCTTTCCATACAACTCAACTCACAACACAAACAAATCAAATACAAAATCAATCAAAAGTAGAATCAACAGAAAGATGAAGTCCGTCAAGGCAATCACCAATCTCCTCTTGGTCACCGTCTTAGTCTCGTTCCTCATATTCTCCACCGTCTCTGAAGCGGCGCAATGTGGAGCCCAGGGTGGTGGTGCCACATGTCCTGGCGGCCTTTGCTGCAGTCAGTGGGGTTGGTGTGGTTCCACCCCTAAATACTGCGGTGCCGGTTGCCAGAGCAACTGTAGGCCTAACGTTGCCGCTGCTGAGAATGACGTCGACCCTGACGCCGTCAAGCCTACCACCAATGCTCATCCTTGAAAACCTTTAACGGTGACGGAATGGAGTTTTAATGTATGAAAATAAACAGTGTTTTTCTTTTTAATTAGCAAATAATGTTGCAGCTAATTTAGCTTTGTTAAATTAGCTGCATGCATGCAACCTAAATACTATATGTTATTAAAGTTTACTAATTTCTGCGTTCAACTTTTATTTACGTTTTTTTTCTTCATTTTGGCACGAATGAAAGATATGGAAATAAAAGGTAACAAAATCCATAATGTATCAAATAAAAAGAGTAAATGTTAATTTCACCTTAGAGACCCAATTAAAAACCAAAAAATCTTCACTGCCAAAAATATAACCCAGATCTGATTGATATGCTAACAACTGGACAACAACGAAACTATTAACAAAATTATTAACAGAAAACGTCGTCCATTTATTGTTATTGTTATATAAAATGGGGCAAAAACACGTGAGTGCAGTTTAATTTGATGCATGAGTGTGATGGTGTGATGTAGTTTTGGGTGATATCATTACTAACTTGTAATGAACATTGCATTGTTGATCGACACGTGAGTGCAGTTAGTAATTTTTTATTTTTTTTTAATAATGGAAAGCGGTTCGCTCCTCCATAGACAGCGCGCCGACTATTGAATCGCGCCGACTATTGAATCGAAAGGCCGAAAAGGATCGGCAGACGGATTAGCCGTCATGAAAGGTCACAACAAAGGAGAAAAGAAAACACAAAAATAGATCATAAAAACCCAAAAGCTGGGACGTCTCCCAAAAGCCGGGACGTCTCCCATTAAAGCGTCATGTTCATTTACCACATTAAACCATCCTTAACCAGGCAAGCTTGACCGCCCATCATATTGCTTCCCCTTCCGCAGTCGTAATTATAGGAGGGTTGAGACGTAGGAAAAAGTATCCCACATCGATAACACACAATCAGGTGATAATACCATATAAGCATTCAAACTACTCCTCCTATTGTCAATTAGTTTTAGTTAGGAATCATGTATACATGTATGTGTGGTTTACTAGACGTGTGTCTCCCAGGTCCCGAGACGGATATACAAAAAAAGTTAACAAGGAGAACACCCAAAGACTTCGCCCATACCAATAACACTTCTCAAATTACATTATTAAAATACAATTTATTAGTATACTTTATTCAAAGAAAATTTTTTTTTTCAATTTTTTTATGTTTGAATTTTTTTGGTCAAATTCGCTAACTAGGCATTTTATAAATATTGATATATTAAGTAAGCTCGTAGCATAAGTATATTTAATAAATATATTTTTAATAGAGTAATAGTAATAAGTCAATTAAAGTTAAAAGTTAAAAAAATTTACAAAACAAATAATTATAAAAAATAGTATAAGTCATCAAATTCTTTAGAATTTTTTTGTATGACTCACAAATTCAGTACGTGTTAATAATTTTGATGGATTCATTGTACAAGAGAGATGTGATCATGTGAGGCGCAAGTACGTTGGAATGTGCATCCCCAATTAATAGGACAAAATTTAAGAGAGCGTACGTGGGAAGTCAAATGAGGGACACCCATTAGTTTAGCATAGGCGTGCAATTGTAGCATTGGCTTGTTATTACGTAGACACAAATTGTTTTCTCTTGTTGATGATTAGAACTATAAAAAGCGAGTTTGGATTGGATCATAACTTAAAATTCTATTCGAAAAATGTTGGATGACTGGTCCGGCCCGTCTTATTCGTCCCTCAAACGTTGTCCATCTCCGCCTACGTAAAAAGTGGACGGGTTGTTAGCCCGGTCCGAATTGTCCATATATACTTTATTATGCGTTTTTTTTTCTTCTCCGGAATATATCATTCAAAACAAGTAATGTATATAATGTACTAACACAAACTTTCAATCCAATTATATTTGCGTACTGTTCTACTAACAAGTACAACAATATTCAACACATAAAAATGAATAAATTCAAATCCATGCAAAACAACAAGTATCATTGCAGACAAATTATTCTTGCAATCTTGTTTTACAAACGAATATAACTCGCCAAATTACTCAAGACTTTAAACATGAGTTTGGCTCGGCCTTAATATATTTTGAAAAACTATGAAATATTTAATTCATTCCCATTCAAATCCGGCCCAAATCATACACATTAAAACGGTACCGACAAGTTAGGTTAGAAAACTATTGAGGGGATCGTTTAAAGTTGCTAAGAAACATTATGAAAATTGAACTATTACCGAGTCAATAAATAATATATCATGTTTGCAATATTCTGAGCTACCCCAAAACATGTGGGTGAAACATTGTTTACCACCAATTATATCCTAAACAAAATACCACATAAGGTAACTCAACTCACAAAACGTCATATGAACTTTGAAAAGGTAAAATACCATCGTACAAATACCTCAAAGTGTGTGGGTGCCTAGCAAAAGTGGTTGTCTCCTAAAAAGGTCACATCGGACCGAAAACCGTTGATTGTATTTTCATTGGATATGCACACAAAAGTATTGCTTATCGATTTTTGGTACATAAATCAGATATACCAGATATACATGTTAGTACAATAATGGAATCAATGAATGCTTCTTTCTTTGAAAATGTGTTTCCGTGTAAGCATAAATAACTCGTGAACAAAGGGAGGAAGGCATTTGTGGGAATGAAATAGTAGCGGAAGAACCTCGAAGAAGTAAAAGAACTCGAACATAAAAATTGTTTGGGAAGACTTCATAAAGACATTCTCATGGAGAAAGAACCAAGAAGTTATATAGAAGTCATGTCTACACTTGAAGGACCTTCATGGAAGGACATGGTCAAAAGTGAGATAGACTCCATTTAGCAAAATCATACGTAGGAGTTAGTAGACTTACCACAAGGGTGTAAAACATTTGGGTGCAAACGGATTTTTAAAACTAAACTGAAAACCGATGGCTCAATAGAGAAGTATAAGGCTAGGCTTGTGGTGCAATGATTCTGACAAAAAGAAGGGTTGAATTTCTTTGACACCTATTTTCCAGTTACGAGAATAACTTTTATAAGAATACTGATAGCAATAGCGGCATTAAGAAACCTAGAAATCCATTAAATGGATGTAAAAACTGCCTTTCTAAACGGAGATTTAGAAGAGGAGATTTACATAATACCACTTGAAGGGTATGTTGTGTCTGGACAAGAACACAAAGTGTGCAGACTTGTCAAGTCCCTTTAAGGACTCAAACAAGCTCCTAAACACTGACATGAAAAATTTGACAATGTAATGATGTCAAATGGCTTCAACATCAATGAATGCAACAAATGCATCTATATAAAGACTACTCCTACGGGATACGTCTTGTTGTGTTTGTATGTCGATGATATGATTGAAATCACTAAACACTCCAAATGAATTATCCTGTCCCAAGCTCATTATGTTGAAAAGATACTTGAGAGGTTTAAGAACTACTCAAGTGGAACCACAAAGAGTCATGTGGATCCTCAACTCCACTTGACCAATAATGTGGGGGACTCAGTGTCACAACTGAAGTATGGACGTATAATTGGGAGTCTTATGTACTTAACCAATTGTACACGCCCTGACTTGGCGCACTCAGTCAATGTACTAAGTCGCTATACAAGTAACCCAAGACATAAACACTGGAAAGAGATCACTAGAGAATTGAACTATCTACGTTATACTCAAAGTTATGGGCTGCACTATGGTAACCATCCTACAGTTCTAGAAAGATATAGTGACGAAAACTGGATATCCGACTCTAGAAACTCAAAATCCACAAGTGGATATGTGTTTACACTTGGTGGTGCAGCAGTGTCTTGGGAATCTTCCAAACAAACGTTATTGTCCATATCAACAATGGAGTCTGAGTTCATTGCGTTAGACAAAACAATAGAAGAAGCTGAGTGGGTTCGAAACTTTCTGGAAGATATTCCGATGTGGGAAAAGCCAATGCCGGCATTATGTGTACAATGTGATAGTCAATCGGCTATAGCTCGGGCACTGAGCATTTTATACAATGGAAAGTCACGTCATATTAGACGACGAAATAAGTCCATTAGAAAACTGATCTCAACAGGTATAGTCTTGATCGACTATATCAAATCAGCGGACAACCTAGCGGATCCATTTACTAAGGGTTTGTGAAGAGATCAAGTTTTAAAATCATCAAGAGAAATGAGTTTAAAGCCTATTACGAAAGAGGATGCTTGAAGGACAAGCCCACCTACGTGATTGGAGATCCCATAATGTAGGTTCAAGGGGAAAACCTAACCAAGCTGAATCGAGTGGAGCACTGTCTCTACCCAATTCCGAAGGATGGTAAACAGTGCAAACTGTATGAGTTAAGGTTAAGCTTGACTTTTAATGATTACATCGCCTTGAAACAAAGGGGGAGTATGAAAGATACTCTTTATGGCCAATCACCTTGTGAGTTTGACATGAGGCCGTGTTTAGGAGAATGAGGTGAGGATGAATTCTCCAAATTCACTCATGAATAAACCAGGGATGTTCAAGGCCAAAATGAACACAACCAGAGAACCAAACGTTCTGCGAGAAAATGAAATTGTGTAATAGTTGTTGTCTCGGTTTACATAAAAGCCTGGGTGGTTCAAGGTATCATGGTCACTACTTGGTCGAGTAAATCCGACACCTATATTCACTATGGACGGTTCAAGTCTGAAATATGGCACCAGTCCAGATGTAGTGAATTTTCGTCTATACTCTTGAGAATTCTGCTTGTTTTTACAAAACAAAGAAACATATGTTTAGAATCATTTCTATTCATGTGGGGATTGTTGGAACTAAAATTAAATCAAACTATGAATTATACATGTTTTAACACATGAGTGTGCCAGACACTTTTCCGGGCACATTTGGCGGTGGGCTCCGACCAGTGTCAACACCGGAAAGTGGGAGTTTTGGCTTCGTCTCCGTGAGCTTTACTCGTGGTATATTCATACGTTAAATTTGAGTTCCTTTGAATGAGAAATTGAGGCCAAAGTTGGTTGCGTGATAGACAATAACTTGGAAAAATAGTTAAAATTGAGTGTTTCTCACATCGACTATATGGAGGGAGAAACAATGGGATATATTGGGCAATAATGCACTAAAGGATGTGATCTTTGGGCCACTACCCATTTTCAATGAGGGAACGACCACACACGCCGAATCAAACCGTGCTGAGATGCGTTGCGACGAGATTCCGATCTCGACTCTTCTCAACTCAGATCCGTTATTTTTTTTTATGATAACAGTTGATACGTTCATATATATCTTATCTAAGAGAAATCGCAATTGCATTCCTATCCTTTGTAATCTCTATCTTTATTTTCCCAAATAATAAAACAATAAAATACATAAGATAAAGACCGAAAATGAAGTAAACGACAGAATGTAGCTAGTTATAAATACGTGCCATTTCAACACAACTCAACTCACAACGCAAACAAATCAAATACAAAATCAATCAAAAGTAGAAACAACAGAAAGATGAAGTCCGTCAAGGCAATCACCAATCTCCTCTTAGTCACCATGTTGGTCTCGTTCCTCATATTTTCCAGCGTCTCTGAAGCGGCGCAATGTGGATCCCAGGGTGGTGGCGGCACGTGTCCTGGCGGACTTTGCTGCAGTCAGTGGGGTTGGTGCGGCTCCACCAATAAATACTGCGGTGCCGGTTGCCAGAGCAACTGTAAGCCTAACGTTGCCGCTGCTGGAGCTGACGTCGACCCTGACGCCGTGAAACCTTAAAAGGATCGAGGAATGGAGTTTTAATGTATGAAAATAAACGTGTTTTTCTCTTTTTTTTTTTTTTTTTTAACTAGCAAATAACGTGGCAGCTAATTTAGCTTTGTTAAATTAGCTGCATGCATGCTGCCTTAATATATGTTATATTAAAGTTTACTAATCTCTGCGTTCAACTTTTATTTACGTTTTTATTCTTAACCTCGGATGCCACGAAGTGTCCTAAAACTCATTGGGTACGTGGCAATTTCAACAAGGATGTCAAAATTATGATGTGATCAAACTTATAAGCCGAATTACAAAAAGGGTATCCGGTTACGACCTATTTAACTTCGGTTTTTAAACCAAAACTCACTATTGATCTAGAAACGCTGCGTTTAATCGACCTTCTTGATCTTAATCACTAGCACGTGATCACTGCAGCAGGAGGATGGGTCGAGGCCTCCAAGCATCCGGCTTTATTTGACTTTTGTGAAGATTATTTTAATGTATATTATATATTATGTTCTTTTTATCCGAACATCCGACATGTAAGTTTAAGAGATGTTCATGGCTGCTTCTAAACTATCAAATAGAATACAAACAAAACTGGTCAAAACTTAAACCGGTTCAGTTGATTTGTCTCCGCTAAAGGTTCTGTGAATCGGATTTAGTTAGATAAAGGTTTAAAACTCGATTAAAAAACCGATATTATTATACTTCATAGTACGAACCAACGAGAGAAATAAATATAATATGTTGAACCAAATTAGTTAATATTAACATGCATTACAATTATATGTGTCCCATACCTGTCGTGATGGGTCATTGACAAAAAGTCAAACTTGACAACCCTTATAGACCACCGCTATACAGACAAACATGGATACGGGTCGGACATTTTGAACTAAAATTATCCGTTTTCTGGCTGGATTGGTGGGGTCGAGTTCGGAACTCGGGCTAAAATCTTGTACATACTCGCCCGCGTCGGGTTTGTGCCGGACATGATCCAAATTTTATTTTTTTAAAAAAGAGATAAAATATTTTTAAGAAATATAAAAATTAAATTATTAAAAAGACAAAATAATCTAATGATTGTGAACACTTACCCTTGCATTGAGATATCAAGTTTAAATCCTACCATTTACAACTATGTTACACTTTAATTTAAAACTAAAATAAAAACGACTATTGAGTAGGACTATAGGCCCGGACGGGCATGGACCCTTGCTCGTAGCCGCCCGACTCGGGCCTCAGGACGAGCTTGTATCCTTGTTCATACCCGTCCAAACCTACCATTTACAACTATTTTACATTTGGTAAAATTAATTAAAATACCCCAAACTAGGGGGTGTGTAACACGGTACCACAAACTTGTAACACGAATAAAAATGCCCCAATCTTCAGTATACATGGTAACACGGTGGAATAAAATTTTACTCCGGTCAAAATTCCGACAGAGAGGGTGATTTGTCATCCAGGTGACATCTGAATAGGATTTTTTTGGAATAAAAAAAGGCAAAATAAAAAGAAAAACAATTATTTAATAAAAACTGGAAATTGCTTACTAAATTGAAGAATTCCTGTATGTTCTCCTTGTAGGTTTGAATAAATTGAAGAATTCATGTATATATATTCTCTAAAATTTCAATAGATTATTCAACAAAAGAGCTAGACGGATTTCTCCTAGAAAAAGATTTGTACTTCGTTTTCGGTCATCTCCATTAGATGATCTCGTGCATTCGTAAGAGCCGTCTGCAATATATGAAGTTCATCGAAGACTGAGAAACGAGAGTTGTGAAAAAATCAATGGATTTCATTACTATCTTCTGAAACTTACCTGTCCAAGTTTTGTGAGGAAGTTACTTGCAAAATTTATAGATGTTATAGCCACGTCTTTATTAGCCTTCAGTGCTTGTGCAATTGCAAACGCCCCTCGGTCCCGTCAAGAGATTGTGAGTTGGATTACGAGTTAGAGTTAGTTTTAACATACTGTCAACTGAAATTCTTTACCCTTTCTTCATCCTTATTCTTTGGAGGCTTGCCACACCCACGACGAACAAAATTTGGGTCGGGTTTCATGTAATTGTTCTTCCAAAAGATGAACTCACCACTATCCTTCATCTTGTTCAAATGGTGCCTGAGAAGCGTGGCGTGACCAACCGGAAGATTCCCGTACCTCGCCTCTATGTAGCCTGAAATTGACTTTGTTCGACACCATCTTCTCTCAACGCATCAATCGCTGCATAAATCATCTAGAAAACAACAAAAAAAACAACAATCATCAAAATTGGAAACCCTAATTTACAAAAAAATGAGATTTGTTGGGGTAATTATGTCAAAATGTTGGGGTAACTTTCAGTTTTTGCTAAACAATCATCAAAATGTTGAGCGGCCATTGAAGGAGGTAGAAGAGGGAGATTGAGAAGGGAGAAAAAAGAAAGGTTGAGAGCCCATTAATAGAGCTTTTTTAGTCACCAATTTTAGTTTTCGTTGAATATTTTTTTTTATTCCAAAAAAATCTTACTCATAAGTCACTTGGATGACAAGTCACCCTCTCTGTCGGAATTTTGATCGGAGTAAAATTTTATGGCACCGTGTTACCATGTATACTGAAGATTGGGGTTACAACTTTGTGGCAAGGTGTTACCACACCCTTTAGTTTGGGGTATTTTAATTAATTTTAACTTTACATTTTAAATTAAAATAAAATAAAAACGGACTATCGAGTAGGATTATAGGCCCGGACAGGTATAGACCCTTACTCGTAGCCACCCGACTTGGGCCTCAGGACGAGCTTGTATCATTGTTCATACACGTCCATTTATCCAGATGGACTGACCCATAATTTGTCCAAGTCTAATTTATTTTTTGTAATTTTTTTACAATTCTTTTGTAATACATGAATATGGTGTGTGATAATGTGTACTTATTAGTATAGATAATGTGCAATTTAGTTTGATATGCAAGATGTTTTAAGTGACATGGGCACCGTAGATTGGCATATATGCATTGTGGTATAAGTGACAATTACACTCGTAATTAAAGATCAAGTGCAATCGTACACTATCTTGTACTGAATATGTGCAGTATAGTGTAAGTGATATGTGTAGTCAAAATTAAAGATCATGTTCAGTATAGTGTAGATGACATATGCACCAATTTGTACAGAATATAAGTAATGTAGTGTAAGTAATATGTGTAGTGATCAATATTAAATAACATGTGTTGTAGTTAGAGCTGATAAAACCGGGCCGTCCTGGCCGGCCCGGCCCGACCGCCCGCAAAAAAGGGAGGGTATGGAAAAGAGGAAAAGCCCGACCGGGCCTAAAAGCCCGGCCCGGCCGGACATCCGGGCCAGATCTGGACATAATCAAAAGCCTGGTAGGGCTGCTTGCCCGCCCGGATTATTAAAAAAATAAAAAAATATTGCTTTATGTCTCATAATTTCATTGTTTTGTAACTTTGCAATTGCAAGGTAACGCACTAACGCAGTAGCCACTGGCCCACTAGCCAATAAAATTCTTATGGCTTGTAATTTGTAAAGTTGGAAGTAAAGTGAGAAACCCTAACGCCGCCTAAGGGTAAGGATTCTAATTTCTCATTCTACTCTGTGACTCTTCAAGCTTCCCTCGCAGATCGGCGATTGGCGACAACCCTCACTCTCCGACCTCGCCTCTTCATTCTTCACTCTTCAGCCTTCAGCCTTCCTTCTCGGACTCTCAGTTCTCACTCGACTCGCCGTCCTTCAGAAGTTAATAGTCTCGGCCTTCAGCCTTCCTTTCGGCGTCTCACTTGCTTCTCGACAAAATTTCAACCCTTCTTTGAATTCTGTCGCCGGATTCGACCCTTCTTTTGGTTAGTTTCGAACTTTCTTTGAGTTCTGGTCACAAATATGTGTTTTTATAGTGAGTTTGACCCTTCTTTTTGTTAGTTTCAATCTTTCTTTGAGTTCTAGTCATGAAACTGAATTGTTGACTGAGTTCTAGACTTCTTCTAGTCATGATTTTAATTTTTTTTAGTACATTAACTCTACTGCAAATTTGTAATGTTAAATTTTGTGCTCTTAACCTCAAATGGTTAAACGTGCTGAAGTCATGAAAAAAAAAAAAGAAAAAGCCCGGCGGACAGCCCAGCCCGGACATCCGGACGGGTACGGTCAAGGTAAAAAGCCCGGATCCGGCCCGGACATCCGGACAAAAAAAATAGAAAAAGCCCGGACCGGATCCGGCCCGAACCCGCTTAGTATCAGCTCTAGTTGTAGTGTATGTGATGTGCAATTGTTACTTCGTTAGTATAAGAAATTTTCGGCTTTGTTGGATAAGACTAATGGCAAGTTAAATGGTTGGAGGAGAAAAACTCTCAGCTTTGCGGGGCGTGTTACCCTAACCAAGGCGGTTCTCACTTCCATGCCCTTCTTTACTATGGCTATGCTCGCCCTCCCTATAAGCGTTTGTAAGGATATTGATAGTGTGTCAAAATTTTGTTTGGGGCCATGTACCACACTAACTTGGCTCTACTTGGTGAGTTAGGATGATGTTTCTTGAAGGATAGTGATAGCTTTTGGGGTAGGGTTTTGAGAAGCAAATATATAAGACAAGGCGAGAGAACCGCCCCTAGTGGATCCCACATATGGAAAGGTATCCTGAAATGCATAAAACATGTTTTGGTCAAAGGTGCTCGTTGGTCCCTTGGCGATGGTAAACTGATTCGCTTCTGGGCTAATAGTTGGGTAGGAACTGCTCCGTTAGTTACTGAGGCACTCGTCAGGTTGGAGGATGCAGATTTCGATAAGCATGTTAGGGAGTATTGGTTGGAGGGAGTAGGGTGGGACTGGCAGGAGCTGGGAGGGAAGCTCCCCATGGGCACGTTGCTTAAGCTCGCATCACTTCAGACCTCTATTTTGGATTCTAATGGCACTAGAAGCAACCAACTAGGCTTGGTATGTGATGAGCTGGGCTGGATGTTTTCGCAGGATGGGAACTACACAAATGCGCCTGCTTACAATTTGATCTCAAGGGCAGAATCCCTCCACTGCATGGATGAAGTTGTCTTCAGGAGTATTTGGCGGCTTCGGGTCCTTGAACGGGTGAAAGTCTTCCTGTGGAAGCTGATGAAGGTGGCGTCTTCTGCATGTCGAGAGGAGACGACGACATATGGCCGCTGAAGACACGTGTGGGTGCTGCAACCAGCTGCCGGAATCTCTTCTCCACTTATTTAGAGATTGCACTAAGGCGAGAGGGCTATGGCAAGTGACTCAGGCGAGCTGTTATGGAACTTACTTCTCTAGTATGTCGTTTGCCTCTTGGTTACGACTAATTTCCTCTCTTCGGTCAATTTTCAGAATATATGCCTTTGGAATGAATTTTTTTGTAGTTGGCTTATGGTGGACTTGGAAGTGGATGATTGAGAAGACATAGTTTCTACCGATGGAGATAGAAGTCAGTTGTTCCGGCCAAAGTGAAGGAATACATCGTTGTTTGAAGCATAAGAGAGAAGAGGAATATGAGAAGCCCGGGAAGATTCCTTCATATTGCATTGGAACCACCGCAACATGGGTATGTTAAGATCAACACGGATGATGCGAAGAATGCAGAAGGGTTAGCTTCGGCGGATGGTGTGGTTAGGAACTCTGCTGGAGAGCGGCTCGGGGAGTTTGGTGTTAATTTAGGCATATGTTCAGTGCCCATGACGGAATTATGGGGACTGACACATGGCCTTAAATTTGCTTGGGAGTTGGGTTATTGATCGTTATCGTGGAAACTGTTTCTCAGTTTGGCATTCAACTCCTTCGGAAACGCATCGCCATTCACCACCCTCTAGCTAGTCTGGTACGTATGTGCCATGACTTTTTGAAAAGAGACTGAATTATCCAGTTTCGTCATGCCTACCGTGAGGCGAATAGAGTAGCGGATTTTATTGCTAGTTTTGCTATAAACTTACCGACTGGTTATACTGTATTGTGTGACCCGCCGGAGGGCGTTAAAGAACATTTGCTTGATGATGTTAGGGGTCGGGCTATCCCCGTTTGATGATTATTTAGCCCTTGTCTTATTAATAAAAGCGTGTCTACATACGTCGAATACCGCTACCTCTCCTTCCCCCAAAAAAATCTATTTTTATATGTTTATCTAACACTGACGTGCGCTTTAACTCCACGTTACTTTGGTCTGATGCGCAAGTCTGAGTACATATGAGGTATTATCCTACAGACGTAAATATGTTGGAATGTGTGCCCTCTGTTCATAGTACGTGGGAGGTGAGATGAGAGGACACCCATTACTTTGCTCTGTAACACTCTTACGTACGTGCAACATTTTTAGTATATGCATGCAATTCTAGTCTTTGTCTTCTTATATACGTACAACACAAATTTGCATGTGTTGTTGATCTTCTTGTGTCGCCATACCCAATATCGCAGTCTTTTAGCGGCGCACACTTGCTATGAAAACGCGCCCCACGTGCTTCCAAAAAGTCCAAACGTAAACATCCGAGGAAGGTTAAAACGCGTTGGAGATAATAACGTCCCACCTTGAAAGATGGAACACTCCTACCCTAATATATAAGGTCGGTAGACTACTTCTTTTTATTGACAATTAGTTTTAGGATGAATCTCGCGGGGTTTATGTGCTGAGCTTGAAACCTAATGCGCATGTGCACACGACCCCGTTTTACCGGTCCGTCTATATTAGTTTTAGACTATAGTGATAATCTAATGATTTATTAAATCTATTTCTCATCTAGAACGGTTTAGTAAGAGAAATCATAAGTTTATCCGTTCAGTTTTGACCAATTTTTATCTAGATAAACTAATATGGCGTTGATCAATTAATGTTCACAAGTATATGTTAGATTTAGACTATTTTTTATCTATATTTATTTCAAAGGATAAAATCTTAATATGATATTTGCTAACTAGTTGTTAATAAATCATGGGTGGACTCCATCTATTTTCCTCATATTAAACCACTCAAAACAATAAAATAAAATTTTTTGAAAAATTATTGTATTTAATACTCCATCCGATCATAATTAACTGTTATTTTAGCATTTTACACAATTTAAAGAAAAATATTAAATAACATATATTTTGTAAAGTTTTTCTAAATTTTATCACGTATTTAATGTTCAACCTTCTTTTAAATCAATAAGAAAGATTTTAGAACTAAAACTAGTCTAATACCCGCACCTTGTACGAGATTGAGTTTGAATAAATTGTAAAAGAATAATAATTATTAATTGAAAAATTATTAGCTAAACAAATTACAATTTTTTTTTGTAAAAAGTGTTAAATGTTAAGAAGAATATATTAAATCAATTTGATTAGATCATGTAATAAAAAAATTAATTATTAATTTTATAACAATTGCCAAAGTGTTAAATAAAAAATTTACGTTACAAATTTCTAATAGTTTTTTAATATTATTACCTATAACTAAAATTTTAAAGTTTTTTTGTTTTAAAATCGTTTTTAAAATCGATTATTTAAAAAAAAATCGATTTAATAAAGCAATTATAAAATTTTTATTAACGATATTACAAATATTTTAAAGAAAATAATGTTATATTGTAACCAATAAGATTTAAATGTTAGTTCGGATATATTTTGTAAAATCTAAAATCCAAACAAAATCCTTTGAAATCTCTAAATTCGATTAGGTGATATGAATTTTTTTTAAATTATTTTTATAAAGATATTGAACATGATGAAATGAAATTATTATTGTTGAATTGACATGATGAGATGGAAAATATTTTAATTTTGACTTAAAATATTTATTGAATAATGACATAATTGTAATTAAAATGTAGCAAAATTATAAATATTTGACAAAAAGTCCTAGTTGGCATTGTTAAGGTGTTGACATGTGGATTAAGAGGGTTCTATTTTTGTAGTATATATAGATTAATCATTTACACCAATTTTTTAAGAACATTTTTATAATTATTGTTCATTTATTGGCCTAGAAAACATAAAACGACAAATAATTGTGATCAAATTTTTAATGCTAAAACGACACTTATTTTTGATCGGAGGGAGTAGTAGAAACGCAACGGTTGAAATTTCTTAACTGATCAACAATAACATAAAACTCATATGGTGATCCCATTCATTATTTTTTTCAAAAAAAAAAGAGTTCGGTGAACTCCTTTCGAAATTGTGTTTTTTAACGAATCACTTTTTTTTTTTAATTTATAATTTTGAGAGTAACATTATATTATATAATCTAGCCAGTTTAATAATCGCATCTTGTGTTTTTAAACATGACAATAAATTATATTTATTTAAAAATTCATGAAATAATGTAAAATACATTAACCCTTGGTTAAAATTTCAACATTAAAAATACAAATCTGATTTTTGTACCTTCTTTCGATTCACTAGATTATTTAAAATAAATATTTTTGTGAAATTAATTATAAATCTGCCATGTTATCCTTAAATTACTTTTGGATTGACAGACATAAATTACCCATCTTTATATTTATAATAGATATTTAAAAAATTATTTTTATTTTTTTTAAAATACCTTTTTATGATATATTTCATGGCAGCAATCTTTTTGACAAAACTTTATTTGTATAAATAACTCACGGCAATGAATAGTATCTCATCCAACTAAATATTTGATATTTTGAACTATGCATGGTTGAACTTGTTTTATATTTCCAAATAAAAAGCAATAAACTACAGATAAGATAGGATATATAAGAATCATGAGATTGAAGATGAAGTAAACGACAGAAAGTATGTAGCTATAAATATGTGGCCTTTCCACACAACTCAACTCACAACACTCAAACAAATCAAGATACAAACTCAATCAAAAGTAGAAATAAGTGAAAGATGAAGTCGGTCAAGGCAATCACCAATCTCCTCTTGCTCACCGTGCTGGTCTCGTTCCTCATATTCTCCACCGTCTCTGAAGCGGCGCAATGTGGAGCCCAGGGCGGTGGTGCCACGTGTCCTGGCGGGCTTTGCTGCAGTCAGTGGGGTTGGTGTGGCTCCACCCCTAAATACTGCGGTGCCGGTTGCCAGAGCAACTGTAGGCTTAACGCCGCCGGTGCCGGAGCTGACGTCGACCCTGACGCCGTCAAGCCCACGACCAATGCTCATCCTTAGAAACCTTAAAAGGATCGAGTAATGGAGTTTTACTGTATGAAAATAAACATGTTTTTCTTTTTTTTTATTAGCAAATAATGTTGCAGCTAATTTAGCTTTGTTAAATTAGCTGCATGCATGCAACCTAAAATACTATATGTTATTAAATTAAGTTTACAAATATCTGCGTTCAGCTTTTATTTATGTTTTTATTTTCTTTCTTAACCTCGGATTCCACACGGTGGCCTAAAACCAATGCGGGTACGTGTCATATAACGAGCGTATAAATGGAGAATTATGGAGGTGAAATTGTTTCGGAAGATGATGATGAAAATAAGTGAAAGGAGTGTTTGATGAAATTAATATTATTATGAAAATAAGTAAAACGAGTGTTTGGTGAAATTAATATGATTGTAGATAAAATTATAAAATAATACATGTTAAATTTTTTTAGATGAAAGAGATGAAAAAATAAAGAGTGGTAAAAGTGAGATTTTAGATTCAATAATTTTCATAATCCTTATAATCTAAATTTCACATGATTACAAAATTTTCATAATATAATACTCTTAATCTCCATAATCCAACCCCTTTAATCTCCTTAATTTCCTTATCAAATAAGATTACGAGAATTATTTTTCCGTTTAAATTCTCATAATCTTAATCCCTTAATTTTAAGGCTTACCAAGCAGAGTCATTATAAGAGAAACACAACTTAATTCCACGTGTCTAGCTATAAGAACTATAACTGTCACGTGTCATTTTAACAATTAACGACAATTTAAAAATCTTAATTAATTTTTTTAAATCTTGTCTTATCATAAATCTTAAATCTCAAATCTCAAATTTTAGATCTTTGAATTCAGTAATCTCAATAAAATTCTTAAAATCCTATAAGAACTACTAAAAATTTGTATTCCGTTTAAACATATTACAATTAATTAGCCAACAATTACAAAAGCTATTTAAAAGATAATACCCTAAAATTCGCTTCCACCGACTCATATTTCTCCTCAACCCACAAATTTTTTAAAATCTTTTAATTATGTAATTTAAATGTATATTTTTTAATTGCTGATATAAATAGGATAATTTCAAAAAAAAAAAATATCTAAAATCTTTTGTCAACCGTATTCAAAGAGTGCATTATAAGTTTTATACGTTGATTTTATCGCATTATGTGTATTAAAACTTTTTGTTAAATTTATAGTACATACAAACTCTATTAAGTCATATTTCTCCTCAACCGTATTCAAAGATTTGAAAACTTTTTGTCAACCGTATTTATGTTTTTATTTTCTTTCCTTTATTTTTGAATGAAATGAGCTTGTTGCTACGACTACGCATTGCGTACGCGTAATCGGAATATAAATATCATGTTTCGGGTGGTACGAATAGCAATATCAGTGACACGTATATGATTGAATGTGCGCCTCTATTGAGAGGACAAATTTAAGAATGCGCATACGTGGGAAGTGAAACGAAGGACACCCAGTAGTTTGCTATGTGACACTGTTACGTACGTGCAACAATTTTAGTGTACGTAGCCGATTAGCCGTATAGGTATGCAATTGTAGTCTTGTCTTGTAATGTACGTAGAACACAAATTTGTATGTGTTGCTAATGTTGTTGTCACGTTGTCTTTCCATACTGAATATCGCAGTCAGTGGCCCACACTTGCTATGAATACGTATACGTATTCGGATCTTAGGTCAAGTCAATATTTGAGTATATTTTTTAATTTTTGAAACAAGTGAAAAGAATATTCTTTTAAAATACAAAAAAATTAAAAGTATTATAAAAAAATAAAAGATACTCTAGAAGGGGGTTGAATAAAGTATAAAAAATTAAAACTAATGTTACCCTACTAATATTACACAAACTATTATTACCCAAATTAGTGTTACCTAAGTTATAATAGATAAGTTCTATTTATCAAAACTAGTGTAACTAAAATTATAATACACAAGTTCCATTTACCAAACTATTAAAACCTAATTTCTTTAGCTTATAAATTTTGGTGTTAAATTTTAATTTAATATACAAAATATCTTATACAATTTTTTTTTTATCTTTCCTAAAAAGAATTATATGGCTCTGCCACTGCTTCTGCTTTAATAACTATTTTAAAATTTCGTTACTTTATATATAGTTTTTTTTGGGAGAATTTGACATACTAGGCTTTTTTTAGTTTTTGTTTAAGAAAATGTACCCCAAATTTTTTACCACTTTCATTTAATAGTAGGTAAAAATTATTAACCCTTCTATTAGAAAGAAAGAATAAATGATGTTTGTTATTTGTTATATAAGTATAATTTTTAATTACTGAATTTGTTTTCTTTTATTATTTTTCTTGCCTTTTTTATTTATTTTTTATTTTCTTTTTTATTTTCTGGACTGAATTTCTCATACCAGAAATTCTCATACCAGAATTTTCATACCAGAAATTTCATACCAGAAATTATCATACGAAAAGTTCATACCAGAATTTTCATACCAGAATTTTTTTCATACCAGAATTTTTTTCATACTAGAATTTTTTCATACCAGAATTTTTCATATCAGAAATTTCATACGAAAAGTTCATACCAGAAATTTCATTCCAGAAATTTCTGAATTAAAACTAGCGGCACAATCAGCACTTGATCCTTGTGCTTTCTGTCCGCTATTTATTTTTGTTTACATAATACTTTTATTTTGAGACAATTTTAACATATAATTCTCCACTCAAATAATGCTCAACTCCTCCACGTCTTGTCAATTTGTCATTGTCAACTGGGAAAAAGAACAAGTCTTTTGGAAACCAAAAGAGACGGTGATGGACCCATTTTTGCAAACCGTCATCATATACGCAAATTACAATAAAAAAAATTGCAAAATTACAACGAGCCCCCTAAAATTTGCAAAATTAAATATTAGACAATTAAAAATTCATTCCGGTATGTAAATGTCCGGTATGTGAAATTCTGGTATGTAAAATTCTGGTATGTGAAAATCCGGTATGTGATAATTTCGGTATGTGAAAATCCGGTATGTGAAAATTATGGTATGTGAAAATTCCGGTATGTGAAAATCCGGTATGTGATAATTCCGGTATGTGATAATGCCGGTATGTAAAATTCCGGTCCGGTATGTGAAAATTCCGGTATCTGAAATTCCGGTATGTGGAAATTCCGGTATGTGATAATTCCGGTATGTGATAATTCCGGTGTGTGAAAAAATTCTTCATTCTAGAAAATGAATAAAAAATAAAGAAAATAAAAAAGATAAAAAAAATTAATAAAAGAAAATAAAAAAAGAAATTCAGTTTTTAAAAAGTATTTGGAAGAAAAAAGAAAACAAGAGGATGGAGAAGGTTTGAGGGTAAAAAAAAATAAGAGGGGTATATTTATTTAATTGAAAAACAAGAGGATGGAGAAGGTTCGGCTTTAATAACTATTTTAAAATTTCGTTACTTTATATATAGTTATTTTTTACGCCACTAAGGGAATGTGCAACAGATTCTTCATAAAAACTCTAAAATGAAGAAATTTTTTTAATTTTCTCTAAATTATTTTTGTGTAAAACCCAATAGCTTCTCCATAATAGGGAGTAATGTATTTATTTTTAGAAACTGTCAAAATTTGTTTGAATTTGGAGAACCTTCTTCCATATAGGGAAAGAAAGACATATTTTTTTCAAATTCCCTATTTTAGATTTTGGGATAGGGAATTTGTTGTACAAAAAAAAAGCTCAAAATTCCTTAAAAGCTCAACATTCTCTAAAATGGAGTATCTGTTGCACATGCTCTAAATCGAATAATTATCCGTATTATGAAGCTCGTAAGCAAAATCTTTTTACAAATATATACATGGACTATTATGCAGACTAGCTATTATAAACTACGTATCTTTTGTCTTCTATTTATTATATTACTAGTTTTTCATATTTCAATTTTCAGACGACACTATCTATCATCACTTGGCTGCCAGAAACACTTAATCATCAATGTCATCAAATGCATCCGAAAATCTCCTTGAAAATAGCAATTTCATGACATGTGTTTTGATTGATTTATCATTTAGTTTCAAATATTTTTTTCGGTTTTTATTTAAGCAATATAATAAGGTGTGAGTTTTTATATAAAGCTTTTTGGCAAAAATAAAATAAAATAAGAATAAGAATAAGTATAAAATAAAATATAAACGAAATAACTCTTCTCTCCGTCGCCCGTGTTTCCAATCGATTAGATCAATAACTCTAAACTCCTTTGGTCGTTCGGTGGAGAGCAAATGAGTCTAAAATTCGCTGGTCTTTAGACACATCAATTAATGCTTACATTTCAACATAATCCTTTAAGCATGACATCCCTCCCCTTTAAAATACTCAGCTCCTCCAAATGTAATTTGACCTATTTTTAACCTAAGTTGTTAGGAAAGTCCCATTTGAAAAATACATTGCCTTTAGAATACGAGCCACAAGCGAGTTAGGATTCTCGAGCAATCTCCACCCTTGCTTTACCAGAAATGTCGTATTAACAAAATTAATACCAAATGTTATTGACATTGTATTTATTTGGCGATGGCATTGTGTTAGAATCATCGACATTGATCTAACGATAAGGTTGCTCGTACGTTGAACATACTTTTATAGCATATTTAAAACATTTTTGTTTTTATGATACATAGAATGTTGTAAGATCTAATCACATTATTCTTAAATAAGAGTAGATACTCACTTATAACATTTCGATTTTGAAAATACACAAAGATAAATAATGATTTCTCCAAATCCACAAGACATGGTTAGCTCCCACGAATCCATGATGCATGATGCTACGTGTAGGAATCTAAGTTGAAAGGCGACAAAGAGCCATTTATATTGACCAATACTAAAAGTGAGTACGTGGGACACGAACCGATACATAGCCTGCAATTGCAGTCATGTCTTGTTAGGTAGCTACATAGAACACAATTTAGCATGTGCTCGACACTCAAAAACATAGTCTCTTTTAGCGGCGCACACTTGCTATGAATACGTATACCTTGTATTTTTCGGGCGGGAGGAGAGACGGTAGTTTTCGTCGCATGTAGACACGCTTTTATTAATGTAAATGAGGCTAAGTAGTCATCACATGAGGATAGTCTGACCCCTTACATCGTCAAGTAAAAGATTAACTACACCCACCGGCGGGGAAGACAATACAAATAAGAATGTTCAAAGCAAAGTTAGCTAAAGAAACCGCTACTCTAATCACCTCACAAAAGACATGACGAAACTGGATAATCCAATCTCTTTTTATATAGTAATGGCACATACGCACCAAACTAACAAGGGGATGGTGAAGAGCTATGGTGCTTTGGAAAAGTTTGATAGCCAAAAGGGAATATGTTTCAAAGATTACCGAACAGAAATCCAACTCCCAAGCAACCTTGAGACCGTGAACCAATCCCCAAAGCTGGAGAGAACGGTTATATATATACCCGTACAAGGCTGGGGTCCTAAACTAGTTATAAAATTTTTAAAATCTTAGTATAATCGATTAGGGGTTTGTTTAAGAGCTTTATTTTTAAGATTTTATATTGCTCAAGAAGGAGGAGGGGGGAGAAGTTGAGTTTTTTAAAACTTACGCAAGATTTTTAAGATCCTAGCTAGTTAGCTTGAGAGAACGGCTTTAGACGGGTGATTATGGAAACAGACTCGGTTTGTAATCACACCGCTGAATAAGCAAATTTCGAGATGACATTTACTCGCAAGGCTGGTGCATAAATGCCAATTTTTTTTAGAAGAGACTATATCGAGTTTCATCATATATTTCGTAAAATGAATAGGGTTGCGGATCACCTAACCGGTTAAACTCTTGGTTATAATATTGTGTTTCTGATTGATTGACTCGTTGGTGGGTGTTTTAAATTTCTTTCTAATATGGATCTTTACTTTTCAAAATTAAAAAAATGAAAAGGAAATAAGATAAGATATAGAGGACTATAAATATGTCTCCTTTCCACAACTCAACTCATCAAATCAAACACAAAATCAAACAAAAGTATAAATAACGAAAGGATGAAATCCACAAAGGCAATCACTAATCTCCTCTTGGTGACAGTGCTTGTCTCGTTCCTCATATTCTCAGGAGTGTCTGAAGCAGCGCAATGTGGAGCCCAGGGTGGTCTAGCCACGTGTCCTAGTGGGCTTTGCTGCAGCCAGTGGGGTTGGTGCGGCGTCGGCCCTAAATACTGTGGTGCCGGTTGCCAGAGCAGCTGTGGTGCTCAAGCTAATGTCGACCCTGTCGCTCAGAAGACTACGGCCGGAGCTCATCCTTAAGAGACCTTATAATATAAGGTGGCCAAGAAATGGAGTTGTAATGTAGAAAAATAAACGTGTTTTTCGATCTTTTTTTTTATCAGCAAATAATTTGGCAGCTAATTTAGCTTTGTTAAATTAGCTGCATTAGTTGCTTCTTGTCAAATGCTAATTAAGAAAGGAGGCTAAATAGTTGTCCAACTTTAGTAAATCTGTGTTATAAATTTTTTTTTTAGTTTTTTTTTTGTCATACGAGGCGAGCTAATCGAGTTTATCAAAACTCGATTGATACGTACAATTCAAATAACAATGTTAATGATGTTTTAATGAGTCGATCATTCAAATAAACTCGATCAACTCAATTTAAAGGGTTTAAAAATAGACATTAGCAATATTTTCTTGGCTAGCCTCGAATAACCAAGGGTCTCCAAAACCCTAATGGGTAGATGGATACCAAAACCCTAAACGCGAGAATTAATTTTTTAATTCACAACGAATATGTAACTACGTCTAAAACACTGTTTTTTAATTCGCATCGAATATGTGACTACGTCTAAAACACTATCGTCAAGTCGGAGTTTGTACCATTTTTTGTAATAATGATTACAACGTTTGAGCCAAAAGTCAAGGGTTTGCACCACTTTAATATTAGAACAATTTTTGTAAAGGTGAAGACGATTTCTTATTTCTCATGTATTAAAAGTGAAAAAATAACCCGATAATACTTTGTCAATCATGAATTTGGTATTTGATAAAGACAATTGTATTATTAACTGATTGACTTGATTGACTCATTGTTGAATATAATATAGTTACTTAAGAACTAAATACTCAACCAAATTATTACTAGACATGTACAAAAGTTCAATGTTATCAATGATTTTGTGAATAAGATCATTTGTTTTCCCCTCGTCACTAATGTTGTTTATTTTGTTCGAGATTGTCCTATCACTTCTATCAACGATTTGTTTACTAACAAGACAATCAAGAAGTAGATGAAACAAGTCATCGAGTTGATGATTACATAACTCACGATGTCTAGTGATTGCAATTTTTCTTTCGTCAAGTTTTATTTTTGTTGGTAATCCGTTTTTTGATATTTTTCGAATGAAGTTCTTTGTTTTAAACTGAGTGTCAAGTTTTCAAATCCAATCACACACATTTTTAGGGGTAATAAACATATCTCGATTACTAGCTCAAAAGCTGATTTGGTTGTAAAACCACCCGTGTTGGCTACACCGGCCTCTAATATAATTTGTCCTACCTTTCATTTTTTGGGATACTAGCTTGTTTGCTTAATTTTGTCCAAAATATTTGGGTTAGTAATAATTTGGAGCTTATTATTAATTTTGTTAATATTCCATTCCTTAGAACTGTTTGTATAGTGATTGACTTTGGTGTTGGAATTAATTGATTTAGGCCCTGTTCGTCGGAGCTTTTTTGTAGAGCTTTGAAAAAAATGAAAGCTAATGGGTGTTCGTTACAGCGGCTTTTTAGTAGATTGACTTTTTATTTGATTTTTCTGAAACTTGTTGGTCAATTTTGAAAAGCTTCAAATGATAGCGATTTGGGTAGATTATCGAATTTTTTTACAATTTTACCCCTTAAATCTAGCGTTAACAATTTATCATTTTTTTTTGTCCTTTTTGGCATATTAGTAAATCTATCATACAAATTTACTTTTATCAAACATCAATTAACTTATTTGTTAGATTTTCGTAATTTACAAAGCTTTTTGAAACTCTACCAACAAATCTACCCAAAAAGTTAAAGCTACTCGAAAAAGTTGAACTACTCAAAAATCTCGTTTTACCTAACAGAGTCTTATAAAAAAGGTTGAACTACTCAAAAATCTCGTTTTACCTAACATAGTCTTATATTAAACTAGTTATATAAGTGATGTTGTAGTAATACTATCATGCTCAAATTTGATTGTGTTGCCACTACAAATACATCAAATATGGCATGTCTTAAAATCAAATTTATTTTCATGGGTTATTACATTGTCAAGATGATTTTTTTTTTGGTAATGAATTATGTCAAAATTTTTAACTAATTTTCTATGTTTGGTTCCATTAGATTTTCCATAGAAATTTATTTATAAGACTTAATTTGTTCACGTTAATTAACTTTTTGCAAACCAAATCCAGTAATCCACCATTCTTTTGTGGCCTATTAGATTTTGTCTCAACTAGTCATAGGTTCATGTTGAAATTTACTATTCCAAAAGAACTCTATAGGTTTTATTTAATTTTTCAAGAGTGTAATTTATGACATTGAAATTATGTTTTATAATTAGTACATTTCTTTCTATCTTTTTTTTATAATGAGTTAGATTTTTTTCATTTTAAAAGTTGTCACAATGTTTTGTACGTATTAATATCTATTAACAAACAATTGTTTTACTTTTCAATTACCGCACGCATTGAATGAGTGTTGTTCAAGTAAGACACATTATTTCGATAGGGCCGTGCGGCTGAACGTAGAGCCGACACGTGTCCCGAAAAAAAAATTTCTCCAGAAATGAGCGAAAGTAATAGTTCAAAACTTATTAAGGAATAATTCATAACTTATAAAATGATAGTTCATGAATTATAATAGAATAGTTCATAGTGCAAAATTTATAAAGGAGTGAAAGTAATAGTTCAAAATTTATTAAGGGATAGTTCATAACTTATAAAAGGATAGTTCATGAATTATAGTAGAATAGTTCAAAGTGCAAAATTTATAAAGGATAGTTTAACTTATAAAATGATAGTTCACGAATTACGATTGAATAGTTCATAACATATAAACGATTAATTTATAAATAATTTAATATAATATATTAAAAAGTAATAGTTTATGAATTATATGAGAATAGTTCAAATTTTATAAGAGAATAATGCATAAATTATAACATGGTAGTTCAAAAAAAATTTTATTCGTTTCTGGAAAAAAAAAATCATTCGTTTCTAAAATAAAAAAGAAAAAAAAATCGGGGACACACGTGTCGACTCTACGTTCAACCGCAAGCCGTACCCTAATAGATGAACCGTAGCAATCATCTATAGAAAAATCAACAATAGAAACAATTAACGTTTTTCTCCATGGTATATATTTATTCAAATTATAAACGTAATATTTTAAGGATATATTAAAATATATTATCACTCAAAATCCACCGGAGACGTGAACGATTTTAAGTTGACAGGACATGGAGCCATCTATATTGACCAACAGCGAAATGAGGCACACCATCTGTAACTGTAACAATGTTATATACGTGCAGCATTTTTAGTATAGCCTGCAATATTGTTGTCGTGTCGTGTTGGGTACGTACAACGCAATATGGCATGCAATTTTTATATATTAACGTTGTACATCCGTCGGAATGTCTTTTAGCGGCGCACGTTTCCTATGAATACCTTATACGATCACTGACAGAGTTGGACTCCGATGTTATCCTATCGGGCTTCGATGTGTTTGTAGAGGATGAGATGGTATCCTATCGGTTATCGATAATAAAGAGATAACGAATAATTATCATGTATAATTCGTGAATTAGTATGTTTATCGTTTTTTATTTATAAGATGAAACATGAGAAAATTTATTTAGTAAGACATATTTTGTTTGTTGAATACGAACTAGGCCCTATCAAAATTTCTAATAAAGAATAAAGTTTTTGAAATCTCAATAGTAGTTCTCTCTCATCATCTCATCGACTGCATTGAAACTCGTCAACCTATCTTCAACAATTGTCGTCTTCATTTTCAATTCAAACTATCTTCAATAACCGCCGTCGTCTTCTTCTACCTCTCTTTAACCGCTTTTATCGTATTTGTAAAGCTTCTGATTTGTTTCCATACATCGTTTTCATTTCCCATTTCCCTCCTTAATTAATATACGGTGACGAACACATATGAAATTACTGGTACATAAAACACAAAAAATTCACGTAAATAGATACATAACTACACCCAACACAACTTTTAGATATACGTGCACATATTGCAGATACAAATGTATTAATAGTCAACATGTAAAATGTACACAAAACACAAATTATCAGGTACAACAAATATTATTGAATACATACATAAAATCTACAATACAGGAGTTACAAAATGTGTAATATGTCATATACACAAAACACATGACATCATATAAAAGAAATACCATTTTTTATGTACATAATATACACAAACGATACAGTATAGATGCACCAGTGAAAGGTAAACTCGATGCATATGGTACATAACTAACACTAATCACCAATGTATAATTACATAAGCATATAGTGAAGACAAACAAACAAACAATGTGTACATACAAAAACAAATTATAAGTACACAATCCTAGAAGCGTACACACACAGAAACCACACAACTGATATCTCATAATTACCTTAAAAACAATATGGACAGTTCGAAGGCTAACGAATCTAAATTGAAGATGTACAGAGGGTCACCGTTATGTTTGTTAACGAAATCATTTATGTATACTAGGTATTTGACAACTTAACACCATTGAAGCAATTAACATCGAAGAATGCAAAATGATGAAATTTTTTGAAAGAACAATTATCCACTATTTGATGTTCGTCGAACAAAAATCTCGATCAATTCGCCTTGTATAAATGATGGTTGCCGAACGCGAGATTAAAAAACCGCCGTCTTTTGTTTCCGAAAAAAATAGACGGTGATATCACCAAAAACGACTGAGGAAAAAGATTTATGATGATTTCCTTGTTTAATGGTTATTAGGTATCAATTAGCATATTTAATGAATAAAATAAATAAATATAAACACGAGAGAGAAAGGATCATAAATTAGGTATAAATTATTTCTTTCTTTGATGATAAATCTTTGAGAAAATTAAGCTAGTAGGGTAACTATTTTTTCTAGAATACAAACAAGGCCCCTCTAATTTTATAATTTATAGAAAAAGATATATTATTAATTAAGGATATATTTAATAGACAGTTATTATCTTAATGGAGGTTACTTATTTGGTAATAATTATTAATTAAGCAAAAAATAGCTAAGTGGTTAAATAAGATAATCGTCCGTGATATTCTCCATTAATAAATATTCACCATCTTCGGATTTCAATTACTAATCAAAATCAAATCAAAAAATCACTCAACGATGACGGAAGCAGTTCGCCATAGCCGGTGCTCTCGAGGTCTCGTCGTCCTCCCAACCATCGTCCTCCTCCCGAATCGATTATCTCACCATCGTCGTCCTCCTCCCAACCATCGTCGTCCTCCCGTAATCGATTAGTTTCAGTCGCCATAGCCATGTAAGATTGCTTCGACGATTATGCTCTAATTGTTGAAGAAAACCACTCTTTCGTACCCATATATTATCAGCAAGATTCAATTGAGAATGATGAAGTTCAATCGATGAAATCTGCGTAATCTATTTGGGGAGTCCGATTTGTAGGGCTTTTGTGACGGAATCGAAGATTGATCGGCAACATTCAGTTGAGAATGATGAAGTTCAATCGAGTATTCAACGATCATTTTCAACAGGTATAAGTTAAAGACTAATTATGTACATATGTGCTGATTATGTACATATGTTGCTGTGAAATTATTACTGACTAACTATATATGTACCAAATATGTAGTTTGTGTACATTTGGATAGGGGTTTGATGATGCACAAACATATTTTGTGTGTACATATAGCATGTCGTCGATTTGAATATGTATAGTAGAACAAAATAGCTTGTTATACAAGCTTCTGTTTGTGTTTGCATGTACATATGTTTGCAGTCTCTGTGATTATGTACATATTTTACTACGAAAATGTTACTGACTAATTGTATATGTATATATGTTTGCAGTCTCAAGCGATTATGTACATATGCTGCTGCGGAAATCTCAATATCTGTCGCCATGGATGAACACAAGTTGGAAAGGACGAAGATTCCGGAAAATATTTTGATTTCCTTAATAAATGGAGATATTTTGATTCCCTTAATTAATGGAGATAGAAATATATTTACTTCCCCGTTTTGTAACGATTAGTTGCTTAATAAATGGAGAGAGAAAGATATTCCGATTTCATTAACATCCTCTTTTTATTTTAATAAAAAAATTTTATATAATCTGATGGGACCTATTTTGTACTCATTGTTAACTTGAAGCCCTTTATATGCTCATGGTTACAAAATATACATACTCCCCTATTTTACTCTAAATCTTTTTGAGATAAATGAAGGGGTCTAGTTTGTCACACAAGTGTCTAATTTATACACAATATTACAAAAACTACCAAATTAACCATTTAACCTAAACATGATTCAAATTATTGGGTTTAAGTTTAACACCCGTGTATATTACGTTATCTTACTGAAAATTGTTCTTTTTCATGTATATTTCCATGTGATACAATCATAGTCTAATAGGATAGTTATAAAAATATGTCCAATTATTGGCAAAATAAATTTTGGTTATAATATATTATCGAGTAAAATGGGGGAGTAGGTAAATTTTGTAACCAATAAAGAGGGCCTCAAGTTAAAAATGGGTATCCACAAACTAGAACCCTCCAGATTTTATAAAAAAAATATATATTAAAATAAAAAGAGTATAATATGGAAGTTAAAAGATATTTCTCTCTTCATCCAATAATTAATTGTTGTAAAACGGGTAACTAAATATCACCATAATCTGTTAATCATGGGAATGAATATGTTACTTTCATCACCTATTTGTTCTTCCTCTCCGATCTTTTCAGTACATACGCTCAGCAAATACAGATTAATCGTCATCTCTTCAACTTCTAACAAACGGTTGTTCATCCTTGCGTTCTTCATCTCCGAAATTTTCGTAACAGACGGTTGTTCATCCCCCTTGCGTTCATCCATAACGACGATATTGAATCAATTCTGAAAGATTATGTCGACACATATATTGGTTTGGAAAATATGTATTTTAAACCGCCTTTTCTTTTATCTCCTATTTTACATATATGTGATACACAATTGCATTCAAAAGATTCAGTTGTGTACAACTTCTCAAGAAAATAATAAGAATGTAATCTTGGACATTGATCCCATGCTGATTTTGTCGAATTTAAATGTTATTTTTCAGGCTATGTTATTTTGTTTATTTCTTGTAAATAATTTAAGTTTTCTAATAGAGAAGTTTAAAGGATAGACTTGAACCATATCTTGTAGAGATACTTGACGTTTAAATTTTAAAAAATCAAACCTTATTATAAGATTGATCTTATTTTATTATTTTTTTAGCCCAAGATGAAATCTTATTAGAAGATTAATTTTATTTTATTCTTTTGCTAGTGGTTGCCTTAATTTTATCCGAGCTTATAACTCTTAGTTGGACCAAAATTTTATATGTTTGTTTTAGTTATATAGACTAGTCTTTTTGTCACTGTGTAAAGGCATATTTATCGTTAAACTGTATATACAATTGAATATCTTTGTGTAAATAACATTAAATTAATATAAATTTTTTTTTGTAAAATCCCTAAAACCAATCTATCTATAATTAGATGCAAGGGGTAAGACTATCCCGTGTGATGACTATTTAGCCAATCTTTATTTATATTGAAACAATTTGGTTTACTAGGCTTATTCTACTTTTGTGTTTAATAAATGTATCTATTGAGAGAAGAGTGTGTAGAGTTTGAGAATAAATATAAAAGGTTGGAGTATATTTACTTAATTGAAACATTAAAAAGCCTAGTTACTACTATATTTTTTCAAAAAGGCATAGTTACCAAAATTGACCATCTTTATTTTATATGAAGCACGACTAGATGCGCGAACATCACTGACTCTCCTTCCTTAAAAAAAATCTATCTATATTTAGAATTAAAAGATAATTTCTATTAGTTATACAACTTTTTTTTATATTTCGTGTAAATGTACTAGTATTAGTTCGCGTAGATGTGTTAGTATTAGTTCTTTTAATTGTTGTTTGATTCATCTTGTGTCAAATTTTAGACACATGCTGGTCGTGTAAATGTACTAATATTAGTTGGTGTAAATGTTGTTTTATTCTGTGTCAACGTCAACGGGCTTGGTATTGGGCCTTCAAATTAAACAGACGGGCCTTTGGCCCATATCCAGACGGGCCTTCGGCCCAAGTCCAATATATAGTTTCAAATATGTTAAAGTGAAAAACCGTAAAAGACGAGCATTAACTAAAGAAAATCTTGTAAAATTTTATTTTTAATTTGAAGTAAAAATGGTTTAGCCTATTAGATAATACTCTTTTTTTTTCGGGGGATGGGTAGACAGTGGTTTTCGACGCTTCTAGACGCCCTTTTATTAATAGAAAAAGATGACTAAGTAGTCAGCATACAAGAGATAGCCCGACCCCTTAAAACTCAACTACACCCTCCGACAGGTCACACTCAATACAATCAAATCAAGAGGTAAGTTTCTACCAAAACTAGCTACAAAATCCGCAACTTTATTCGTCTCGCGGTAGACATGACCAAATTGGATAGTTCAATCTCTTTGCAAAAAATCATGGCACATACGTAACAGAGTGACAAGAGGATGATACGGGACGATGTTCTTACTTAAAAGTTGGGTGACTAATTTAGAGTCTGTTTCTAAAACAACCGATCGATAACCCAACTCCCAAGCAAGCTTGAGAATATGTGCCACTCCCATAGCTCCGCCAGGGGGACTGAACAAATCTCTAAGTTGACACCAAACCCACTTAACCAATCTTCTGCGCTATTTCTAACCCTATCTACTAATTATAGAAGAGGATATTGTTTGAACAGACCGCATAATCACAGTCCTAAATTTTAGAAGGACGAGAAAATTTCTTAATATTATTGAAAAAAGTAGATAAGAATTTATTTATGGTTGTGATATAATAGTGTTCTTATACATTTAACCTTAAGTTTCCCCATCTTGTATTTTAATTTATTGCTACGTGCACCACTATTATGTGTAGTCACGTAGTCCATACCCTCGTAGTCATTACAAAGTACGTGCAATTAAGTTTGAACAAAAGACAGGGTTACTTCATAAATTCATATGCATGTATACAATTAAATGGAGGGAAATTTGAAACAAAATCAATTATTTCAACATAAAATTATGGAATGGTAAATTAAATGTGATAAAATATAAATTAAAATAATAGTATATAAAATAAATAAATTAATATTTAATCATTTTTATTTTCTTAAAATTAAATAAAAATTAATTGTTACTTATAATTTGGTTCACTTTTTTAATTACAACGGTTCTATGTTTTGTTAAATTCGTGTTATGTTTACGGAGACAATTTTCTTGATATTCTGTAATTATAATATTAATTCATCTAGAAGTATATTCCTCTATTTCAAACATTTAATATTATTAGTTCAACACTTTATAACTTTTATAATATTGTGTAGTTTAAAATTTTATGCTACTCGGTTCAAAATTTTAATTCCTTTAGTTTGAGCAGGAACTAATCATAGAAAAAAGTAGATGAATAATAATGAAAAAATTGGGGGGAAATATATGAATTAATAGTACAAAATATAAAATTAATAGTATAATTTTTTAAACAAGTAGAACAAAAAATGAACCTTAAAAATAACAGTTAGACTTTTGCTGTAAAAATGTAGGAGTTTATAAAAAAATATTCAAGTAAAACATGAGAATTTATTGGGACATGACATGTGGATATCGCTTATAATTTTGTACTTGTTGAGTTGTTAAGGATAAGTTATTTAAGATATAATATACGTGGTATGTGAACCTAGTAAATGAGTCAGTTTGGTAACGTAAGACTATGTAGATGAAGATAATTATTTAGATGAAGAAATAAGGAGATGAAATTAATTGTTGAAGGTGATGAGTATGAAAATAAGTGAGACGAGTGTTTGGTAAAATTAAAATGATTGTGGGTAAAATTACGAAAAAGTAGATGTTAAAAAAATATTTATAGATGAAAGAGGTGAAAAAATGAGGGGTAAAAGTGAGTTTTTAGCCCCAATAATTTTCATAATCCTTATAATCCAAGTTTTGTAGGATTACAAATTTTCATAATCTAATTCCCTTAATCTCTTCTTCTTTTTTTGAAAAGTTATAGTATTAAACTAGGGGGAGAATATACATAGTGTCATCTTAGACAACAAGAGTCAAGGGGCAAAAGAAAACATTTACAGAATGTGGATACCAAGTAGATTGGCCCAAGTGATAGAGTGATCGGATCTTTCCTTCCAATGGTGGGAGAAGTGGTTCTTTGTGGCTTGGATGATGTTGTGTGCGCAAGAGGCTTCGTGAGTGACTTTGTGATTGTAGATCAGATTAGTTCTATCCTTCCCCACGAAGTAGACAAAGTTCGTGATAGTGGCAATTCCGACTTTGGAGATGAGGTTGTGCTTGTGGGGTTTGACGGTGTTGAGTCAGGTCCATATGTTGAACTTGTAGGGGTACGGGGCGGGAACGCGAGTCCATCTGAAGATGAGATCAAGGGTAACAGAGGCGTATCTGCATTTGTGGAAGAGGTGGTCCTCGTCCTCCGGCATGGTCCCGCAAAGATAACACGTATATATCTCTTAGAGTAATGTTCCAGGCAAGAAGTTTTGTGAGGGTGGGAAGTCTCTCATGAACGGCGATCCAAGAGATGAAGCTACTCTTAGGCGTGTTAGATTTCTTCCAAATGTTGTTGAAGAGGTGGGGAAGATTGAGAGGGTGTTGCGACTTGAGGAAGTTGCAAGCTGAAGAGGTAGAGAAATTACCATTCAGTTTTTTAGTGATTGAAGTGAAGATTTGACCTATAAGAGTATTCTGGATGCTCAGGATCTCATCTCGGACTTTAAAGATGGAGTTCCAAGTGTAGCTGAATTTGTAACTCGGCTCACAGGTCCAAATAGAGCAATTTTTGAGAATGTTGCTGCTGACCTATGTGGACCAAAGATCACGCTGAGGAGGGTGAGTATCAAGTTCGAAAATCAATTTGGAAACACATGCTTTGTTCCATGATAAAAGTTCCTTGAAACCGAGCCCACCATCAGGCTTAGAGGAACAAATGATTTTTCAAGCGATGAGTGCTCTGTGGCTGGAGTCCTTGCCCGACCAAAGGAAGGAGCGAAGCATACTGTTGATCTTCAAAATAACGGTTTGAGGGATGGGAAGGATAGAACACCAATAATATTGTAGTGGTATGAGAATAGAGGAAATGAGTTGCTGCCTTCCTGCATACGAGAGAATCATGGCGCTCTTAGAATTGATTTTTTTTAGTGATCTTGGTGATGAGAGGTAGATAGTCTGCGTGCCTAAGTCTTTTGCTGCCGATGGGGATTCCCAGGTAAGTGAAAGGTAAGGAGTCAATAGACATCCCAGTAGAGGACTCCATATAGCTATGCTCCTGCGAATGGACGCCACCTAGGAATAGAGAGGACTTGCTTGGGTTAATATGAAGACCAGAATAGTAGCCAAAATGAGTGAGGGTTTTCTTCAGGATATTAATGGAATCAATGTCGCCCCTGCAAAAAAGAAGGATGACGTCAGCAAAACAAAGGTAGATTATGCGGGGGAGGAGCATTCGGGGTGAATATTGAAGTTTGGGTTGGCTGTGTTAGTGTGGATCATAGAGGAGAGGACCTCTAAGGTAATGACAAAGAGGGAGGGAGAAAGCGGGCAACCCTGGCAAAGTCCTCTAGAGCCTTTGAAATGCCCCTTAAGTGTCCCGTTAAGGTTGATTAGTACGTAGGACTAGCAATGCAAGTGTCGATGAGCTTGATGAAATTGGCAGGGAACCCCATCCGGCCAAGACAATTAATGATAAACTAGTGGTCGATCATGTCAAAGGCTTTGGAAATGTCCACCTTCAAAGCACACCTCAGGGAGATATGCCTTTGATTGTATCTTTTGAAGAGCTCTTGGGCAATGAGTATGTTGTGCTTAATAGACCTTCTTTTGATGAAGGAACCCTGGTAATTGTCAATGATGGAGGAAAGCGTTTCATACACTTGCCAAACGGAGCCAATGTTCACGAATCTCTTTAATTCCATAATCTAACTTCTTTAATCTCTTTAATTCCCTTACCAAACGAGATTATGAGAATTAATTCTCGGTTTTAATTCTCATAATCTTAATCTCCTTATTTATACACTTGTCAAACGGAGCCAATGTTCACGAATTACTCCTATTGTCAATATAGAACCCGTAAGGCTACCGAACGTCCACCTGTCAAAAAATTTTACTTATAAATTGATATTTTAATCATTAAATCAAACACAATAAATAAAAATTATATAAAAAATGGGATTAAGAAAAAACCTATATAAACTGATGAGTTGTTCAGGTAAGACCCCTTTTCTCCGGTAAGGCCGTAAGGCATGCTAGGAAGATGACATGTATCCTTTTTTTTTCTTTCCAAAAACGAATGAAAATAATGGTGCAAAACTTATAAAAAGGATAATGCATAACTTATAAAAGGATAGTTCATGAATTATAATAGAATAGTTCATAACGGTAAAACGGTAAGCCATCAAGGTAGCCTAGGAAGGTGACACATGTCTAAATTTTTTCTCCCTTATTCCTTCCAACAACGAATTAAAATGATAGTGCATAACTTATAAAAAGGATAGTTCATGAATTATAATAGAATAGTTCATAACATATAAACGATTAATTTATAAATAATTTGATATAATGTATTAAAAAATGAAGTATTGAAAGTAATACTTTATGAACTTTATAAGAGTAATTCATTGGAGATATAATATTTGTTCATGAATAATTATAGTAAAGTACTACTTCATGAATTATATGAGAATGCTCAATGTAGTATATAAAAGAGTAGTTCATTAATAGTATATCGTGATAATTCATATTCTAAGGGAATAATTTATAAATTATATGTGAATAGTTAATAGTTAACAAAAACTAATTCATGAATAATATAAAGTAATAGTTCATGAATTATATGAGAATAGTTCAAAGTTTATAAGAGAATAGTGCAGAACTTATAACATGATAGTTCATTATAGTTAAAAATATCCATAATATATTTTCTTTTTAAAAAAATATTTGGACACGTGTCAACCTTTTAGACGGCCGCACAGTCTTACCCCAATTAACAGTATTACCTGAACAACATCCATATAAACTGAATCATTAATCATTAATGGTTTAACAAAATTTAACTTAACGATAAAGTTTAATTTCAACCTTGTCAATCCTTTGATTATATTATCCGGTAAAGTATTGATCTTGGTGAGGTGTATCTAATTCAATACTAATCTATCTAAAATCACTAATCAACATATTTATAGTTTTTTTTTTTGGTAATTGGGACGAGTAAGACCGTGGTCTAACTCGTCATTATTTCATAAACACATAAATAAAGCTAACAAGGGACAAGCCTTTGGGACGCAACTCCTCGGACATCGTTTTTCAAAATCGAAACTAAAGATGGTGGTGGCGATAACAACTGGAAGTAACCTAAATGATAGTCATAAGCTAGTGTAGCCAAACAATCCGCCGCACCGTTAGCCTCCCGATAAATGTGACGAAACTGGACGAGCCAATCTCTACGTAGTAAGCCTTGGTATCGAGACACCAGACTAAATAAAGGGTGCATTTGAGATATGTTTCTTGAAACCAATGTGAAGATGAGCTCGGAATCAATCTCCGCCTGAACCTTGCGGAAACCCATATCCCACGCAGTTTGGAGACCGGAGCAAAGTCCCCAAAGCTCCGCCATGGGCACCGTGCACAAACCGATATTAAAGACAAAGCCACGAACCCATTGCCCATGCATGTCCCGGATTAACCCCCCAGCAGTGGCCGCCTTATCAGCACCCCGTACGGACCCATCGGTGTTTATTTTAACCCATCCTTCTCCAGGCGCATTCCAGGCAACAACAATATTCTCGTACACTAGTCGAACACTCCTTCCTGGCAGTTTCAGCACAGTAGTGTTGAAGGCCTTTGCATGGACAACAACAAGTTCATACCTAGTTGCAGGGATCGGGCAATTGCGGAACACTAGATTGTTGCGCCATTTCCAACCCCACCACAGTGCAGTGGCAAAGAAGACATTCCAGGGGCAGCCGGAGCAAAGACTGGAGGTGTTTGACAGGTTATTATATAGCCATTCATGTTCCAGTGCATTAAAAAATGAGACTTCCGAACTAGGCTGAATAGCATTTCTCCAGAAAATGCGAACACCAGTGCAATCACGAAATAGGTGCAATGTAGATTCCTGTTCAGTTTGACATATAGGGCACTTATCTCCGGTCGCAAGATGACGACGGAAGCGCTCCGCATTAGTGAGTAATCTACCATGGACAACTAACCACACGAAGGTACGTACTCTTTGGGGGATTCCGATCTTCCAAATCAACCTAAACAGCACAGAATAGGGTTGTACAACAATTTTCGGAGCAATTACCAATCGATAAGCAGTTGAAGAAGAGAAGGACCCATCCGCCTCGAATGTCCAAGCAATACAATCAGAAACAGACATTTCATCGTGCAGTGATATACCGGCGATGGTTAGCAAGGTTTTCATCAGAAGTAGCGCGCTGAGTCGGCCCCAGTCCCAACCGACCCCAGCGACCCAGTAACTAGCTACGCAGCTAAGCCAATCGGCCTCAGGCGGAGACTGAATTACATCCTTAATGAGCGCCCGCCCGTTACACCAAATATCGGTCCAGAAACGAGTAGATAATCCGTTACAAACAACCCATTTAATACCTTTCAGAATAATGAATTGTTTAGCCCAGAGTATACCACGTAATATGTAGGAATCTTTTCTTTGTGAAGAGCAGTCCAGAAACCTGCGTTGTCCATGAATACCATACTTATCAGCAAGTATAACCGCCCAGGGCTTATGACCCTCGATTGAAAACCGCCACGCAAGTTTGCCAAGCGCAGTGAGATTAGCATCCTGAGCAGCTCGCACACCCAATCCCCCCAATTCAACATGTTTACAGATGGCGTCCCATGAGACAGAATGAACGGATATGTTGCCCTCCAGATCATTCCATAGGAAGGATCTACAAGTCCGATCGATCTCTTTACAGACAGTGATCGGAAGTTTCACCATCCTCATTATATACATAGGGAGAGTAGACAGAACAGACTTAATCAACGTGAGACGGCCGGCGAATGAAAGAAATCTGCCTTTCCATGAAGCAAGTCGGGATTTGATTTTTTCCATCAGAAATTTAAAATCTGTTGTGCGCATTCTAGAGTGCAAAATAGGGAATCCCAGGTAGGAGCCAAAGTTCGAAACGAGCGGAAAACCAGTTTCAGATTGCATAAAATTACGGAAACCCTCGCTGACGTTGGGAGAAACCATAAATTGCGATTTGCGAGTACTAACCTTTAATCCTGAATAGTCGCAGAAATTACTCAGACAGGTCTTAATGACGGAGACGTTTTCCGAGGTGGCTTCACCAAAAAGAACAATGTCATCGGCGAAAAAGACGTGCGAAAGAGCCGTTCCTCCACGTTTGATGAAGATAGGTTTCCATATCCCGTTATCAACAAGACCCTGGATAGCGTGGCCCAATCGTTCAAGACACAAAACGAAAAGATATGGGGAGAGGGGATCCCCTTGTCTCACACCACGAGATGGAATAAACCGATCAGTCATTTCTCCAGCACGGACATAGAATGAGAACGAATACAGCTTGAAATCCACCCCCACCACCTCAGTGGGAGACCCATATGCTCAACTGTTTCCTCCACAAACTCCCAAGAGAGCCTATCGTAGGCTTTCTCCAAGTCGATCTTAATAGCCATCCATTTTTTCCTACGTTTCTTATGCACCATTGAATGAATGACTTCCTGAACTAGTATAGCATTATCCTCTATCATTCTTCCTGGAATGAAGCTACTTTGCAGAGGGCTCACCAGATATGACATTAGCGGTTGCAGTCTATTAACCATGAGTTTGGTAACAAGTTTATAGATCACGTTACACAAACCAATGGGGCGGAACTTAGACATGTGGTCCGGGATGTTATTTTTGGGGATAAGAGAGATGAGTGTGTCGTTTGAACCCATCGGGAAAGTGGCAGTATTAAAAAATTCCGATACAAAACGAAACACTCTAGGGCCCGCAAAGTCCCAGCACTGTTGGAAAAAAGCAGCACAAAATCTATCCGTTCCCGGAGCCTTTAGCGGACTCATAGAGAATAGACATTTCTTGATCTCTGATTCCAAAAATGGGCGACAGAGACTGCTGCATTCATTATCAGATAGAGTAGGGAATTGTGAAGGGTAACTCCCAACCCTTGGAACAACGGCATCCTGCGCAGTAAATAGATCACGAAAATAATCCCTAGCGTTCTGCATAAGCGAATTATGGTCCGAAATCCAAGTCCCGTTGTCGTCTTTAATACACTCCACCCGATTATATCTTCTCCTTATAATCGTAGAGGCATGAAAATACGCAGTGTTTCTGTCCCCTTCAGTAATAAACTTATCCCTCGACTTCTGCATCCATAATACCTCCTCCTGGTTTAGAATAACATCAAAGTCTTCCTGGAGTTTAGTATGTAGATCAATGAGTCCCTGAGACAGGCATGATTCTATCTGAACTTGGACATCACTAAGGCGTGCAAGCAACTCAGACTTCTTCTGATCGATCCTCCCGAAACACTCAAAGTTCCATCGTTGTAACCTGGTCTTGAGAGTACTCCGAGCAGAAACAAGGTCGTTATTCCTGTCTGCGCTCCAGCATTTAGTCACCACTGGCAGAAATTCCGGTTCCAAAAGCCACGCAGCCTCGAATCGGAACGGACGACGGGATTTATCAACTTTCCTTTGGGGTTGGAATTGAAGGAGGAGTGGATTATGATCCGATGATAGCGCCGGTAAATGCCGAACAGAAGCCTCCGCCCAACACACACGAGCCTGTCCGTTCATAAGGACTCTATCCAGTCGTTTGAATTGTCTGTTGTCGGCCCGGATCCCCCTATTCCAGGTAAAAGAGGGGCCGCTAAATCCCATATCGACCAGCTGTGTATCATCCATCCATCTTTGAAACACGTCGGAATTAAGAGATAATTTCGTTGAGCAACCACCGACCTCATTTAGATTAAGAACACAGTTGAAGTCTCCGCCCACTATGACTGGTCCTGTGCAGCTTAGAATATCCGATTACAACATACTCCAACACTCCCGCCTTCTACTAGCAGTCGGTGGGTTATAAACCCCGAAAAAGTCGAGAGACTGGGTCCCCACGTTGATTAATGCGTGTAGGAAATTGGTTTCCTTACGCTTAATGGAGACCGAAAGGTGTATGGAATTCCATAGTAACCAGATCCCACCTTCAAAACCATTGGTCTCCACCCTTTCGAAATCCGAGAACTTCGATCTTTTGCAAACTTCATCAACTCTGTCACCAGAAATTTTTGTTTCAACCAACAAGAGTAGATCGATCTTGTGACGGTTAAGCATGTAACTAAGGGATTTGCGGACCCGCCGATTACCCGCACCCCTACAATTCCAAAGGAGGCAATTCATTTGGGACCACTTAAGGGAGTAGAGCCGGGTGTCAAGTTGGATGTAGATGGACCGGAGACATCTCTCATGTCGATATCAGGATCAGCCGGAGGAATGCTGTGAGGTTCTGAGACCATTGTTGACACGTCAATGTCCATGGGCGGATTCGGTAGGTCAGCAATTAAAGTTACGGCATTCTCGCGAGGGTTTTCGGTAGTTGGATTTTGTGTACCCTTGGGGGATGATACCGTGCGGGTAAAAGTGGGTTGTCTAGGCTTGGTTGGTGACGTGTGGACCGTGGTGGGTGGAGGGCTAATGATTGGGTCGTTGCCATCTGCAGGCCCATTTGTTTTGGCCCTTTTGGGATTCTTTTGGTGAGTTGTGGGGTTATTTATTGCAGCAGCCGTTACAGTGGATGAAGCCTCCTGAATTATTGGAGTATTGACGGCCGACTTAATTACGGGCGTTACAGAAACATCATTCTTCTTCGCCGGCGTGACAACAACCGGAATATTCTCACCCGAAGCCGCCAGAGGTTGAAAAGAGTTTCCCGTCACAAGTACTTGGCGAGGAGCGTTTGTAGTTTTTGCGTTGTTTGTAGTCTTCCGCGGTTTCCTAACAACGGTCATCCATGGTCCAAGAAAATCATCACTTTGCTGCTTATGAGTTTCCATTGGAGGTTGGGTACCAGTATGGGCTTCAGACGCGGCTTTGGAGCTGGAAGGTGCATCGGAAATTATGGTAGGATTATCCTGAATGTTTGATACCTCAGGTTGGGGGCATCTCTCTGTTGTATGACCGTACAACCCGCAACGGTGACAAATGGAATTCAGACCCTCATATTCAACGTGAACGCGAGACTCCCCAATGAGTATGGTACCGATGAGTGGTTTATCTAGCTCTATTTCGACGCACACTCTAGCAAATCTTCCTCTTGTTGCATACAGTGTGTGTAAATCAACCTTTAGAGGAGTACCAAGCGCCGAGGCCAACCCATACAGCACAGCTTCGTCATATAATTGCATGGGCAGTTCAGATAACCTAGCCCATGCAAAGATGGTACGGAGATGATCATTGTACGGATTAAAGTTCGGTATCCATTGCCTCACAGTAATGTAGTGACCGAATATTTCCCAAGGTCCGTCTGTCAGAGCACGTAGAAAATCATCTTCTAGAGTAAACCGGACAGCATAATAACCGTTCGGTAAATCTAGGATTGTCATGAGACCCGCTGGTCTCCATAATTGATGAATACGGCGCTCCAGTAGACGGAAAGCGACATTTCGTCCCAAAACTTTGATAATGATGGCTGTTTTCCATTTCTCAAAGAGAAGCTCGACCACGTCTGGATCAATTTCCGCGACGGCAAGCCCTCTAGCACCTTCAGGGAAAGTACTACGCATTCTTCGTGATTCAATTAGAGAATCACAGCATAATGGTGCAGACGTGGGTTGAGGGCTACCCACCGCGGCGGCGTATGACTTCGGATCGGGAGGTTTATTTGGTGGTGGTGGTGGTAGTTGAATTTCTGGAGAGGCGATGGCGGGAGGAGAGGACATGGATACCGACTTCCATACTGCACAACATAATGGTGCAGACGTAGAATCAACATATTTATAGTTATCCTCTCTATATATATATATATACTTATCATTCTTTCGTGGTGGTTTAATCGATAAAAGTCGGTAAAATGAGGTTTAGATTTTCATTTTGATCCTTTAAATATTATTGGTTATCCATTATACGTAACTACTATTTAATGTATTAATTTGGATTATAAAATAAAATCAAGAGCTTTAATTATGAACACATGCAGCTGCATAGATTGATAGCCTGCATGTGGGTAATTTTACGTGAATCGTGCAGTGCAGCCGAAAGTAAAGAGTTGTTCTACGTATACGTGCCAATTAAATACATAAATTTTTATATCACTGAAATTTTTATTCAATACGCAATTCAGTGTAGTTTCAATTTTTACATGAGAGTCATGACTACACGCACATGAATAGCGTAGCTAGAGCCGACTTCGAGTCGGCAAACTATAAATCGCCAATTGATGTAGTTTTGAAATATCTCGACGCTACTCCTGAGCTCCGAAAGCCGATTTCTTCTTCCCGATTCCTTCTTCTTGAGACTGATTACCACTGCATTTGAAACCATTACGCTTTTATTGGCAAATTTGTCAAAATTTATTTATTCATTTTTACTTTGTGAATCTTGAGGTACTAGACTGATTTATGCAAAATTTTCCTTTCGTTATATTTGTTTTGGGGTTTATGGTTGCTATTTGCCTTTTGTATACATTGTTTTGCAATTTTCATCATATGAGGTTAATTTCTTAAGATCTAAGGATTCATTGAACCATTTGATGGATTGATTTATAATTATGTATATGAATTGCTGAATAAATATGAATTGATTGTGTTTTACCTTTGTGGCCTTATTCTGACATGACGTTAACCATATGAAAAGTCTGATCTCTTTGTTACAATAGCTCAATCTTAGGGATATTGTCAAAGTCCGATATAGACGGACCATAGAGCGGGGTCGTGTGCATACGAGGGTGCATATGCGCGTTAGACTCAAGCACACCACATAAAAATGAAGTTTTATTCTAAAACCAATTCGCAATGGGAGGAGTTGTTCACATACCTTATATACTAAGTTCAAAATGTCTCCAACTTTCGAGGAAAGAACTTATTATCTTCAATGATTATCGGATAAAATTCATTACCATTTTGATGTCCTATTACTTTTATAGTTAGTTTTATGATAGTAAAGCCAACTATTTTCTTAAATAATTATTATAGTTAGTACAAAAATTATTTATATTATTCTTGTTTATAGTTTTCTCACAATATCTAAATTGCTAATGTCATTTGATCAGGATTTTAGGAAGCTACACCCTTACACACATAAACTAATGTATTACCCGTTCCCTGCACGGATTTTTGTAAGTAATTTTATATACGATCTTATATTTATCCATAAGTACATTAACAAACAATAATAAATGATATATTATAATATTAATTTTTTTGATTGGTATTATCGATATATATTTTTATAATTATATTATTCATATTTAATATGAAGTATTTATATGGTTTATAGGGTTTATTATATAATTAAAGTATAATTATTTAATAAAAATTCGTTTTAAAAAAAAGTAAAATAATAATCGGATATACATTAAATAAAAGTTGGAGATTCACCAAAAAGATTTTGTAAGAGATTTGTATAAAACAAAATTTACTTCTAACATAATATATTTTTCTGTCAATTATCCGAGTGATTGATAAATAACAAATTTAATAATTTACTTTTAAAAATTTGCATAATTCATTAGGATAAAAATTAGAAAAGATCGGATAAGATTTAAGTGTCAAAAAGATTTACTTCTTTCAGGTTTAATTTTTTGTGAAATGACGGATTGTTTAATTGATTAATAAATAACAAACTTAATATTTAACTTTAAAAAATATTTTGGTAGGCTTAGAGAAACCTTTTGTTGACACGTGACAAAAAAAGCTTCTGCTTTAATAGATACTAGTGTATTACCCGCACTTTGTGCGGGTCGAGTTTTAATAAATATTTAATACTTAGAAATTTATATGTATATTTTTATATAATAAAAATCCGGAGAATGAAATTATAATCATTATTATGATTTTTAATTTTATTTTAAGTATTTATCTCTTCTAATTAATTATATTTTTACATTGATTTGTTAAGATATGCTTGTTGGTAAAAAAAATCCGTAAAAGTTTAAAAACTATTTTTATAAAATATTTATTTAAAATATTTTTAAAAAAATTTAGAAATTAATTTCCAATTTATATTAACATTTCGAAATTACTTTTTAAAATAATTTTTTAGGCTGCGAGAAATCTGGCGTTGACACGTGGTAATAGAGGCTCCTGCTTTAATAGATATAAGATAAGATAAGATTTGTCATTCTACCGTAAAAACATATATTTTACATTATTTATTGGACAATTTTGGTAAATAGGTTTTTTTGAAAAAATAGAGTAGTAACTAAACTTTTTAATGTTTCGATTAAGTAAATATACCCTAACCTTTTATATTTATTTTCAAACTCTACACACTCTCTCAAGGGGTACATTTATAAACACAAAATTAGAAAAAGCCTAGTAAAGCAAATTGTTTCTTATTTATTTTGAAAAAAATAAATAAATTTAATTGTTCACGTACCTAACTTAGCTAGGTGGAGTTCATGTACCCAATATAACCCATCTACTATTAATATTTTATTTTTTATATATAACTTTTTACATTGTATCATTATTTTATATAATTGTAATTATTGCATATCAACAAATATTTATCTTCTACTTTTAGTTTTTTTTTTTAATTTGTGTGATTTCCCTCTATATAATGCCATAAATTGAGAATTGGATAAGTATATATATAAGTAAATATTTATTCAAAAAGGTTTTATACCCCAATTTATTTTAAAATTTTATTTTTATTTCCTTAATAATTAACTTTCGTAGTCTAGATTTTTATAGTACTGACAAATCGTATACATTCAAATTCTCTTTTATGATTTCAACAGATTCATACTAATTTACAGAGAATATGCCATAACAAATCGATCTAAAATCCTCTACAACTCGGATAATATGATCGAGAATTACATACAATAATAACGATACAGTGGATACTATCTACATACATCTACTTGAGATCAAACTAGCTAGAGAGTAGATTCAAGAGAGAAACTCGGGTCTTAATCAACTGCCTAAACAATCCATTTAACCCATTTTCAATCTCTCCTAATCCACTCTCTAATCTTTCAATCTTCGTCTTTACCACCCGATATCCATCCAACCCGATTTTACCACTACATAAAACCCGATTCAAAGCCGCATCGGCGTCACTCAGTTCATTCCCACTCTCATCACCGGCGGCGTTACGCCGTGCGGGCCCCATAAGCCTCGACACCATGCGCCACCTGGTCCCACAATTTGCCGACGTCATCAGAAACGTCAGCAGAGTTTCGAGAACTGATACGCTCATAATACTAACGCATCTCAGCCCTCTCAAAACCCCGAAAACGTCGTCGTTTAATGCCGAATTTCCTTCAAGCTTCTCGTCTGCTAACAAACCACCTTCCACCACCTTCTTCAACCCCGAGACCGCTAATTTCGCATCCTTAATCGCTTCCTTTCTCGCAGAAGCGTATTTCGACACGATCTCTTCTACAGTCTCCTCATCCTTTCTTCTCCGAATCATCGATTGAAGATCCCTAACCGATTCCTTCAACCTAGCCACAACATCTCTAGCAATTCCACAAACATCCAAAACCTTCAAAGAGCCTTCGAGAAGCTCCTCAACAACATCTCGATAATCTCGTAAACGACGGGGAAGAGAAATTGCTTCATCAGCGCAAATATAAAGCTCTGCAATTCCGGATAATGCGATGGCGATCTTCTCGGCGGATGAAGATGAATTTGAGGATTCTTCGCGGTGTTTGAGATCGTTAAGATGTTGCTCTAATCGGATAAGAATAGGATTTGAATTCGAAGGAAAACTCACAGATCTGATACGGTAGCGGTTGATTATGAGCTTCTTGGAAGAAGATATTACCATTTCTTGGTGAAGTGATTTTGGAAAATGGGCTTTTGGTGAAGATGGTGCTCACATATCCATGCGATAGGTTTTATATATGCACGAGAATTGAGAGCTTCACTAAAGACAAAAAAAAATATAAAAGGGAAATTATGGAGGGAGACATGACAGATAAGATGAGTGCCGAAGATATCAACACGCGAAGCGATTCATATGGTACTTTTGAATATAAAATGGGGGGAAATTTTACGTACAAATATTTTGTGATAGTTTCTATAAGATACTCTCATTTTAGTTAAATTTTAAATTTGTTGAAAGGATTGAGTTAAATATATTTTTTTAATAAATTTTATTTTGTAAACCTTATTAATTATATATTTATATATATATAAACAACTCTCATCATATAAAATAAGAATAAATTATAATCGTTAGATTGTTAAATAAATGAATGAGATTATGCGATATTAAAGGGAAAAGAAATCGTGTGATTAACCTGATTCATATATTCAGCGGTATAGTCACATATATTCGGTGTTTACATGTTCATATTGTATGAGTTGTCTACATATGAGTCATATATATATATATATATATATATATATATATATATATATATATATATATATATATATATATATATACTAAATAAGTTTATATTATAGGTACTCTTAATAGAGCAATAGTAGTAAAATGTCTAGTTAGTCATTTTACCCAAATTTATTTAAATATAGGTTAGAGCTTTGTTTAAACTATTTTATATAGTTTTTTTTTCATATTCATATGTTAAATATAGGCTCAAAACAAATTCTTATCTTTATAGATATTAAATTTATTTTGCTATTTTATTCTATAATTTATTTAACTAAAGGTTTATAATTTCTAATCTTAAATATATGGTTCATTATAGGGTTGAAATAAAATGTATGGATAGATGTTATTAATTAATGTTGTGTAATATTCAAGACTTCTTAGTAAAAAAAATGTATAGTATATGTAAAATATTATCTTATTTATTTAGATATAAAATTGGGAAGTATATTAGGATTTGGTGGAGGGGGCTAACCAGCCAAATGCACCCCAACTAATTGCATTACACTGCCACATGTCTGGAGATGAAGGACCATAACGTTATTTTATAATATTTCTTTTTATTGGTTAGGCTCCCATTCTCAAGACAATTTTATATTTCAATATTATTATATAAGAAAATATAATAATATAAGTTAGAGATGTGAAGATGATGAGACTTGAATGTGTGCACGAGTGGGTTAATGGTTGCAGTGTTACATTGTTGTGAAAATTATTGCAGACAAAGAGATTTAAAATTTCAAAGTTAGGATTAAAATGTTGTTACATATTGGTATTATTGGTACGTACGTGTCATTAAGTTTTGTCTGTTTACTTGAATTGCCAGAGATGAATGTTTCCTACATGACAGTCGTACATGAAAATGAAATTTTATCATTTTGGATGTTGATTGGAACGGTAAATGTGACGGTCCACGATAAGAACAAGATCCGATTATAAAGAGCTTAATTAACGGTTAAGATTAAAGGTGGTTATACGTTTTGACTTTATTTTTGACTTGGTTTGAGTCTGATTGTTGGCTATGACTCGGATCCAAGTTTGTCCGAACTTGAGATTGCTATTTGTATTACATGTTTTGTGCTATTTATACCCGTGGTCCGGCTAAGCGTTGAGGAGTCGTAGCAATAAGTTGATTTTTGTCAAAAAATATAGAAAAATGGCTACGATTATGCATGGCGTATGCGTAGTCGCCCATATCAAAAATTTCATTAAAAAAACTAAGGAAAAATGACTATGCGTAGTTATATTCATTAAGCATGTGTAGCCATAGCAGGGTTTAAAAATAACTTTTTACGTGCGTAGCCGTACCCCTGATACGTATAACACGAAATCATGATACAAATAGCAATTACCGTCCAAACTCCAAACTGGATACTTGTTCCGATAATTTATTTTTAAAAAATTTTCAATAATTATTTTTATAAATATTTATTTGAAATTATATATATTTAACATATATTATACAATACACATGCTTAATGTATATAACTAGGTTAAATATTTTATAATTATACATAGTATTACAACTATAAAATATTTTGGCTAAATTGGCACTTAGGGCCTTTTACACTATAGAGTTGAAATTTAGGATCCTACCAATTACAAATTGAGAAATAGGGCTCCTACTTTACTAGACTAATTCATAAATAGGACAAAAAGTTAATAAAAGTGATGACTAATGAGTGATGGCTGATGTGAGTGTTGATTGTGACCTTTTGATTGACATTTGGAGGAAATTTGGGGCAAAAAAAACGCAGCCCTATACCCAAAAATCCGCTTACCCAAAAATCCGCTTACCCAAAAATCGGCTTACCCAATTAATGTCACAATCATACCAAAAAATAAATTTCTCAAAGTATAAAAACATACTCGAAAACAACAAACCCAATAAATCAAATATCAAAATAAAACAATATCCATAAATTGGATAATATTTTATATTTATACCCAATTTAAACATCACTTAATACAAAATACATACCCAAATTAAATTTGTCATACCTAAAATTTTCAAAACTCGATATTGTACACAAACATCAATATAAAATGACATTTGGTCATTACCCAAAAATTCGCTTGACATTTAATCATTATAACACATTTTGGGTAACCATAAAACATACCGACGACATCACTTTAAATATACTTAATACTAAGAAATATACTACAAAGCCAATAAACGTATAAAATCATACCCAATTTGAATTTGTCATAACCAAAATTTACACAAATCGATATTGTACACAAATATCAATACCAAATGACATTTGGTCCTTGTAACACATTTTGGATAACCATAAAACATACCCAAAAATATCACTTTAAGCATACTCAACAATAAGAAACATACCACAAAAACAATAAACATATACCCAATAATGAGAAAAATACTATAATTCATATTTGGGTAACGAAAACAATGTCACCCAAAAAAATTAAACATTCATGGACTTGAAAATTTCATCAAACTAGCTACATTAACCAAAAATAAAAGATAAACATGTAAAAAATATACTTAAACCAAAAGTAAACATCTAATCACCATCATTTCAACTAAAGAAATTATTGCCCTATTTTCTAGTTTTCATACCTACTTTTTCTTTCTTTTATATAGAGGCCTAGTTTACAAAAGATAATTTTAAGGGGTCCTATTTCCCTAATTAATTCAAATATTTTACATCAATACATAATAATATAATTAGGGATAAAATTATTATATATTATGTTTGATTTAAGCAACTTGAAAAATGTGCCCATTCTAAGAAAATAAAAAAATAAATGCATTATACACTAATAAATATATATATATATATATATATATATATATATATATATATATATATATATATATATATATATATATATATATATATATATATATATATATATCAAATTTCGTCATTTAAAAAAAGTATTCCTTCTCAATATAGTTGTATATATTTTAAGGTGAAAATAGATTTAAAACAAGAGAATTTTAAGCTTTAATATAGTTATTTGTACAATTGTACATAAGAAATACTGTACATGAAATTAAAAGCATTGTTTGTTAACCTATATCAAACGTAATTTTATTTTTCTGAATAAATATATACTGTATGATCTACGTGGAGTACTATATGTTAATAAGCTTAAATCAACGATATGAATTTGGATGTGTTGTCTGTAAATCATACGTCGAGAGCCACAAAATAAAGAAATAATGTTAGTCAAAATATTCCACGGCAGTCCAAGAACCTATATATATTTATTCATAATTAAATTATAAATTGAATATAAGATTAAATAGGAGTAAATAATCTGTATAAAAGAACACATAGGTTTACACATACGCATCTCTATGAATCAGAATGTAGCTATAAAAATGGACCAAATTTTATTTTATAAAAAATATGAGGGGAAGAAGAAGATGGCGTTGTAGGTGAGAATCTAGGGCTGCTCAATTATAAGGTTATAAGCCAGCTATGCTAATGTTGTATACCAAAACGACATAGAATTCATGTCGATTTTTATTTTATTTTCTATAGTTTCTATGCTGTCAACGTTTTTTGGCCCTCTAGTGTGCCCATAAAACGTAGTATATATATATATATATAGAGGCTGGTTTCGGTGAGGAGCACATTTGTGGATATGAATGAGGAGAGTTAGGATGGTGACACGTACATGTCATGTCACCGTTTTTTTTTCCTGAAAAAATCTGGAGGAAAAGAAAAAAAGGTGACGTGACATGTCACGTGTCACTACAAAAAATAATTAGTTTTGCGACGAAGATTTGCGTCGGGATGAGTTTCCCGACGCCAATGAGAAATTTTTGCGACGGCATGGCGACGGCGTTTACTGTGGTCGTTTAGTTTGCGACAGTGTCTAAGTGCCGTCGTAAAACAATTGCCTTTGCGTCGGCTCTTATGACCGTCGCAATAATCCTATATTGCGGTTGAGCGCCAAAAAAAAAAAAATGAGGTCCGTAAATAGAAAAAAAATGAAAATAACAATTAAATTACCTTTTTTTTATATAGAAAAATCATATTAGCCCTAAAACAAACGAGGTCTGTAAACAGTTCCCTTCGTCTCTTCTACGATTCTTCAGTCCCTTCCACCGTTGCTGCACCTCAACCGAAGGTATCTTGTCTGCCTCTTCTTCGTCCCTTCCTTGTTTTGTTGGTAATTTTTGTTGTTTATGATTCCAATCCGTCTCTCTTTTTGGAATTTGAGTTTCAGATTAGCCCTAAAATGTTTATGCTCTTCATCTCTTCCACTATTCTTCCATAGATGCTCCTCAATCCGACGGTTTTCAACCCCTTCCACCATTGTTGCTCCTCAGTCGAAGGTATCTCGTCCTCGTCTCTTCTTCGTCTATTCCTTGATTTGTTTGTGAGTTTTTATTTTTTTCTGGGCATTTGCTTATCCTCCAACTTATGCTAGACACTAGTCGGTTTGTGATTGTTATGTTATTGTGTGATATAGGTTGGTGACAAGTTTAGTTGTAGACACGGTCAGAGAGGAGTATGTGGCACCATTGTGCAGCAGGAAGATTTCTCTTTCTCTGAGCGAGGAATCTGTCTTGATTTGATTATGAATCTGCATGGATTTCCTCGTATGTACACTGAACAATCAATGAATCTCTTTGCCTTTTCTTCTATAAAAGTCAAGATTTGAAAATTATTGGAGAGGAAAAGAAAAGTAGTTTGAACTATCTCCAATGGAGGTAGGAGTGTTTCGTTTTATACAGGGTCATTCCAATTGATTTGAACCATGTGCAATATTTATTCCCTACTAATTTGAACCCTGTGACACTATTTATTCTCTACTAATAAAATTTGTACAATAGCTAATTATTTGTAAATTTGTAAAATAGATATTATTGGTAAATTTGTTTTTAATCAACTTACTATTTCTTTTATTTTATCGAATAGAAGTGATATAAAATGTATATCGAGCCCATAAATTTTTGTGCGCTACTTTAATTAGGTGTACTGGGCAACATATATGTTACCCATAAGAAAAGTGGTAAGCTCCTGTGGGGAGATTGCCCACTCTCTTGTAGCAGAAAGCTCTGCAAACTTGTTTTCATTGCCTTGTTGTGGAGTGTTTTAGACCCTTCAAATACAATGTCTCAAAACTGAATGGTTTAGGAGCAAGAAAACCATAAAGGGATCCTAGGACATGTCAGTTGCATTGGCAGATTGAGGGAGAGGTGTGGAGTTGAAGTTTCCTATTGCAGCATTTGTGCTTATATATTGCCAAACGCTTTTTTTAGTTTCATTTTATGTGGCTGTTTGAAGCGAGTCTATGTAATTGCAGTGCGGTTATTATTTACAGTTCCTTGTCCATTTCACATTCTATTTGAAATCTAATTAACCAACTCTAGCACCTGCATTCTGAATAATCATGCATTTCATGAGCACTTATGCCTATTCTTTTTATTTAGTGGTGGTCTCTTCCAGTTGTATCTCACTAAAATTTGTTCATCACTATTAGTCGTATGATAGTTGGGAAGATGATACAGCTTCTGGGGGGGTAAAGCTGGAGTTTCATGTGGAAGATTTCACTATGGAAGTGCTTTTGGTGAGCCAAGTGGTCATGCTGATGCAGTTGAATCCATAAGGTTACTTTTAAGTTCTCTATGGGATTTATTTTCATGTTTCTGAAGTCCCATCATTCAAACTGAGTTTTCACTTTGTTATAGTGCAACATTGGTAAAGAGCGGGTTCAGCTACAGTGGCAAGGACTTAATTTATTCAGGTGTGGTTTGGCTTTCTCTTATAGATGCTATTTTCAAGAGGGAACATCTATTTTATCAAACTGTTTGATGTTTTATTTCAAGTTATGATGCTTTTTCAGATTTTATTTTATGGTCTGATGTAGCCTTGTCTCTCCAAGAATAACAGGTTTTCCCCTGCAAGCGTTCATTTTTATGGGACCAATTTATTATCAGAAGTTAAAACACATGGTAAGCTTATTGACTTGTAGGCTTGATTTTTTGGGTATGATTTAGTTCACTTCTGAATGTTGAATACATGGGATATTTTAGCATTATTCATGCAGCTAAATTAAAGTTTAATCACGTTTATAATATATAAGCATGAAGTGAACAACTGTTAAAAGAGTATCTAGCCTTGGAAACTGTTCATTTTACCCTTTTAAGTTTTAACCTTTCTGATTATTTGTTTGTCAAGATGGCTTTCTGAATTTATGTGATCAGCACTCTAAAATCCAAATTAGACGCACCCATGATGTTTCCATTAACACTAATTATTTTTTTATTTATTTTTATGTTAGTAATGGTCAAAAAAGGAAGATACAAGGAAGTTTCAAATGATGAGTTAGCTTCTAATACATGAAGGTGTTCTCTTTTTTCTATAGCTCCGATGTTTTTTCCTTTTTAAGTTTTTATGATCTTGACATCAACAAAAGTGTGTTTTCTGCTCTTCAAAATATTGGACTTGGAGTCATAACTAAACAGTATGTAAAGTAGCTTCTAATACATGAAGGTGTGCTCAATATGTAATCTAATACATGAAGGTGTGCTCTTTTTATATTGATTGTGAATGAAATACTTGGGGAAACAAATCATTTTTCCACAATGTTATAATTTAAAAACCAAAAGTGTGATTTTTTCAGTAGTTTCAAGTCATTGTGAACAACACAAAATGAAACTAATATTACCATCTAGTTATTGCCGAGAGCGTCTACAAACATGAAACTGATTTTGTAACATGGTCCCTTGGAGCCATTTTTATCAATGACATGGGTAAGTATTTATAGGTGTTCTTGAATTTGCATGTTAAGCATAAGTTATCAAATTTTTGCTCTGTGTGATGTGCTCATGTTTTTGTTGCTTGCTTGTAGCTAGCTTCACCAACTACATTGGGTAAGGAGATGGTTGTATTTACTTTCAGGTTAAGTGAAGAACGAAAGAACATTTCTAAAGTGGAGCTGTTGGGAAAATTTGTTGGTGCTGTTGGAAATTATAATGCGCACATTGCAGCATATGCTCGTATCAACTGGCCTCAGGTTGCAGAAAATTTTGTGACATCTTTAGGATTAAGTTTTAATCCTTATGTGACTCAGGTATCCCTTTTTATTATCCATCTCATCTAGTCTCTTGAAAAACATTAGTTCTATTTCTGTTCAGAATAATGAATTACTATACATCGTGTCATTATCCTTGATAGGAAGTGGTTGAGAATGTACACATGAATGATGTAACTGGCTAACTACTAGTGATTATTCTAGATTGAGTGAATTCGCTCACCTACATATTCACTAAAGTACTACTAATTAGCAAATGGTATTTCCTGATCTTATCCATGTAGATTGAACCTCATGACTATATGGCTAGCCTCTTCCATGGGCTTACACGGTTCAACAATATATTGATAGGTTTTGATAGGGATATATGGGGATACATCTCACTGGGTTACTTTAAGCAGGTGAATACTCATAATTGCTTCACTATGGATTTAGCATTCATTTGTTTGATCTTTGATTTTTTTTGTACAAAGATCTTCCTTGTATCATAAAATGTGCAGATAACCAAGGCTGGGGAAATTGGATCCTCAACTATGCCTCATAAAGTTAATCCCATAAATTTCGAGAATAGTGAAGGAAATCTCAGAAAAGCTAATGCAGGACTATCTTTCTTAGGAACAAAGCTGCCCATCTAATGTTGTCAAGTATCATATTAGATGCGTTTTTTTTTATTTAGACATTTAGTGGCATACTGTCTTTTTTTTTTTCTTCAAAATACTTGTGAAAGTTACATATTTGAACTCAATTGGATGCTCCATATTGAGCTCACATTCACACATTCCCAAAGTGAAAATTATGTCACTCCCAAGACATATATGATCTTCTTGATACATTGTTATGTGCACATTGACTTCCTGTTGGAAAAAGCTGCCGCAGCTTGGATCATATAACTTTTTGTTTATCTGCATTTAACAATTACCATAGCTAACTTATGTATTCTGCTTTTGATGCAGCGTTATTTGACTGATTCAACTATACTGAAAAATATGGGCGAAGGATTAGGCCATTCACTTCTTGCCTACAAAAGTACACTGCAGGGTATTGGTAAACTTCAGGTGAGATGCATTATAGTGTTGTGTTGCCATGGTAACATTTATCTATACCAAGATACAACTTATTTATTCGATAATGCATGAATTCATAATCAACCAAATTATTTAGGAATCTCTACACAAGCTTTCCGCCTATAAAAATACCTAGAAGAACCTAGTCAAGTGATCACATTGATCTAAATTTATTTGTTTTTTATATTCAAATTTTGCTTTCTTATCCTCATTAAATTGATGTTGTTGGTTACACTTGCTTGTAATTCTATGAATGAGTAAGTTTATCCCCTGCAATATAGGTAAATGAAGCCCGTTTGAATGAAGACTTTAATTGCACGTGGGAAGTGCTCGCAAAACCCATACAAACTGTATGTATCGACATTCACCAATAATATATTAATATATAGTTGTTAACTGTTTGTAGTTTTCCTCTATTGTAACAATTACACTCTCTTGATAGGTAGTGAGAAGGTATGGGGTTCCAGAGCCATATGAAAAACTGAAGGAGTTAACTAGAGGGAGAACGGTCAACCAAGAAAGCATGAGAGATTTCATTAATGGATTGGATTTGCAAAAAGAAGCAAAAGCCGATCTCTTGAAGCTGACCCCACATATATACGTCGGAGCAACTGAGAATACAGACTCCTATGTGAACTCAGTCAATGGTGTCTAGCCTAAGTAAGAACAAAAAAGCTGTAAAATTCTGGATTAAGTCTCTCAAGAAGAAAATTCAAGTGAAAACGTGAAAATGTTTAAATGTGTTTCATTTTGTGTTGTTCACAATGACTTGAAACTAATGTACAGTATATTGTACTTTTAATGGGAATATGTTATATTGTACTTTTAATATTTGATTAATCTTTAATTTATGATAAATTATTGCATATTAAAATAGCATGGAAGAGAATTTTAGATTTGTGACGACTCCAAATCATCGCAATTATGTGATTTAGGTGTAACATTTGCGTCGGCAATGTTCATCATGGATTGTAAATAATGTAGCCGTTACACTATTTGCGATGGGAGATAATGATCACTTCGGTTTGCATTTATTTTTTGCATTTATTTTTTGCGACGGCGCTTGCCATCGCAAATTTTTTAAAAATACACGTCAATGCTATTTTGCGACAGCTCTACCAGTCGCAAAATTTATATTTGGCGCCGACGGACCCCTTTATTTGCGTCGGTTGTTGCCGATGCAGTACCGTCGCAACAAGTTTTGCGACGGTAATTACCGTCGCAAATAAATTTGCGACGGACAGTTTGACGTCAGCGGGTATGCCGACGCAACGCCGTCGCAAAAATATAGTTTCCGTCGCAAAGCGTTTTTTCCGTCGCAAACAACTGTCGCAAATTGTTTTTTTTTTTTGTAGTGTGTCACCACCCAAAATGAACAGTTAGTAATAAAAATATGGTGTTCATGGTTGTAAAAAAAAAAAACGTTGTTCATATTTTTACAAGTATGTGTTCATTGTTCTTACAACTATGGTGTTCATGGATTTTAAAGTAAGCGTTCATGGTTTTTAAAGTAAGTGTTCATATTTATTAATAATTGCTCATTTTTTTCCAACACTAATTGTTTATGTTTTAACAATAAACGTTCATTTTTGTATTTTTGTAAAAAATTTCTTTTTGTTTCAAATCGTGTAAAAAAAATATGATGTTCATTATTTTACAAGTGTGTGTTCATAATTTTCAGAGTAAGTGTTCATATTTTTCAAAGTAAGTGTTCATATTTTTCAAAGTAAGTGTTCATAATTTTATTAATGATTGTTCATTTTTTTTATAGAATTTGTTCATATTTTTATTAATAACTGTTCATTTTATGGTGGTGTCAAGTGGCATCACCACGACTCTCTAATTTCTATCAACAAGGGTCCTCCTCACTTGAACCAGAATATATATATATATATATATATATATATATAAATATAGTTACGTTTTAATATTGTTTTAGGTGAGAATACTAAAATTTTATGTATTTTTATAGAGTATGGTAAATTATTACATTTTAATGTAACAAATTATGTGATTTTTATATAAAAACATGTATTTTACATTAGTATAATCAATTTTACACACAAAATTATATATTATGATCCATTGATCCCCACAAAAGAAACAATGCTTATGTTAAACCTATATAAGTTTTTTTTCTTCAAGATTTGTCTTCCACTAGGCCGCTACCACATTTATCATAAGCGTAGGTTAGAAATATTTTAGTTGTTTTTAGTGATAAAATTTGTAAATAAAATTTTGATAAAGTTATAGTTTGTATGCTTTATTTGTTTTTATTGAACCATTAAATAAATCATAAAATCAAAACCAAATAATCTATATGGATAATTTTTTAAATAAAATATCAAAGTTATTTTTTAAATTACTCGTTATATGCTTTATAACTTTTTAGAAAATTATATATTTCAATATCTTTTACAACCAATTTCAAAAATGAAACTACACATATGGGTAGTTCCTATGATTTTTCTTTATAAAAATACATGTAAAATTTTCGTAATTTACGAAACTGTAATACTATAATATAAATTTATTGATTTGTCATGCAGTCATATTAAGAATAATCTTATAAAAGTCATAGTGCATGAAATTCTAATTATATATTTTCTTGAGATAAAATTTTATATGTCTACATCCAACTTATTATCGTCCTTATTAAATTTATAAGTAAATAGATATAATAAAATAGTATTAGTTTAAGTATTAAAATATATTATTTAAAAAAAAATGATAAGCCCATTTACTCAATTACTTGTCACGTTGCCATATTCGAATATGTTTTTATACATTTTACATTTTACATATTTGAAATTTGAAGTCTTGTGATAAAATCGAGTCATATAATTTTTTTTATTCGCTTGATCACATTATCTTATAGAATAATAAAAATCCAAGAGTTCATATTTTGTCTTTCTCCATGTTTTGTTATATCGTCACTTTCCTAGCTTTGTCGATGGCTTCGGCGATCATACTTTCATGTCTCCAATTATTTGCGTCCTGCTTATTTATTTTAGATAAATGTGTTTGGTGCATTCTACGTGCAACCAATACAAAGAGTGCATTTGATATGTAACACAGTGTAATAAATTTGTGTTAATAGATATATCTCATTAAATATACTTAATGATCGTTATCTTTGTAAATTTTAAGACAAAATTATTCTTCGAATAAGATATCACTTGGCAATAATGATACAAGAACCTACAAAAACAACCGTTGTTAATATGACTATTTATTTTGAATATAGAAGGTGAAATATTGAGAAAATCACTTCTTTTCATCGATTGAAAGGTTTACTATTCTACAAGAATCATTCAAATACAAGAGTTGTGCATAATTATTTAGTTCCTTCTACCTATATGCAACCGAAACATTTAATATTCAGTACTTAAATAAAATTTCATATAAACTATTTATACAAGATGAAAATCACTAAACCGTCTTCAATTTTCTGAAACGTTTCATGTACAATAATGATTCAGATTCACTAAATCGTATTTTCATTCTTGTATGAGTTTTAGGTACAAGAATCATGCACATTTATACAAGAAATATTAAAAATTAGTGTTACAATACTTATTAGAAGAAAAATGGTTTTCTAATTACTCGTATATGATACAACAATCGCGTATAAGAAAATAGATACTTGTACACCATAAAATAATCATGTACAAGATAATTTTTTAGTATTATAATCAACATATATTTATATATTTTGAAAAGAAGAAAAACTTGATTGTCCAATTTGTAATTGTAGTAGGGTGGGCGGGAGGAAAAACATTGTATTGTGTACAAGAATTTATAATTTTGTTATATGCTTGTGCAAATAGATGTATATATAAGAGGTCAATTAAGACAATATTACCTTTAAACATGTTTACTATTTGTTGGGACAAGTACGCCACAAATACAGACTCCGCATGTGCAACTCTGGCGTTCATGCACACCAGACTTCCCTTGTACGCCTCAAGAGACACAAAGTTGGGGCGCGTGCACACTCCGCATGCTCCCAGATAACAACGCAGCGCAATAATGAAAAGGGGAGAGGATTGTGCACTACGCGGCTGGCTACATCTGGGGAATACGCATGCGCCGCAGCTGAGTTCATACGCCTCATGAGGCACGTGAACCCAACTTCCACGCACATGCGACTTTTTTGCCCGCTGTGAATAATATTACTCTATTTAAATTAGATGTATGTTTTTCCTATGTTTAAATTATATATTTAAAAAGAAATAATAGGTAAGTATGGAGAATTTGGTATTCAAAATTCAAGATATTATGTTCGTGTTTCTCCATCTTTTGTTATATTGTCAGTTTCCTAGCTTTCTGGTAGAATATGCTTGTGCAGATAGATGGTAATGGTTGCATTATAAGGATTTACCCTCGAAGGCTTGAATAGAAGAAGAAGAAGAATGATGATTGAGCCCCATAAGAAATTGAACTATTCTAATCTTTGATCATCCTCAAACCTAGTCAAATCTTGTTGAGTACCACAAACAGCCATACGAGTTTCTCCGAATTGCCTACAATTGAGTTCCATTCGTTTGTCCAAATCTAGTTTCAATTTCTTTCCAGAATTCTTGACAGATTTCAAGATCCATAACATTTATGAATTGAATGTAACAGTGACAAAAAAGGGAAGAGAGTGATAGAAAGGTAATATTATGAATGAATCTGTATAAATTATAGTATGGCATTTCAGTTACAGACTTACAGTGAATCATGCCAATATAACTCCTTTTCAGGACCACAGGAAGCAGAGAGGGAATTGGGTTCTCATTAAGAACGACGAGGACGATCAGGAGGAGGAGGACGATCAGGCATTGGGAAGTTGAAGCTGTTCGTCGCTGGCCGTTTCTTTCTTTTAAAAGGATTGAACACTCTCTGCATATATAATATTTATCATAAAAGTCAGCACATGTAAATCGATTGACAATAACAAGTTTTGCATTGTACATAGACAAAACAAATACTTACCCTCTTCCTAGGAAGCAAGTCAGAATATGCACAACGGAGCATCCCACCGGATACATCTTCGGTGTTGCTAGTCAGGAGCAATTCCGTAGATAGTCGATAACAATCTGCTATCACAACTCTACCAGCCGGTATCTCCCATGAACTATAAGGAAGATCCAACTTCTCCAAGCTGCTCAATGAACACAACGTCAGAGTGGCTCGATCACAGAAAGATTCTGACAAAGTCATAGTTTTCCCCAAGAAGGATTCGTGTTCGAAAACTATGCTTCTTAATTTTGGAAGCCTCTCCAAAACAACAAGAGGATCTTCCAAAAGTTTTGTGTGCTTCAGTGTCAGCTCCTCCAACTGTGTAGGAAACGTTCCTGGACACAACTCAGCTAAAATCGTTCCCTTTATTTTCAGCTTGTGCAAATTAGAGAAGCTTGCCAGTATGGTTGGGTCAGCATTGATAATCTCACTGTCAAAACACAAAGCTACAGATTTGCTTAGGGGCTTCAGTATGCCATCCAACTCATCTACTGCGTGAATCTTTTTTATTGAGATCTCCCTCAGTAGTTTTAGCTCTAGCAAATCATTTAGGCAAACCTTATCAGTGTGCAAGTTGATCAGTGTCTGCAGGGAGTTCAACCCACGTAATCGCAGATTTGGAGTCTCTGGAGCAATAAATTCAGGTAGATAGAGATGCATTAAGCAATTTAGCTTCCACAGCACATCTGGTATGGTAATATACTCCAACACTCGCAGATCAAGTGTTTGAAGATTTTTTAAATCTTCGATAGATGGTGGAAGTTCATTCACCCAAGTTCCTCTCAAACTCAAGTACCTCAGTTTTCTTAGCTTTCCCACTTCCTTGGGAAGCCTTCCTTTGACCAGCCACATTCCTTCAAGATCCAATACCTGAAGCAATTGAAAGCATTTGCAAATGTAAAGGAACCACTCCCACTTTTGTTCACTGTATGCTGCATCGCTGACATTAGGGAAAAAGAGGAGAGAGGTAGGAGAGCCGATGGAGTTGAGGGAGCTGAGTTGTTTATCTAAAGATGCAGGGGTCAGAGAGATTTGATTCAAGTGTACTGCCACTTTTAGCTTGGCATTTGATGTACAACTTGTATGCTCAAACTGATCAACTATTGTAATGACATGTTCTTCTTTAGCCTTTTTCAAGCACACATCCTGCAAAGCAAACTTGAGTTGACATGTTTTTGCCCTTTTAGTTGGCCCCCTTTTCACTAGAGTCACCATGCCTCTCTGCACTAGCTCAGTCAAGTAACTAGATGCAAGATTCTCCAAGGACTCTTCTGTCTGAACATTGTCTTGTTTCAGCTCAACAAACCCAGCAGCTATCCACATTTTATACAACTTTTTTATGGATATCTCAAACTCTTCTGGGAAGTTTGCTAGATAGAATAAACAAGGCTTTAGGTGAAGTGGCAGATCATTATAGCACAAATCAAATATTTCTGACAACTCTAATGGGTTTGAATCACAGAGCTTCTCAAGCTTGGTTGCCCATACGACTATGTTATCCTTTGTTTTAAGCAGTCCTTCAAGCATTTCAGCTGACACTGGATGGCCTGACCAATGTCTCAACATATTCCACTTAATACCTGCTGAATTTGTATTCCCTACATACATATAGTTTTAGGTTTAGTATATTGATAGTAAAACAGTCTATAACATTAAATAAAACATTTCAGAGGTTGATACGTACAGTATTTCATCTGCCAGGTATCAAGCCGAGTTGGAGGACACGATCTGATTACCAGCAACTGATTGCTCTCTGCAGATGGAGCCGGTTCTTGATCCGATCCGAAGGTGATGACTACTTTACTGCCCTTTTCAAAGCCTTCACGCCCAAATGTTTTGTCCAAATCTTCCTCCAGACGACCAGCCTCCTCTAAGTTGATTAAAATCACCAAACACTTCTTTGATCGCATCACTTGTTGAATCTCAACTATCAAATTGTCACAACTCATTCGTGAGAAGCTCTGGTCACTGCTTAGCTTTGGATTGAGATCTCTCAAAAGTTGTTGTAAGATGCACCGTGGAAGACCATCAACACTGTATCCCCTGGGAACACAAGCCCTTGCAATAGCAATGAAATGTCTATTAACCTTTATGTTGCCATAGAGCTCCATAGCGACAGTTGCCTTGTCTACACTACCTCCCCCCAGTAAAACAACCTTCTCGTGCTTCCTGTACAACACTGCAAACTCCAACCAGTTTCGCAAATCACAAAAATCAACAGTTTGTACCCCGTCCTCCAAATTATTAGCCTCACGTCCGCCTCTCTTACTAATGGATACATCAAACGAATTCAAAGACGAGGGTAAAACATCAGAAATCCTAATAAACTTGCTACAACCACTCATTCTTAAAAGCTCCAACATAGGCATGGATCCATCTTCCAGTTCCCATACCTCCAAGTTATGTAACCCGCTAGTTTCAAACTCTGTCAGAAGGGGGAAACTTTCAGAACGGCAGCTCATCTCCTTCCCAACATAAGAACAGGATGCTAAAGTGAGAGACTTTAGATAACCAAGGCTTCCTAAAATGCTCATCGGATCATCCTCGAGCTGACAGCCTTCTAAATATAATTTTTCCAAGTACTGAGAAAATTCAACTTCACTCACCGGAACTGAGATCTTATCATGTATGCTCAACTGATGATTACAAACAATATCTGATAGTATACCTGGCTTCTTGCTTAGAGCATTTCCTTTGATACGAAGTGAACAGTTCCCACGTCTTCTTGATTTAAGAGCAGGGGAACTGATTACATCGAAGATTGCCTCCTCAGACAATTTATCTTTAATTGAAAGCTCTCTCATGCGTTTAAGTTTCAACAGGTCCTTAGTTCGAAGCTTTTTTACCCGCAAATATTCAATCTTCTCCAAGCAGATTAAGGTATCAACCCGTAACCTTTCAGACTCGACAATTTCATAACCGTAATAAGGGAAGAGTAAATGCCTTAATCGAAACAACTTCCACAAAGTGTTTGGGATCAGGAGTTCATTTAAAACCCCCAAATCTAGAATCTCAAGAAACCTCAAGCTGCCAATGGATGATGGTAACTCAGAAACAGAAGTCTTTGCTAAACTCAAATACCTCAAGTGCTTTAATCTTTCAACTTGGCTGGTCAACCTTCCTTGGAGCCCTATGTTGTCAAGGACCAAAACCCGCACCAATTGGAACTCGTTGCAAATGCATGTAATCCACTTTTGAGCATCATCTCCTCCATAATATCGATCAGCAATGAACAAGAGAGATCTAAGATACTTGTGGGCCTTTGAGGATATATAATCTAGAATAGATTCATTGACATCCTCTGCAGGCAAACGAATAGCCATCCGAAGCAATCTCTGTCGGCTATAGCTGTTAGACGCATCCAACTTATCTGGACATGCACGAAGATCAATTACATTGAGAAAGTTATCAACAGTTGCTTTCTCCAAGCACATATCGCGCACAAGATCGTGCATTCGAATAGAGTTTATCAACCCCTGTGAAGTTTTATCCACAACTTCAACCAAGCCAACTTGTGCCAAGTGACTTAAATAATCATCAGCTACATCCTCCAAGGATTTTGTGTCTGTTGTTCTATCACTTGACCTTGTAACAAGACCTTCCGCAACCCACATCCAGTATAAAGGTTCTGTATAAATTTTGTAATCTTCTGGAAAGTTGGCAAGATGGAGAAAGCACGGCTTCAAGTGATAAGGCAAATCATTATAACTCTGTAAAAGTATCTCCATGCATGATCTTCCATGATCGTATCCTGTTAATAGATGTGAACTAATATTCTCCTGCACAGATTTCCACTCAGCCAAAGTTTGCTTGTTCCTCAAAACCCCACCAAGAACAACAATTGCCAATGGTAGACCCTTGCAGACACTGACCATCTCCTTTCCAAGTTTGATCTTCTGAGAAACTACATTTAAGAGGGTACAACTTTACAGCGTTGCAAAATTAACGTTAAATTTAACATTCCTACAAAAAAAATCCGCACTTTGATGAAAAACTACTAAAATATGTGCTAAATGAGATAAAAATGTGGAACTTACCATCATTGTTTCCAATCATTTCACGCCTTGAGCTCTCTTCAGTGTCCCATCCCATAGTCTTCTGAAGCAGCTCCCATGTTTCGTGATTGTTAAGAGGATCAGGCTTTTGTAGGGCCATAGGATCTACAAACATGGCAACTTCTTCCTTGCGTGTAGTGAGTAACACTTTACTGCCTGCATCTCCTCCACATGAAGTAAATCCTGCTTTCAAACTATCCCAAGCTTGTTTCGTCCAAACATCATCTAGCACCACCAAACACTTTCTGTTTTTTAAAACTTCATGAAGCTCAGAAACCATTTTACTTCTAGAAAGATCATTAGAGGTCCCAGAATCGAGACTTTTGAGAATATCTTGAAGTACACCTTCAACTTGAAACTGCTTAGAGATATACACAAAAGCTTGCCCACCAGTGAAGTATTGTTTGATCCTGTCATTCTGAAAAACTTTGGTTGCAAGAGTTGTCTTTCCTAACCCTCCCATTCCATAAATTGCATGAAACCTTCTGTCAGGTGTTGTGCTTGTTAAAGCAATGATTATCTCCTCAACATTTTTCTCAAGTCCCACAATCTTCCTGTCATCTATGTGAGCAAACTTGAGGATTTGCTGAACTTGCTCATTTAAAGCTTCTGGGGCTTGGCTTGTGTTTGTACCAAGAGATCTCTTCAAACCATACTTCTCCAATTTTGGTGACAATGAGGAAATTTTAACTTTCAAAGAATCAATACTAGAAGCAGCTTGATGAAGATCATAAAGTTCTCCGAAAATGCACGAATATCTTTTTAGCTTGTTCAACATTCCAATTCGAGTCCTATTAGATGCAACCCTGATGACAAAGTCTTCGATAATATCTTCAGCTTCATAAACATATTCTTTAATTTGCCACACCCACATCCGTACAGTATCATCTTTATATTGGACTGTTTCTGCTTCTTTCAAGAAGCTCTGCATCCAAAGAAGCTCATCACGTAGCTCCTCTACTTTTCCTTCAGCACCCCACAAGTACTTCCCTTCTTCCACAAGGATCTTTCCCAACAAATTAGCTGCTGATTTCACAGCTAACTCTGCCATTCTTCCAACCAGTCTTTGTAGCTCTACTACATATGACGTGATAGCAATTAACAAGTTGACCAAGAGAGGCTAAGCGAACAGAAGAGTTCAAGATCTGTGCAATCAGCTCATCTACTTTAGATTCAAATTTCAAACAAATAAAACACAATTAGCTACCACTATTATGACATTCATACTGAGCGATTCATTAGCTACCACTTTTACATCAAATTAAAAAGAAAACCCGAAATCTAGCACTTTCAGAGATATACTCCATAGTCCATACACATACAGAAAAAGAGTGTAATAAATGTACTTCTCTAACTAAAAAGGAGTGTGAAAAATCGCTCATTTCTCGAGATTCAAGTTCTGTTAAGATTGATGAAGGAAGACGAAGGTCTAAAATTGAAGATACCTGATCGTAAATCGAAAATGGGGGGTGATTGGCCGCGTTGATCCTCGGTCATACAAGTTGGTAGGTAGCAATTGAAAGATCTGCAATGTAAGAAGAACTAATCAGCTAGAGCTAGCGAGTACCCAAAGGATTTGCTGTCGACAGACCTACTAACCCCTGCAAAGAGAAGAACTACGCTCTCTATCACTCGGCGAGGAGAACGCAAATGACTGTCTATGCGGACGAGAGATTGACAACGGAAGTAGAGCGACGGTTTGGTGTCACCCGTCTCTTCACACCATTAGCATTTACCAAGGGGACTGTTCACGTACATCCATTATTGTGGTAATACTGCGCTCGGCTGTGCGGACGTGTCCCACATAATTTTATCTTTTTTAAATATATTACGGATATTGTAACTACTTTTGTAAATTTCAACTATTATTTTTAATATATTATATCAAAATTATTTATAAATTAATTGTTTATATGTTATGAACTATTCTATTATAAGAACTATTATTTTTTAATATATTATATTAAATATTTATAAATTAACCATTTATATGTTATGAACTATTCTATTATAATTCATGAATTATCCTTTTATAAGTTATACATTATCCCTCTATAAGTTTTGCATTATGAATTATTCTATTATAATTCATTAACAATACTTTTATAAGTTATACACTATCCATTTATTAGTTTTGCACCATTGTTTTCATTCGTTTCTGGAAGAAAAAAAAATGCACGTGTCAGCCAGCTTTACTGAAAATTAAGAGCCGTACTTGAACAGTGTTGTACCAATTAAGCATACTAGATTAACTTAAAATATTTATTATATGTTATAATTAGAACTAAAAATCTTTATTAAAAAGAATGTTGTAAAAATCTTGATATGGTTTGAACATTTGATTTATTGGTTATTAGGATGATTTTCTACCATTAAGATATATATTATTATTATTATTTTATGATTAGTTTTATCAATATTTAATATAGAAGTATAATTATGACAAAATGTGGGGAGGCAAGTGCATTTTGCATGAAACCATAAGGAATGATTCCATCAATTTCATAAATAATGATATACATATGGACTAAATTCGTTTTCACTTCGTTTATGTTTTCGGAGTTGAAACCAAACGGGCCCTAACTAAGATGCTTGATGCTTTAGCTTAAAATGACGCTCCTATGAGGCTCAGGGCAAAATTGAGCCCATTAACCCAGTAAATTTAATAAGGCCCGTTAATTACCCTAACTACACCAATCGGCCTTATATTTATTTTTTTCTTTTTGATAAGCAATATATTTTTTTTCTTTATTTCAATCCCTTACCTTATATATTTTTGTTATATTGGTACATAATCTTTATTCCATTTTTATCCCAAACCTTCTGAAATTCATAGTCGGAGATTCTCAACCATAAAAAATTATTATATAGAAATAATTTTGTTTATTAGGTTTTTTCTAATTTTGTGTTTAGTAAATGTACCCATTGAGAGAAGAGTGGGTAAAGTTTGAGAATAAATACAAAAGATTGTGATCTATTTATTTGATTGAAACATTAAAAAAGCCTAGTTACTACTCTACTTTTTCAAAAAGGTCTAGTTACCAAAATTGCCCTAAAATATATGATGTATCATGATTTTGATGGCATTATTATCAAGGGAGCCATGGATCAATGCCATTGCAGACGCAATTTTTTTTTAAATGGACGAATATTTTTTTTTTAGCGTTAGGTTTATGTCAGAAAATTTTGTAACAAATAGAAATTATAAAAATAAATAAATATATAAATAAGTGGGAAATTAAGAGGTAACTAAGGGTCTGTTTACTCATTACTGTAGTTTATTGTGTTTCATTTAGTTTATAAATCCTGAGTTTAATTTTTGTAGATGTTTACTTAGGGATTGATTTATTTCTCTAGGGGTTTATTTGGGTTTATAAACCACTCAAAAATAAACTTTTCAGACCAAGATTATTTTTGCTTGCATGAGTTTATTTTTGTTTAAAATCCGATTTTGGCCTTGTGGTTTTCCATCTTCATGTTATTTGTTCATCCCTAGGTATTCAACGTAATTGTTCGATTTTTTAGGGGCATGAGAGTCTTTTGGAGTAAAATAAACCTAAAAAATAAAGGATGAGATGACTAAGTAGACAGTTATATGTATCAAGGTGTATAAAGTAGGCCTTTTGTTTATATGCTGACAAATTAGACCCGTCCATGTTTTCATAAAAAATTTTATTAAAAACATAAATAAAGATACTCAATAAATCATGATCTTTCTCTCTCTTATTTATCTTTATTTATTTACCTAATTAAGAATGATATTAATTATCAAAAATCCGTTATAATAGGAAACAAATGTTAACAATATCCTTCATTCGTGGACTCTGATTTGAATGTCCATTCTTGCTGGTCCTTCCTTCTGTACACATTGTTGTCTTCTTGTTACATAAATGTGTACATATGTATGATATGTACACATTGTTATTAGTTTTGACGAACATAATCAAAGCAACAATTACATATGTATGATATGTACACATTGTTATCAGTTTTGATGAACATAATCAAAGCAACAATTACAACGACATATGTATGATACATAATGTATGATATGTACATTGTTAGCAACTACATATGTATGTATGATTAGAACATAATCAAAACATATTATATTTATGCACACATTATTTGTTATCATTTTCTGTACACAAAATGAAGGTCATTGATTGCAGTCGGAATGTTGTGTACTCCATTGTTAACATTCCTGACAAACTAGGTTGAAAAATTTTCAATGTTGGGGATTTAACCATGAATAGACCGACAAGATGAGATCGAAAACTTACATGGTATAATTAAACAACAATCAATGAAGATGAACATCAGGAAACGACAATTGCAAGAAGGAGAAGACGATGTACAACGAAGATACCTTCAATTGGCTTCAATGGAGTTGGAGAGGGTAGAGAGTAATTGGCTTCAAATGCGAGATACTGATTGTGATTTATATGATTTAGTCGCTTAAAAAGATTTCGAGAATCCTTGATTTTACAGTTTTCAATTTTTTCAAAGCAGTTTTAAATTTTTAGGCAGTTTTTAAAAACAGAATATCAATTAATTGCCTATATTCTATCTTTAATTATAGTATTAAATCTCTAGTTTATCTTTGTTTTTTAATTTAATTTTATTAGGGGCCTAGTTAGTCTACACTAAACAAAAAAAAAGAAGCCATATTTCACCAATCTTACTCCAAGTAAACAGTCTTATCTGATTTATATGTATAAACCCATCAACAAATAAATCTGAGAATAAACTATAAACTCATTTAGTTTATAAACCGACAAATAAACCAATCTACAAGTAAGCATACCCTAAAATAATACAATATTATATATATTCAGTTATATGGAAAAAAAATCGGTACAAGAGAGTTTTTAAATTCAAAACCCCATGCATTACCGATTCAGTCACGACTTAAGTTAAAACTCAAATATTGTTTACTTTTACAAATATTTTAAATACTTTTATCTAAGCCATCCTATCCCGTACACTGGTGTAATTTACAAATAAATGAAAGTTTAAGGACTAAAAGAAAAGGATAAAAGGTTAAAGATCCAACATAAACTAAAAAAAGCATATAAAGTTGGGGAACATTGGTGTAATTTACCCGTTTTTATTCATAGTATCAAAAAACAACAAAAAGAAAAGGCAATTATTTATTGGGTCCATCAAGTTAGTCAATATGGGTGTGTACCCGATCAACCCGATCCGAGAGATAGGATATTCAATACAACAATTTGGATATTCGAATTTTTAGTTTGATCGATATTCGATATATTTGATACCCTAAAATTTGTCTTAATATAAGTAATTTTTTCCGGATCGATCGGATAATTAACCAGAATATTTGTCTAAATCGAGTAATTATCCGGACCAATCGGATATATCTGATCCAAAATGCCGGATATCCGATTATTTAAAAAAACAACCCATTATGTGTCCATTTTGGCAATTTGAAGAAAACAAAAACTCCCCGATCATCATTAATTAACTGATCAATTTAAATTTAAAATTTTCGAATCGTCGGATTAACGAATCGAATTAGCCGGTTGTTGGAGATAATAAGGTCCCACATCGAAAGATGTGGACACTCCGAGCATTGTATATAAGGTCGGTTGACTCCTTCTCATATTGTCAATTGGTTTTAGGATGGAACATCGTCGGGTTTATGAGTTGGGTTTGGGCCTAATGCGCATGTGCGCTCGTATGCACACGACCCTCGCTCTACCGGTCCGTTTATATCGGGCTTTGACACTGGCTAAGATATTATTGCTCACCCCAATTGAGAGATCCTAAGCCTCATATTTCATTGAAACAATGCAATATAACAAGCTAAGTGATCTAGATGGATGCCTATACTTTTGTGCATTTTGTTTTCATATGAATTCTTAGAGTTTGAATGGTTTTATAGCAAGTAGGGATTGAAGTAGAATGATCATGTGCAATTGGGTGACTTGGGTGGGCTCTATCTCCTTTAAAAAGGTTAGTTAGCATGTCACATTTCCATCTTATACCAAATTAAATCAATGTTATGACATGGGGCCATATGACTTTTATATTATATGGTCGTGGTGAATGCCAACCCCATGCTCATCGTATAATATTAACTCCTAGCTGAAATTTTGTCATGTTCTTTGATATATTCAGAATTAGCATGCTTGTCAATACGTTTAGTTTTGGAATTATCCCTTAATTATTACCTTTATATTCCGACTCGAATTCACACATAACGTTTAGACGGTTAACTTTTTTCGTTTTGATGATAAGAAAAGAGATTTAATTATGTCAAATATACTTGGCGTATCGAACGGTAAAAAATCAGCAAGCGGCCAAGTCGGCAAGGAACAAACAAAAATACCAAAAATGTAACAAGAACACAACATTGAAAAAGAACAAATAGGTCAAATGCATCCAAAAAGCTGGAATAGTTAACCAAAGAAGAGAGCGATGATGAAAGCTCAAAGACGATAGAATCATGGAGAGAATATGGGGTAGGTGAACTACCATAACGTCTCTCCACCTGGGAGCAGGACAACAAAAATACGCGGGTAGGAAAAAATACATCACCTAGAAAATATGTGGATCACACGACATTCTCCCCACCTTTATGATAGATCTCTAGAGGCCTCGAACACAACCATAATCATCATGATACAAAAAGGGGTCACACGTGACTACAACCTCTTCCGAAACAATCGATCACATCACACTTGAACAACGCCAGCAAAGGGAAAGTCACCTATCAAGAAGTAACATAATTTATTTTCTTCTTCTTCTTCTTTCTATATGGAATGCCTTTGAGCATATGTACGTAGCGCAAAAACTCTTTTTTTTTATGAATGCCTTAAAAGACTTGTTCGGAGCGCAAACATTATTAGAGACAATCCGCAAATATTTAAGATGAAAGGGTACACCGAGTTGGGTAAACCCGAATATCTAACACATTGATAGTCACCACGATGGAACAAGGGCACAAATGTAGAAATACACAAGTTGTAAACTTTATTTTTGACAAATGTCCCAAACATATGCTTGTACACAACAACAAAAATTAAATCTAGTAACTTTTTTTATTTGAAATTATCCAAAAAAATTTTGAAATATTTTTAAAATAATTAACAAGTTTCTTTGTGTTTGAGATGACCTCAATGATGATATTTACTATCTGTCCATGACACTAGTTGGGTGTTATCTAAGTAATGTGAATGACAAATATCAAGAATGTTGTTATCTTATTTTGATATGCATAGGATAATTTGATATATGAACTTCTTAAATTCCCTATTGGTTTAATGTTCGGGTTAGAAAAGTCTATATTTTATCATTAATCGAGTCTAAGACCCTTTGTGAACATCTTTTTGTTGTTGATTATGAATAAAAAATTTCTTGACCTAGAAAAACTTACATTGATTGATATTCTTTGAATGAAAAATATCAACCCGTAAAACAAAAGACATATGTAATAAAAGTAAAAAAAAAATCATATCAAAACACAAGCTACAACTACAAACCCGTGAGACTACATATTTGTCACAAAAGTAAATCAAAACATAAGCTAATCTAACAAATATATCAAATACGGCTAAACGATCACCTAAGCCATGAAACCATTAAATGAATGATCATGAATTCAGTTCAATTATTATATGATATGAAAACGATCAAGTAAGCAATATATTCTAATGATGATCTATTGTTCACCTCTTGGTGTCAGTTGATGAGTGTTAAATGTAACACTTTTTAAACTTTAGATTCATGTATTTTATACCTCTTTTGCTCTCTCATACATCACCATTTGTATAGAAAGCGTTCACTTTTCGTATCTCGATATCTACCTTGACTTTTATGTGTTTCAATCATTTGCAGCATCAATTGTGCTAGAAATGCATCCTCCGTGAAGTCAAAGCTGAAGAGAATACCTTACATGACTGAGGAACTGCAACACGAAGTCCCCTGAATATACCTTGAAGTGAAGATCTACGATTTGAAGCAACAAAGAAGCCAAACGGCTAAGCAAAACGGCCTTGAAGACCACATGGTGGCCGTTTCAATGACATCATCGTTGTAGAAGACTTTGTCGAAGCCCATTTTTTAAGTCCAACCCAAACTGTCCATTACGACTTGGCAAAACGGATTGCTTACGGCCTTGCTGACCGTTAATATGTCGTTTGGAGGCCGTTCGGTGAACGCTTTGACTACCGTGGAGAAGGAAATCATATCTTCTGATTTTAACTTTGAAATTGTTGTATTTTGTGTAACCTTAGACTCCGAGACTTTCCCAATACATCATACGTCAGCCGTAGGGTTAGATGCGCTAATTTATCCGGAATTTGGCATTATTGAGATTTCTCCTTACCCTAGTCGCCAAGTAGTTGTTAGATTTGAAGGTTCGTCCTACTGAAACCAAACAATTGGGAGTTTGTCTTTCTTGATTTTATATACTGACTTTGCTTTATATCTGACCATGTTTGGCTAATCTCCCTCTTGATCTAAGTAATGAGTGATCCTTATAATGATTTAATTTATTGTTAGCATATATATTTATGAATTGAGATTATAACATTGCTTCTTTTCAAAATCCTTTATTCCTACAATTTATTTACCTTCGAAAGAAGTTATAATTGGTTTAGATAAAACAGCTAAAGAGCAACAAGTGAAAAACATTATATTGGATTCAATCTGGATAAGAACTTGGTTTTGAGAGTAGTAGTTTATCAAAGCTTTGGGGATTTCTAACTATCGTAGAAAGTTCTGATCTTTGTACATTTTTCTAACTGAAGATTCAAAAGTGAAGGTTGTTATTGGTCTTTTCCGACATATAAGTTATTAATGGGTTTCCCTATGATTGTCAAACCGCTCGATTGAGAGCTACACGAGTAGGAAAACACGGTATTTGTTTGTCTATAATAAAGGCTATGTTAGATGGTTACCTGCAAATATTCGCATATCAATGTTCACGAGTCATATATATACAACAATATCTTAATTCATTATAGTGGTGATTTCTATTTCTTTAGATCATTTCCATCGTACATTTGTTTACGATTATTATTGCTTTCGCGTGCTACCATTGTTGCCTTATTTCTTTCTTTTTACTTAAACTAATTAATTATTAGTATCCATCAAATTGACACGGTCCTTGAGAATTCGATACCCGAATATGCTACATTCGATCCCGTGATACTTGCGGGGGAGATTATTCCTACCATTCGGTAAACTTCCACGATCATCAGGTGGCCATGAACACAGTATAATTCTTAAACAAGATTAGAGGGGAAAAAATGTACATGTCACTAGATGATTAATCTCCCTCAATCTTATCCAAAGATCACGTGATAAACTATCAAACCCCAAGTAAGAAGGTAACTTGTGTTAAAGATGTTTAATGACTTATTTTGCTAATCTAGTGTGTATACATCTAGAAAGAGCTAGGTGATTCATAACACTATGTGACAAAACTGAATAATCTAGTCGTCTTTTTACATATAGCTTTAACATTAATGTACCATGCTCGCGAGTGGATAACACTGTGACATTACTGATGTCTAATTTTCGGAAAATCATTGAGTTACCAGGGGAAACTATCATTTTTCTCTTAATACATTGATTCGATGTTCCAAAATAATGCATTTTGCGCTACAATCGGAAACACGCTCCATAATGCACTTAGACGATTAAACTTTATAACAGTTTAAAAAGTTAACAAATAAGCCAAGATGACGCTTTGATTTTGAAGGTGATTAAATGCATTATCGTTTTGTGTCTATATGATTGTGACTTGTCACCAAACATCGGCCTAACCCGATACGTGATCCATAATGAGTAGCAGGCTTCAGCTCAATCATATGCCTGAAAGTGTCTCTGATTGTGACTTCTTTATGAAGCAAAGCCAAATACTTATATAGGCTAAGGCACCATAACTTTGCCACTCTTTCAAACACAATTAATGCCAAAATGATTAATGGCCTCTTATTAGGTTGCTTTGTTGTTTGTGTAGGACTTTTATTTACGGTTATCCTGAAGAAATTAAGGTTTGAACGTTAATGATAAATAAATTTGTAACCTAATACATAAGGTCGTCGGGTTTGTTCTACTCTTATAAACTGTTGTTTTTGTTGAAAAGTGTAATCATAGTTTTGTTGGCGATCAAATTTTAGAAGTGTATCCCCTAATTTAGTTGTTAACTCATATAGTCCTATTTGTGTAACTCATGAGGGTGAGATCGACTTTAACTACACATTTCATATGTGTAACACTAAATCTTAAAAAAAAAACAAATACACAAATAATCTGCGTAATTCGTGTGACGAAAAAATGGATTATATGAGTATGTCTATAAACCTTTTTTTAATGTATTTTGTTAGGTTATTAAGGGCTTGTTTGGTATTGACATCTATGTATCAATATATAAATATGGTATCAAGAAATGAGTCTGAAATTGATTTATGATATTTTTGTTTGATAGATTGTAGTATATAAACGACAATACACAGATATGATGATTTTCCTCTTGGGAAAGAATTCTAGCTAGAGAGGTAAAAGGAAGGAGAATTATAAGATATGAAATAATATTTCTAGTTTTTGAATATAGATACCAAACAAATCCTAATCGGTTCTCCACTCTTTAGAATTAGGTATTGAATAGTCAGAAATGTTTCAAAATCTGATGTTTCGACATTTATGGGTCCTTCTAATCGTGCACAATTCCTGTTCATAAACATATTTAATAGAAAAACAAACATTATAAGCAAAATAAGGAGCATAATGAATGTTAAATTGATGGTCTAAATATATGCATTTTGCAATTTGTGTGTACAAAACTGATTTACTTAATCCTAAGACACTCTAAGAGGAGAATATCTTTAACAACGTTGTTCTTGTTTGTGTCAAGTGCCTAAACATGGTTTCTGCGCCATTTTGAATGCCGTCCAAGCCAACTTCTAACGCGTTCAATCTCTTACAAGCAACTCGAAGGTTCTCTTCGTTGAACGTCCTGTTTGAAAACAACGCGTAGAGGGCAAAGTTAACGTTTTCCAACTCGTTCTTGTTTTGCTCGGCTTCAAGGCCGTCACACGTTACCTTAGTCCTTCTCATTAGCCTCGAAATGAAGGAGACTTGTCTAGGCTTGTTCTTAGACGTCGGCATTGCCAAGAAGTATAAGAGAGATTCGAGTATTGAAACACTTATTATACTAACACATGTTAGAACTTTGATCACACTTGAGATACCGCGATGATCATCATTTAACATCGCGGTAGATGAACGAAAGCTATCACGCTCCATTCTTCTAAGGGACAAAATCGTCATTTCACTACTCTTGATGATTTTCTTCCTTGAACATAAAAAGGTTTCGATTCCTGAATCATGGTGTTTACCGTTAAGAGAAGCTTGAAGTTCTTTAGAAGCTTCTTTCATTTGCAACGCGAAATCTCGTGTAGTGTTGCAGATGTCTAGAACCTTCTTGGATCCTTCTAACAACTCGACAAAAGATTCGTCTTTATGATGGAGGGAAAGAGCTTGTTGGATGAATGGTAAGCTTAGAAACTCACCAATACATTTGTACAAGTCAGCAATGCCGGATAAGCCTATGGTTAGGGTTTCCGTTGCTGACGTGGCGGATTCCTCCCATGTTTTGAGCTTGTTTAGCTCTCTACTAATCCTTAATATGATTGGATTAGACTCTAATGGAAGTGTAAGTGATCTTGTAGGATACATAGTTGCTCTCTTTTTCTTTAACAAGTTGAATGTATAATAACTCATATGATCATTGCTCGTTTATATAGTAAGCCAAGTAATCAATGCAAAGACAAGAACATGAGATGGCGCCTACGTGGAGTATTGTTATAGATGTAAGATAGAATGTCACATTAAATGTTCCAGCTAGCAAAGCATAACAAGTCATTGTAAAAGTCCCTACCGTTAAATAAAAGTTGTACAATGATGAGTATAACCTATGGTCATGAAGATTACAAGCTAGCCCAGCTGAATATGTATCACACACGGTTGCCACCCTGTCGAGTCGTTTTCGAGTAACGAAAATGGCCCATCGACACCATTAAAGACGTCGTTTTCCTGGGGTTGGATCAGTCAAAAGGGGTTCATAGGCAACAGCCTGTGTAAGCATATACACCAGCTAAATTCTAAGTATCTCACGGTATTCAATGAAAGGGAGATTGTTAGGTAAGTGGACCTACTTTGTGCACGAGTGGGTTTTGATTTCTTAAAGACAATTGTTAGGTAGAGAGATCGAGATAATATAAGAATGAGGATTCGTCTTCTTGGTAAAATCTTCTAAGTAAACAGAAACGGAAACGGTAATCGGGTTATTTACGTGATTCGTGTATCCGTGTTTCGGCCGGGTTTCCTAGAAAATGGAAAGGGTAATAGGGGTGCTATAAGAATCGAAAGAGTCGAGTATTAAATGCTCAAGTTCGACTCGCTTATTATAGCCGAACGAGCCGAACATTACACAAACTCAAACTCGGCTAGTTCATAAATGAGCCGTGTCCGAGCCGAGCTTTTGAGGAGCTGAATGTTGGAATAAACATATTCCCTAAACCGTAAACGCAAGAATCGATATCATGCTAGGGTTATTAAGGAATCTAGAATTCACATACCTGGTTCCATAGTAGCAATCGGACGAACCCGTAGTAATCGGATCAAAACTTTAGTGCGGAATCTACGATCCGAATGAGCGCCGCAGGTATACGGTCTTCCTCAGTCAAACCTCCTTAGGGTTTCTTTAGGTTTTCTCTCTGATGGGAAGAGAATGGAAAACGGCTGATTGATTTGACGTATTGGGAACCATAACCTAATAACGTTTATATAATGACCTAATAGAATCCCATTAAGCCTATTGGGCCAAAGTCTGGTATCCACCCATTAAGCCCATACCGCTTAATTAAAGTCTACGGGCTTTACTTGATTGAATCACTTTTATTAGCCCGTTAATATATTTAGTCATATAATATAGAGAAAACTACATAAAACCACCCTTAATTTTTACTCTTTTGCAATAAACCACCCTTTATAATAGTTTTAGCATAAAACCACCCTTAATGTTCAACTATTTACAGTAAACCACCCCTTACTATTTTTTTGATATAAAACCACCCTTAATTTTTAAATGTTTTCAATTAACCACCACATACTAATTAAAATTACTTCAAATGATTGAAAATTTAAGCATAAATAAAATAAAGTTTCATTATTAATATCATATATGATTTCAATAGTTTGATTAATTATTATAGTTTGGTTAAATATTACAATTTATACTAAAAAATTATAAACAAAAACAAATTTTATTGTCTAAAATAATCCAAAATACTTGCTTGTTATGCACAAAATTAAACGTTGTCTTTTTAAAGCTATAGCTTATTAAAAAAATATACATTTTTAATATAGGCGTGTAAAAATGAAATAGAATATAAATTACCAAAAATAATTTTTTATAATTTTTTTATAATTTTTTGTACATGGGTAATAAAATTTGTATAATTTTTTGATTATTTTTCTAGTATAAATTGTAATATTTAACCAAACTATAATACTTAATCAAACTATATAAATTAATTGTGATATTCATAATAAAAAATTTACTTTGTCAATGATTCAATTTTAAATTATTTGAAGTATTTTTAATTAGTATGGGGTGGTTGATTGTAAATATTTAGAAATTAAGGGTGGTTTTATGCCAAAAAAGTTATAAGGGGTGGTTTAGTGCAAATAGTTGAACATTAAGGGTGGTTTTACGCTAAAATTTATATAAAGGGTGGTTAATTGTCAAAGAGTAATTATTAAGGGTGGTTTTATGTAGTTTCCTCTATAATATAATTGGTTACTATAATATGTAAGCCCACTAATAATAATAAGATTAATAAAAATCTTACAATCTTCCACTTGGGCTACATATTAAATAAACAACTATATTATCCAAAATTCTTTATGTGTACACGTAATGAATAATTTTATGTAGACTTATCCTTTAATCAATCTGGTCCACCTCATATATTAATATGAGATCACGGCGGCTTTCGTCACATCATCGTGACTAAACCTTCCGTGTTCACCACATTAGTATATTCGATGACATAGATCAAGTATGGATGAGTGGCATGAAAATTACATGAAATGTGATCTCATAAACATGTCTATTTTCAACTGGTTCTTCTTTATTCGGAGATCAATCCAAAACAACCTTTAGTTCAAAATGTAAATGATGGCAACTTTATTATGCATAAACTATAAACATAGAACATCTAATCAAACTCCCACTAAGTCAAGGGATTACAAAACTGTCAAGCCCCATACGAGCAGTGTGCTCATGAAAAACCTTAGGAGGCAACCCCTTAGTTAACGGATCCGCAATCATGGAGTTTGTGCTTATGTGTTCTATACAAATCTGCCCACTTTGAACTTTTTCCTTCAATGACAAGAACTTGATGTCAATGTGCTTCTCCTTTACAGAGCTTCTGTTGTTATTGGAGAACAAAACTGCAGCCTTATTGTCACAAAATAACTTCAATGGCCTTTCAATTCCAGTAACCACACGTAGGCCTGTGACAAAATTACGCAACCATATCCCATGAATGGATGCTCCGAAGCACGCCATGAACTCTGCAGCCATAGTGGAAGTAGCTACAAGTGTTTGTTTGACACTTTTCCAAGATATAGCTCCTTCAGCCAACATGAAGACATAGCCTGAGGTGGATCGTCTACTGTCAATACAACCGGCAAAATCAGAATCAGAATATCCAACGATCTCCAATCTGTCTGATTTCTTGTAAGTCAGCATGTAGTTCTTCGTTCTTTGCAAATACCGGAGAACCCTTTTTGCTGCTTTCCAATGATCCGATCCAGGATTACTTAAGTATCTGCCCAAAAGTCCCACAATAAATGCTATGTCGGGACGGGTACAAACTTGAGCATACATTAGACTCCCTACCACTGAGGAATAGGGAACCTTTTGCATCTCCTTTATTTCAAGATCTGTTTTGGGGCACTGTTTGAGACTAAACTTGTCTCCTTTAGCTATTGGTGTATCTCCAGCTGAGCAATCTTTCATGTTAAACCTGCTTAGTATCTTTTCGATATAGCCCTTTTGTGATAACCTGAGGATACCTTGAGATCGATCTCTTAGTATCTGAATTCCTAAGACAAAAGAGGCGTCCCCAAGATCTTTCATCTCAAAATTCCTAATGAGAAATTTCTTGGTTTCGTGCAATAAGCCTATATCGTTACAAGCCAATAGTATGTCATCAACATACAATACCAGAAAGATAGATTTGCTCCCACTGAATTTGTGATACACACAATCTTCAACCTTATTCACCTCAAATCCAAAGGAGGTGATCACTTGATGAAATTTATGATTCCATTGCCTTGATGCCTGTTTAAGCCCATAGATGGATTTCTTTAATTTACAAACCATAGATTTTGAATCTTTGGATTCAAAATGTTCTGGTTGAACCATATAAATGGTTTCATCAATGTTTCCATTGAGAAACGCTGTTTTCACATCCATCTGATGTAACTCTAAATCAAAATGAGCTACTAGTGCCATTATTGTCCTAAAAGAGTCCTTAGATGAAACCGGAGAAAAGGTCTCTTTAAAGTCAATACCTTCCTTTTGAGTGAATCCCTTTGCAACTAGACGAGCCTTATATCTTTCGATATTGCCTTTTGCATCCCTTTTGGTTTTAAATATCCATTTACAACCAATGGGTTTTGCACCTTTTGGCAATTCGACAAGATCCCATACGTCATTGTCCTTCATGGATTTCATCTCCTCTTGCATGGCTTTAATCCAGTATTGAGAGCTAGAACTTTGAAGGGCCTCAAGAAGATTGATTGGATCATCCTCTGCAATGCCTGCAGAATCTTCTTGTTCCATAAGATACGCGATGTAATCATCTGGTATCTCTCCCACAGGATCTTCTTGTTCTACTAGATATACAATGTAGTCATCCGGAATTGCATATCTTCTTTCTCTACCGGATCTCCTTAAAGGCACTTCTTGAGGTGGTTGAATTTGCTCTATCGAAGGAACTTCATTGTTGTCTAAAACCGGAGTTGTTTCTTGAAGAGTGTTAAGAGTTGTATCTTGATCACTTTCAATAACAATATTGGGAAGAGAGATAAATTCCTCTTCCTCAAGGACAACTTCGTCAAGAGTGACGTTCCTTAATCCTTCCCCTCCAAATTCTACATCCTCAAGAAATCTGGCATTTCCCGACTCAAAAAATGATCGGGTAGCGGGATCATAAAATTTAAACCCACGAGAGCGTTCAGCATATCCAACAAAGTAGCAGCTAGTTGTCTTAGAGTCCAACTTTCTTTCGTTAGGCTTGTAAGGCCTTGCTTCAGCTGGACATCCCCAAATGTGTAAGTGCTTTATGCTGGGCTTTTTCCCAGTCCACATTTCATATGGGGTTTTAGCTACCGATTTGCTAGGTACTCTATTAAGGATATATACTGCAGTTTTTAGCGCTTCTCCCCAAAGTGATTCAGGTGAAGAAGAATGATTAATCATACTTCTCACCATATCCAATAGTGTTCTATTCCGCCTCTCAGCAACACCATTCATGCTGGGTTTCCCCGGCATAGTATACTGAGGGACAATTCCACACTCCTTTAGGAAGTTTGCAAAGGGTCCTGGACGTTGTTCTCCTGATCCATCATATCTGCCATAGTATTCTCCACCACGGTCAGATTTAACGGCTTTAATCTTCTTACCAAGTTGAAGTTCAACTTCGGCTTTGTAAGCCTTAAAAACATCCAGAGATTGTGATTTCTCACGTATCAAGTAAAGGTACCCATATCTGGAGTAGTCATCTATGAACGTAATAAAGTATTGTTGACCATTCCACGCAGCTGTAGGGAATGGACCACAAATATCCGTATGTATTAGTTCTAAGACTTCTGTACTTCTGTTAGCACCTAACTTTCTTATGTTTGTTAATTTTCCCTTGACGCACTCAACACAAACTTGAAAGTTTGTTAAATCAAGGGAATCAAGAATTCCTTCTGACACAAGCCTTTGAATTCTCTGTTTAGAGATGTGGCCTAAGCGCTTATGCCATAAGAATCCAGAATCTTCATTCAATTTTCGCTTTGTACCTCTAGAACCTGTGTGCAGGATTTCATTATGGGAAGCAACCGTTTCTAGCATATAAAGACGATCAATTAAAATACCGGTACCAACAAGATTCGAATTAAAGGAAATACTGAATTTTCCATTTCCAAAACTACAAAGGTATCCACCTTTGTCCAAACAGGAAGTAGAAATCAAATTCCGTTTAAATAACGGAGAAACAAAAGTATCCTTTAAATCCAAATGACATCCAGTACTTAAATTTAATCTAAAATGCCCTATTGCTTCCACAGGAACTTTATTGCCATCGCCAACATAGATGAATCTTTCAGCATCACTTGGTGGTCGACTCCAAAGGCAACCCTGCATTGACACACAAATGTGAGTAGTAGCACCAGAATCTACCCACCACGTGTCAATAGGTACAGAAGCTAAATTAGCCTCAGAACAAACTAGAGTGAGAATTTTACCCTTCTTTTCACGCCAAGCAGCGTACTTAGGACATGCTTTCTTCATATGTCCTTCCCTTTTGCAGAAAAAACAAGTGAGTTCATCACTTTGCTTCTTCGCCTTTTTCTGCACATGTGTACCAGCTGCAGTATCCTTAGCCCTCTTCTTTGATTTGTTTTGAGAGCTTGATGCAAAGTGAGCACTTTCTGTCTTATCTCTTTTTATCCAGTCCTCTTCTTGCACACATTGCGAAATGAGCTCATTAAGAGTCCATTTCTCCTTCTGAGTATTATAACTCACCTTAAAATGACTGAATTGTGTGGGAAGAGACAGGAGAACTAAGTGCACGAGTAAATCATCATTTATCTCTAACTTTAGTGCCTTTAGTTTTCCCGCAAGATTTGACATTTCCATAATGTACTCCCTTATGTTTCCTTTTCCTTTGTACCTCATAGAAATCAGAGCAGCCAAATGGTTGCTTGTTTCTGCTTTCTCATTCTTGGCAAAATATTTCTGAATTGCCTCAAAGGATTCCTTAGCATCTTTGCTCTCAGAAATAGAGCCCCGAAACGCTTCCGGAATGGAACGTTTCATGATCATAAGACACATGCGGTTAGAGCGATCCCACTTCTCTACTTTCGCTTCATTGGAGTTATCCTCAGCCAAAGTGGGTCGTTCAGTCCTTAGCGCAAGGTCTAGATCCATACATCCGAGAACGATTTCCACATTCTCCTTCCAGACCTTAAAGTTTGTCCCATTGAGCATTGGAATGGAACTGACTTGAGCAGAAACATTAGTAGTAGTTGCTGAAACTAAACATAAAAGCAAAGAAATAACACAATTAATCAATTAATTTTAAAACAAGATACTCAACACAACTTGACATTCAGTGTTTGCACAAAACATCAATTGTAAATAGTACTCTCAATGCAACAATCAAATATTGATAATAAATCCGGTCAAACAATAGCCTTTCTTTGGACCGACTAACATTCACATGGATAACCTTTATATTTATCGCTATTCCTTGTCGCATGCGCTTTCATTACTTGGCCAAACATTGACCTTCCTTCTGGCCGATCAATATCCGCATAATTAATGAAAGCGCAATTGATTAATCAATATATTATCTTAAGTGTGATTTTGTTTGGCCAAATATTAACCTTCTATGGGCCGATCAATATTCGCATAAACAAGTAGAATCACTAGCGTATTTAATGTTTGGCCAAATATCAACCTTCCTTTAGGCCGATTGATATCCGCATAAACAAACAATACACTAACCTTTATAATTTTAAATTAAAATAATTTTCACAACATAGACTACTTTAGTAGCATATTGTTTCAATCAATTTAATTTAAAATAACTTTAAATATATAGATCCTTAAATATATCTTGTGTAAATAAAATCTAAATATTACACTCTATAAGCTTTAATCGATACAAAATAGTGGAAAAAAATTCAAATTTTATGCTCGTAAGAACAACCACACTACGTACCAAATATATATAAAACATGATATTATTTTGTAAAGCAATAACCTTTTCAAAATAATATCTCAACAGAAAAAAAAAAAAAAAAAAAAAAAAAATATACGCACAATACCAATGTAAACCTTGTACATAAAATATAATATATATATATATATTATATTATAAAAAAAAAAAAAGGAAAACCTTGACTGCCGCAACCATAATAATATACAAAATATATATATTTGATATCAAAGTGCAGGCCACTGCAAATATATAATAATATATATATACAAAGTAAACAAAGGCTTAAAGGCGACTCTTCTGCAAATCATTCAAAGAAACGAAAGTTTGAAAGCAGTTGGCTGTGTCAGAGCCTATGACCGCTTGAAAACAAAACCAAGCGTGAAGTGTGAATCACGTATACGAAAAAAAAAACAAAAACGAATATTGCCCAAGGAAAAAGTATGCAAAACACAACACGCTGAATCGTACATTAATGTATCCTAATAAACAAGCATGATAAACCGCTCTGATACCACTTGTTGGAATAAACATATTCCCTAAACCGTAAACGCAAGAATCGATATCATGTTAGGGTTATTAAGGAATCTAGAATTTACATACCTGGTTCCATAGTAGCAATCGGACGAACCCGTAGTAATCGGATCAAAACTTTAGTGCGGAATCTACGATCCGAATGAGCGCCGCAGGTATACGGTCTTCCTCAGTCAAACCTCCTTAGGGTTTCTTTAGGTTTTCTCTCTGATGGGAAGAGAATGGAAATCGGCTGATTGATTTGACGTATTGGGAACCATAACCTAATAACGTTTATATAATGACCTAATAGAATCCCATTAAGCCTATTGGGCCAAAGTCTGGTATCCACCCATTAAGCCCATACCGCTTAATTAAAGTCTACGGGCTTTACTTGATTGAATCACTTTTATTAGCCCGTTAATATATTTAGTCATATAATATAATTGGTTACTATAATATGTAAGCCCACTAATAATAATAAGATTAATAAAAATCTTACACTGAACTCAAGTCGTACCCGATTAGTTTGTCTCATGTATCGTCCCTAAGGGCAATCCGTATTACATAGCTTAGCAGTTCTCTGAGTTTCGAGTTTTATATACAGAAAGAATAGGATGGTGTTGAAGAAAACATGACAGCAAAGGACACTTGTATTAGTCATGTGCACTCGTGTGTTCTTCCAAAAAATATGGTTGGTATACCAATTAGAGCTTTGATCAAGTTATTTTAAGATATACACACGTATGCAGAAGAGATATAATTAAGTAGAATTAAATGATAATTGTAATTATTTTAGTGAATTAGATTTTAAGAAGGGTAAAAAATAAAAATTTAAATTAAGTGTGGTAAGACGGAAGATTTAAGCTCTAGATCAGCTGTATCTTCCATATATTAACCACACAAAAAAATTTCCATAGAGCAAATTTAAGTTCATCCATAAATTCGTGTCTGGCTACTTTGATTAATTTTACGTGTTTAATATATGTTTGAACATTCGACTTGATCAATGATATAACGTCCTAGTTAATATATAAGTATATAAGGAGAGGTAGACTATTATTATTATTATTATTAATTGATGTTAGGACGTTGTAAAAATTGTGTGTTATTACAGCAAATCAGCAATGTATGATTGCATGTGTGGTGAAATTAAGAGTCAGGGACAGCTAAAACTTACAACGAGGATACATCATTTGTATAGCTAATGTGCACGAGTGTGATGTTTCGTGTTCTTTTGGTTAAGATTTGATTGATCGGAAATATCTGGTTTCATTTGTTGAGATTTTCAAAACAATAGATTAATTGCAGAATGATGAGGGTTCGTGGAACATTAATAAAAGAATATAATGAAACACAGCTGTGTATTAACTATGTTATCATTAGTTGATAGCTAATACCTGTTATTTGTCCATTCAATACTTCAACTTGAACTTATAAATTCCTTACTAAGTTGTAAACCAACAACTAGTTGTAATCTTTTCTCATGATAGATTAAAGGGCTTATTCAGCAAGAAGTATGCACTTAAAATCCAACAAATATGCATACATTAAGGTTAGTTATGTTTGAAAAGTAAAAAATAAAAAACGATATCATGTAACAAAATTGCTATTTACCAAACAACTTCATTCATTCCCGATTTGACTTTGTCTCCCACTTGTACCAAGAGCCTGATTCTCGGACATACTGTGTTGAAGATAATATCTTCTTAAATCTAAAGTGGGTAGATTTCGAGCCATGTATATAAGATCAAATCTTATTGTTAATTGGTCCTCGTTGGGTTTATGTATTGGGTTTGAGCCTAACGTGCATGTGTGCGCTCGTATACACACGATCTCACTCTACAGGCCGTTTGTGTCGGACTTTAATACATTGCGCCCGCGTCCCCAAGAGCACTAGGATTGCATCGGTCATAATTTTAGTCATTGAATTTTGTTTCGGGCACACCACACATGTGCCTCCCGGACTCAACGGGAATGCGCCCCAAGTGTTACTAACTCGCTAGTCATAAACCTTTTCTAGGGTTTACAAATCTTTAGGTGCACTCGCAGTGCGAGTGGGAGGAGGACTAGTGGTGCGCCTGCGATCCGCCCTCGTAACGAGCTCGCATCGTTGGTGCAAATAGTGTAACGGAAGATTTGAAGTGAACACGCTCGCCAAGCTTCAATCTTTTTCACCAAGAAACAATACATCTGTTGGGAAAAACTCCGCGTTCCCGACTCACTCCGAGTATATAAACGGGTATTTTGTTGCGCACTCACACTCGTACACCTCACTTGTGTATAAGCCTTTTGATCGAACACTCTCTTTGTTTTATTCATTACAACAATACATCACATGTATTTATATGCAAGCATGTCGGTTAAAGAAAGCTAGAGTAACCGACATTCACCAATTACAAAGTGGATAAGTATCAATTAGTACTAGACTAATCTAGATTATTCTATTAATCATGATCCTTAAGTCTTACTTTTCTTCAACATTCTAGACACTTCTTGACATTTTCATTCTCAGCTTTTTAACATATAAATTATACCAACAATTCCTCCCTTAATTTATATTTTAAATGTCTCCACTGAATTTGAAAACGTTACCTTCGTTTGCTTCTTAGCTCCGGCGCCACCACCTCTTTCTTGCACCGTTCTTCCATCTAAGAAGCAAATATTCTTCTCGCCTTTGCGGCCTCGCATCACCAAGCGTCTTCCCTTGAACACCTTGCACCATCTTCTTGTGCCGACGAACCTATACCCCTCCATCGTCATCGCACCCAACGAGATTACATTTACGTTCGCCGATGGCACGTACCTCACATTGTGTAGAGTATGACTTATATCGTTATGAAGCCTCATCCTCACGCTTCCGGTACCTTCTACCTTCAACTTCTCACCACTCACCGAGTTGAAGTGACCAAACTCTCCACCAATCTTCAAGGTGTCAAATAATGCTTGGTCTCTACAAACATGCATCGAGGCGGCACTATCCATCACCCACTCTGACTTGGCGGTCTCCTCACCCGTCGCCAAGTAAACATCACCATAATCAACTTCACCAACTTCACTGACCACATTTGTACGGGAGTCCTCTCTCTTCTTTCCAGGCGACATCTCTCTCAACTTCTTTAAGTCCTCCCTCATCTGAGGACACCGGGCTTGCATGTGACCCCTCTCCCCGCAGTAGAAGCACTCGACCTCCCTCAAATCTCGTCGCGAGCTTGATCTCTGCCTCGGGTCATCATGCCTCCTCCACTGACTCCTCCCTCGTTCTCGCTCCCCTACAACTACTATGTGATCTTCTCCCTTGTCGGTAGCATCATTCTTCATCATCCTCTCACTCTCCCGCAAAGCAGCAGTCACCTCATCCAAAAGGAGAGACTTCCTTCCTACAAGTAACGTCTGCACCAAGGAATTGTAGGACTTCGGCAATGATGCTAGCAACAACAACGCTTGCTACTCTTCTCCAATCTTGTCATCAACATTCAACAATTGACATACTAGTTGATTAAACGAGTTAATGTGGTCATGAAGATTACCTCCTTCCTCCATCTTGAGCGAGTAAAGCTCCATCTTCAAGCACAAACGGTTGGTTAACGACTTCGACGCATAGATGCTCTCGAGCTTCTCCCACAACCCTTTCGGTGTAGTCTCCTTCAACACACCGTACTTAATCTCGGGAGCCAACGCCAACCGAATTGTACTCACCGCCTTCCTCTGGATGCTTCGCCACTTCTCCTCGCTCATCGATCCAGGCTTCTCCTCCTCCAGAGCTTGGTCAAGACCCTGCTGCACCAATAGGTCTTGAATCGTACTCTGCCACAAAGTGAAGTTGATCTTCCCATCAAAGAGTGGAATCTCGAACGCCCTCATCGCCTCGGTCTCCATCGTGCCAACACGAGATTCTTCAAGCAACAAAGTTTACCCGAACACCACCACCGTAACCTCGGCTCTGATACCAGTTGTTGGGAAAAACTCCGCGTTCCCGACTCACTCCGAGTATATAAACGGGTATTTTGTTGCGCACTCACACTCGTACACCTCACTTGTGTATAAGCCTTTTGATCGAACACTCTCTTTGTTTTATTCATTACAACAATACATCACATGTATTTATATGCAAGCATGTCGGTTAAAGAAAGCTAGAGTAACCGACATTCACCAATTACAAAGTGGATAAGTATCAATTAGTACTAGACTAATCTAGATTATTCTATTAATCATGATCCTTAAGTCTTACTTTTCTTCAACATTCTAGACACTTCTTGACATTTTCATTCTCAGCTTTTTAACATATAAATTATACCAACAACATCCTATAATATAAACATATGAACTTTTATATACATATCTCAAAACTCAAGATCCAAATCTAGGGCTATGTTCTTTACTATGAAGAGAATGTTTTCAAGAGTAAACCTCTAGTTTGACTTAGCTCCCTAAACACACTATCTAGACCACTCTCAATGCCTTCAATGCCGCCTTCAAACAACTCCAATCTTTTACAAATCAATCTTATGATCTTCACATCACTTTCCACAAATAGCCCTCGAATCGCAACATCTACATTCTCGAGTTCATTCCTACTAACTTCTTCAACTTCACAAGTTTGCTTGCTTTTACGAATCAACTTGTAGAAGATCGCTTTTTTACGACCAAACTTCGGCTTCAATCCTAAGAACAACAAGAGCGTCTCATGAATCGAAATGCTTATGATGTTAATGCATCTAATCGCTTGGATCACACACGCGACGCCTTCATCACCGGAAAATCCGAAAGAGACGACACCTTCACCTCCAATCCTCTTTAGTGACAAAAGAGTTTCTTTAGTGTTCTTCATGATCTTTTTTCTTGAGCAAATGTAGCTTGAGATGATAGATTCGTGATCATCAGTCCCACCAAGAGCAGTTCGAAGATATCTAGAAGCTTCTTTGATCTCCAACGTCATATTCTTTGTTGCATTGCAGATTTCTAGAAGCTTCATGGAAACTTCTAGAACCTCACTAACACATCTCCCATTTTGGTGGAAGGAAATAGCTTGTTGGCTGAGTATCTCATTGATGCACTTGTACAAATCAGCAATGCCACGTAAGCCAATGGTTAGGGTTTCGGAAACCGACGTGGATGATTCTTCCCTTGCTTTGAGCTTTCTCAGCTCTCTACTAATCCTTAGTATGATGGAATTTGACTCTGATGGCAGGCTAGAAGAAACCATAATCGATTCCTGTTTTCGGTTTTCGGGTTTGGAAAGATGGGTGATTTCGGTTCAATAAGTTTGAGCTTTATATACAAAAAAGCGATTAGCTTGATTAATATATGATTAAGTAGATAATACAAAGCTAAACAATCATGTGCTGAGGAACATAAACAAATGACTTTTGTAACAGACGAAATTTGTCTGTTTTGCTGAATTCTATGAACTAAAGAAACATAGACAGCTACAAACAGCTTGCAAATGTTTCGAGTATCTTAGAAAGTATGCAGAGGGAAGTATCCTGGTGATTACATTCGGATTCATCAAGAAAATCGATTTGTGCACGAATGGGATGTTTACTTTAGTTGAGATCCGATTGATTGGGAAAGTTCTTGATATATTCTTCGCGATTTTAGAAACATTAACTTAATTGTTTGATGATTAGGGTTCGTAGAACATTGACATATACTTTTTTGGCAATGATAAGAAGATTGGAATATATTTCTTTTTGAAAGATGTATACGATTAGTTGTTCATGAATGAAGTTGATTAGTTGATAACTTCCTACCTTCTTAATCATTTGTTGATTAACTAATCCAACTTGACTTAAGCAATTATCGGTTTGTTGTGATGTTATTCCGAATAAGGATTCTTGGGTTGGTTGATCTCGAGTTCTGTTATCTGGTCATTTTTTTCGGGTCAACTCATCTTTCGGTTCCATTAGAGTCGGGTCAAATCGGGTTCATTGTTGTCTTGGATTGCGGGAAAACGGGTCACACCGTTCGGATTCATGCAGATCGAGTTTATTCGGGTGCTTTCTTACTTCGATCGCCTCGTTATTTTAGTCTTTTTAACGGGTATTAATTCTTAAGTCGCGGTCATGTCTTGTATAGTGACCACTTTCATGTTTTTTCCTAATTAAATCAATTCCAAGATCAAGTGCATGTTCATCCATCTTCATTACAAAGGTTATCATGAGTATTGATTCTTAATCAACTATTTCTTGCATTTTGAGAGAAAGAATAGGGAGTAAGGGGGAAATTCGCTTTATTAGAAATTAGGTCCGGACTTTCTTTCTTCTTCTTCTCTGCTCTAAAAAAGTCACCGTCAGTTTTCGCAACCAACCTCCTCTTATTTATGTCTTTTATTCTGAAGGGCTTGCCGGGCTAATGCGTTTCAGGTTTATGCTTGTCGATATTTTTGTTAAATAGGTCGGATGCTTTTGGATTTCGTGTGACACACACATGGTTTGTTCAAGTTTAGCATCAATGCATACATGATTATTTGGGCATATATGATTGGATTTGTTTAGACTAGTTTTATAAAACGGGAAAATATAAACGAACTAGTGAAAATTTTATTATAAATGTATTATAATGATATCATATATTACAATTTATACTTTGGTATTATTCAAGAAAACACATGATGGGATGATAACCCATTTTGTTTTGTAAGGACGAAGAAACGGGTAATAAGGGCAAGAAACACGATGATTAATATCATAACACCATTTTGTTCTTTGGTTTAAGGGCAAGAAACGATTACGAACATTCAATAACACCATTTTGTTCTAGGGTATAAGGGCAATAAACACAATGATTAATATTATAAGATTATAAGAAAGCATATGCATTTCAAAAATCTCCTCCCCAATCTCATTGAAATTTTTTGATGTCACACTCAAACTAATTGCTAATCATTTTTGGGAATTAAATAAATGTGATAAAACTTAGTACTTTTGAGATGGAAAATAAATCCATACAAACTTAGTATAACAATAAAAAGAACGAAGTAATAATTTCCATTCAAAGAAGGCAAAGGAAAAAGAGTCAAACATCGGAATAAATTAAATCAAAAGGTCAAGAAGAAATAACATAAGAAACAAGAAGAATAAAGCGTTGACTTTTGCCCGACTAGCCCGACTAGTAAGAGTGCAATAGCACAATTTTTTTTTTAAAAGACATGTAAATTAACATACGAAACCAAGCGCTAGAGAATTGCTTCATGAGATGACCAAGCTCACAATGCCAACAATAAAGGGAAGTGTGGATATCCAAGAGAATGGGAGGAAGAGCAAGGGCTAGTCGATTGGCCTTGGTTTGTGCCTGATAAGTTGTGTCGATCGTTGTCCAAGCAAAATAGGAGGAAGAGCAAGGGATGAATCTGATAGAGTGTATTTAATCCATAAAAGAATGAAATGATCCTGCTTTTTCCATACAACATAGGTTGGATTAGAAATTGGGGCCACCTAAGATTCAGTAACAATGGTCTTCTCCGGTAGAGTTGGAGCCAAGACAAAACTTTCGAGATCGAAGGTCTCGAAAGCAAAAAGAATGGTTGTACGCCAGATGCGAAAGTTATCCCTATCGAATTTGATACTGATCATGGAATCTGAAAGTGTAGATTCAGAGAGGCCATGTTAGCAACAACCAGAGGGTTATGATTTGTGGTCATGGAGAAGCGTAGAGTTGGAAGAGAAAAAGAAAATGTATAGCTCTGATAAAGAATATTTACCAAACTAGTTTATTTGTTCTATAGCAATGTGTTTTGACAAAGAATTTGCAAAATATATGATAATTTCTAAATGATGGGAATTTAAATTATGCGATTTTAAAAGAGGGGAATTTGAATCATTTTAATCCTTTGTTTGGATTATATTTTGTGGTAATCTTAAAAGTAAGATATTTAGTAAGAATAGGAGGGACACGTAGAAAAACACCTATGTACATGAAATTTCAACTAAGTATTCAGACCTTTTAAATTCCCATCATTTTTCTCCATGAAATTTCAAGAAATCCGGAATCACTATCCAAACAAGGTAATTGCTCAACAAAATTTTGGGAATCCCAAATTTGATTTAAATTTCCGGGATTTCAGTGTTATCCAAACACAGTGTAGAGAATATTCACCAAACTAATTTATGCCCCGTGCTGGGGCATGGTATTTGTGAATAAAAGTTTTTAAAATTTTGTATATTTATTATGTTGACAAAATATGAGTAATAGTGATAATTCCACCTTGATATATATTGTTATATTTTAGGGATGATAAAAGACTTTACAAATGAGGTTTTATTGACTTACAAATATCGATTTATATATGTAGATATCGTGTCTTGGCTTGTTACATGTTTTATGCAGGTTGTTAGAACAGTTATCATAACAAACGGATCTAAGAGAGAAGAAGATCTTCAATGGTTCAAATCTGGAGAAACAAATCAAAGAGAAAAGAAGATCTTCAATGGTTCAAATCTGGAGAAACAAATCAAAGAGAGAAGAAGATCTTCAACGGTTCATATCTGGAAAAGACGTAACAAGTATATCTTCAACGACCAAGATTGTGGAGAAGATTTAGTTCGAAATATGTGGAGCAATTTCAAACGTTCAACCACCAGGATTCTGAAGAGATTTGTTCGGATTCTGTGGGGAGATTGAAGACACGTCCAACGGTCAAGAGAAGCAGCCTCCACAGAAGCCTATAAAAGAATCCATCCTCAATGAAGAAAGGATAAGTGCTTATAGTGAACATCCCAAGCTTTCTTCATCAACCAAGTTTATCTATTCTCAAGAGCGATCTTTGTTTTAGTTAAGAGAGTTAGATAAACAGAAAGGGCTACATTGGCATATCATAAGAGTGTTATACTTAGTGTTACTCTACGAAGTAACTAGGTTATTATTGCGAGACATGAGTTGACTAGATCGTAGCGGTAAGACTACAAGTGAGAGAAAAAGGGAAGTTCTTCTAGCTTGTATCTAGGACTCAAACGAAGCGGATAATAAATAGTTAAATCCTAGGGTCGGAAACCCTAGGTGGAGACGTAGGCTATTAGCAGAACTTCGTAAACATACTGTGTGTCGATCTTTTTATTTCCGCACTTTAAATTGTTTACATTGTGACTAACAAGTTTTTACAGGATTTAAAGTCAAGACATTGAGATTTACTTCAAGACCTTGAGACACAGTTTTATCACAGGTTACAAAGATCGACTTCAAGGCCTTGAGATTCATTTCAAAGCCTTGACACGTGTGATTGCGAAAAGTTTTCATACTATATTCAGCCCCCTTCTATAGAGTATCTTTTTAATTATTTTATCCCCTACTCAGTTCTTCAAATAGGTTAACGACCCACTTACAAGTAGGTCACAACGGTTTACATACAAGACTGTCACAACGATCCACATACCAGGTCACAACGACACGCGTACCATATGTCATAACGACCCACGACTCACATACATATATTAATCCGATATGAATAAATATGATACTTGCTCTCAGCCAAAAGGCCCAAAAGTGACGTTTTCAATGTTATCTTTACTTCTAACCAACGTGGTATAACAAAATCTTTGAATTTAAAAATCGTGATAACAAATGATTTTTAAAAATAACTATAACAAAAAATTTATTATATTTTTTTAAAAGTAAAAATTAAAGTAAACTTTTTGTGTGATATATAGAATATTAAGATTTAACGTTAAATATCAAAGATAAATCTATCTTCTACAAAATAATTATAGGCTTATTATGGAATTAGTAAAAAAAAAAAACATAACGGTTGTTTTTGTCCGTCGTTTTTGCGCTTCTCATTTCATCGTTGTTTCACGGTGCTCGAGTCTATTATCCTTTCTCTCAAAAAAAAAATTACATATATAGGTAGGTAGATAGATTCAATCTTTTTCCCAAACAAAACTCATATCACTAAAAATTAAAAAAATATGAATTACATATACATACATGATACATCTCATAACTCAACCAAAATCCAAAACATAATATTCCTAATTTTCAAGGAAAAACTATTTTCAGTAACAACACTCTAGTTTGAGTTAACTGCTTGAAAACACTATCCAACCCACTCTCAATGCCTTCAATGCCTCCTTCCAAATCCTCCAACCTTTTACACGCCGACCGTATCTTCTCGTCACTTTCCGACGGTAACTCACAAATGGCTACGTCTACATTCTCCAGTTCATTCCTGCACAGTTCGTCAACTTCACACGTCCCTTTACCTTTACGGATCAACTTGGAGAAAAACGACTTTTTACCGACGAACTTCGGTTTCGATCCTAAGAACACCAAAAGTGCCTCATGGATCGAAACGCTTATAATGCCAATGCACCTAAGCGTCTGAATCACAGCAGAGACGCGTTCATCGGAATCACTCGAGAATCCGAGAAAACCGGAAATCCTCTTTAGTGATAAAAGAGTTTGTTTAGTGTTCTTCATGATCTTCTTCCTCGACCAAATGTAATTCGCGATGATTGATTCTTGAAACTCTTGTTTCCCGCCAAGACCAGATCGGAGATCTCTAGAAGATCCTTTCATCTGTAACGTAATCTCCTTTGTAGCGTTACAGATTTCTAGAAGCTTAGACGAAACTTCTAGAACCTCACCGACGCATCTCTCGTGTTGATGAAGAGAAAGAGCTTGCTGCGTCAATGGCAAGCCGAGTATATCACTTATACACTTGTACAAGTCAGCAATGCCACGTAAGCCTATGCTTATCATCTCGGAAGCTGACGTGGACGATTCCTCCCAAGCTTTGAGCTTTTTAAGCTCTTTACTAACTCTCACAAGTATAGAATTTGACTCTAATGGCAAACTAACAGACCTTGCCATGGTTTTTCTGCTTTCGAGTTTCGGGTTTCGGTTTGTTGAAGAAGATGAGTGATTTCAGTCCCGAGCTTTCGGCTTTATAAAAACAATTTCAAAGAAAACATGACAGATAAGATGACCGCAAAGTATGGCCATTGTTGCACTTAAAGCTTACAAAAAGCTTGCACATGAGAGCTAATCAAGCTGTCTTGTATTAAAATACTCAATAATATGTTTAATTTATGTGTATTTTAATGCTGAAATTGCGGTTACAGACAAGATTTGGCTGTTTGCTGTGCTCGATGAATGGGGAAGATCATAGACAGCTATGAACAGCTTGGAAGATCATTGTAATGGCATTGGATTTATCGATTAGTCTGTGCACGAGTGGGATGTTTCCTTTGTATTAGATTGATAAGAAACTTCTCGTTTCATTCGTCGCCAATTTAGAAACATTAGGCTTATTGATTGAGTGTTAGTGAGGGTTCATGAACATTGACAAACCTTTTTAGCAGCTACCAAAAGTTTGGGACATAATTATGTTATAATCAAGTTGATGATTAGTTCATAAACATGTGCCCCTGCATGTGGCCCTGCTGTTTATCTGTCAATACTCAAATCATTCGACTTGACTTTTAAATTTTGATTGGGCGGGAAACAGACGAGCTACTCGGTCTCGGCTTGTTAAAAGTTTGTCTCATCTCGTTCATTTTCTCACGGTCGAATATGTTGTTATAAAATTTAGACTCGGCTCAGGCTCGTTTATAAATTATAAACGAGACGAGGTTGAGAACATCAACGCTCGTTCGGCTTGTATAGTACCCCTAGAAACCCGGAAAAACCGAGAGACCGGAAGATTCATGAACGGTCAGGTTTGTGAAAATGATCTAAAATCGATTATATAGTGGTAAAATATATGGTAGAACTCCGATAGACTTATATGCCGATAGGAGGACCTCTAATGGTTGCCTGCCGGAATTTGTCAAGGTCGGAAAAGGAAGCCTCAACTCGGATTTAGAAATATATATGATGCTCAAGCAATTTTACTTGAGAGTTGATTTTCAAAATCATCATTCAAAGCTGATAGGAACTGAAGATCTTAGGGAAAAAGTGCAAATATATATATATCATAATGTTCTGTACTTGAAACTAACTGCACAAACACACTAAAATGAGAGTGTTTCCAACAAAGAAGCTCTTGTTTCGGTTAGCTGACTAAACAAGCTGTCTAAACCGCTCTCTATGCGATCAATACCGACATCTAAGGCATCCAATCGTTTTGTCAGCACTTGAACATCATCCTCATCGGCTTTTCCATTATAGCATAGACAACGTAAAGCCAAGTCTACACTTTCGAGTTCATCCGAGCTTTCTCCACAAGCGGGTTTCCCTTTGTGACTCATCAACTTAGAAAATAGAGAAAACTTGCTAGATGAACTTGGTTTAGAAGTTGGCATGCCAACGAAGGAAATGAGAGACTCGAGTATTGAGATACTTATAATGGTAACGCATCTAAGCACGTTGATCACCGCGGACAAACGATGTTCATTGTCGTCTCCTACGAGCTTTGATGACCCAAAAGTGTCGCGCTCCATCTTTTGTAAGGACGACATGAGATTCTTTGCGTTTTTTGTTATCTTCTTCCTCGAGCAAAAGTATCTTGAGATACTCAAATCCTTCTCATGGAGATCGCCAAAAGAAGAGAGATTTTTCGAAGCTTCCTTGAGTTGCACCGTTACGTCTTTTGTAGCTTTGCAGATTTCTAGAAGTCGTGACGAACCCTCAATAAGCTCGGCCACAAACTTCCCATGTTGATGCATGGAAAGAGCTTGCTGTGTTAGAGGTAAACTAAGGAACTGGCCAACACATTTGTACAAGTCACTAATCCCGGATAAGCCGATACTTAACGTCTCGGCTTTAGAAGATGAGGATTCCTCCCAAGCCTTGAGCTTTTTCAGCTCTTTTGTGATTCTTAACATGATAGGGTTAGACTCCAATGGCAAGCTAACCGAACGAGCTGTAAGGCGAGCCATGGATAGTGTTTTCGGAGGGTTTTCGAAAGGAAAGATTGAAAGGAGAGATGGATGTTTAAGTGTTAGTATGATTTGGTATTTATACAGCAAAAGAAGATCTGAAATGGAGAGAAACATGACAGATAGTATTGCAATCACAATACAAACTTTGATTTTTCTTTTCTTAGGAGACAAACACCAAAGATTTAGCTGTTGTCTTTTTGCAAAGAATGAATTGAACATGTAGAATTATTGAACAGCGGTGAGATTTGTAATTGAATTGCACGAGTGGGTTGTTTCCTCATTGTCTTCCTGTTTAGACAGCAAGCTCAGAGGAAGGTGCTCATATGTTTTATTCAATGTAAGACAGAGTATCAAGGAAGATTACCACTATCTTTAATGTAGAATTTTTAAATATGTAATTAACAATTCTAAGGAACAATTCCGTACCTTAATTAGTACTAATTAAAACTTATGACATCCAACGTTATTGTAATCTCAAGAAAGACAAAAGCTAGATACAGAAGTATGTAGTGAAAGTCAATGGCTTCTTTAAAGTATGAAAGGGCAAGTAACTCATTTTATACAAACATAAGCTCCGGTGTTTATGGATTAGATGCCTTCTAATTAAGAAATTTCAATGGTGTTGGCATGGTATAATTCACCAATGAGTTAAAGGAGTATTCGTATAGAATTGTGATCAATCAAGTCTCTGTTGGTGTTCTCCGTTTGATCACCAATCTTTGGCAAACCGGGCTTGGACTAGATTCGGGTTGTCTAATGCTATTTTAGGCATATTACCATATGGATAAATTGGGTTGGACAAAATTGTTATGTTGTCCATAGATGTATGGACAACATAACAATTTTACAAAGGCCTAGCCCCCAAACCCACAGACGGCCCTGTCCATGGCTGGGAATATTGTTTTTTGCCCGATCGATATCCAAACTGAACCAGGAATTGGTGTACAATGGGTTTACTGTCAACTATAAAGAAGATGCACCAACAGATCACAAAATAATGTACAGAAAGTTGAGAGACTTAGCATAGAAGTAGACAATCACAAATTTCAAGGCATCATATTATTCAAATAATTAGGAACCGAATAATAATGTTACATTACACCATCTCCTATAAGATTTGAAGCCACAAACCAAAAACTCCAAGTTCTCTGTGATCAGATCGGATTCAGTTCCAAAAAGCAGTGGAACTACTAGATGGGCTAAGAATCCAAAACTAATAGACAGAGGACTTGGTCCCTTGGTCTTTGATAAATTTCGACCCTACCATAAACAAATACAACAATAAAAAATGTAGAATGTGTTGTAGATATGGCTTTTCTTTCTTTGTTTATAAATTTAAGAGACAACTTCTTTCTTCACATATCTGGATTATTTCATAAACTCATGTTTACTTGTATGTCAAAAAATACTAATATTTTACCTCTTGATAAGCCTGCTCAAGCCCAGCACAGCGCGTAAATAGTTACTGAATTTTGCCTCTTCAAATCACAATCTTCGATGGATAATCACCACATTGCACGCCAACAAGCTCTTCAAGAATGTCAATGGAAATCGTTGTATTCAAAATGGCAGCGCATAGCTCGCAAAAGTTAAGCAACATACTCTGCAACACAAAGCAAATGAGTTACTTTCGTTTTGCAGGTAGAAGGAGGTTGTGCAACTGGGCATACAAACCACTTGATTACTGTTAGGAAATATGATTATCTACTGCATAATGGGAAAGAACTAAGTTGATTTTCTTCGAAGAGTGCAAGCAACAAGTCAACTGGTATTATGCTTCCCTAATATGGATCAAGTGTCCTGGTCCTGGATGACAGAAATTTTTAGAGGTAGCAGATGGATCTGAATCCAATTCGTTTAAAAAAAAAAGAAGCTTTTTTTCATCCTCTCTATAAGCCTTGTCCAATTTAACGACTCAAAAAGACACTTCATGTTACAAATACAACATCTCCAAAGAAACACCATCACCACGCTGTGACTAAAAAATAAATCTGCTGCACATATGATCCTATGAAAGTAGACTACAAGGAGAAAAAATGTATTTTCCCCTATTCCACTGGGGGAGGGGGAAGCAGAATATTGTAAGACCTCATATAAAATAAGGTATGTATCTTACTGAACAGATTGTATTGAAATAGAGGAATATTGCAAAATATTACAATGAAGAATTTCAAAATGAGAAGTTCTGAAAAGAACAGTGCACTGCATACCATTTAAACAGCAAGCCCTTGCTCCCGAGCCTTCTTAAGCCACTTCAGCGTACTCTCTAGTACAGTGTATGCAGCCACATCCGACAAGCTTTTGCTTTCTACGGCATAATCAAACACCTCATATGCATCTGCCACCTTACCCTCCCTACAAAGAGATCTTAATAAAGTACCATAAGAACCACTCTCAAGCTTCACACCTCCAAGTTTCATCACCCTGAACAAATCCATTCCTTGACCAAACAACTTTGCCTTATATAAACCATGGAGTAAAGTATTGTAAGTGCACGAATTAGGAACGCATCCTTTAGCTTCCATCTCTCCTAACAATTTAAGCGCCCCAAGTGCATCACCGTCCCTACACATCCCATTCATTAAAGAAGTGTATGTAACTTCATCAGGGTTAGAACCAGCTTGTTCCATAACCTTCAAAAACTTCCTAGCCTCCTTGACTTTCCCTGACTTCGACAATCCATAAATCAAAGTATTATAAGTCACGATATCCGGCTTCACATCTTCGTCTAGCATCTTATTATAAACCCTAAGCACCTCATTCCCTTGGCTCAAGTTACAATACCCTTTCATAATAGTATTGTAAACATAACAATCCGGCTTAAACCCACTCTTCCCGAGCTCACTCAACAACCGAGTAGCCTCCCTAAGATTTTTGCTATTACATACATTATCAATCAATATAGTATAAGTAACCATATCAGGACTCAAATTAAACAATTCACGGAGTTCCTCACCCACCTGATAAACCATTCCCATGGACCTATTCTTACACAAATACTTCAAAAGGAAGTTATAAGAATGCGAATCGATAATCACACCGTGCTTACTATGCAACTCCTTGAGTAACTCAATACCGAGTTCAGGTGAGTCAGCGGCACAAAGTCCTCGAAGCGCGATGTCGGCCGTGACGCGATCAGGTGGGAATCCGTGAGAAACCATGAGATTAAGCGTATGTTGAACTGAAGATAGAGACTCACAAGACTGACAAGATCGAGAGAGAAGAATATGAAAGGTCGATCGTTCAGGGGAGAAAGAAGGTATGGTTTTGAGCATGTGAGTGAATAAGGAGACGGAGTCATTGAAGGTAGGGGAAATCGAAGCGTACGACTGGAGAAGGGAATTGTGGAATTGGTGGTCGATTGGGGATCTATTGCTGCATACGAGAGCGTTAATGGTGGATTTCGCATCGGAGAGGCTTGGCGATGCGAATATATTTTTAGGGTTTAACGAGGGTTTTGCTGGTGGTGGTAGCTTTTGGTTTCTGAATGGTTTTCTATAGGTAATTGACGATGTCGGAGGTTTTTGGGAGGAGGTAGAAGAAGGTTTTCGTAAGAGGGATGTCATGGGAATTGCAGATGCCCTCAGGGACGGTGGAATTTTCCCCATTTTTCTTTCCTTTGATTTTCTGGTATTTTGGTTGCTCTGTTTTGGGAAGAAGAAGGGTTTTACAGCCTTTTACCCTTTACGGTCTTCGTATTGTGAGAGCTAGAAAGGCCGTGGGCCGTAATGGGTCGTATTGGGCCTGGTTCCTGTTTGCTAGGCCCAGTTTAGAAAAGAGGGTAGATGGCCTTGATTGAAAAGAAACAAAGTAGGCCTGTTCGACAAAGATTATTAAATTTATTGGGTAAATTATTGTGAAGCTTTCTAATTTATAGGATGTTTGGTATAATATATTTTTTTTTGAGTTTTTTGTTGGAATTTAAAAAAAAAATAGAATAATATTTTGGGTGAATTATCGTAATTTTTTTTACAATTTTACCCATCTTTTACATCTTTAACAATTTATATATTTTTGTCCTTTCTTATTTTTGGGTAAATCTACCATGTAAATATGTGCACAAATCTAATTGGGAGAATTTGACATACTAGGCTTTTTTGAGTTTTTGTTTAAGAAAGTGTACCCCAAATTTTTTACCACTTTCATTTAATATTAGGTAAAAATTATTAACCCTTCTATTTAGAAAGAAAAGAATAAATGATGTTTGTTATTTGTTATATAAGTATAAGTTTTAAGTTTTAATTACTTAATTTGTTTTTTTATTTATTATTTTTCTTGCCTTTTTTTTATTATTTCTTTTTTATTTTCTGGACTAAATTTCTCATACCGGAATTTTCATACTAGAATTTCTCATACCAGAATTTTTATACCAGAAATTTCATACCAAAAATTATCATACGAAAAGTTCATACCAGAAATTTCATACCATAAATTTCATACCAGAAATTATCATACGAAAAGTTCATACCAGAAATTTCATACCAGAAATTTCATACCAGAAATTTCATACCATAATTTTTCATACCATATTTTTTCATACCATAATTTAAATACCAGAATTTTATATACCAAAATTACATACTAGATTCAAATACTCTATCAAGCACAAATCTCAGCCAAATGTACTAGTCTTCCTGACTTCCGGGAATTAATGCTAGATACAAAACTAAACTACAATCAGAAGTCTGCATAGGTAGCACCACCTCCGCTAGCAAATCCTGAAGTATCACAACGATCCATTTATACTGAATAAATAGATGTAACTGAGCTTTGTACTCAAGGGTGACCTATGGAAAACCCAACTGCATATAGCTTCTTAGTCCAGAATATTGTAATGTAATCACAAGAGTGATCCTGTTACACAATGAAAAGAAGAAAGTTAAGGCACATACACATGACTATCAGATTTATCCCTTCTTGACAGTTGAAAATATGAAGGAAACAATTAAAGCATAGTCAACCTTACTGATTGCAATGGTTAGTAATAACAGCTTAACAAGTGACTGAATCTTTCTAATTAGAGAGTATTAAGTGACCATTGAATATATGTGTCAAACCATCAAACCTAATGACAATAATTAACTCCAGAAGTTATGGTCAAAGATGCGCTTAAAAGGGATTGCAACAAGTAATGGAGTTCATGACTTCAATTAAATTTATTCTGAATGATGATTATATACAACAACTTACTCTACATACTGGTCCCAAAGAGATTGATTGAAATCCCAGTACGACTGGGCCTGCTTCTTTTGCTGTCTTTTCTTCATTGCTTCGAGTCTGAAGCGAGAAGGGTGGCCATGGAATTTTCTTCTTCGAGCATCGGATTCGTCGCTTGAAGGGTTGGGGTTGTAATGATGGCTGGATCGTCGCGGTGGAGAGGAAGGAAGGAGGTCGAGACTAGATCTACATATCTAGATCTAGATTGACAGAGGGTTTGAGAGAGAGTCAAGGAGTAGGAAGTCGAGGGAAGGTGGCTAGTGCGGCGGCGGGCCTGCGGCGGAGGAGGAGTACGGAGAGAAGAGAAGGAAGGAGAAGAGCAAAGAGCCACCATGGATATTAACACTCGAAAGAGAAGAAACGGCTAGGTTGTTGAGGAAAAGAAGGTTTGCACTGTAAAAAAAAATTGGGGCCTAGTTACTAAATAATAATCTAAAAAGGCCTAGTTACTAAGGCTGTGTTTAGTTATAGTGTTTGAAGGTTTCTTTTAGTTTAGGGTTATAAGAGCTCCTTATTTTGTGGTGTTTAGTTGAGGTTTTGTGGTTCCCTGCAGTTTTCTAGAAGATGGTTTTTGAGTTGTGAAAACAGGTTTTTGAGAACCTTCTCCAACGAGGTTTTTGGAGATTATGCAAGGTTGTGAAATATCTTTACCATGGATGCCCCTTTCCCTCTCTTCTTTTCCCCATCTCTTCTCTTCCCCATCTCCACCGACGACTACGCAAAATCAAGAGAAAAGGATCCATATTCCAGCCACCAATGAGTCGCTACGATTCTCGCTCTGGGGACCCCTCCTCTTATTGCGACCGCCGGAGGTCCATCTCTCTTTCTGTGACAATTCAAAATTGAAGAATGGGAGGCAGGAGGTTGAGGTCTTCCGACAAATTCATTCCCGAGATGAGAAGGAGAGAGAAGCAAAAATCCGAGTGGAACTTCGATTAGGCTATCTCCTTCTCTGGTTGCCGTTCAAAGCAAAAATCCGGGGACCTCTCTTCTTATTGGAGATTTTGGTTGCACACAAGAGGGAGAAGCAAAAATCTATCTTAGCTAGAGCCTATTCCGTGTTGTTGTTGATGAGTCTCATTCGATTAGGCTATCTCCTCTGGTTTCATGGTGTGGATGAGAGTACTTTGATTTGTGACTCTCCAGTTGATTCAAATCATGATACCCAATTCAAAAGCCACGCTTTGCACATAAGTTTCCCTAAATTGGTGCCAATAGTCGATTTTTTACAGGGTAAAGTAAAACTTATATGCTAACTTCTGTTTAGCTGTGTGGACATAGTTGTTCAAAATTATGTATATAGGGAGAAGAATGAAGAAGTCTAACAGAAGGAAGGAGAAGCTCAGAGATGGGGTACTGGTTTTTCTGGGTTCTAAATTGGGGGAGAAGGAATAAAGAAGAAAGAGAAATTAATGGAGAGGGTAAATGAATGGGTATTTTGGTCTTTATATAAAATCGAAACTAATTTCGAACCATTTAACCAAACATGTATACGAGTTTTTTTGTCAACCGCAAATCTCAAAACAACTCTTACGAAAACCATAACCGTAACCGCAACCACAACCGCAACCGCAACCACAAGAAACCGCAACCATTTAACTAAACATAGCCTAAATTAGCCCAATCTAATTTCATCAAACATTAGTTTATTTGTTAGATTTTTATCTTTTACAACATCTTGTATAAAAACCTACACCATAAACTACGGAAAAAAAAATTAAACTATCAAAAAAGCTTAAACTAACGGAAAAAAAGCTCTTGTTGCCGGTAAGGCCCTAGATATAAACTAGTACAAATATCCGGTTAAAATTTGGCATTATCTTTTACATAATACTCAAATTTTTAAGTTATCACATAATCATTAAAAATGTAGCTTTTTTATTAGCCTAAGATTAGTTTATATATTCATATAACGGGACGATTTTGTAAGACGTGAAAAATAAGAACGATTTTAAAACGTTAGTTGAATCAAAAACCACGATCCAGATCCATGTCGCATGTTAGACTGTTAGGCATATGCAGCTTACAAGGAGCGGGACACATTCACAAGCATATGCCTAGCATGCGACTTATGAAGCACAAATGCATGTTACAAGGTAATGATGGCTGGATCCCTATCATACGCTGGTCGTGCTCAGCTTGTCAAAACAGTACTCTATTCGGCTAGCCAGTATTGGTGTTCCCTCTTTTTTCTCCCTGAAAGCGTGATCAGTACCATCAATGGCCTCCTGCGATCCTACCTCTGGACCGGAACTGCAACTAGCAGGAGAGCCCTTGTTGCGTGGGAGTCGGTCTGCTCTCCTAAGCTGGCTGGTGGCCTGGATTTTCCGGATCTCGGTACGAAGAATAGGGTTGCTCTTTCAAGGATCTTGTATGATCTCGATCTGGCCAGGCCTAATTTATGGCTGACTTGGGTTGCCAGGCATTTGATCAAGCGGGACGCGAGCATTTGGAACTGTCTTCCTAGACCCTCCAATTCCCACTTCTGGAAACGCCTCCTTGCTCTCAGGGATGAGCTCGTTAATAATGCCCCTGGAATTCAAAGGATTTCTCTCCTTACCAACCCTGACGGCTCCTTTGCGAGAAAGAAGATCTATGACTCACTCCGTACTTCTTCCTTGACTCCTCGAACCTCCCCATTCAAAGCAATTTGGATGACTTCGAACACCCCTAAAACGTCTTTCATTGCCTGGATTGCCTCCCTCAACCGTCTTCCTACTCTTACTAAAATCAGGGAGTGGAACCCCACCATCGATGTCACCTGCAAACTTTGCAATGTCGCCCCTGAAGATGGTAACCACCTGTGGAATCATTGCAGTTACAGCACACTGGTCTTAGACATCGTCTCGCGATGGCTTAAGCTTCCCCAACCTGCCCCCTTTCTCTACGATATTTGGTCTTGGATGGCCACTTGGTCTGGGAACAAGCCCCGCCCCCTTGATTGCGCGACAATTGCTGCGATTGTCGCATACATCTACTATGTCTGGGCTGCCAGGAACAAATTACTCTATGGTCATACATTCACCTCTCCAATTGACTGCGCTGGGATGGTTATCCGAAGCGTCAAATCCCAATTCACGCTCCACTGGAAGGATCGATCCATTGATTCGAGAGCCATGGCCTCCTCCCTTAGCATTGCCCTCCAATTCGGATAATTCCATTTTTTCGAGAATCCCTCTCCTCCCTTGTAACTGAATAGAATCGTGAGAGTTGATTGCTTGCTGTTTGATGTCTGGCCCCAAGTGTGGCCTTCGACTACCGAGTGTAATCTTTCCCCCTTTCTAATACAATTAACTTTTCAAAAAAAAAAATGCATGTTACAAGGTACATATGTATTCCTTATACACTCGGTTCTTGTTTAGTCATTTTTCTATAATTTTAGATGAATAACGAGTTTTAAATAATCACTTTAAAAAATGTTTTAAATTAGTCACCGTTTTTCTTTTAAATAAGGTGCTAATTAATCGGATATCCTTCCCATCTTACCCACTTAGTTATATATTCATTTAATCTTTAAAACTAGTTATTATACATCAAATTATAAATACTTAATTTATATGACCAAATTATTTTGATAAGCCATTCACAAACGATTGTTTCTCGCTCTTCGGCGGAAGCAAAATACCGTGTTATGGCATCCACAACAGACCAATCAACCTATGGTGCGACAATCAAGCGGCATTACACATTACCGTCAATCCTAATTTCCACAAACACGTCAAGCATATTGAAGTGGATTGTCACATAATCCGGATCAAGTTCAAACCAGAACCATCAAAACCGATCACATCTGCTCCGTTAACCAACTCGCATATATATATATATATATATATTCATAAAGGAATTAGATTATCAACCAATCCATCACCTACGCAAGTTGGACATTTTCATGGATCAACTTACAGGGGCATATCACGTTATCTTTATATACACATATCCTATAATTTCTATATGTGTATCTTCTAAATAAAAACTATTTATTTATTTCCTTTGTTTCATTGGCAGGGTTTACTTATATATGTGCCTAAGACACGCATAGAATAAACAGGTAGAAACCTCTAATACAAGTTAAATTGTTATGAGCACAAAGAATATGATCGAAAGAAACTATACCAATAACATATCTGAGTTGAGTAGAGTCGAGAATGGATCTATCTCCTTAATTCTAAAAAACTCTAATACAAGTTAAGTTGTGTTTGGCCCAAAGCTTTGCCTATGTCGTTCTCCATTGAAAATGGATAATGATCCAAGGTCACAACCTTTAGTGTGTTTCTTCTCTATATATCTCGTAGGATACCTCACAATATAGTCGATGTAGGATAGCCACATTTTATATTATTTCTCAAGTTTTTGCTTAGCAAGCAACCAACTTCGGGTCTTCATTTCTCATTCAAACATAACTCAAACTTAACGTATTAATATACCACGAACAAGAGCTCATATAGACGGACACTTTTTGGTGTTGACAATAACCGGAGCTCACCGCAAAATATGTCCGAAAAGTGTCCAACGCACTATATATTGAATACATTTTAATTAATAAATTTTAGTTCCAACAAAACACACATTGCAAGTTAATATTCTCTCTAACAGCCTCCTCCTATTCAACGAAACTCTCACACGCATCGTCATTCTACTCTTCTAAACTACCATTGTGATGCTCTACATCGTCTCCCTCACTCTATACATTCGTCAATCTCGTTTCCGATTATCGTACATCATATTTCTAATCATGCTACTTATAATGGGCACAGATCTTAAAAGTTAGCAAATTAAACTTTTCGAATCTCACGTCAATAGAAATGCCAATAAAGCCGATCTATGTCCAGAAAGCCAAATCCGTACAAATATTAGAAAAAACCTCAAAAAATAGGCTCCGATATCAATGTAATAAAACTCAAAATACGTTTTTGAAACAAAACCACTAGATCTAAAGTGATTCAACCTTTAAAAGATCAAAGAACACAAAAGAGATGGTGACACAGTTCGGGTAAACCCTACTCATCGGGATCCCAGGAGGGGAAAGCCAACCCAATCCACTAAGCGGTATTACAGTAAGAACAAATCTCTAAAAAAACAAAAGTTACAAGAACATTATAGGATCTTCACAAGTTTAAAGCAAAAGAAAACCGAAAAAAACAAGAAATAGAGAAGAAGTTATCGTCTGTAAAGTCCTCAGACTAGCAACCAAGCTTATAGTGAAGCGAGGTTAGACGATGCAAAGAACACAAACGAAAGATCTCAAGTGAAGCACTCGGCTCGTAACTCTCGAACTCTGTTTTCTCTCTTTTGGAAGCGCTCTCTTAGAGAAGCTCTCGAAGATTCAGTTGAGGAGAAGAAGTGTTAGCGGCATTAGGGCTTGAGAGAGACAGAGTTGAAGATTAAGTACCCGAGGACTAAAGACAACCACTCAAAACACATCGTTTTATCAACAATGTTGTGTTTCGGAGTAAGTGATCACATTAAGAGCTCGTACCGCCGGGCTGAATTTAACAGACTTGATCAACTAAGCCCAAAACTCTGCATTCAATCAACCAGCTTATAACCCAAGGACTCAACCTACTTCTCTTCAAACCCGATCTAAAGTCTTCAACACGAGACCTGAGTTTGGATAACCAAAGCGGATTTAAGCTAAAAACCTAACTTTATGATTAACATCCTCCATATTATAGGATATACTTAACCTTCTATGCTCTAGGATGTATAGTTTATATTCAACTTTTCCATCTTAAAACACAAACTTCCCGGTTTACATATTTCTTCTCAAAGTCCGATACAGACGGACTGTTAGAGCCGAATAGAGGTTAACCGCTCTAATACCTTGTCAAAGTCCGATACAGACGGACCGGTATGAGCGTACATGCGCATTAGGTCCAAGTCCAACACATAAACCCGATGAGATTTCGTCATAAATCAATTGGCAATAGGAGGAGTAGTTCACCGACCTTATATACTATGCTCGGAATGTTCCTAACTTTCGATATGAGAACTTATTATCTCCAACAAACACGTACCAATACCACCAAATTTAATTCAATAATTACTTATATATATAAAAAAGAATAACCATTTTTTATAAGTATGCTCATAATGAAGAATGTGGACTTGCCTTGTATATATGCGTCGTAAAGGAAAAAGACGAAGCTGAACCTTAATTAGAGGTGACCTACCAACTCAAAACTTCAACTATTGTGTACCTGACTACCTGTCTCTCAACTACCTTATCGCCTCTCATCTTCTTAAAAATCATCGCTACATATATGATCAACTTAATTTACGTGTGATTTATTTGTAAAACACGTTTACATGAGAACTGAAAATTCCATTTTAGGCTTTTAAAAGAAAATTTTCAAATAATTTTACATTTGTATAATATGAATTAGGAGAAGTTCCCGTGACACTGGACTGGCATCCAGGTGAGTAGGACTGTAGGACTGTTCCAATTCCAGGCTGAGCCGGAATTTTATATCGACCCGGATAACTCTCGTTGGATTGGATCTTAATAAAATATTTAATCCGGTTTTGGTCCAATCAGTCTGGACCTGTCTGATCTGAATCGGACCTGAATATTCAGTCCAACTTTGGTCTAATATTAAAATTCCGGTTTTGGTCCAAAACCGATGAACAATACTACATGTGATAACATCAATTTTGTGACATTAACTTAAAGTCACACGTGTAGTTCTTTTTGAATCGAGTTTTACACGCTCAAATCGTTTATAAATGAACTTAGTATGAATTGAAACTAAATATTATCCGAACTTAAAAAGATGTTCATATTCAACTTGTTTAGAAAGTGAACGAGTTTGAGTTGAGTAGATCGGTATACATAAAAGTGATAACGCCCTACAATTTTCTTGAGCTGAACTTTGACACGTTCATGTTCAACTCCTCGTAATTGAGGTCACGTAACAACCCAAAGCTCAAGAGTGGACATGTGAAAATGGGTAAGTATGCCCTCGACCCTCGTTCTACGGTCCGTTTATTGACAATTCAACTTACCTAACAACCTACTATTTTCTTGAGCCAAATTTTAACATGCTCATATTCAACTCTTATAATCGAAATTAGTTTGAAAACATGCTCACATTTAACTCGTTTAAAATATAAACAAGTTTGAATCGAACTTTTTTCGAGTCGAGACTTATAACTCGGCTCATTTAACAACCTAAAAAAACTCAGGGTGGACATGTGAAAATGGGTAAGTGGCAAGTAGTTGATATTTGGAAGGTGAGATGTCAAATCAAATGATCAAAGGTGGGACAATAACTTGAAAGCAATTGCTAGAAAATATATGTAGGGTTTCCACCGAAGCTCGTAGCCTTGCGATGATGACCCCGGCGCCGGCCCCGGCCCCTTGTTGTACCGACGTCTATCATATCATCTACCTCTTGCATATCCATTCATTTGTATATGAGTTGCCCAAATCACTTATACAGTTCACACAGATATGTCACATGTATTGTCGGATTCTTCAGATATCTTCATCGTCTTGATAAATCTTAAATAGTTATATTACATATCATTAACATCATTATCCAAAGTTAGGCTTGTTTGTTGGAGATGTAGGGAAAGTCCCACATCGACAATACGATAGTGTGTGAATCTAATATATAAGCACTAGGGCTACTCCTCCTATTGCCAATTGGTTTTAGGATGGAACCCCGTGTGCTTGTATGTGTGGTTCACCGGACGTGCGCCCTCCGCGTCATTTGGTCCCGGACGGGTATATGAAAAAGAAAAAGTAACATGGTATCAGAGCAGGTCCGATCCGGGTCCGGTTTCCTGACTTCGGGAATTAGCTAAAAGAGAATGAGATGCGAAACCCGTCGAAAAACAAAAAAATTGTGGGCGAGCTAAAAAGAGAATGAGATGCTCGACCCGAAAAAGAAAAAATGTGTCAAGTGTTAACTAGTTCAGGTAGTTAACACTTGAGGGGGAGTGTTGGAGATGTAGGGAAAGTCCCACATCGACAATACGATAGTGTGTGAATCTAATATATAAGCACTAGGGCTACTCCTCCTATTGCCAATTGGTTTTAGGATGGAACCCCGTGTGCTTGTATGTGTGGTTCACCGGACGTGCGCCCTCCGCGTCATTTGGTCCCGGACGGGTATATGAAAAAGTAACATTGTTTGATGAAGTTAAGTCGATTGTTTGAAGGCATGCATATATATACATATATATGAGCTAGCTGACACAGACGTGTATTTACGATGCTAACTAGCATTTTATATTTTTCAATATTTTATATAATCATGTATGGTATATCAACGTTTGATACGGTTCTTATAAAAGCAAAATTGATATCAAAATAAGTCATGTATATGTATACTGAAAGAAATTGATCAATGTATTCTGTTAAGATCAATTATATTTATATATTAGTGTAGTTTAAATTTAATTTTATCCCAATAACTTTTATTATATTCGTGATCTTCTATATATAAGTCATAATAATACAATATATGTCGTGATTTTCTCCACCATAAATCTATCAATGTCTAAAAATGTGATTATGTAAGTATATCTTCAGTTTGTGTAAATAAGTGTAAAATTGAAATATTTCGTGTAGATGATTTGTGTATATAATATAGTTTTTAAATTTCAAAATGGTTCTTGTCATTAATAGTATATTTGTGTAAATTATGCAAGATCGTATATATAAGTAAATTACATAAATATGTTAAAAATTAAATTATATAATTTATAGAGACAAAAACTTACACAAACTAATATGACAAAAAATATACGCAAAATAACACGGTCAATGAATCTGAACAAATTATTATATTTTATTTTAAATATTGGTTAAATAACCATAATAAATTTGTATAGCCTATAATACAAGTTATTTATAATTTGAAGAGAAAATTACCTAAATAGTACCCATCTTTTAGGCTGACTAAATTTTAGTACCACGTCATTTAAACTATCAGAACGATACCTCATCTATTGAGTCTGGCCAAAGATTAGTACCTGAATTATTGTCCACGCGTTAAATTAACATATCGGTGTTAAATATCAGAGGCAAAACTTACAACATTCACAAGATCTTTTCAGCACTTAGTCCCACAAGTGTTCAAGTGTAATATCTTGCTAAATAACCTTAGCGAGAGCTACAACAAGAACATTTTATCTGCAAGGAAGAAAAGTATTTTAGGATGTTTAGAGGAGAATAGAACTGCAACAATATAAACATGGGTAATAGAAGATTAGTAAGTGGTAGGTGAACAATTTTGCCACTAACATTTAACACCGATCTGTTAACTTAATGTGTGAACAGTAATTCAAGTACTAATCTTTGATCGGACTCAATAGGTGAGGTATCATTCTGATAGTTTAAACGACGGGATACTAAAGTTTAGTCAGCCTAAAAGATGTGGTATTGTTTAAGCAATTTTTTAGAATTTGAAGCAAGAGGATCAAGTGTTGTGAACTGTATCCTACTCATAATTACATGATTTTACATCAACTACCCTAATCTATGATCATATATCCATCGAACGAAAGTACATAGAGATAACATAAGACCCTCTTTCCATATAGATCATACACTTGTAGCCTTGCGTACATTTCCAACACTAACAAACAACCAAATTACAATAGAAGAAAAAAAATCAATTTGTACGTCCAAACTATAATTAATACTTTGGTTTGCATGGAGTTGAAATATATATACAAATCATTGCATACATATACAATATATATCCTTCTGGCTTCACATGCTCCTCACACCCACGTAGACCCCATATGCCTTCTCTAAGCTCTTCTCTTCCATGAACACACACAATATATATGGCCTTTACTCGATCATTCACAATCAATTTCGAGTTCAATTCTAACCAACACCAATGCCAGTCGGTTTCTCCCTCGGTCGAGGCTACCATGCTCGATCGATAAGCTTACCCGCGAGATCAACCTCTCGACAACTCCATCACGATCATTTGATCGAGAAAAACGTTAAAAACGTCGAGGAAATGCGAGCGGGGTTTTGTGTTCTTATCAACCTTTACAAATATGTAGTTGAGCTTCTAAATATGCCTCTTACTCAAAGCGCATTTACGCGTTATCGCCATGAGCAATGGGTTGAAGATTGGCTAGAGGAGTCGATTATCTTGCTCGATGCGTGTAGTGCGACTCGAGAAGCGGTTTTGCTTCTCGAAACGAGTATTCGGCAAATCGAGTCCGTGCTCAAGAGATCGGATTGTTTTGAGCATAAGCTAGGTCATGAGGATCTTGTTGTGTCGTGTGTTTCCTCTCTCAAGAAGTTGAAGAAAGAGACGAATAAGTCGACGCTCACGGCTCTCAAGATGATGAGCAACAATACTCCGATATGGGCGCCGCTCGTGAGCAACGTTGAGGGACGACATCTCGTGGAGGTAATTAGGATGCTCAAGGAAGCGAGCACGGCGAGCAATTCGATCCTTAAATCGACGTTGATGTGTTTGTTCGGAGGAGCCGCTAGCACGAACTCGAAAGCGAGTAAATGGGCTCTTGTGAGTAAGGTTCTACAAGTGCCTAAAAGAGATGTGAAGGATGTTAGTGAAGGGGAAGAAGTTGACGTTGTTATAAATACTTGTTTGGTGGTTCTTCAAGGGTTGATGAGGAAGAATGATCGGGACGAGAACGTAGATGAAGATGAGGATGAGGTAGCGATTCGAGGCATGTGTGAGAGGTTGGAGGGTTTGGAGAGGAGTTTGGAAGGTGTGGAGAAGGAGATTGAGAGTTTCTTTAGGTGTTTGATTCGTACAAGAGTGTCTTTCTTGAATGTGCTTTCTCATTGAGTTAGTTGCATGATTAGGGCTTTTGTGTAACTTGTTGCCAAAACTTTTTACTTTGGGCAATGCTAATAGGTTATCAATGACTAGTAAGTGTGTGCGTGACACCTTGTATTCCACTTTCATTTATGATTTTCATCCCGTGCAACCAAACGGGGACTAAATAGGTTTGTTATATGAATCAAACTATTCGATTTGAGTTCAAGTTCGTTTCCTTTTTAAATGATCGATTTTACTATATATTAGGCTCGACCCGTTTATAAATAAGTTGAGCATAGGTTGACAGGTATATTAAAGTTCGGTTGGTTTGATAGAACAATACTGTAGATACATTATATTAGCAAGTTACTCGGATTTGTCTAAAAAAACTTGATTCGAGTTCGTTCACTTTTACGGTCGACTCATTTATAACCGAGTCGAGTATTAAAATGCCCAAAATCGTTTGGATTGAATGACCGGTAAGTATAGCGATATGATATTAGCTTATTAATTGGGCTCTTCTTTTCTACAATTATGGGCCATGTAGAACACTATCTCTAACTAAAGCCCATTAATCCATACATTAAAATTATATTTAAATCATGCCTTATTGCCTCCATCAATGCTCATTTGATAAGTTATATACAACTTGCCATTAATAATTCAAATATTTATATAATTGAATTTATTTGTATATTAAATTTTATTTTTAAACATTTATAAATGTGAGAATATGGATAAATTTTCCGTAGGGTTTCCACCTACAGATGACTCATATTAATAGAAGAACGTATTTACAAAATTACAAAGGCAACTCTATATTAGAGATATTTACATAATCTATCATACCCACGTAGGAGTTGCAGTGAATTTGGGAGCTTGTTCGGCGCCGAAAGCTGAGCTTTGGGGAGTCCTCCACGGCTTGGAGATGGCATGGAATTTGGGACTCCGCAAGGTGGAAGTGGAGTTGGATTCACTTATTGTTGTTGGGTGGATCTATTGAGGGGTTGACCACGTCCACCCGCTCTCTAATCTGGTGACCCGTTGCCAAGGGTTTACTATTCCTGATTGGTCTATCAGTTTCAGCCTTCATGCATACTTTCAGGGAAGGTAATCGAGTTGCTGATTCTTTAGGTAATTTCGCCTTCACTTTGGGGTTTGGTGTTCATCACCTTTTTGATTTGCCGTTACACGTTAGAGCTTTTATTTTGAACGATATGAAGGGAGTAATTTCCCTCGAGCCACTTGTTTGTAAGTGTTTTACTTCAATAATAATATGCGTTTGTGCGGAGAGTTTGAGACTCTCGTTCACCCAAAAAAAAAAACGATTGAGCTTCAATCTAATGTTGTAAACACAAAATGGGGTTGACGTTACTATACGGCGTTCTAATTTCCCTTTTATCCATCTCTTTATGCTACTTCTCAAACCTCAAAACCAACTCCTCAAGACTCCGGCCACTGGGTGTTAGTGCAATTTGAGTAGTTCGAGGCTTTGAGGCGTGAATCACTATCTTTTTAGTGATATTTGCTCCCTATCGAATGTTGTTGGGTTTCAAGCAAATCACTTGTAAGGATACAACAAAGCCAATGATCGATTTAGACAACAATCTAAAAAATCGATCAACTTACAAATTCTGTGAAGTTTGTTCTGAATTTATAGATTTTCTGGAAGTAGTTATTTGACGGGAAAAACTGTTGGCGGGTAAATAACTGTGAGGCAAAACAGTTAACCGTCAATCAATACCCAAGACCCCAAGGTCCCAAGTCTCAAATCCCAAGTCTTTGATTTAATATAATATATATATTTAATATATAATGTTAAACTCATATTCCAAAATAATCACTAATGAATTAATACTTGGAGAGAGATTCCCCTTTATAAGGAAATTCCTTTAATACTCCATAATCAATGTGGGACAAGTTTCAAAGTTTCAAAAAGACTAACACCAACACCGGGTACTACTGGGTGGCCGGTAATCGGAGAATCGATAAAATTCCTATCTAACTTGAAAAGGGGAGAATTGGAGAAGTTCATCTTCAAAAAATGGCAAAATACTCTCCCAACGTTTTCAAAACGTCAATTCTCGAACAACATGTCGCAGTACTATGTGGTGCGTCGGGAAGTAAGTTTTTATTCTCAAACGCTAACAAATTGGTTAAGAGATATACACCGAGTACTATCAAGAAGATTTTGCAAATGGGAGATCGTTATGTCACGATGGATCGATTTACAAAGTCTAAGCTCTTTGTGTTTCTTAAGATCGACTTTCTTAAAAACTTCGTCGGCGTCATGGATACTATGGCTCAACAACATTTGGAATTTCATTGGTGCCAAAAGGTTTGTGTTTTACAGTCTCAAGTATTTTGAAATAATTGCAGAATTGGTCTCTTATTTTGCAATTATGTTACATATTACAACTAACGGGATTTTGATTGTAGTATGCTAGTATTATCAAGGGAGTTCAAGGACGAATGTGCAATTATTTTTAGGGAAAAAATTGGACTAATAATTTAGAATGAGTAAATTTTAGTGGTGAAAGGAAAAAAAACTAGATTAGTAGGGGTGTTATACTAGCTGAATATTGACATGTTTTTAAGACCTCAGTTTTTGCCTTCACCGCCCCGCGGTGAAGAAGGCCGCCCCAGCGGCAAGCTGTGCCTGTCACCGCCCCTGCGGCAAGGGCAATCCACCCCTGCGGATTCGCTGCAGATCGCGCCTGATCTGTTTTCGTTCCTTATATCTTTTTTCCATAGATGGAAGATCCGATCTACTATCTTATGGGCCGGCTTTCCTATCTTCTCCCTAACCCTAGAAAGTCTTTCCTTCTATATTACCTCCATTCTCTATTTATCCTACCTTCTTCCCGTTTTTCCGGCCGTTTGCATACGTTTCTTCAACCCTTGAGAGTTGTAGTCATCACCCTTGCTTCCTGTGATCTTGCTGAACGTGTAAGTTCTTTTTCCCTTGTTCTTCATCACGTTCAGGTGTTGTTGCACCTTGCTTCCTTCTGTTTTGTTTTCTTCTTCGTTCTTCCTTTTCTTCTCCTCTAAGAATCAAGTTTGAACCTTGATTCTTGTTAGCATCTCCGTTGTTGATGTGTTGTTGTTCTCAAGCTCTGTAGGCTAAGTTGTTCTCTAATTGTTGAGTTACCTTCGAGTGAGGTAAGTCCCTTGGACTTACTTAGCTTCATTCCGTATATTAGTTTTGAGTGTATTGGCTTGTGTGTGTTGTTATTATTGTTATAACGGATAACCAGAATAGGAATCACCCTTTATAACCGTAATTGGCCCAAGTGTATGATAACCGTATTGGCTTGTGTGTGTTGTTATTATTGTTATAACGGATAACCAGAATAGGAATCACCCTTTATAACCGTAATTGGCCCAAGTGTATGATAACCGGGCGGTGACCACTTGTCTAGTTCTACAGGAGACTAGAATGTGCTCTTGCAACCCATGCCCGCAGGTAACGGATAGTACTAATCTATTCCTGTTGGTAGACGGAAGCGGACGCGAGTTTCGGGAAATTCTAGTGTGACAAAAGAAGCTGAATTAGTAATGGATAACTTAATGAAAGATAATAACCGGTTGAATGGAAGCATGCTATGTGTTTGTGTCTTTACGTTCTTTCTAGTGTGACAAAAGAAGTTGAATTAGTAATGGATAACTTTATGTTGTTGCTTTCCCTTTTGTTTTGAACTCGGCTGCGAGTCTTTTACGCTTCCTTTTGTTTAAACCTTTGGTTTTATATTAAATTCTGGTTTTCATTTGTCTGTGTCTTGTTGTAAGATCCGTTGTGTCGTTGCTACTCTAGGGTCGGGACCCATTGTGAGGTCCTAACCCGTAACACTTCGAGTTCCCAGAACTTGGGGAGTTACAGTGTTCAACCTCAACTCGTTTATAAACGAGATGATCCTAGTCTAAATTTTACACGAGCTTTAAAATGCGTTCATATTCGACTCGTTTAAAAAATGAACGAGCTCGAGCCGATCTCGAGTAGCTAGCCTAAAATAATGAACGAACTTGGCTCGAACGGATTTTTGATGAGCCGAACCCGGTCATTTTGTCTCATTTAACAACCCTACAAATTAGGGACTGAAATAAAAATTAGCAAAACTTTGTGGACTAAGTAGAAAAAGATAAGTAGGTGGGAAGGTGGAACTTGTATTACTTAATCTTTTTGTAGATATCTTTGCCTACTGATTAAATTGGACATACTTCAATAATTACTTAGACGTAATTCTTTTTAGAGAAAATTGGATTAGTAAGTCAGCCTTGAAGCCGATCGTTTATCTTAATATTTAATATACTTGAAGTCGATCGTTTATCTTAATATATTAAATATATACGTGAAGAGTAATAAAAAAATTATTTTTTATTTATATTAACACGTGTAAAAAAGCTGTAGATGAACACCTAAAATGAAACTGATTTCTTTTTAAATTTCGGATATTTTATGGAATTCTACGCTTTTATCATTCATAAATTAATATTTTAAGAGAAAAAAGATAAATATCATTTGCTAGTTATTGTTTGATAAATACTTTTTTGAATAAATTTATTTTTTTGATCATTTTAAAATGTTTATTTATGAATGGTAGAAGGTTATTTTCAAAAAAAATTAAAATTAAGTACATTATATGAAAACTGAAAGATACTTGAACATAATCCGAAAGTGAAAAATACATGATCATTAAAAAATTTTATATTTATTTTTTGTGAAGAACAAAAACTAAGAGTTAATATCTTAATTTATAACTTAAGTGGAATAACTAAAAAAATGACTCTTAGACTTAGAGTTGAAAATGAATAACTAAAATAATAGATTTATATGTATTTATTATTCTTATAAAAATTGATATTTTAATTGTCCTATAATTTTTATTATTACTTACTAGGAAATTACAGTATACCCATCGATGAAGAACTACGCCTTTACATTGGCTTGTCGATTACTGTTATCAGTAGAAGATCCAGATATCGTCGAAAAACTTTTTCATCTAATGGATATTTTAGCGATAGGAATCATATCATTGCCGATAGATCTCCAAGGACTCGAATGAATCGAGTTCGTAAAGCATCGGTTGCATTAAGGTTAATGATACAGCAAGTAGTTCAGCAACAAAGACTAAACAATTTTCAGTTGCTTCTGATCATCAAAACAACTTATTGTCGTATTTTTTGCAAGTATACGATGATGACGTGGATATCGTCATTGGTGTTATGGGAATGCTTATTGCCAGCCACGAGACGATTACTTCAGTTTTAAGCATCAATTTTTAAGGTTATGACGGATAATCCAGATATTTATCAAAGAATATACCAAGGTACGTACATGTATGCATGCACGTGACATTATGGGTAGGACTGAGCATAACCGGTTCGGTTCACCGAACCGAGCCTGGCAATTTCTCTCCAAATTGAACCTTAACCGTATCTATGTGGTTTCGGTTTGCGGTCCAAAAATTATTGATTATAGGTTCGGTTCAGTACGGTCTAAAATTGATTTGAATGGAATATATATATATATATATATATATATATATATATATATATATATATATATATATATATATATATATATATATATATATATAGGGTCCAGTTCCGGTGAGGAGGACCCTTGCAGATAGGAATGAGGAGAGGCGGGGTGGTGACTTGTGGCATGCTACGTCACCTTTTTTTTTTTTTTTTTTCAGATTTTATTTTTTAAATAAAAATTGGTGTTCATATTTTTATAAGTATGTGTTCATTTTTAAAAGAGTCATTGTTCATATTTTATCAATAAATGTTCATTTTTTCCCAACACTAACTGTTCAATTTTTAACATTAGTTGTTCATTTTTGTATTTTTTAAAAACATTTTTTTGGATTTTTTTTAAATTATACTATTTTTTCAAATCGTGTTAATAAAATATGATGCTCATTTTTTTACAAGTATGTATTCATTTTTTTACAGTTATGGTGTTTATAATATGATGTTCATTTTTTTTTGAAAAGTATACTTTTCCTTAAAATCGTGTTTATAATATTCAGAGATCGATTACATAAAAAATTGTGAAATCAAAGAGAATACAAGACGATTCAGGTTTTGTTTCTTCGAATTTCTACTCTCACTGTTTAGATTTCCATTCTTAAGGTTTAGGTTTCATTATGATTGATGTTTGTGTTCGAAATCAAATTTGTTTGAAACATTTTGTGTTTGATAAGTTTGATTGAGAAAATACATGTATATACATATGTTGAGTTGGTCTAATTGCTCCAATTGAATAATCTATATGCTCCTTTTAGTGTGCACGCAAATTGTTCGGCAAAATGCTTTATAGAAAAATAGTTTATAATATTCACACGATCAATGACATAAAAAGTATGAACACCGACGAATTAAAACATGAACAATGACGTATAAAAGTATGAACACCAATAACTTATCTATAACTTTGACACATACATAACATATTATGATCATCTTTTAACGTTTTGTGATGAGTTTTTTTTATTTTTTGTGGTTATATACAGTAAATGATAATCTATGCATTATAAAATGAACACAAAAAGATAAATGGACATGACACTTTGATGAATAAAAATACTATGAACACCGAAGTATAAAAACATGAACAATGACATATAAAAGTATGAACACCGATGAATATTTTGAACGTAAGAGTATTTTTTCAGATTTTAAATCAATTTACAAAAATGCCATTAATGATGAGCGTGTGAGAACCCTTGATTTAAATCCATCCAATGACTTACAGCCCTCCTAATTCCTATCTACAAGCTCTCTCCTCATTTGAACTAAAATCTATATATATATATATATATATATATATATATATATATATATATATATATATATATATATATATATATAGATTTTAGTTCCGGTTAGGAGAAGGCTTGTGGATAGGAATTAGGAGGCGTGTGAGCCATTGGATGAGATTATAATCAACGGCTCACACACACTCGTTATTAATGGCATTTTGTTAAATAGAGTTAAAATTTGGCAAATGTTAAAAAATAGGCTTCTGATCGACTTTGTTCCATGCTACTCCTCACTCGCACGACGCTTCCATTCTTCTTCTCTGTTCGACTTCTTCTGCTCCTTCTTGGCGCTTAACAACAAAATCATATAGGATTTCCTCCGATTTTCATTGAAACAATGGTTAAATCAAAGAGAAACGATGATTCAGGTATTTTTTTTTGTTCAATTTGTAATCCTAATTTTAAATTTTTACTCCTTAGATTTAGGGTTGGTTACCTTTGATTTTGTGTTTGAAATCAAATTTGTTCGTTTTATTGTTGTGTTTGATAGTTTTGATTGCGAAAATGCGTGTATATACATATGTTGAATCGGTCTAAGTCCTCCAATTGCATAATCTATATGTTGCTTCTAATATGCATGCAAATTGTTTGATAAAATGTCTCATAGAAAATATAAATATTAAAAACATGTGGTTAATATGTACCTAAAACGTATTTTGAAATATTTTAGTATGTTTTTAAAAGCACAACTTGATAAATTCTGAACTAGAGCTTGAATATCTTCCAAAATGAGTCCCTGAGGAGATAAGAATCTATTGTTATATTTGATCAGATTAATATCAATGATGTAATCAGATTCAACCTCAATACATTCCAACCCTCTTCTATTGATTCCAACAAACCTTTTCTAGCCAAGAGTTCAGCAATAAGATGATCCATTGTACAATCTTTCTTGATTTTTATATGGTCATGAGATGGCTTAGTCCACTAGGTATGAGAGAGGATAGGGAGATATAGTGTCAGACTTGCCCTCATATCCTATCAAGCTTGTAACCATCACCATTACAAAACACACAATTAAAAATCATGCTATATATTCATAAAAAATATGAAGAAAAAGTTTTTTTTTCCTGTAATTAAGAAGAAAATAACGGAGAAAATGTAGATTACAAGCCTTGCAAGATTCCTGCCTGGGGACAGACAGCCTGCTACCCGCTCCAAATGGAATGTCATTTGCCCTTATTTTTGGATTCTCTTACATTATCATACAAATATAAATCTTAAATATATATATTTTATAGTTGAAATGTATGATTTTATGATAAGATACTTACATTCCCCCTTGAAGGATTGAAGTCTTTGGCATTAAGGAACTTATCCTCATCCAAATGAGCACTTTTCAGCCATGTCAGTATCTTCCATCCTTTTGGGACAATATATCCAAAGAGGTTCTTGAATTTTGAAATTGAGTAGCTAGGTATGTACGTGGTGGATGGTGATTACTAGGAGGAGGGCATGTCTAACACTATAGCCTTGAATTCATTCTCATTTCTCCTTTGAAAAGAGTGATGTTAGGGAGATGAGGTAATGAGAACTGGTCTACTTGCTTGGACAAACCCATTTCACCTTACCAAATTAGGGTAAAGCTCACGCAATGTTAGATATTTGTAAATACTGAAACTTTTAGTTCTTTATAATTGATCTTATAATGTTGGTTATTTGTAAATATTGGAGCTTTTGTTCTTTACATGATTGAAGTATTTACATTTTTATTTACATTGTCTTTTTATATTAATTTTCAGATACACTTGCATCTTTCCTACAAACAAGAGGGAAGAAATAAAAACTACTACAAGATTATGAATCCGATGAGGATTTTTCTGAACATGAGGATGATGTGGGCTCTTAACTGAAGAGGATTTAGATCTTGATAATAAACAAAACGTCTTTATTGCATAGATGTCTCTTTGGTCATATTTACTTATGTTGGTGTTCAAATTATAAGAGATTGATCCCATGAGTAGCCCTCATATGATCGTCACTTCAAAAGTACAATTAGAGAATGCATGTATGGACTGAGATATTTGTCATGATTTTATCAATCGGTGTTCATACTTTTATATGTCATTGTTCATACTTTTATGCTCAATTGTTCATGTTTTTATTAATCGGTGTTCATACTTTTATATAGTCAGTTGATTGTTCTTGTAAATTAAACATCGGACTATTTTCGACAAATACACAACAAAGGGTAAAATTGATAAAACGGAAATTATGGTTCGAAACTGTAAATTAAACATGTTTTTATTAATCGGTGTTCATACTTTTATAGACCATTGTTCATGTTTTTATAAATTGGTGTTCATACTTTTATATAGTTAGTTGATTGTTCATACTATGGTTCAAAAATATGGTTATTGTAAAATAAACATCACGCTATTTTCAACAAATACACAACAAAGGGTAAAATTGTTAAAATGGAAATTATGGTTCGAAACTGTAAATTAAACATGTTTTATTAAGAAACAATTTGGTTTACTAGGCTTTTTCTAGTTTTGTGTTTAGTAAATGTACCCCTTGAAAGAAGATTGTGTAGAGTTTGAGAATAAATACAAAAGGTTGGGGTATATTTACTTAATTGAAACATTAAAAAGCCTAGTTACTACTATAATTTTTCAAAAAGGCCTAGTTACCAAAATTGTCCTTTTATTAATCGGTGTTCATACTTTTATAGGTCATTGTTCATACTTTTATGCTCCATTGTTCATGTTTTTATTACTCGGGATTCATAGTTTTATATAGTCATCTTTTGTTCATATTATGGTTCAAAACTATAGTTCTTTTAAATTAAACATCAGGCTATTTTCAACAAATACACAACATAGGGTAAAATTGTTAAAACGGTAGTTATGGTTCGAAACTATGGTTCTTGAGTAAACCACGACTTCTTACTCAAGTTAAACTCTGATGCCAATGCAACCCATTTTTCTTCAAATTCTTCACATTCAATTCTCTCATTCCACAACACTACTTAATTTTGATCAACCGAAAATCAGGTGAATGTTTAAGTTCTGGACTGACTTTCTTTGACACATTTTGCATAATGTGTCACATGCAATACCGATGACGAGTGGATATAAAAACACTTTTAGCTGCTATTTTCATTACAAGATCTTGATCAATCACCAAAATCATAGGTGCATGCCTCATAGCTTCCTTAAAGCTCTCAAAAAGTCATTCATATGAGCTTACTTCCTCCTTCGGTAAAAGAGCAACACCAAATATCACACATTTTTATGGTTGTCCAAACCAGTGAAAGGGGAAAATTCCATGTCATGTCTGAAAAATACAAACAACACACATTAATAATAACAATAGTTCATTTCCTACAAAGAGTATGTTCATAAAAACTAAGGTTATTGTTCATATTTATACATGCTTGTTTGTTCGGTAGGTGGAGTCAAACAAAACAACATCTCCATATATGTATCATAATTTTTCATCAAAATTGCATCAATCTAGAATATTCTTGTTAGTTAATCATTCTCATCAGCATCATACCTAAGGTAAAACACAATACTAACCTCTTGCTTCTTGAACAATATGTCTATCATCAATTGAGCATCACATCCACTAAGGTAAGCCAAAAGATCTCTTCTGAAGTTTGAAACTTTGTAGCTGTTGCACCTATATTTTAATAACCCCCAACAAACTCTTTGAAAACCTTATGACTCCTTGTTGGCCCAATCTTTGCTCTTCCAAAATTGAGAACAAAGTTTAAAGACCAATGTCCATTTTTCCAATTATATTTGACAAATTGTTTCATTGTAGGAGTTAACATAGCATGATTATGAGCTTCATGAACCCACTTCATAAAATATTTTCCACCCTCCATACTCTTGCGTTACAACCACATCGATTGGAAGTTGTCTTCTTTCTGCTCGTACAATGTTTGCCTTTTTTTATCTTCTCTTGTGCTTACAAAATACTTACTCAACACAACGTTGTTGGGTTTGTGTTACGTGAAACATAAATCTCAAATCCACAAACAGAAGGCCTATAGAAGAACTCAGCTTCCCCCACACTTAAAAATTGCTGACCAATATGTGGCTATAAGGCATCATCACAAATTAGAACTCAATTGGTTGAGTTATTTAAAGTTACTTGTATAATAGTGTCACCTTCATCACATTGGGCATTCACCCTCAATCCCGACACAATGATTGGTGATGATTGCGTACCCAACGTCCCTAAATCTGTAAAACAATGTAAAATATACTAGTGTAAGTTCATACTTTGTATTCATCGGTGTTCATACTTTTATATGTCATTGTTCATGTTTTTATTCATCGGTGTTCATACTTTTTATGCCATTGTTCATGTAAATATTATTGACTATTTTTGTATGAGGCATTTTGTCGAACAGTTGACATGCACACTAAAAAGAGCATATAGATTGTTCAATTTGAGCTATTAGACCAATTCAACATATGTATATACATGTATTTTCTCAAACAAACCTATCAAACACAAAAATGATTCAAACAAATTTGATTTCGAAAACAAACATCAATCATAATCAAACATAAACCTTAAAATGGAAACCTAACCTATAAGAGTAGAAATTCGAAGAAACAATACTTGAATCGTCTTGTATTCTCTTTGATTTCACTAATTTCATGTGATAAATCTCTGATTTGGTTGAAAGTCGGACAAATATGAGGGTTGTGTGTAGCGGCAAGAGAGAGGGGCTCACAACGTGGGATGAAAATGGTGAGGAGGATTAAACGTATTTCTTAATGTCTAATTTTATTCTTTTCTAGATTTATGTAATTACTAAAATACCATTAATGATAAGTGTGTGGGAGGCGTTGATTTAAATCTCATCCAATGGCTCATGGGCCTCCTAATTCCTATCTCCAAGCCTTCTCCTCACCGGAACTGGCCCCTATATATATATATATATATATCCCTTAAGCTTGTAACATTGTTGCGTCTTTAAACCATTTAACCTAATATCTCTTAACTTTTTACGACTCTTTCTCTCTTCCACCGTCTTCGACTAGAAAACATAAAGCTTTCATTTCTCCTCTATATCTAAAACAATCACATACATGCTTCATATAACATAAACCTTCCCCTATTACGTACACTACAACATTTCTTATTAGCCTCGACTCACTATCCATCCACCATTCAACTTCTTCGTTCGTCTCTATTGCACTACTCCTCAACCTTAAGTCATTGTCGGTGCTACTCGCAACCATACTCCTTCTACTTGACCCTCAATGTTTTCGTTCCCTCTAACCGAATCAAAATTCATCAATCTATAAAAGAAATCAAGTTAATCAGATACTAGAATAGGCGTATATTATTAAATTAATTTGTTGTACTATGCCGTTTAATTGTAATTTTTTAATCACTTGGTGGATATATATAACTCTTTGCAGACATGGAATGTTCATCTCCTAGCTGATTCGATCAGATCATATATTAATAATAATATTGAATTTGGATGTAGAAAACATGGAGGTAGCAACCGAGAAGGAACCAAAGAGCTATTGAAGTGGGAGGATATACAAAAACTGACGTACACATGGAATGTGGTTCGTGAAGTGATAAGAATTTACACTTCTACCCCTTTTCTCTCAGCGGAAGCCATAGATGATTTCACATACGCTGGTTATGAAATCCCCAAGGGCTTCAAGTTAATAACGAGCATTTGTACAACTCATAAGGACCCAAAGTACTTTCCAGAACCACACAAATTTGAGTCTTCGAGGTTTGAAGAAGATGGGTCATTGCCCTACGCATACTTGCCATTTGGAGGAGGGCCAAGTATCTGCCCTGGGAAGAAGTATGCTCAAGTTGTCATACTAATGTTCATACACCATGCCGTCAAGAGATTCAAATGGGAATCTAAGATTCCTGGTGAGAATATCATCGGGATTCCTTTTCCGAAACCAGCTAAAGGGCTTCCGGTTATTCTCCATCTTCACCAACCCAGAAACTTAGATCTTGAGATTACTCTATCTTCAGCAAACAAGTTGCCGTTGTTTGGTGAATTGAAATAACGTTTTTCTACTTCCAAAGTTGTAAATTTCGAGTTTAGTATATAGGTAGGTGAACTACTCTTTTTTATTGCGCTTATGAGTTGAACTAGAATATATATATATATATATATTCAAAATATATACTAACGAAATATTTTCATATAATTCTATGACACGTTTCTCAAAATTCTTAAATTTGGATGAAAAAATGATAAAATTATAAAAATAAATTAGTCATGGAATATTGAAAGGGTTAATTGGTAGTTTCAATTTACTCAAGTCGGGTCCAATCGAGTTAATAAAGCCTAAACGTGATGAAGGCCAATCTAAAATATACATCTTTTAGTTAGTGAGTTTCGAACTCTGGATGATAGAGTCTTTCCCACCCTTATATCAATTGAATTAATTAAACTTGTGTATTCTACTATTGATACAAGGGTTTAATATACAACTAGTTTATAACCCGCACCTTGTGCGGGTATATTTATTTATTGAATTTTTGAAAAAATGTCATTAGCTTGTATATGTATGAACTAATGATACATTTACGAAACATTTATAATTTTTTAACAACTAAATATTATAAGTAATTATTTTCATTTAATTATTTATTTATAACAATATCAAAATTTTAATGTTGATAATTATCTATATAATTAGTTTGTTTATTTCTTAATAAAAATAGTTTATAATTGATTCGATAGTCAAAATAGTTAAAATTACCATATTTTTAGTTTTTAAAAATTTAAATGTTATTTTTAAAATCTATTCAATGATTTCTAAATAATTTTTTAATAATAAATAACTAAGTTTTAAAAATTATATTGAGGTATAAATATAATACTCTAATAATAATATTTTTTATATATTTTTAATTATGTCCTTTTATTTATACATTTTTTAATTTAATCATCACAACATGATGTTAGCCATCTTAGTTAATAAAAAAATGATAAAGTTTGGATGAAATGATTTTTCTTAGTCTCAAATAGTATTTCTAATTAAGTTGTTAGCTAATAAACGGGTCTATTTCTAATTAAGTTGTTAGTTATTAGATTTGGTAACAAACAAAATCGTATTGTTATAACTGTAAGATATTGAATATGATTAGATGTAATTCTTTTTGTTGATTTGGCATGATATGGAAAATGTTTTAATTTTAAATTAAAATTGCAATTAAAATATGACAAATCTGTAATTAAAATATGGCAAATCCGTAATTATTTGCTAAAAAGTCCTAGGTGGCATGGCTAATGTGTTGACATGTGGACTAAGAGGGTTGTGTTTTAGTAGTATATATAGATGTTAATACACATTTCACAATTACATAAGTCCGGTTCATTGTTTACGTAAGGTTGAGTTACACAAGCTCAAACAAGTTAGCCAAGCCCTAAGATCCGCCATTTACACATGATTGAACTTGGGTATTCTATTGTTATTTTTGTAAAATTACACTAAAAACCGAATGTTCATACACAATGTTAATACACAATTTCAATTACACTACGTTAATACACTAAATATACAATGTTAGATTTTATAATTAACAAAATCTGTCATTTCGTAGTTACACAAGCCCAAAGTCCATCGTATACACAAGTCCAATCGAGTTACACAAATCCAATCGAGTTACACAAGTCCAATCGAGTTACCCAAGTCCAATCGAGTTACACAAACCCAATCGAGTTACGCAAGCCCAATCAAGTTACGCAAGTCCAATCGAGTTACACAAGTCCAATCGAGTTACCAAATCCAATTGAGTTACACAAGTCTAATGGAGTTACCCAAGTCCAATCGATTTGCAAAATTCCAATCGAGTTACACAAGTCCAATTGAGTTACCCAATTTCAATCGATTTACAAAAGTCCAATCGAGTTACACAAGTCCAAAGTCCGACACTTCTTACGGCAGATCTATAGTCGACTCATTTTCTCCTGCGGCTCATCTGTTCCGGCTATTGTCTTCCTCACCGACAACTACTTGAAACAAAGGAGTCTACCATTTTCCCTTCTTGCTTCGAACATACGTACTTAAGGAATACATCTCTAAGATCGAACTCGATCAAATATTTGGTTGAAGATAACTAAAGGGTTTTGCCGCCGGGATCTCCATAATAGAAGAACGATCCATACCGAACGTGGTTCGAGATTCGAGATAGTTTGTAGCATGTCGGGTGGGGACAAACTAATTGAGCTCTAGCTCGGTGGAGATTGACCTTCCGAAGTTGCGGATCCAGGTATGCCACATGCCTGAAAGATGAAACCTTTTTGGGAAATTCCCTTGGGTTCTCGAACCACTTCCCACTTCCCATTTCCGTCTCTTGCGGCTTACCCGATTTGGCTCAGACCACCTCCCCACCCCACTCTGCTAAATTCACCCCTTTTCGAGTTAGTTCCGGAAACTTGTTTGCTTCCCAGTGTCCAACTTTTTGATCGTCCACATATATTACCCGGTTGTTGGTACTTGCCTCCTGCGCAGATAGATATTCACGTTCATTCATAAATTTCTATTTCCAAGAATCGAATCCGGTCTTCAGGGTGAAAGTCTGATATGCCGGCAGTTGGACAACAATCTGCTTATTCATGAAATTTTTTGGAATCATTCCTTGTGGTTGAACTAATTGGTATATACTATATAATTTGATTACTTTTGATACCCTATAGGAAAACAAAATACAAGAAACAAATACATTTTGCATGAGACCACAAGAAATGATTCCAAAAAACAATAAGGAACAAGGTCCATATATGGACTAAATCCATTTACATTCCGTTTTCGTTTCCGGATCTTAAAACAAACTGCCTAAGATTCTTCATTAAAGTGAAAAATGAGTCACTCAGACGTATAGTAGTACGTCTTTACTAATTTTGAAGACAAAATTAATGACTTTTATAAAACATTGTTTTTGTAGCAAATTATACGTGTAAATGTGAAATTACTACTCCTATATATGTTGTACTTTGATATAATTTATCTTTGAAAGAATTTGGCTTACTAGGCTTTTTTTTTTTAGTTTTGTGTTTAGTAAATGTATCCCATAATTTTTTTACCACTTTTATTTAATGGTAAGTAAAATTAATTAACCCCTCTATTTAATTAAAAAAAAAAGATAAATAGATGTTTGTTAGTATCATGTAAGAATTACTGAAAAAAAATTTAAAATTATTTTATTATCTTTTTTATTTTTTTTTTGTAATTAACATACCAGAATTTTTTCTATACTAGAATTTCTCATATCAGAATTTCTCATACCAGAAGTTCATACCAGAAAATTTTTTCATACCAAAACTTTTTTCATACCAGAATTTTTTTTCATACCAGAATTTCACATACTAGAAATTTACATACCAGAAATTCATATCAGATTTACATACCAGAAATTTACATACGAGACTTTTTATACCACAAATTCATACCAGAGAATGTAACAAAATACATCAGCAAGTGCAAGGAATATTTACATACTGATTCATACCATTGAAGAGAGTGATTATAGCTGTCGTGTGTAAGTTTGTGTTTTAATTGGGAATAGATTAATATTTTCACAAATATTCATCAATTCCTCCCAAGAAAAGAATCCACTTCTGAGGCCAGAGTATTTAAACAACAAGTGATGATATGAATTATGACCTATTTTTAAGCATGTATTTATATAGATTTTCCCTTTATTTTGCATGTATAAACATACATTCAGGGCATTTATGGTTATATTCACCTACTTTGCAAGAATAGAGGTCTACACAGAGTTTTATTGCAGTTGTAGGTAATTTGGCGAATTATGGAACGAAATAGCATATGTTGAGAATTAAGCCTTGAAGCGGGATAAAAAGGAACATAAAAGGAAGCTAGGACGCGCCAAAGTATCTTCTGATACCGTCTGACGCGCCAAAGTATTCTCTGATATCAACTGACGCGCCAAAGTATCTTCTGATACCATCTGACGCGCCAAAATATTCACTGATATCAACTGACGCGCCAAAGTATTTTCTGATACTGTCTGTCGCGGCCTAGAGTACTTTCTGATACCTTCTGATGCGGCCCAGAGTATTTTTTAATACCAGTGGACTCGAGTTCTTTTCGGCCCAAATATTTAGGGTTTCATCGTAAAACCATATGTTTATCCCTACAAATATTCGAGCGTCAAATTCTCCAAAAGACTTGGAACGGTGACAACCCCGAGACTTGGGGGAGCCAAATTCTCCAAAGACGTGGGACGGTGACAATCCGAGACTTGGGGGAGCCAAAATCTCCAAGAGGGAGACTTGAATACTTGGACGCTGGGGACACCCCACGGAAATAAGAGATTTTGAAGGAAGATTTGGGAAAGACGCATTTTTCTATTTGCGGAGTTGAAAGATTTTAGGGTTTCACTTGAAGACTGATTGACATCCCGTTCTTCTTTGTTCCTTAAGATTTGTGAGAGATTCTTATTCTATCCTACATCTATTGAACGCAAGTTACTTTTAGTTTTATTGACATTGGTTTTGTGTTTGTTATTGAGATTTCAAGGTTTTACCTTTTCTCCCTTTCATATTTGATATTTGATTTTACAATGATGATTGTTGGCTAAAATTCTTTAGCGATTCTAAATTGAAGGGTTGATAGTTGTGGCTTATATGATGATAGATTGAACCAAAACTGATTGGACCTTGAGAATGTGAGAAAACTCGTCGACACCCTAAATTACGGGTTATTCTTGAGTTTCACGGCCGTGGAATCTCAAGATCTGGCCGTGATTTTCCCTGTTTTACGACCTTTGCTTTTGCTTTAATCCAAAGTTAAAGATTTGCTTTAACCTAGCCTTGGCTTGCCTTTCCTAGGTATTAGTGAGACTCAACATCCTCTATTTCGGTTTCGAGTGTCACAACCTTAACCGCTTTAGTTCTTCTTTGATTCCTTGGGTTTGGGCATGGGTATTTGAGATCAATTCTTACCTTTTGATCCTTTCTATACTACAACCTCAACAACCTTTATAGAGAGAGTCTTTAGGTAAGACATATAGGGTTTTGGAACTTCACCGTACATAACCTTACATTAGACATACCTTCGCAATCCCGACTCTGTCCTTGCATCTTTGGAATTCTTGCTTTACTACGCCAATCCGTACACTGCGGGTTTGCTTTGCTTTAATTTCAGTTTTATAAATTTAAAACTAGTGACGCACGTTTCGAGGCAAACAACAAGCTCTGAGATGAGATTAAGGGATAGCAATAAACATACGGGAGGAGCTTTCCACTCAGGTATAACCCAGATGTTCTCATTTTCACTAGATCAAAGGACTCCTGCACAATCATTATGTTATCTCGGTCAAAAGTTACATACAAAATTGTACAATACATTAGCAAAGAGTTTGTGGATACAAGACAATTCATCGAGAAACTTAGCTCATTATATAACATAGCAATATCAATTACAAAACAAATCTGAATCTAGAAACTCAAGCTGTGTTCTTTTATTCCAGTCATAAGGATTATACTGATCAAAGATGAAGATCCAAATCCAAACCGTAGGTATATGACTGATCCGGTTGTTGATAAAGCACAAGGTCCAAGGCGTCTCCAACGTTTGCTGCTTTCAGCATCCTTTCACTGCCATAACTAGCCGTTACAACTTCTGTATCAAGCCCATTTGAATCCGAGTAGAACAAATTGAAACTTAATTAAAAGAATGCTAAGGAAGAATAAAAGAGTTGTTGAGGACGCATCTACCAATACCAAAAGATTGTCGCTATAGATCTAGATCTAGATCCATTGAAGAACGTGGTGGCTACAACCTTCAACAACGCAGTGTAGGGAGAGACGAGCAGCGACACCAGCAGCAAACTACACCAGCAGCAAACTACACCAGCAGCAAGTGACACCAGAAGCAAGCAGCAGACGAGCGTGGTGGCTACAACCTCTTCGTGGTCGGCAAGTGGCTGGGTAACACTTGATCTCCGACAACGGCTCCGGAGACATTCTCTTACCGGCAATAAACGGGGATGAGAGAGAGTTTTATGTTAGAAAGGAACCGTCTCTAATATCAAAACAGACTGTGGAGAAGAAGAGGGCTAGGGAAGTTTCTGGGGAGGTGGGAAGAGAAGACAAAATTTTGCACAGTTAATTTTTATTGGGGTATACTTTCTTAATGGAAAATAGGTATAAGCCTATTTTGTTGAGTGGTAACTGGAAAAGGCCCAGTTACCAAATTCGCCCATTATCTTACATCCACTATCGTTATTGCGTACGTAAATGGCTTATTACGTACCACGGTTACATAATTACATTAAGGTTTTTCATTTTGTCGGTACCCTTAAAAGGGCTACGATCGAGTACCCAAACTTGTCTTGTACGCTTAATTAATAGGTACGAAATCAATTATAAACATTTTATAGTTCTTATCTAATCATACGTCCCTTAAAAAAGTTTACACTGAAAATTAAGATTGTTTTTTACACTTTTAATTTGCTATAAAATTAAAATTATTATTGAGCATTTATTTATTTATTTTAAATTGTGAAGAATAATAACAAATAATAACATGAACACAATCATTTCACTTCACCAATTAGTATTAAAAAACCGAGTAGGGAATAGAATAAGGATAAATATACTCTATAAGGGTGTTTGAATAGAGTATGAGAACTTTTCGCAATCGCACATGTTAAGACTTTGAAATGAATCTCAATACCTTGAAGTCAATATTTAGAACCACTGACCAAACTGTTTCTCAAGGTCTTGACTTTGAATATTGTAAAAACTTGTTAGTTACAATATAAACAATTTAAAGTGCGGAAATAAAAAGATCGACACACGATATGTTTACGAAGTTCGACTCTAACGCCTCCGTCTCCGCCTAGGGTTTCCGACCCTAAGATTTAACTATCGATTATCTGCTTCATTTGTGTCCTAGATACAACCTATAAGTAACTTCCCTTCTTCTCTCACTTGTAGTCTCACCACTACGATCTAGTCAACTCAGATCTCACAATAATTGCTTAGTTACTTCGTAGAGTAACACTAAGTATAGCTTTCTTATGATATGTTAATGTAGCTCTTGTGCTTATCTAACTCTCTTAACTAAAACAAAGATCACTCTTGAGAATAGATAGACTCGGTCGATGACGAAAGCTGAGAAGGTTCACTGTAAGCACTTATATCTTTCTTCACCATGGTTGAACTCATTTATAACCTTATGTGGAGGTTGCTTCTTTAGACCGTTGTAACGTATCTTCAATCTTTCACAAAATCCGAACAAATATTCTTTAGAATCCTGGTGGTTGGACATTCGAAATTGCTCAAAAAATCTCGAACAAAATCTTCTCCAGAATCTTTGGTTGTTGAAGACTTTTAGGCATTTGAAGATCTTCTTGTTGTCTTCTCTAGATTTGATCCATTGAAGATCTTCTTCTCTCTTAGACTAATTTGTTATAGCCTTAACCACCTGCAAAAAACATGTAACAAACTAAGACAAGATATCTACATATATAATCGATATTTGTTAGTCAATAAACTAGCTTATTGTTAAGTCTTTCATCATCCCTAAGTATAGGGATATATAAAAAACAAAGACCCATAAAAAAGAGCGTATTTCACTAAATTCTTCAAAATTAAATATTCCATCCTTTTTGGCATGGTAATTGTGAAGTACGGTAGGAGTTTATTTTCATTCAACACAGTCTAGTTAAAATTTAAACTCTACTTATAAACAAGTTAAGTATTTTTAACATGCCTAAAATCGGCTCGTTTGGATTGAATGACTGGCCCTAAGTATAGCGACATTAGTTTATGGAAAGTACGTGATAATGGGCAATGTTATATGACTTGACGATAATGAAAACATACGGTAAGACTTGGGCTCTTCCTTTTCTTCAATTATGGGTCATGTAAAACACTATCTCTCTACTAGGGCTTCTTTTGGGAGACTGCGAACATCGTTCCCTGACGTTGTTTCGGTTTCCTGGCCTCTCTCCGGCGTAGGGATGTGAGAGCTAGGTTGTTTTCTCGCCGAAGGAGTGCGAGTTCACCGTTTGGCGGTGGTGCTTTTGGATTGGTTTCAGTTTTCGACGGTTCAAGCGGTTATGGATATCGGACAACGAATGAAGAGGAATTTGGAGTCAACAGAGGAGGAAGCAGAGGCGGTTCCGATCGACGTCGGTGACGGAACAACAACTGAGGAGTTTGGTGTTATCTCGCTTGTTGGCACGTTATTTACTTCACGGCCTTTCAAAGCTCATGCCCTAAAATCTACAATATATGAAGGGGGCTTGGAGACTCAAAAATGGCTTCCAATTTTCAGAGATCAGCCAAAATTTATTTGTCTTCCAATTCTTAGATGAGGCGGACATGGAAAAGGTTGTTGCAGGAGGGCTATGGAGTTTTGATAAAGCTCTTCTTGTACTTAAGGATCCGGGTACAGAGCAACCTTCTCAGATAAGTTTTGATAGGGTTCCTTTCTGGATTAGAGTCTACGACATTCCACTAGCGTATATAACCCTAGCGATTGTTGAAGTGATAGGAGGGGTGATTGGCAGTCTAGTGGACGTGGACAGGGAGGAACTCAAAGTGTGCACAAAGTTTCTCCGACTTCGAGTGATGATCGACATTCACAAACCCTTGCGTAGGGGGTGTTAATATCGGTTGGAAAGTAACGGATGTGGGTGGAAATCAAGTATGAGAGATTATCGAACTTTTCCGACGCATGTGGACGATTGAGTCACGTGGAGATGGACTGCAATAAGGAAGATGCTCCGGAAAACATACAAAACTACGAGGATTCTTTGAGAGCGTCACCATTAAAGCTCCACAAGGAACGCAATAAATATGAAAGGGAGCAGGAAAATGCTATAAAGGAAGGCTTGTTAGGAGGAGATTTGGAAGATGTGAATGCACGTATTGATGACGTAATGAAGGATGGCCCAAAGGCACCAAGGCGAAATCTTTTTGATTTGTTAGCAATGGAGGTAGAAAAGATAGAGGGATGGGTCAAGAGGTTAAGTGTGCACGAGAAGGGGGGAAGAGAAACAATTGACAAGGGAGTGGGGAATGAGGGAGGTGGGGATCAAATGAGGGAAAAAAGGAGGGTTACTTGAGGGGAAAAAGGGAGAGGAAGCAAAGGAGACGAGTGAGATTACACCAAAGGTCATGCACACTAAGCTCGATGGGGGGGGGATATTGATAGAGGATGGGAAGGAGCTAGGCCAGGAGGGTGGGGATCGGACAGTCCAAGGGGTAATGGGAAGGATGCACATGGGGTAGACAAATTGCAAGGAAAGGTGGTGGCTTCGGTTGTAAGGCCAAACCCAAAATGAAAACGTTTAGCTAGAGTTGGGGAAGATCACCATGTGGTGGAGACGAGGACTACTCTTAAGAGTAAAGTAGAGGACGGAGTAGGGTTGAACGTGAAGGACACGAGATTGCTAGGGGAGGCCAAAAGAAGCAAGCTGAATGACTCAATGAGATCGGCGGGAGAGGGAACAACCCTCTCTTGCCGGGACCAATGAGTTGCTTGAGCTACAACTATCGGGGATTGGGAAGGCCCGGGAAGTTGTTCAACTTGAAAATATGGTGAGGAGAGAGAACCCCATGATTGTCTTCTTGATGGAGACGAAGTGTGAGAAAAAACGTATGGAAGAGGTACGTGCTCGATTGGGTTTCGAGGGCTGCTTCACGGTGGATTGCATGGGGAAATCAGGAGGATTATGTCTACTTTAGAAAGATAATTGTTAGGTCTCCATCATTACATATACAGGGCACCATATTGATGCTTTGATTAAGAGTGACGAAGCAGTACCCTGTGGAGACTTACGTGCATTTACGGCTGGCCAAAAACGGAGGAAAAATCAAATACATGGAGATTATTATCTCGCCTTCATGAAAAGGTGGAAGGAGAATGGGCTTGTATAGGGGATTTTAACCAAGTCTATGCGCTTAATAATAAAGAAGGAGAATGGGCTTGTATAGGGGATTTTAACCAAGTCCATCGTTACATATACAGGGCACCATATTGGTAGCTTTTTGGGAAACAATGGCGAGATGTGAGCTGCAAGAGATCGATTTTGTAGGAATTAGATTCACCTGGGATAATGGACGGGAGGAAGACAAGTTCGTCCAAGAGAGATTAGATTATGCCTTTGCAAATGAACCTTGGCTGATCCGTTTTCCGGGGTCAAAATTAATCCACCTCCAACAGGAAGGCTCTGATCATGTGCCGATAATGCTTTACTTTCTACGAGATGAATTAGGGGCAAGGGCGAAGCGTTCTGGAAATAGACCAAATCGTTTCGAGGTCTTATGGGTGGCGGATGACGATTGTCGGGAGGTGATCAGAAATGCTTGGTTAAATCCTAATGTTGTTGATGCCGGAAGGGGAATACAAAGTCAGGTCAGAAATTGCATGACCGGGCTAAAGGAATAGAGCAAGAAGAGGATTGGGAATGTATTACTAAGTCTCCAGAAAGTACGTGATGAACTACGTATATTGAAAAAACATGGTGTGCATGGGGGGTTGATTCATAGGAGGAGATTTTTGGAAAATAGAGAGAAGGAGCTTATGGACCAAGAGGAGAAACTATAGTTCCAAAGAGCTAGAGTGAATGAACTAAGATGGGGTGATAAGAATTCAACCTTTTTTCACCGAAAAGCAAATGGAGACAAAAAAGAAATGAGATTCACCGGCTTATAGATGAGAATGTGATGGAATGGCGGAGTGGGGATGGGAGAGCTCAGGTGGTTGTTGAGTACTTTCGAGAACTGTTTAAATACAATTCATTAGCACAACCATCAACGGCTTCTCAAGGAATTTCGCCCATTCTTTCGGACGAGGATAATACCGAGCTCACACGCCCCTTCTCTGATGATGAGGTATATTCGGCCCTATTTTCAATGCATCCCACAAAAGCTCCTAGTCTAGATGGTATGTCGGCGTTGTTTTATCAACAACACTAGGATATCGTTGGGCCGGATGTTACATCTTTTTTACTTACCTTGCTTAATGGTGCTAATTTTCCTACACACTTGAATCATACATTTATCTCTCTTATTCGAAAAGTTTCTAACCCATCAAAGATGAAGGATTTAACGCCTATCAGTCTTTGTAATGTGCTTTATAAGTCATGTCAAAGATGATTGCCAATAGGATGAAGCCAAGCTTGAACAAGGTCATAGGACAAACGTAGAGTGCTTTTGTGCCCGGAAGAATGATCTCGGATAATGTCCTATGTGCTGCTGAAATTTTCCACTACATGAAGAACCGATGCTCGGGTAAAACTGGCTATCTTGTATTGAAGATGGATATGGTCAAATCTTATGACAGGGTTGAGTGGGGTTTCTTAGAACATTGCAAAACTTGTTTGGGGTATAATGTTGCATGGGTTTCGCTGGTTATGTTGTGTGTGTCTAGTGTTTCTTTTTCAATGCTCATGGACAGAATTCCAACACAAGAGAGCGTGCCAACGAGAGGATTGCGCCAAGGAGACCCTTTATCTCCATATTTATTTCTTATATGTGTTGAACCGTTTTCCTGTCTCATTAGGAGAAGCGAAAGGCTGGGTCGTTGGAAAGGGTTACGGGTTGCCCGGGGAGCGCCAGAAGTTTCTCATCTCTTCTTCGCAGATGATAGCATGTTATTTGCCAAAACAACTTGTCAATAAAAACCAAGAAATAGTGAACACCCTCCCGGTTTATGGAGCAGCGTCGGGGCAACAAGTTAACTTTGATAAGTCAGAGCTATCATTTAGTTCCAATGTGAATGATGAGGTCAAAGATTCAATACATGGCATTTTCAGAGTTATAGAGGTTGACAAGCATGAACGTTATTTGGGGCTTCCTACCATGATAGGTCGGTCGAAGAAGGTCATTTTTTCGCTGGTGAAGGAACGGATTTGGAACAAAATTCAAAGCTGAAAAGGAAAGTACTTGTCTCGAGCGGGGAAAGAGGTCTCGATAAAAAGCGTGCTTCAATCGATACCAATGTATATTATGTCTTGCTATTACCTTACGTCGGGTCTTTGTCGTGAAATTGAACAAATGCTTAGTAAGTTCTGGTGGGGCTCCGTGGAAAACAAGACCGTACACTGGTTAAGGTGGAGTCGACTGTGTTTACCGAAAGAGAGAGGCGGTTTAGGGTTTAGGGACATGAAAGCCTTCAATTTGTCCCTCCTCGTAAGACAAGGTTGGCGTATCATCCAAGAACCGGGATCGTTTCTAGCTAGGATGCTTAAAGCCCGGTATTTTCCAAACACATCTTTCCTTGAAGCACCAATTGGATTCAGACCTAGTAATGCATGGAGGAGCATTATGAAAGGAAGAGAGCATATATCAAAAGGAGTGTTTTGGGCTGTTGAAAATGGTTTCTCTCTACGGATTCTGCATGACCCATGGATTCCACGACTGGTTCAGTTTAGACCTATCCAGTTTTACGCCCTATTGAAAATCATGCTCGCGTTATTGATCTCATCGACTGGCAGCTGGGTAGTTGGTGTGAAGAGTTGTTGTTGGAGATGTTTCTACCTTATGATGTCGAAGCTATCCTTAGTATACACTTGGTCGATGCTAGTGTGAGTGATGAATGGGTATGGTTTTATGAAAAGAGCGGTCTCTTCTCTGTTAAATCATGCTACCATTTGATCTACAATTGCAAAACCGAGCAGGGAGAGAGCTCCTCCATGGCTTCTTCGATGGCAAGGGAAGGTGATAATGTGTGGAAGAAAATATGGAAACTAAACGCTCCCCCACGTGTTAAATCGTTTGTTTGGCGTTGTGCAAAAAATATTCTCCAATGCAAGACTAATCTTGTGAAACGCCGTTGTGTGGAAGATGGTTAATGTTCGGTTTGTCAAAAAGAGGAGACGGTAGCACATGTTCTATTCGGATGTAGGTTGGCTCGACAGGTCTAGTCTCTACAACACTCATGCAGGCTAGCGAAGGTGAGAAGTGACAACTTTTTCAATACCTTGAATTTGTGTATGATTAACTTAGAGCAGGAATCTTTGGAAGAATGGGTCATGGTCCTCTATGGTATTTGGTATGCACGGAATATACAAATCTTCCAAAAACGAGAGAGAGGCTGGTGAAATCGTGGAAGAGCAATTGAAAACGTTGACTAAATTTAGGAAGGCAGCGGAGCGACGTCAAGTGGCTGGAAGAGTGACGGTGGCAGCTGGGACTCGTTGAAAGCCGCCACTCCCGGATTTCATAAAGATCAACTGCGATGGTGCCAACTCAAATTCGGGCTGTGGTGTAGGCATTATAGCAAGAGATCATTTGGGTGGAGTGTGTTTTCTTGGGGCCAAATCCATACAAGATGGTTCATCGCCAGAGATGCGGAAGCGGAAGCCACTTGTTGGGCTATTCAATGTGCGATTGAAATGGATCTCTCCCCTGTTGTGATTGAATCGGGCTGCCTTGTGCTTATACACGTCCTGCAAAACAAGAAGATTGACCGAGGAGCCAAAGGTGCGCTTGCCACAAGCGCACCTTTGGCTCCGCAACTCTCTCCCATGTTGTGATTGAATTTGGGTGGGGTGTGTTTGGCTAATTATATATTCAATAGTATAATATATAAACAAAATGTTTTTGAAAGGCTACATACAATGTTACAATTAAACATCCTTTTCTCCTCTATTGAATAAAGATGTAGTCGTCTAATTTTTATGTATTGTATTTGTTAAAAAAAAATTTTTGGGACAATATATTCGTACCCAATTTTATTTATTTTTTCAAGAAAGTGTTAGACTAAGGCTTATGCTGGACCAATATTTGAAACTTTTAAATTTGAGGTGACTGTTATAGTAGTATGAAACAGTATAATCTCTCAAAGTCCAAACAACTTGGTTTTTTCAGTCCGCGGTCAGTCCAGACCCGATCCGAATGAAAATGGTTATAACCTATGATGCACGAAAACTTGCTTTGTTTTGTTTTGTTTTGTTAACTAACTACAAATTTCATAACTTGTTTTGGTTTGTTTATATATACGGTCCACTTTCTCAAAGTAAACACAATTATTTAATTCGATCACATCAATTATTTCATGTGCATATAAAATGGCTATAACCTATGATGCACGGAAATTTCTAAAAGACGGAGTTTTCCGTATCTTGCCGTGTCGGACACACGGACACTGCAAGACACGGCTCAGACACGGTCAAATACGACCGGATACGGTTAAGACACGTTTCAGAGGTAGGATACGTCTAGAACATGATGAGGACGCGGATTGTGTTCGGTCAAAACACGGTCAACGAAAGTTTACCCTATCTTTTATGGCTAAAAAACAAAATTAATTTTTTTAAAAACTTAAAGAAATATTTTTTCTTCTCTCTTATTTTTTTTTTCGACTAAACCTAGAGCCACATGGCAACCTGTGAAATTGTTGTTTCCGGGAGCAAGAACCGATCTTCTTTTTCTTCGGTTCTAATGTTGAAATGTTGTTGTTCCGCCGGCCGACTCTTCTCTTCATTCTTCTTATGATTTCATAAATTAATTTTGAATCTTGGATTACTAATTTATTGTCGAATCTTTTTTTTGTTGGATGTTGAGTGCGTTATTCTAATACTTTCACTTTTTCTACTTTACAATTTTTTTATATTGTTTTCCTTGGTTGGTTGTGTTGTTCGGTTGTTGTTGATTTGCAAAATGGATGTTCGTTTTTTCAATTTTGAAACTAAGTACGTTTATTTGATATTGTAGGACAAAATATTTTTATTTCTATGTTTTGAAAGATTGAAAATGTTTGTTTCTAAGCTTTTATTTCGGTTATTTTTTTGTCATGTTAATAATTTTATCTACTCATATATTATTGATTGTTCCATATATATGTATCTTATTATGTTACATGAATTCTACATTTCAATAGTTTTAAAATGTTATATTATTTGTTTTTCTCGCCGAGTCCCCGTTTCCTATGCTTTTGAGATTGTCGCTTCCCCGTTTCCCGCCGTATCCGTTTCCTGTTTCCGTGTCCATGTCTGTGCATCATAGGCTATAAGTAATAATGTCACTAATACTAGTTTTTTTTGTCAGTCATCGTTGATTAATTTATAATGGTTGTTTTGGTGTATTGGCCTTAATACAATGTAACACTATGTATTCTAACCCCCACATTTTTTAATTTGTAAAATAGCCCCTAATCCGTCAAATTGGGTCGATGGAAATACTGTTGGGAATAGTGCTGAAAAAAAAAGAAAGTACAAGTGGCAGAAAGTTGCATAATGTAGCAGCCGGTCGATGTGACCCCTCTGCGATTGGGTAAGGTTACTATTTGTCCGGGTTTAACTGAGTAATATTCGTCATTGTCATACCCAAAACGATGACTTTTTCATACCCAAAGTATACATACTCAATCCATTTTTTTCTCTTCAATTTAATTCACATTTGATACTAAAAGAATACCCAATTTGAATTTGTCGTACCCAAATTTTACACAAATCGATATTGTACACAAACATCAATATCAAATGATACTTGATCATTATAACACAGTTTGAGTACCCATAAAACATACCCAACATTTCACTTTAAACAACATAACAATAAGAAACATACCACAAAAATAATAACATATACCCAATAAAATAATCATACCCATAAATTGGGTAACATTTTATCGATTAAATCCACATGCCCAAACGTACCAATAATGTTCTAACAATATACTCAATTCATCAAACACATAATCAATACTACTTAACAAAACGAATCAACAGCATACCAAAATCTAGTAGAAATAGCCTACCCAAAATCTAGCACAAATAGCCTACCCCATAAATACTGATCTGGTTCCCGACAGCGACGGAGTATCAATGACGAACTCCAGGATGAATAATGGTGGAAACCCTATCATCCTCCGACATGATAGTCTACCCAAAAAATACAGATCTGGTACCAACTTACCATGACTAGTCGGAATCCTCGTCGGACTCCTCTTTCTTGTCGGTCTCCACAACAATAGAGCCTCATCTTCGTCGGAATCTTTGTCTCGAAACTCCGGCGGTTGGAAACCAAGCCTCGTCGGACTTCTATTTCTTGTCGGCCTCCGATATAATATTCTAATCTTCGTCGGAATATTTGTCTTGAAACTCCGGCGGATCTCCGCTACAAAAAAACTTCAAACAAACTTAGAAGGGAGATCCACCATTTTTTATTTAAAAGAATTGGGAAAATGGTTTTGATTCTTGTTTTTGGATACATTTTTCACTACTAAAAAAAAGTGGTTCTACTTCTCCCCCTCTCTCTATTTAAAAAGCCAGAACAGTAAACATCAAATCAAATTTCAAAAATTGCACATTAATGTTGTCACTCCATCCATAAGCTTTTATTCATCAACTTTTGGGAAAATTATTTAATTTTATTTTTCCTTTTCTTTCAGTCAAAAAATGTGGTGAAAAAGCATGAGATCATTACACAAAGATAAAGAAGAAAAGATCTTATATCGTCAATTATTTCATTTATAATTAGTAGACGACTCATAGACTTTGTGAGATTAATTAAACTTAATTCAAATAAATAATTTCCCCATAAATCATTAATTATATTCACTTGTCTCTCTCTCTATATATAGGTTAACGATTGAGCTTCAATCTAAAGTTGTAAACACAAAATGGAGTTGACGTTACTATACGGCGTTCTACTTTCCCTATCAGCCATTTTTCTCTTTCGTTACTTCTCAAACATCAAAACCAACAACTCACGACTCTGGCCACCGGGTAATACTGGATGGCCGATGATCGGAGAATCGATAGAATTCCTATCTGACTTGAAAAGAGGCGAATCCGAGAAGTTTATTTTTAAAAGAATGACGAAATACTCTCCCGACGTTTTCAAAACGTCGATTCTCGGAAACCAAGTCGTTGTACTATGCGGAGCTTCGGGAAGTAAGTTCTTATTCTCCAACGCTAACAAATTGGTTAAGAGATACACGCCGAGTAATATCAAAAAGATTTTGCAAATGGGAAATCGTTATGAAACGATGGATCAATTTACAAAGTCTAAACTAATTACGTTCCTTAAGATCGACGTTCTTAAGAACTTCGTCGGCGTCATGGATACTATGGCTCAACAACATTTGGAATCTCATTGGGGTCAAAAGGTTTGTGCTTTACAGTCTCAAGTATTTTGAAATAATTGCAGGATTGGTCTCTTATTTTGCAATTATGGTACATATATACAACTAACGGAATTTTGATTGTAGTATACTAGTATTATCGAGGGAATTCAAGGACCAATATGCAATATTTTTTAGGAGGGGAAATTTGAATATAATTTAAAATGCATAAATGTTAATGGCCAAAGTAAAAAAAAAAAAACATAACAGATTAGTAGGGGTGTTATACTAGCTAGCTGAATATTGACATGCTTAACCTCAACTTGTTTATAAATGAGACGATTCGAGTTTACATTTTATACTAGTTTTAAAAGGGCAATTTTGGTAAGTAAGCCTTTTTGAAAAACTATAATAGTAACTACGCTTTTTAATGTTTTAATGAAGTAAATGTGCCCCAACCTTTTGTATTTATTTTCAAACTATACACACTCTTCTCCCAAGGGGTACATTTACTAAACACAAAACTAGAAAAAGCCTACTAAACCAAATTGTTTCGTTTTAAAATGTGTTTATAAATGAACGAGCTCGAGCAGATATCGAATAGCTCGCCTAAAATAATGATAATAGTGTTATTTTACCGAACAAATCGAACATTGACATGCTCAATCTCGGCTCGAACTGGGTTAAACCCAATCAGTTCGTCTCTATTAACAACCCTACATATTATGATAAGTAGGTGGAAGGTGGAATTTCTTGTATTATTTAATCTTTTTGTATATATCTTTGCCAACTAATTAAAATTGGACCTACTTCACTAATTACTTAGACGTAATTCTTTTTAGAGAAAATTGGATTAGTAAGTCAGCCTTGAAGCCGACAGTTTATCTTGATATTTAGGGCCCGTTTGGTTTGAACTCCGGAATCGGAAACGGAATGGAAACGAATCTAGTCCATATGTATATCATTGTTCATGAAAGTTTGTGGAATCATTCCTTGTGGTTTGAACTAATTGGAGTAGAATTTGATTACTTTTGATTCCCTATAGGGTAACAAAATGTGAGGGGGCAAGTGCATTTTGCATTAATCCCCAAGGAATGATTCCACAAAACTTCATGAACAAGTATATACATATGGACTAAGTTCGTTTCCATTCCGTTTCCGTTTCCGGAGTTGGAACCAAACGGGCCCTTAATATACTTGAAGTCGACCGTTTATCATAATATATTTAGAGAAAATTGGACCTACTTTGTTTTATCATTTATAAGTTAACATTTTGAGGAGAAAAAAGGGATAAATATCATTTTCTAGTTATTGTTAATAGTCAATAATAAAAAATAAAAAATTTCTTAAATGAATAACTTATTTTTTTTATCCTTTTAAAATATTAATTTATGAATACTAGAAGGCCATGTCTGAAATGAAAAAGTGTAGATCAGGGACATTATACGGAAACTGAAAGAGGTAGATTTCAGGTGCGGTTTATAATTTTGGGTAGGGCCGTGCGGCTGAACGTAGAGATGATACGTGTCCAAAAATTTTAAAATTTTTTTTTCAGAAGCAATTGTTTTTTTTTTTTCCAGAAATGAATGAAATTTTTTTTGAACTATCATGTTATAAATTCTGCACTATTCTCTTTTAAATTTTGAACTATTCCCATATAATTCATGAACTATTACTTTTTAATATATTATATCAATTATTTATAAATTAATCGTTTATATGTTATGAACTATTCAATTATAATTTATAAACTATCATTTTATAAGTTATGCACTATCCTTTATAAATTTTACGCTATGAACTATTCTATTATAATTCATGAACTATCTTTTTATAAGATATGAATTATCCCTTAATAAGTTTTGAACTATTACTTTTAACTCCTTTATAAATTTTGCACCATGAACTATTCTATTATAATTCATGAACTATCCTTTTATAAGTTATGAATTATCTCTTAATAACTTTTGAACTATCATTTTCATTCGTTTCTGGGAAAAAAAATAAAAAAATTGGGACACGTTTCATCTCTACGTTCAGTCATACAGCCCTAGCGGAATAATGTGCCTTACCTGAACATCACCCAACTAAAACATCCTTGTACATAATCCGAAAAGAGAAAATACATGATCATACGGATTTTTAAATTTTTTTTTTTTACGTGAAGAACAAAAACTAAGAGTTAGTATCTTAGATTATAACTCAAGTGGAATAACTAAAAAAATACTCTTAGAGTTGAAAAGGAATAACTAAAATAATAGATTTATATGTATTTATTATTCTTATAAAATATTAAAAATTGATATATTAATTGTTCTATAATTTTTGTTATTACTTACTAGGAAATTACGGTATACCCATCGGTCAAGAACTACGCCTTTACATTGGCTTGTCGATTACTGTTATCAGTAGAAGATCCAGATATCGTCGAAAAACTTTTTCATCCAATGGAGATTTTAGCGACAGGAATCATATCGTTACCGATCGATCTTCCAGGGACTCCAATGAACCGAGCTCGTAAAGCATCGGTTGCGTTAAGGTTACAGATACAACAAATAGTTCAGCAACAAAGACTAAACCAATCTTCACTTGCTTCTGATCATCACAACAACTTATTGACGTATTTTTTGCAAGTATACGATGATGACGTGGATATCGCCATTGGTGTTATGGGAATGCTTATTGCCAGCCACGAGACGATTACTTCAGTTTTAAGTATCATTTTTAAGGTTATGGCGGATAATCCAGATATTTATCAAAGAATACACCAAGGTACGTACATATATACATAAACGTGACATTATGGGTAGTACGTACTAATCATAATCGGTTTGGTTTGTCGACGAACCGAGTTGATTTGATCGGATCATATATATATATATATATATATATAACTCTTTGCAGAAATGGAATGTTCATCTCCGAGTTGATTCGATCGGATCATATATTAATAATAATATCGAATTTGGATGTAGAAAACATGGAGTCAGCAACCGATAAGGAACCCAAAGAGCTATTGAAGTGGGAGGATATACAAAAACTGAAGTACACATGGAATGTGGCTCGAGAAGTGATGAGAATATACACTCCTACCCCTTTTCTCACAGTGGAAGCCATAGACGATTTCACGTACGCTGGTTATGATATCCCAAAGGGCTTTAAGTTAATAACGAGCATTTGTGCAACTCATAAGGACCCAATGTACTTTCCAGAACCACACAAATTTGAGCCTTCGAGGTTTGAAGGAGATGGGCCATTGCCCTACACATACTTGCCATTTGGAGGAGGGCCAAATATCTGCCCTGGGATGAACTATGCTCAAGTTGCCATACTAATGTTCATACACCATGCCGTCAAGAGATTCAAGTGGGAATCGAAGATTCCCGGTGAGAACATCACCGGGATTCCTTTTCCGAAACCGGCTAAAGGGCTTCCGCTTATTCTCCATCCTTATCAGCCCTGAAACTTAGGTCTTGAGATTACTCCATCGTCTGCAAAAGTTGTCGCTATTCAGTGAACTGAAATAAGTTTTATATCGTCAAGATAATAAGTTTCTACCTCTAAAGTTGTGAATTTCAATTCTATTATATAGGTCGGTGAACTACTATTTTTTATTATGTTAAAATTTCGATTCTAGTATATAGGTCGGTAAATTACTATTTTTTATTGTGTTTATGTGTTGAACTTGAGTCTATATTTATGTATAATACTAATAAAATATTTTCATATAATTATAAGGCGCGTTTCTCAAAATTCTTAAATTTGGATGAAACAAATAATAAAAACAAAATTAGTTATTGAATATTTTTTTTAGTAAATGAGAGTCGTGACTCCCTGTGCTAGCGCGCTTTATTAGGAAAAAAGAATTACATGCAAACATTTCGAGGGAGGGCAACTCCTCTAAGATCGTCCAAAATTAAACAATTAATGCCTACAGGAGGCGTAGCAAGAAAATGAACACCGAAACCCAAGGAGAAAGCATGGTTTGCAAGAGCATTTGCAACCCGGTTCCCCTCTCGATAAGTATGGACGAAACTAATGCTCCAGTCTCGAATATTGAAGCCTTGATAACGAGTCACCGGGCTAGACAGAGGATGACTATGATTCACTTCTCTTTCAATGAACCCAACCACAAGCAGCGAGTCCAACTCGACCTCCACACGTCGATATCCCATATCCCATGCAAGTTCAACTCCATGAATGACCCCCCCCCCCCCCCCAATGTTCCGCCTTCGGGGCTGAGCAAGCACCCAAGTTCGCAACCACACCGCACACCTAGCTTCCTTGGTCATTACGTAAAATAGCCCATGTTATTGCAAGATGTAGGTCCCCAAGAGATGCCCCATCCGAGTTAATTTTCACCCATCCTTTCTTTGACTTATTCCATCTCACAAGCAACTCCCTCTTTTTCGGACCTATTATTCCTAGTTGATGTTGCTCAGCAGCCTTATATTCCTCATATTTTTTCAAAATAAATTCAGCTTTGTTCATGGCAATCTCTCCTTCACCAAATACTCTCCAGCGTCAGAGCCACCATACCCCCATGGCGAAGACTCTGCTCCAGTCCTGCGCTCGGTTGGTTCCCCCTTTCACTGTTACATTCAAGAAGAGCCATGTCTCCCAATCCAGACTGAATAACTCCTTAACAAGATTACATGGAACAAGCTCTTGTCATACCCCCTTTGCATACCTGCAGTCCCTCAGAATATGGAGCAATGATTCGTCCAGTCTAGGGCAGCTCAGACACGAAGGAGAGTTCGTCAGATGACGCCGGAACCTCTCTGAGTTTGTAGGCGGAGCTCCTCTTGCTAGTTGCCAAAGGAAAAATCGAACTCATTCCTTAGACTTCGTTCTCCAAATCTGTTGGAATAGTTTCGCTCTCACCCCACCTCTACTTCTTTTCTGATAGATCCAGTTGTATGTTGACGTAATCGAGAATCTTCCATCCTGCGTTAGCGTCCATCTAACTGAATCCTCCCTACCTTGAACATCTCATATTCCTTTGGCTATGACTTGGAGAAGGCTAGCTGCTAGCATTGCCGAGTCTGCAAGAAAAGTAATTCCAATTCCAGGAGCCTTAATCCATCCAGATTGTTCTGACCTTCATGTCTTATTCAGCTTCGGACAGCGCTAGTTGGCACGAGTTCTTCAAGGGTTCCGAGGTAGCCCAAACATCACTCCAGAATCTAGCTCGTCTACCATCATGAATGTTCCATCCTAAGTTTGGAACAATAATCTCATTATATCCTTGAACTATACCTTTCCATATGTATGAACTCCTATTCCTGCATACAAGCTGATAAGGCCAATCTGTAGTGCCTCTCGAGTACTTGTTGAGGAGACAACTCGCCCACATATCCTCTCTGTTCATATACATTCTCCAGCTGAGTTTTGACGGAAGCAAGGTTAATGTCTGCCGTCCTTCACCACCCCCAGCTCGCCATCAATCTTCTTATGACACACAGATTCCCACTTGACCAGATGAAGCTTCATCTTGCCATCTATACTCCTCCATAAGAAGTCCCTGCAAATTCTGTCAATTCTATTAGTAATGCTAAGAGGGAGAAGGATCATATTCATGTAATGCGTCGGCATTGCTAAAAGGACCGATGATAGAAATATAGGATGATCTAGATCGAGGAGAAACTTCAACTACTTCTTCTTGATCGTTTGAATTGGATCAAACGTAGAACTTGAGCTGCGGAAGCTTAGAAATAGATGCGGAAGCGTTTTGTTTATCCTTCAAAAGGATCCTCGAATATGAAGGCTTGGATCAAAGACTAGATCCAAGATAGAACTTTTTGAAGTTGGAAGAAGAAGGTGATGCCTAAACCAAGTAAAAGGATTTTCCTTCTCAACACTTGGATTGAACTTAGACATCTCTTACAATGGGTCAAGCATCCCCTTATATAGTGGATGAAAGTCATACAAAGAGTCGGAACATAAATGACGGAAATTAAAGCCGGAATTAAAGTTCCGAAAATGAAAAGCCTAAAATATGAAAGGTCGGAATTTAAGTTACGGGGTTAAGTTCCGGAATTAAAGTTTCGAATATAAAAGTCTATTATTAAATAGCCGAAATATTTATTGCGTCTTCAAAATAGGCAAGCTCCACTTGCCGGGTCCTTCTAGCCGGAAACACGGATGACATCGCCATCCGGGGGCATATGATCATATCAACTGACTTAACCAAAGTGGTTCGACCAACAACACTCATCTTCTGCGATTTCCACCCCGCTAGCCGTGCAGACATACGCTCTAGCAGTGGGTTAAAGGTGTCCTTCGATACTGTGTCATGAAGTATCGGCACCCCAAGGTATTTTCCCAAGTTCCATGTAAAAGGGATATTACTAATCTCGCTCAGTTGTCCCTCAAGCTCCCCTCGTTTGTTGTCAGACACAAAAATCCAAGACTTTGTAAGGCTCACCTTAAGACCCAAAGCCGCACAAAATTTATCCAAGATGGACTTAATAGCTCTAATCTTTCCATTTGTTGCTTCCGCAAACAAAAGGATATCATCCGCAAAAAAAACATATGCGAAATAGGGGGGCCACTTCTATACAGCTTCATAAGTTTCCAGCTGCCATCTACCACCGTTGTTTCGATCATATGGCCCAGCTGTTCTAAACAAAGAACAAAAATTTACGGGGAGATAGGATCCCCTTGTCTCAAACCCCTCATCATCTCGAATTTGCATGTACACTCGTAATTCCATAGGACCCGCATGGAGCTCGTAGAGAAGCATTTCTCAATCCTATCAACTCAAATCTCCAAAAGGCCAAGATCTTCGAAGGTATCCCTGACAAACTCCCATCTGAGCATATCATAGTCCTTCTCTAAATCGAGTTTCAGAACCATCCATCCCTTCCTTCCTGTCTTCTTCTTCATGGAATGAATAGCTTCCTGTGCCAGGACGATATTATCCGAAATTGATCTACCCGGAATGAAGATGGTTGCATGGGACTAAGCAGAAAATTCATAAGGGGTTTAAGACGGTTGACTAGCAACTTCGTGATAACTTTATAGGACACATTGCACAAGGAAATAGGGCGATAGTTTTGGACCGTTTCCGGTTTCGCAACCTTACCTATCAGAATCAACAGGGTTTCATTTGCAGCTTTTGAGATAACACCCGTATTCTAGAAATCAATCACAAACCGTATCATCGCATGACCAACTGTATCCAACAATTTCTGATAAAAGATCGGTTAAAAGCCACCTGACCCCGGAGCCTTGAGGTCTCCCATCCCTTTAATAGTTTCCAGGATCTCTTCTGCTGAACAATCCCTTGATAACTCAGCCTTCTGATCTCTCGACAGAACCGGAAATCCTCCTCTAGGAATAGGCTGAGAGACAACAGATTAGTGGGCCCATAGATATCTTTAAATTACTTTACAACGTGGTCCTCAAGAACTTTCTGCTCAAGACACCATGTACCATCTTCGAGCTTAAGGGCATCAATACGGTTTTTTGTCTTCTGATGATCGTAGAGAGATGGAAAAACGATGTGTTATGGTCACCACACTTGAGCCATTGCTGTCATGACTTCTAGTACCACAACATCTCTTCTTGCTCCATTACTTTGTTCAACTCATCGCCCATCTCGCTTTCTTTTCTAATCAGATCCGTACCAGGAGCTTCGGCCAAGCTCAAAGTAGTACTCTCTAGAGCTTTAAGCAAAGCCTCTTTGCGTCCCTGGATGGAGCCAAAGACTTCTTTATTCCATCTGTAGAGAACCTGTTGTAGTTTCTTGAGAGTTGAAGGGATGAGAAGGAGTTTATCCCAGGCACTCGCAATGAGTTCTTTAAACTTCGGGTGATATAACCAAACCGCCTGAAAGCAAAGAGATTGGCGTTTGGGGTTACCTGAGGTGGTCCGGTTCAAACACAGTAGGAGGGGATTGTGGTCGGAGCATAGTTTAGGTAGATGTCGAATTGAGGGCTCAGGCCACTTGGTTCTCCCATCTGAATTCATCATCACCCGATCGAGTCTCTTGGAGACTCTCGTATGTAAAGATTGACCTCGAGTCCAAGTAAAGGGTGATCCTATGTATCCCAAATCTACAAGATGGTTGCTATTTTTTTTTTTTTGAAAATGGAAAGCGGTTCAAAACAACTAGGCGGCACGCCGTCTAGTGGATCGAAAGGCCGAAAAAATCGGCAGACGGTCTAACCGTCATGACACAAATAAGGGAGAAAAGAACTACACAAAAATACATCAAAATGAAACCGAAAGCAAAAAAGTCTTCAAGTGGAAAGCAGATGATCCAGCCGGCAAGAGGCAACGAGTATAAAAGTTCATCTTCGAAGGAAGTACACAGGGGAAGCCTGGGGAACAACTGTGGACACCTCAGATTTGGACTGCAACAGAGCTATCAGGAGTCGATCACACATCCACGCATCCTTCTCGATAAACGCACGAAACCGTCAGCAAATGACTGCATCAAATCTGAGAAGACGAGATTGCAGAGCACGGGAATCTTGATGGATAAAGGTGTAGAACTTGATGGATAAAAGAAGTTGATTTGTAGGGAGAAGATTGTTCAAAATGGATTGATTTGTAGACATGAGTCAAAAATTGACCGCGCATAAATTAAACCTTTTCATTTCATTTATGAAAATTACTCATTTGTGTATATATATATATATATATATATATATATATATATATATATATATATATATATATATTTATGAATTCTCGTTTTATGGTGTAATTGGTCTTGTTTTGGAGATTTAAGATCTTTTGTTTCCATTGGTATTGTACTGTTTATTTATTTTCTTCTTATATTATAAAGCAATGGGTAAGCTTATCTTTTATGGTTTTAGTTGATTCCAGTGGTATGGCCTAATCGTGGAATTGATTTTATCAACACAAAAATCGTCAAATGACTTGGTTAAAAAACCTTTGATATTCAAAACTTTTGTGTTATGGTGGTTTTTATATTTAAGCGGATAACCTGAAGCATTAGATTGAATATTGTTAAAGAAGGTTACAACTCAAGTAATTCAAAGATGAATTGGTGTCATAGTTAATTTGTTTATTAAAAACTTCTACGTTTAGTTAATTTGTTTCTTAAAAAACCTGTAGGTGATTTTTTTTTTTTTTGAAATGTTAATTTGTATAGAATGAAGAATGTACGAGGGGTTACAGTTGCATGATCAAGTACATGGGATTATAAAGACATTGCACAGTCTATTGCACTATTCAAGCAAGGTTAAGATGGAGCATGCTAGCCGACATGATGGTGGAATCGGATCGGTCTAACCTGTAGGTGATTTTTGTAACCGAGAATGGTGTGGATATGTCAATAATGAATGGAATTTGGTGTGCCGTCAGTAACCAAGTAGGTTTTATTGCCTTACTCTATTTTCTTTTCTTTCTTTTGTTAAACCAAAAACGTAACCACAGTGAATGGAAACCATTGGGCCATTAGGCCCAAATGAAAAACAAGGAGGTAGCGGTAGGCACATGTTGAAAGCAAAAGTAATCCAAGACAGAACCGCCGTTGGAGTCGAAATGCATAGAAGAAGGAGTCGAGCAGCGGCGCGAAGGATGGGGAACAAACAACCTAGCCACCATGGGCCGGAAGGAGAAGGCGGTCACCAGGAGTACACCGAGAGCCGTCACAGGCACCTCCGTGAAAGTTCTTTCAAGAAGAAGGTGATTCTAGGGTTTTACGTTTTCTTTGTTCTTTCTAAACTTTATAAACAGAGTGGAGCGTCTGAACCTCCAAAATTTTCTCCATGATTTTGATTGATTGTTTGTATAGCCGGGAAAAAGAGAGGCCCCGTAGAGTCATCTTCAACAAAAAGAAGAAGAATCTGATTATGGTTTTTAGTAGGGAGAAGACCATATTAAGTCGGTGGAGGTAGGTGACTTACTCACCGGATTTGATAGAGACATCGGCTCTATTAGTCATTGATAGGACTGGGAAAGGGAGTTTTGCCGGCCAAAATTATGGTTTTCAGCCGATGGTGTGCGAACAAGCCAAGATTGAGACTTGTAAGTGGGAATCTAAGGAGATCCGACGGATGGTGACCGTTCACGGCGGAAAGGGTTAAGGGATTCACCTTTACGGCTTGTAACCAGAAGATGGATTGAGGGTTTGCCTCGGAAGTAAAAGAGCTCAGAAGTAAAAGAGGGGTTGCCTCTAGTTGATGAACAGTAGAGAGCGTTTTTTCTCTCGCCGTTCATTCCATTTGTGTGGGGAATTGAGAGACTCATACTCTTAACATTGCGGGTTGACTGACTTTTGCTAAGGCTTACAAGATGGTTGCTATTAATCCGTCTTCCAAAGTCAATCGAGGTTCTCGTGAGGCGAGCTGAGCCCCCTTGACTCTCATCCATATTCTATATAACATTCCAATCTCCACCAATATCTTGGGGACAATTCCGTGGTCCCGACTCACACCGAGTATTTATAAACAGGTATTTTGTTGCGCACTCACACTCACCAACCTCACTTTGTATATAAGCCTTTGAATCGAACAATCACTCTTTATTACATATGCAAACACACCATTACAACATATTTATAGTGTTGTATGTCGGCTATTACACAAACTCAAAGCACCGACATACACTGTAAACTAGGAAGATAATTGTAATGATTATTCTAGACTAATTCTAATAACCACACAAAACAACCGCCAATTTCTAATTCTTATCCGAAAAGTAGCACTAATCTAGATTATTCTAAAGCTAATGACTAGCCGCTTTCTTCAGTACTCTAGAATTTACCATTCTATTTGCACTTTATTTTTCCTTTTAGATTTGGGCCCAAATGAACATAATCAAGTCAAGTTAATCCATAATTAGATAGACCCAAAATATAAATTATCTTAACAATTCCTCCCTAAAATTATATTTTAAAAATCTCCACCGTATCTAAAAACCTCACCTTCGTCTGCTTCTTAGTTCCGGCGCCACCACCTTTTTCTCGCACCGCTCTTTCTTCTAAGAAGCAAACATTCTTCTCGTTTTTTAGGCCTCGCATCACCAAGTGTCTCCCCTTGATCACCTTGTACCATCTCCTTGTGCCGACGAACCTATACTCCTCCATCGTCATTGCTCCCAACGAGATGACATTCATGTTCGCCGATGGCACATACCTCACATTGTGTAGAGTATGGCTTGTACCGTTATGAAGTCTCATCCTCACGCTTCCGGTACCTTCGACCTTCAACTTCTCACCACTCACCGAGTTAAAGTGACCAAACTCTCCACCAACCTTCAAGGTGTCAAATAATGCGTGGTTTCTACATACATGCATCGAGGCAACACTATCCATCATCCACTCTGACTTGACGTTCTCCTCACCCGTCGCCAAGTAAATATCTCCGTAATCAACTTCACCAACTTCACTAACCAAATTTTTGTGGGAGTCCCCTCTCATCTTTCCCGGTGACATCTCTCTCAACTTTATTAATTCCTCCCTCATCCGAGGATACCGGGCTTGCATGTGACCCTTCTCTCCGCAGTAGAAGCACTCGACCTCACTCCAATCTCGTCGCGAGCCTTGTCTCTGCCTCTAGTCATTATGCCTCCTCCATTGACTCCTCCCTCGTTCTCGCTCCCCCGCAACTAGTATGCGATCCTCTCCTTTGTCGGTAGCATCATTCTTCATCATCCTCTCACTCTCCCACAAAGCAGCGGTCACCTCATCTATAGTGAGAGACTTCCTTCCTACAAGTAACGTCTGCACCAAAGACTTGTAGGACTTGGGCAATGATGCTAGCAACAACAACGCTTGCTCCTCTTCTTCAATCTTGTCATCAACATTCAACAATTGACATACTAGTTGATTAAATGAGTTAATGTGATCATGAAGATTACCTCCTTCTTCCATCTTGAGTGAGTAAAGCTCCATCTTCAAGCACAACCGGTTGGTCAACGACTTCGACGCGTAGATGATCTCGAGCTTCTCCCACAACACCTTCGGTGTGGTGTCCTTCAACACACCGTACTTGATCTCAGGAGCCAACGCCAACCGAATTGTACTTACCGCCTTCCTCTGGATGCTTCTCCACTTCTCCTCGCTCATCGATCCAGATTTCTTCGCCTCTAGAGCTTGGTCAAGACCGTGGTGCACCAATAAGTCTTGAATCGTACTATGTCACAAAGTGAAGTTGATCTTCCCATCAAAGAGTGAATCTCGAACTCCCTCATCGCTTCGGCCGCCATCACGCCAATACGAGATTCTTTCAACAACAAAGTTTACCCGATCACCACCACCGTAACCTCGGCTCTGATACCAGTTGTTGGGGAAAATTTTGCGGTCCCGACTCACACCGAGTATTTATAAACGGGTATTTTGTTGTGCACTCACACTCACTGACCTCACTTTGTATATAAGCCTTTGAATCGAACAATCACTCTTTATTACATATGCAAACACACCATTACAACATATTTATAGTGTTGTATGTCAGCTATTACACAAACTCAAAGCACCGACATACACTATAAACAACCAATTTCTAATACTTATCCAAAAAGTAGCACTAATCTAGATTATTCTAAAGCTAATGAGTAACCACTTTCTTCACTACCCTAGAATTCACCATTCTATTTGCACTTTTTTTCCGTTTAGATTTGGGCCCAAATGAACATAATCAAGTCAAGTTAATCCATAATTAGGCCCAAAATATAAATTATCTTAACACAATACACACTGGCAGATTAGAATTCTCGATGATATTAGAAAGTTCCGCCCACACTCCGCCGCGTCTGCTTAACTCGGGGGCAATGTAGACCACAATGAGTCTGAACGCTGCATCACATGTCCCCATAATTGCATGGATGTATTGATTACTCTTAGACACAATCACAGTTGGGCAGTTTTGTGAGTCCTAAAGGAGCTAGATACCTCCTTTATGACCCTCCTGTTTCAACTCGTTTAGCAGAGTCAAAGCTGATCCTGTCACAGATACCATCCGCCACAATCCCTGAGCAGTGGGTTTCAAAAAGAGCTAAGAAATTCAGTTTATGTTTTCTGAACATGTAACGTATAGATCTTCGGAAACAATGCTTGATAGTGCCAAAGCTATTCCATAAGATATCATCTAAATAACAGAAGGAGAGAAGGACCCGACACTCAAACTTGAGAATCAAGGACAATTGAAATCAGCGACTCCATATCTACTTGTGAACCAACAAGGTTAGCCTGCTCATTTACCCATCACCTCATCACAATTAGTTATTGAATATTTATGATGGTCAATATATTCTTTTTTATAAAATTAAACATCGATCTAATTTAAAATTTTTAAATCTTAAACATTTTACTTTATCAATTATTAAATTTTAGAAATTCTCTACATAATTTTTCATTCTAAAATTGATATATTATTTTACAATAATAAATATTAAATATAAATTTTATACAAATTTGTAGAAATTGAATCATCATATCATGAATCAAAGGTAAAATGTTACTCCGTAATAAATATTTATTAACCTTTTAACGAACTTTAAAAACGTTATCCTTAATTGACTGTCGTTTCATTATTTGGTCCTTGCTGGCTACGTAACGGCTCTTTGAGGATCGAGAGCGACGTCGAAGCACTTCCCATTTTCCGTTTCTCTCTTTTTCCTTTTCCTATTTTAAGAAAAAAACACAAAAATGACCGTTGGAGAGCGTGCCTGAGAATCCAAAGCAAAGCCCTTGCTTTCTCCCCATCACCACTACCAAAACACTCAGATCCAAAAACCCTAGGTCTCTCGTTCCTCTCTCAGGAGAGAAATTGTAGTGAAGAATATGGGAAGCATGTCGATGGTGATTCTGGCAAGGAGTCAGAGCATGAAGCTGTTTAGGATGGGGCTCTCCATTTTCCGCCCACGATTCAACTCATCCCGATGGTGAGTAATAAATGTGTTTTTTTTGTCATCTGCCATGGCTGATTCGAGGAAGCTTTTAACCAAAATTTGATTGATTTTGTTGAAATTGGATCAGTAAGACGTGGGCGAAGATGACGACGGCGAGGATTAAGCTGCTTAGGAACAAGCGAGAGGCTGCTATTAGGCAGATGCGACGCGACGTGGCTTTGCTTCTAGAATCTCGCCAAGACGCCACTGCTCGCATTCGTGTAATGTTTCCCTTTCTCTCTCTTGTTTGTATTCTTTGTTAATTGATTTACAATTTAGGCCAATTGTTTGTTTTTTAGTCTGTTAAACCCTAAATCTAAGCATTTGAGGTGATTAGTCGCCATTTTATGTTCAATGTTGATCATAGGAGATGAAACTGCAGCTTGAACTGAAAATTTTGAATCATACCTGTTTGTTTGACGGTTTTCTGTATTGCATCAATTTCTCCCCATTTTGCCAATCGGGTGTATTGATTAGCAAACGAACCTTTCGATTTGCAGAAGCACGAGAGATCAATGTTTAATAATTCAAGTTAACTGGGTTGGAAGCATGAAATTAATGCTTCATCTTGATTGGTTTATACTGCTCTTAGTTCGGTAGTCATTTCTGAATGAGCTCTGGCAATTAGCTCAAGGTCCTATGCGGACGGTCAGTAGAAATTAGAAAGTGTTAGGTAGGATTCAAGAGCCATCTGAGCTTTCTGATTCAACCTAAACAGAAGCCGAATGGCATCACCTAGCTGTGAAGTGATGAAGGATTGAAACTTTAGATGATCTTCATTGCATAACTTACTGATTATCTATATAGACTACATAAAGCTAAGCTGTTATCGTGCAGTTTCGAAGTACTAGATTAGAAAATGGTATTGCTTGATTGGAGAGGATTACTTTCTGAGCCAAGATCTTTCTGAGTGTAGAATGTCATTTGAGTTCTTTGTACTTTGCAGGTTGAACATGTAATTAGAGAACAAAATCTGATGGCTGCGAGTGACATCATTGAACTCTTCTGTGAACATATTGTTGCGAGACTGACAATTATTGCAAAACAGAGGTTCGGGAAGCATGCATATCCATTTCAATCCATAAGTTCCGACATGTAGTTTCTACTGATACACCATTCATGTTTCAGGGATTGTCCTATGGATCTAAAAGAAGGAATCTGTAGTCTGATATTTGCAGCAGCTAGATGCTCAGATATCCCTGAATTGCTAACTATAAGAGACATTTTTCAGAAGAAATACGGGAAAGATTTTGTGGCAGCAGCCACTGATCTACGCCCAGATTCTGGTGTAAATCGCTTGGTATGTGGTGTTACTTATTTGTAGACATCTTATAAGAGAATACTTGCAGGTCCGATTTCATTTTACTATCCAGTAAAGCTTTTGATCTTTTCTATATCGTGCTTGCAGCTAATTGAGAAGCTTTCTGCTCGGAGACCTCCAGGGGAACTGAAGCTGAAGGTGATGAAAGAAATTGCTAAAGAATATCAAGTAGAATGGGATACTACGGAAACCGAGCAGGAGTTTCTCAAGCCTCCAGAAGAACGCATAGTATTGAACTTCTCTCACTTGAGTTCTCCATTACAACTCTTTTTACCCTTGTTCATTGAAAACCGAGAGAAACTTAATTACAAGGCAATGAATTGAAGTGTCTTTGTACTAACAGGAAGGCCCAAAAAGCTTTGTCAGTGCGTCGAGTCTACCTTTGAAGCCAACAGTATCTCAAACTGCTGAACCTAAGAACTCTGCAACCAGGTATGTCAACTTTCACTAGTGTGTGTTTGGACGTAAAGTGAATGTTTATGATCCAAATTTATGCCATGAAATGGCTTTCAATAGAAGTGTTGTTTGGGTGCTTTATAAGATAGTTTTTTTATTAGCAAATTCTACTTATTCCTACATTAGTCAGACAAACAGACAGTTCAATGAGAAAATGTTTGTGTGTATTACAAATGTGTTCTTATCTAGATTTTTGAAACTAGGTTATCAGGTGGAGGTGATATGCAATTTAAAGATGCAGCATCAGCGGCAAAGGCAGCTGCACAGTCTGCAAAAGAAGCGATTGCTGCTGCTCAAGCTGCTGCTCATTTAGCCAACAAGGATCCTCCATCGTTCTTTACACCAAACAAGTACACAATGAATACTAGTATTGGAAAGGATGAAATTGGACACCACCAAAGGCAGTACGAATCACAGAGCTTTGGGAGATTAAGCCATTCGAACTCTACAGGTTTTGATGGAAGAAATGAAGATGATGATGATGAAAGGGCTTATTACCGAAGGCATAGCTACAATGTACCTCCAAGGAGAAATTCTGACATAAAATTTGATGAATCAGACTGTGATGAGGAAATTGAGATGGAACAGCCTTCTGTTGGGATGGAAAATGTTAATAATAACACTTCTAGTGGTAACGAAGGGAATCAGCATCCGAGGATTCATCCCAAGCTACCAGACTACGACACTCTTGCTGCTCGTTTTGATGCCCTCAAGTATAGGAAACCAAAGACCTAGATTCGACACTTACGGGAGTATGTTCCGTTTTGTTATGATAAGAAATCAGGAGATATATGTTTTGTAAGTATGGTTTATTTGATAGTAACTGGTATATGTAATATCATTTTGGTATCATTCAAAGGACCTGTATGGCTATACATGTAGTATAACAGTTTTTGCAAAGGGTATGTGAGAGTTCTATGCTTCTATAGATACACAAACTTGTTTTCCCTGTTGAGATTTGAAAATACTAAAGTCAGAACAGAATCCTAAATCCTTACACAAATCTTTTAATGTGGCATAGCAATTGAGAAAGAAATATATGTTAGAGTTACTATTTAAGTTGAGTTACTCGGCTAAAAAAAGTTCGTTTGGATTCGTTCACTTGATTAACAAGCTGGATACGAGCACATCTTTAAGCCCGATTGAAGACATGAGTGTATCAAAACTTGGCTAGTCGACTTTGACAACCTTAAATATGACTAAATAAGTCCATCCGAGTATGAGCACATTTTTGAGCTTGATTTCAGGCTCGGCTCACCCTCAATCCTAAACGAACATGAGCATACAAAGTTTGGTCTTTTGAGTCCGATCACGACCCTAGGAATATTTTGCACCTAAAAAGAAGCATGTTTAGCTCATTCCTCCTACAACCATACAAATGAACAGAAATATCTTTACAATACAATACGAGCACTTTCTATATTTAAACTCATAGCTCCTAATGCTTCCCAGCCGGACAGCGACTAAATCCAGAAGGGGCAATAGGTAATGAACTTAATAACTAATGAAACTAGAAAGCAGATTCTTAACAGCAACGACAGCAAAGAAGATCACGACGACAAGTATAAGGTCTAGTCTTTTCTTCAAGTTCCTGAGGACTTGGCAATCGTTCTAACCTGTAAATATCATTCTGAATGCAACAGAAGTTGTACAAATTCCTGCAAATGCCTTCACTAAAGGGGTAAACTCGTTCTGGTACCGCCCTGCAAGTAATAAAGAATGTGTAGAAATTAGCAGTGGAGAAACAGTATATCAGGCTCATCTCATGAAGAAGGTAAACCTATATATACAATATGAGAATATTCATCTTCATTCTTGGTTTAGAAACAGGAACCCGGAGAAATCATGAAACAAGAAAAGAAAAAGACGGTGCATTCCTTACACTTCTATCATAAATTAAATAATAAACTAGACATCCAATTATCTCTTAAAATATATATATATATAAATATATAAAGATTAGATTTAATCCAAAGAGAATAAATTAAGAAGGGAAAAGAAATTGGGTACTCGATCTCAGGTAGTCAGGTACTTACCCGCATATCTTTGATGCAATCTATCCTTAATATATAAGGAAAGAAAAGAGGTTTAATATATTAGAAAAGATATTATCGTTTATCTCTTTAATATATATAAGGAAAGATATTATGTTAATCCTAATTCTATTAGGAGAATTATACGTTATATAAATTGACGTAAAGGCGTAACAGATTCACATAAAAAAAAAAGCGTAACAGATTCACAGAAAAAAAAAAAAGGCGCAACAGATTTCAGGCAAGCTAAAACAGTTCAGCATCATGGCTTCATCGTCAGATTTTCTTTCCCTTCTCCTTTTCGGTAAACAGAACAAGATCTGTGTTTCTATTGATGCTTCAGATTTTACATCAAACCAATTATACGAGGTATTATCATGGATGTCTGCAAAATCAGCCATCAAATACGCATATGTGTTGCGCAGTATGTTGGGTAACATACTTTCAGAGCGTCTTTTTACGGAGAAGCAAACAGTGCAGGCTCTAGGCCGACAAGATAGTTTCTTTATGCAGTCCAACAACACAACAACCTCGGCCAAGTTCAAATTTTACCCTCTCCCATTGAGAGGCGCCGGAGTCCCTTGCGAATCGCTTGAATTCCTCCCACAACGTCCAAGTTGCATTCTTGCATCCCATAATGGCTTACTTCTCCTGGGTCAGTTAGGTCGTAATGCTGAACTCTTGATTTGTAATCCAGTTACCGCTACTTGGGCTCGGCTTCCGAGTTTCTCTCACTCGGGATTCGAAATCAATCGTCACTTAGACCGGTTTATTCCGGTAATCCAGTGTGGTTATCCTGAAAGCAATAATTTTCCTAATGATTACATGCTTGCGGTCTTCGTCGACAACACGATAGAAGATATGAGCCAAGATCAAGCATGGGGTCTAATGAAGAATTATCTTGCTATATACTCGAACGGAAAATGGGAGGAGGAGATGTGTGATGTCACCATAAAGGGACGAGATGTTCACTACGATATGCCCGTAGCGATTCTCTCAGAAGGGCTCATCGTACACTATTATGTTACCAGCGGAATTGATCATATTGACTACAAACCGCCTTGTATAGTTGCATTCGACCTCAAAAAGAAGTCGTCGAAGGAGATCGAGTTACCAGAGGGATCCTTGGACGTAATCGATTCAAGTTGGAAACATAAGGGATTTAAGTTGCTCAAATGGGACGACTCGAGTATTTGCTTTGTAAGGTGGGTTAACGAGGAGTTGACAGTGTGGGTATTGGAGAAGTCGTCCTGGAGGAAGGTAATGCAGAAGACGGAACGACAAATATTGAGGTCTGTTCAAGGGAAGGAGATATTTGACTACGGCGTTGTGTGCGGAGGGAAAGCTTTGGTTGTTGCAACTAAAGCAAGAGTGTATGTGTATACGATGGAGGGGAAGTTGGAACTCGTTGGTAGACATAACTTTGATAAATTTAGTAGTGTCAACTTTATTCCCTATACTAGTACTCTTCGACCCGTTTGTATATAGGGGAATATAGGGTATACAAATTTGATCTGCGCTGTGCAGTCACTGAGTTGGATCTAATCATATTGAATTTTTAGTATTAATATACTGTTTGTGTTTGTGTTGCTGAATAAAATTTGATATGCTTATGTTAACTGCTTCCGAGTATTTGCTATGTGCAATCAGTTGATCTTTAAACTAGTTCAAAGTTCAAACACATAAATCAACAAGACAGAATAACCCATTCTACCATTCAATCTTTCCTACTCAATAGCAATTAGAGCAAATGAACTTCAATCCACATGAGTAATTTTGGTATTGTCAAATGGGATAGATAAATGATAAATCTAGTCAGAACTGAAAAAGCTGATGACAAAGAGGATAACTACTATGAAATATTGAGCAAATTCATCTTCCAGCCAAAATTAAGTAAGCCAAGTCACTGAAACACCAATTCAAGGTACCCCAAAGTCCCGCAACCAGCAGAAATTGCAATTAGGTTTTCGAATTAAAATTTCACAGAATTAACCAACCAATCTTAGAATCTTTTTAAATTTCCCAAGTTTTAGTTGACATGCAGATTCTTGAAATTGACAAAGCAGCATATTCCAAAAGTGAACAATTGTAATGGAAAAAGAACGATACCAGGGGTGACTTTTGGTGGTGTTGATCAAATCCCTATCAAATAGAAAGAGGATTCCGACATAGACCAGATGGAGTATCACTAAGCCAACCTTCACAGATACCGACGATCTTCTAGCTACAAATTCAGCATAAACATCATCCAGAAACAAGGGGAGAAGTCAACAGAAAGCGAGACCAGTAAGAGAAATTAAAGAGGTGAAATACAATACCAGGATTGGATAGACAGGGGAAGAAGCGAAAATATCTGTCGCATAATCGATCTCGGAGAGCGCGGCAAACTCCGATCGTCATTGTCATCGGAGAATCGGCAGTAAGCTTGGCATTAGAATGCGATTCCAAATTGCGAGTTTTTTGGAGAAAGGGATGAAAGCTGTGAAAGCAGCTACGAAGAGAGAGAGGGTGTTCGCCGGAAAAACTATCGACTCTCAGCTATCAGACCCTCCTCCTTTCTCCTCTTTGTTTAAATTTTGGGATCATTTACCTATATAGCAAAAAATAAATAAAAAATAATTACATAAATGACACATCATCAAACTATTTTACTAACATAACAAATATCCTCACACATTACAGAGAAAAAGTGATTTACATGGTGAAATTAGTTATCCCATATATTTGGATGATGGTTTGTATGATTAATTTTTGTTGATTTAAATTCTTAAAATTGTATGAAATCATATTATAAAAAAAAATTATATTACCGAACTCTATTCTAGATTTTTTTTCTAATCTAAAATTTTAAATTTTCGTTTTCTAATTATATATATATATATATAATATTTTACAAATTATAAAGAACATACGTCTATATTTCAAAAATAGGGAAAAAAAAAATTATTTAATTTTTGTAGGCAAAACTGCTACTGTTGAAAAAAAAAATTAAAAAAGAAAAGAAAAGAGTGTATTAAAGCATAATGTGTTATTTATGTAATTATTTTTTATTTTTTTGCTATATAGGTAAAAGATCCTAAATTTTGTGTGTAGATTGTTTGGTGTGCGAGCGCGTGAGTCGCGTGACTGTAAAATTGTGATTTCATATCTGCAGGTTTTACTTTGACTAGTAGAAAAAAAAGATTTAAGGAGAAATATATGATGAACAAAGAGTGCATGAGTATGAGTAACAAATCAATAATGAGTAGATTTGTACAAATTCGAGTCGGGCTATCGAGTTTGCTCGGGAAAAAATATGGGTACGGGCAGTTAGTTTGGTATGTTCGGGTCTGATCCGTATTTTGGTGGGACGAGTACATATTTTGGCCCGTGGGCCAACCCGATCCGGCCTGCATATAGTTTTATAATTATAAGTTTTTTTTATATATGTATATATAATTTATATTATTTTGAGTGTCACTTACTCTGATTTTTCATTTAGTTTGTTTGAAGTATTTTGACGAGTTATACTTGTTTGTAATACAAGATTGCATGGCTAATTTGAGTGTAATGATACTTGTTGATTTTCTAGTATATGGATTTATTCATTTTTATGGGTTGATTGCTGTTGAACTTGTTAATAGTGCACTATGCAAGTATAATTGGATTGAAAGTGTGCATTAAATACATTATATTACTTGTTTCAAACGATAATTTCCGGAGAAAAAATGCACAATCAAGTACATACGGGCCATCCGGGACGGCCTGACAGCCCGCCCTCTTTTTACATGTGTGGACATGGAAGCGTTTGTGGCCCGGGACAATCCGGGCCGGGCTGGCCCGGCCCGCACCTTACGGGTAGAGTTTTTATGTATGGTCCGGCCCGAACCCGGCCCAAGCCCGCTTTTGTACATGTCTAATAATTAGTAACGAAACGTGCACGGTCAAAATTAAGACACGTTACTAGAAGGATATTCTATTTTCTTAATGAATGCAATCGTTACCAAATTGATGAATGGACATCCGTAGTTTTATTTGGTTTAACTTTGCACGTCCATCTATTAAATCAATGTCTCTTATATATAGGGTTAGGTTCCTTATGGCTTTGTGCATTTAGCCTTTCCAAGACCATCTTTGAATTTAAGCTCCACGAGAACTCTTTTATCAAATACATTTAGGTTCAATGCAAAGAGGGCTGCAAGCAATAGAAGGCAATACATGTAGTGTGAATGAATGTCAACAACAATTCCAACGCGAAGAAAAGTTTCAAGATATAATCAACTTGACCTTAAATTGCATATATAGATGACATATAATCAACTTGACCTTAAATTGCATTGATGAAATCTGTGACACCTATTTCATTTCTAGTTTATTACCAGTTAATTAACCCTGTTTAAAGCAATAAGCGGAAAAACGGAAAACGTAAATTTTTTTTAACTTTATCTTACAACCATTTTCACAACATATATACATACTAACATACGTCATAAAACCCTGTTTAACAAAACACAACTATTAAAACCACACAAAACACACACATACATGTCCACATTCACATTACATCCACAACCATCCATAACACATAACATATAAACATTCAAGCATGTTATCACACCACATATAAACATATAATCTCATATAAATAACTCATATCATACCATCACATATAAATAATCATAACATAACATATAGCATGCTAGACTCGATCGCATCGATGCATAGGTGATAATTAACTAACTAGCCCCAACTGATCGTACGATATATTTTCTCATGTGCTTTCGTATTTCTTTTTTTTTTTCTTTCGGTTGGTCAACCCGATAGCGTCCTAGGCCCCCTGTAGATTACGTAGCGACCTTTGAGGCCCCTTGTAGATCAGGTAGCGATCTCGTTCCCCGGAAATCCGTGCGGGACCCCAGTTGGGATAATTAATCAATTACCGTCCTATATTATCACTTTCATATCATAACTCAATTTCATGCTATCACCATATTCTTTCATCATATTCTTTCCATTATCATCTCATGTACCTCATGCATGCATTCATAAATCATATCAAGTCATCATCATCATTTCACTCATATATATAAGCATGCATAAAATCATGGCATAATAAATACATAATATATATTAAGCAAGTGTAATTCATATACACTTACCTCGCAGGTAAGAACAATAAAACCTCTCAAACCAACTATTGAGTCCGTTTCCCACTCGGACTATCCTCCTTTATCGTGCTTGGATACACTCACAAAGAACTAAGCTATAGTTAACCAAAACCTTCAACAACACCTGCGGAGAATATCATAATCCTCGTATTAAATTTCTCGATTCAAATACCAATTAAATTCATTCCTTTGAATTTAATTAACTTAAATCCTCCTATATAAGCCAAATTTAATTAATTTAATCTTCAATTAATTAATTAAATTTCGCCAGAATAACGTTTTGCCCGCAGACAATTTCTGAACTCACCTGTCATCAAATCTCAACAAAAAACAACCCATAATCACCAGAATAATGTAACGAGCATAATGGAATTTCCAGTTATCCATTTTGACAAGCCTAAGGTCAATTTAGGCCAAATCGCAATACGAAAAACGAATAAATTCATAACTTATTCGTTACTAACCCGATTGACGATCCGAAAGAATATTTGTAATCACAACGACGCAGGCTACGCTCGGACACCATCAAATTCACTAGAATCTGAGCGACGGAACCTCCCTAGTATCATATATGCTCGACCAGACCTTCCCTTGCTCGAAAATGTAGAAACTCGGTACCAAAATGAAGAGAATGAAGAGAGGAATCCAAAAACTCAAACAGATTTGAAATCGGATTAGAAACGAAGAGTAGATCTGAGTTTGAAGGTTGAGAGAAATCAGAGCTTTTACAAAAAAACATGAAAGAGAATGAATTAATAAACGTTATTTCTGCTATTTATAGCAAAGTCGATAATTATCCTTTAGCGGAGTCGATAATTTTCCTTTAGCGGAGTCGATAATTATCCTTTCACCTATCCGAAAGTGATTTACGCCTCCTTCTCCAAACTTCTCGAAATTGGAATAATAAATCTGGAATGTTGTATGGATAATTATTCCGCAATTGTCTCGAAAAACGCGTATTCCTAAGCCGTCTTTCTTAGCCGCTAAGAAACGAAATAGCGACTCTTTTTGCCATTTTTCCTTTCCATGTTTTTTCATATCTAGGACATGTCCGATGTCCTGTTCATTTCTCTCAACTGCATTTTTATTAATTGAAGCTCCCAAATGCTCCAAATAACACCGGGGTGTAATATCATCTAGAGCAGGTTACCTCGAGAAGTATCTCGTGTTAAAACGGATTTAATTCCTTAAAATTCTCGATTAGGTCATCTTCAATTTTTGACTGTTATAAAATCATTCTCCTTCAGCTTCATCTCCATCACGTTCTTCCTCCTTTATAATCTTCTTCTTTGATCTTGTTCTTGTTTGGATTTAAGAGTGAATCTTGGCTTAAGTTGTGTTAGATGAAGCTTTGATGTTGAGGTTGTTGTTCTGGTGCTGTGTTGAGAAGTTGTGAGGACGTCCTTCTTTACCTGAGGTAAACAGTGTTAGGTTCTTCCTCTCTTCTTCCTTCATTCCTTCTTCCTTCCTTCTCCTTAGCTTAGGAATTCCACAAGCAATGCTTGTGTTGATCCTCCTAGATCATTTTGATGTTGTATGTATGTATATATGTATGTTGTTTGCCTTTGGGGCAATGAAGAAGTGAAGAGCATCGAGAGACGGGTCGAAGAGAAGCCACAAAGGACTCCTTTGATGTTCGACCGCCCCCGCGGATTGGAGTTGTCGCCCCTGCGTCCAGACAGTGTCGTCGCCCCAATGCTTGAGTGTCATCACCCTTGTGGTGTGCTGCGCTCCTGCGTCTTCTTGTTTACACAGGTGCATGTCCAGGACATACCAAGTTTGGTATGCCTCTTCTTTCATTTCCTTTGGCCTTGGCTATAGATAGTAGCTAGGCTAGAGTGGTTCATGAGGAGCTTGATGAGTTATATGTTGGGTTTATGCCTTAGGCATTTGTGTATATGTTGAGGATCCGAGGTTTAGATACGAGTTATAGTATGATTATGGTTACGGGGTGTAAGAGACGAGTCTCCTAACCTTAGTAGTGTTTGATATTGTGTATGCCTTGCTTATGCATGCGTTGTGGATTTGAGTGTTTGTGATGATAGTGTGTGCCCGCATATGATTGTTGCATTTATAACCTAAATCGGAATAGGATGACGACCATATATACGTAATTATCCCAAGTGCATTATAACCGGGCGGTGACCACCTATCAAAGCTCGTCGAGAGTGAAGAAGGTGCTCGGAAGCCAATAGCTCAAGGGGGCGTAGCTCCCCATGCAAAACCTGGGTTAAAGAGGAAAGAGGTGAGGTTCTTAAGGCTCCTCGTGCCACAAAATAAGTTGAAATGGTAATGGAATAACGTAATTAAAGATAATAAAACGGTTGTGGGTGTGACATTGCATATTGTGATGTGTGGATGTGTTGTATGTGCCATTCCTTTCATTCTTATCTATTTCTGTTAGCTAACGGTTTATACCTTGTTATAGATATTCTGTAGGATAGGAAAACTGCAAAGTGAGCTAGATGGGTGATCCGCTGAGGGCTTCCGTACATTAGGTTGTGTGAGGGACATTAGGATGTTTTGTATATGTATGATATTGTGTTGTTGTTTTGTACTCAACGGTGTTTTGTAAACCCTTGTTGGTATATATTATACAATTTGATGTTTTGGTTTTAATCTATCTGTGCCTTGTTGTAAGATTCAGTGAATTTGTTGTTAGGCTAGGGTCAGAATCCATTGTGAGATCCTAGCTCAGTAGCGCCCCGAGTCCCGCGGATTTGGGGAGTCACATGTGTTTAGTAACCGATGAATCAAACTCGATCGAAAGTGATCGAGATTGACCCAAAAGAACAATAAGTAACTCAACGACGAACTCGGACTAAAGGTAGGAGGCGTTGACACTTTGGTTAAAGCTTTAGCTAATTGAATTTGTGAAAATTAAAGTAGACAGAACTTCTATTATACAAAAGAGGCAAAACACTATGAATGGGATTTTACAAATAAAAACTAATTGTTATAAATAATTCAAAAGGATTATCTACATTAAACTAGAAATCATGCATTAAACGTCTGCAATATTATAGCACTATATGTGTCCGATAAATAAATGTTTTCACTGATATTTGTCTTTAATTACATTAATATATATTTGTTTCATTTTACACATCAAGTTTTCTCTTCCTCACACAACACTTAATTTCTGTACATTTTTATGTTTTCAAACACGGGTTCAAGGTGTTTAATAATGCCAAGAGCTCTTGATTGGGTCCCGTTTCAAGCCGGACATAACAATACAAAGTTCAGTCGACTATTGGTGGCATTACATGACATAAATTGAGGGTCTCGATGCGAGATCGTATGGTTACTTATGACCTAAATATAGCGGAACCCATATCTTTGTACAATGGTACACTCCGAGTAAGTTCATTCACTGATTTGTATATTCCAAAACTCACACGTCCTTGATTTTGAAAAGTGGGATTGTATGACGACATTACACTTGGAATTCGACCTAAGGTGATATATGTGCGACACACAGTTAGACACGATATGGGGAAGTTGCATGATGCACCATTTTTGCTAGTTCTATGGTATGACTACGAGGATTACGTGATTTGACACATCACAAACCGTCGTCCTTACGTCCTCAAGCCATCTTGGATTTCCCACGAACAATTAGCAATAACGTCTTCCACGTCAAGCTGTATTCATCGACACCTAAAAGTTGGTGGTATATTAACACAAATTCAAAATCTTAGATACCCGTTCATTATGGGAGATATCTAACGACTATATAACGTGTTCCACCCACGTAGAACATCCGTCCAAGTGGCCTAAATGTGAAGAAAAACACAATAGATGACCAAATTTCAGTTTTGATTTATTCTTATATTTTCTTCTAATTTGAAATGTAATTTTCTAACTTACAATGTATTTTGAAGTTTTTAAGTTTATGTTTAGAAAGTTTGACATTACGACTCTAACAATTAATTAAAATCGGAATAAGTAACCTTAGTCCAAACAATTGAACCAATATTCACAAACGAACTACATAACACCAAATTTAATTAAATATTGTTGTTAATTAAAACGTTCTATTAAATATTTAAATGTACCAAGAGTTTTAATATATGTGATGATCATTTGATTGTGTTTAATAACACAACTAGTTTAGGATCCGTGCCTTACACGGGTATTCAAAATATTTATTATATTCAAATTGTTTAATCTTGAAATCCTCTATTTATAGAGTTTATCAACTTATCAGGTTTACTTGATAGTCGATGTGGATTGAAAATATTTAGCAACTCACAAAACAATAGGTCAAAGACCTGCAAAGCAGTAGGTCAACGACCAACAAAGCAAATATTAATCCGTTATGAATAAAAACTATACTTCAACTTAGCCAAAAGGCCAATAAATGTATGATTTGTTTAATCTTGAAACCCTCTATTTATACAAGTTATCAAACTATCAGCCTTACTTGATAATCGATGTGTGATTAAAAATATTTAGCAACCCACAAAACATTAGGGATATTATGCCTTTGTGAATAAAAATTATACTTCATATTAGCCAAAAGGTCAAGAAATGTATGATTTGTTTAATCTTCAAACCCTCTATTTATACAAGTTATCAAACTATCATCTTTACTTATAATCGATGTGCGATTGAAGATACTTAGCAAACCACAAAATATTACGTCTACAAAGCAGTAGGCCAACGACCAACAAAGTAGATATTAATTCATTACGAATAAAAATTATACTTTAAAATTTAGCTAAAAGCCAAGAAATGTATGATTTGTAACCCAGAAAACATTAGATCAACGACCCATAAAGCAGTAGGTCAAAGACCAATAAAGCAAATATTACTTCGTTATGAATAAAAATTATACTTCAACTTAGCCAAAAGGCCAAGAAATGTATGATTTGTTTAATCTTGAAACCCTCTATTTATACAAATTATCAAACTATCAGCCTTGATAATCGATGTAAAATGGAAAATATTTAGCAACCCACAAAACATTAGGTCAATGACCAACCAATCAAATATTAATCCGTTATGGATAAAATTTATACTTTAACTTAGCTAAAAGGCCAAGCAATGTATTGCCTTACTTGATGATCGATATAGGATTGAAAATATTTAGCAACCCACAAAATATTTAGTTTAACGACCCACAAAGCAGTAGGTCAACGACCAACAAAACAAATATTATTCCGTTAGAAATAAAAATTATGCTTCAACTTAGCCAAAAGGTCAAGAAATGTATGATTTGTTTAATACTCAAACCCTCACCATCTATTTATACAAGTTATCAAATTATCTACCTTACTTGATAATTGATGTGAGATAACTCCATGAAAATATATAACATAAATAGATTGAGTTTGTAATACATCACAAATAAATTAAGAAAAAAAATCTTTAAAAAAAATGCTTTGATTTGTTATGCTTGTAAAAAAAATGGACGATTTGGTGTGTATTTTGTTGGGATTTTTAATTGTTGTTATAATTATTTTTAATTTGGTAATTTAAAAAGAAACTTTTTTTTATAGCTTTATTTGGGAGAGCTCTATTTTAAATATCTTGAATCGGAGAACGTCACGTCAGTAGTATAGAACTCTACTTTAGCATATTTATATTGATTGATTGATGATTGAAATATACACAAACCACGTCATCATGATTATGCACATTCCATGCGTTAATTTTTTTGGGGGGAACAAACTCGTAGTTAATACACATAAGATATCTTAGAGCATCTACATCCCATAACTCTTCAAAAGATTTCTTATTTGTTTTTTTAATTATTTTTTATCCTTAAAATTATTTAAGCAACCTCTCTCCTCCGTCTCAAAATTTTAAAAAAAAATTTTAATTACTTTGAATTACGTAACTCCAATAGAACAAATCTTACTTCCTTACAATTGGGCAAAAACAAAAATAAAAATCCACAATTTCCTTAATTTGTGTGAATCAGACAGGAACTTGTCCGAATTCATTTCTTTCCACTCATGACATTGATTTTGTAACCCATTTTGACATTAATCTTTATTTTTTATGTTAAGAAATAACTAAAGAAACTCCTAGTATATGGGTTGAAGATGCTCTTAAATTTGGAGAAGAAAGGTTGATACTGGGACCCATTTATTTTATTATATTGATACATTTTTTTTTGTTTTTTTAATATATAATTTTTGCACATAGTTTTTTTTCCAATTTAAAATTGTTACGTTTGAAAATGTTACAGTTGTGAGTTAAAAATAAATGACTTTTATAGGTGTCAATATCAATTTTAAATGGGTAATAATAAGACCCTTGTAAAAAAAAAAAAAGACGACATTGATGAACATTAGACCTGTACAATTTCGGGCCGGCCTGTCCAGCCCGCCCGTCCGCGCAGAAAAAAATATGGATATGGACAACTATTTTGGCCCGTTCAGGCTTGGCCTGACCCGATCCGTATTTTGGTGGGACGGATACGGGTAAACATTTTGGCACACGGGGCCAACCCGGCCTGGCCTGCATATAGTTTTATACATATAAGTTTTTTTTATATATGTGTATATAATTTATATTGTTTTTGAGTGTCACATACTCTAATTTTTCATTTAGTTTGTTTGGAGTATTTTGACGAGTTATACTCGTTTGTAATATAAGATTGCACGGCTAACTTGAGTGTAATGATACTTGCTATTTTTTAGGTATTTGGATTTATTCATTTTTGTGTATTGATTGTAGTTGAACTTGTTGATAGTGCACTGTGCAAGTATAATTAGATTAAAAGTGTGTATTAAATAAATTATATTACTTAATTTGAACGATAAATTTCGGAGTAAAAAAGCACAATCAAGTACATATGGGCCATCAAGGCTGGCCCGACAGCCCACCCGCTTTTTACATGGGTGGACATGGGCAGCGTTTGTGGCCCGACCCGCACCTTATGGGTAGAGTTTTTAGGTATGCCAGAGCCCGCTTTTGTACATGTCTAATGAACATGCAACCAATCATTATAGCCACTTATCTATATATATTACTAAAACAAAACTCATTTTGCCCGCGTGTCAACCTCTAAAGCTGTCCACGTCAGCATTTTTTCAATTTATTTACAGATTTGCCATTAATTATTTTATAAGAATTTTTTTATTAGAATTAGTAAACAATCATCATGTCACATCAATTTTATTAAAATAAATAATTAAAAAATAAATAAATCTATTTATCTACCAATCAAAACTAACAAACTGATCTATTCTAACTCGATTTGTTGAAAAAATCTAACGTAAATCTTCTAACAAGATTTGACACATTTGTTAAATTTAAAACTAAATTTAATTTTGCTTCTCTATCTTTATATAATTAAAAGTGATAATATATTAAGGTATAAATATAATATTCGAATAATAATCTTTGTAATAGAACTTTAATTACATTCTTTTATTTATTGAAAAAAAATTAATCTTCACATGTTAGTCATATTAAGTAATAAAAATAATTTTTATTATAAATTAATATCAAATATATGATGCATGAAAGTGAAAATATATAATTGTTTATTTAGACTATTCCGCACAAGGTGCGGGCACTAAACTAGTTAGAGAACAAAAGGAAAGTTAATTGCACCTTGGATGTGCGCTTAACCTTGAACCGGATCATTATATAATCTATATAACTTATTAAAACAAAGGACGCTAATGCAACATGTCAAGCAACGAGGGATGCCACATCAGCTTTTTGGTAAAATATTTACTAAATTGCCATTGATGTTAAAATTTATATTTTAAATAGTTAAAAATTTATTGTTAGAAGATTAACCTCAACCCACATTAAAATTTTAAAATTATAAATTCTTAAAAAATTTGTTAAAATGCCCAACAATATCAACAAAAAATAACATTTATAAATAACCCTAATATTTTTTAAAAAAGCGTAAAATATTCGGCAATTAACCTTTGGTCAATTTTTAAATTTAGTAATCTAAATGAGATTAAAATAACTAAAAAGTTTTTATTCCATTTAAGCCGATCCAATATTCCATTTAAACTGATTTTTTTATAATTTGAAATAGCAATCAAATCTTTCAAAGATATAAATCATTAAATTTTATCCCAAATATTTAAAATTATTAAAAAGGTTTTATGGTATCTAAATCTGAATAAAAAAATTAAAAAAGGAGAACAAGATAAAGATGCAAGATATTACGTAATCAATATTTCAAATCTCAAGTCAATAAATTTTTAACTGGATTACTTTAAGTTTTTATTTACTTTTATTTATTAATTATTACATTTTGATTTGAATTTGAATTTTTAGTTTTTAATTCTTAATTAATCCGTTATTATGTTGTTTTAGTCAAATCTTCTATATCTATATCTATAAAACTTCATATGAAAGTTACGAATCTCCATTGAGATAATATCGAATTAATAAATATATATTTTAATGAGTCTTTCATCGTACACTAACCCACTATAAATATTTGGTACTCTTATCGTCACAAACCTACACAATTTCCATTGCTTCCTTCTAAATGTACGCTCACAAGGTGCCAAGGTAGAAGGTACATCTCTCATTCATAGTTAAGGTCACCGTTCTTTTTTTTTAATGTCATTACATTGATCATCTTACTTTCTTTATGTTTACGGTGATGGTACAAAATCTGCTTGCTTATTCTTTCCAATTTCCGATCAACCAATTTTTTTTTCTCATGATAATAAACGATGGAACGAACAAACTTCGATCCCCCGATCAAACGAACAAACTCTTGTCGATTGATGAACTAATGCTTTCTGATTATTCGTTAAATATTTCCAATCGTCGGCAAGCTTTTCTCTTTTTACCCAAAAATCCAAAATTTGTTTTTTTACGTTTTATAAAAATTTAGTTAATAATTAACTAGTTATCAATGTAATCAAATTGAGATTTCCTGTTCATTTAATATAAATGAAAATGATTTAGTTTTTCTTTTATTTTAATGTAAAATTTGGTTGTTATATAGATTTGATTTAGTTTTCCTTTTCTTTTTAATATGAAAATTGTCAAAACTAATTTCTATAGATTTGCTTTGATTTTGAACGTATATTTTTCTTTTTTTCCTTAATTAAAATTTTGGTTATTTTGATTTCCTAAACAAGAGTTTATCAACATTTATTTGAAATTGTAATCGTTTTATCAAATTTATTTTTTGACGTTAAATATAGGTTTAGTTTAATTTTAAATTGTAACCATAATCTTAATTTTTTTGTATTGATTCGGATGAAGGAAAATCTTTAAAGCGAAATCATGCATCTTTAGAAATTTATGTATATATTTAACCGAAAATGTCTCACGTATGTAATTCATATTTTATTTTATTACGGAAATTTTATGCAATAAAATATAGTCAACGTTCTAAGTCAACCATGTCACAATTTCATTTCTTTATTTTTCTTTATTTTTAATTGTTTTGAATCAATATGTAAAATCAGATTTTTTTTAAAACTACCTTAACAAATTTGATTATCCTACAATTATCTAACTAAAAAATCCACAATTTTTTATAGTTAAAATTTTGTTTGATTTACACTTAAATAAATACACTTACAATGTAAGATTTATAGTGTTAATATTTGATTGAAATTGTGATTAATTAGTATTATATTTGTGTTATTGCAAATAATAGATATAACATTTTATATCCTTGTATTGAACCAATTATACACGTACACTACATTCAAATTATCTTTTAACAAAATATCCGTGCAAGGCACAGGGACTAAACTAGTTGAGATAAATTGAAGGTGCAAATTAGGATTCTACAAATGGATTGGATTGGACCCTTACACTTCTTATATGTAATGATTCACGGATTGGATCGTATTGATTTTTTTCCTTTCTTTCTTTTTAAAAAAATATGTACATGGGTTAAATACGATCAAGTACAAATCCGAGCCGAACCTTATTCACGTTTCAAAAAAAATGTTAAATGTGTAAAACGGATCGGACCGGAACATTACGATTCACATCCAAACCGGACCCTATACTACAGTCTAAAACTGGACCGTAATTTTCAATGCGGATCTGTACAACCCTAACCGTGGAGAGCAAGTAACAAGTAGCTTGAAGACCAAGTAGTCAAAACTTGGATCCTTTTCTTCAAGTATAGGAAACCAAAGACCTAGATTCGACACTTACGGGAGTATGTTCCGTTTTGTTATGATAAGAAATCAGGAGATATATGTTTTGTAAGTATGGTTTATTTGATAGTAACTGGTATATGTAATATCATTTTGGTATCATTCAAAGGACCTGTATGGCTATACATGTAGTATAACAGTTTTTGCAAAGGGTATGTGAGAGTTCTATGCTTCTATAGATACACAAACTTGTTTTCACTGTTGAGATTTGAAAATACTAAAGTCAGAACAGAATCCTAAATCCTTACACAAATCTTTTAATGTGGCATAGCAATTGAGAAAGAAATATATGTTAGAGTTACTATTTAAGTTGAGTTACTCGGCTAAAAAAAGTTCGTTTGGATTCGTTCACTTGATTAACAAGCTGGATACGAGCACATCTTTAAGCCCGATTGAAGACATGAGTGTATCAAAACTTGGCTAGTCGACTTTGACAACCTTAAATATGACTAAATAAGTCCATCCGAGTATGAGCACATTTTTGAGCTTGATTTCAGGCTCGGCTCACCCTCAATCCTAAACGAACATGAGCATACAAAGTTTGGTCTTTTGAGTCCGATCACGACCCTAGGAATATTTTGCACCTAAAAAGAAGCATGTTTAGCTCATTCCTCCTACAACCATACAAATGAACAGAAATATCTTTACAATACAATACGAGCACTTTCTATATTTAAACTCATAGCTCCTAATGCTTCCCAGCCGGACAGCGACTAAATCCAGAAGGGGCAATAGGTAATGAACTTAATAACTAATGAAACTAGAAAGCAGATTCTTAACAGCAACGACAGCAAAGAAGATCACGACGACAAGTATAAGGTCTAGTCTTTTCTTCAAGTTCCTGAGGACTTGGCAATCGTTCTAACCTGTAAATATCATTCTGAATGCAACAGAAGTTGTACAAATTCCTGCAAATGCCTTCACTAAAGGGGTAAACTCGTTCTGGTACCGCCCTGCAAGTAATAAAGAATGTGTAGAAATTAGCAGTGGAGAAACAGTATATCAGGCTCATCTCATGAAGAAGGTAAACCTATATATACAATATGAGAATATTCATCTTCATTCTTGGTTTAGAAACAGGAACCCGGAGAAATCATGAAACAAGAAAAGAAAAAGACGGTGCATTCCTTACACTTCTATCATAAATTAAATAATAAACTAGACATCCAATTATCTCTTAAAATATATATATATATAAATATATAAAGATTAGATTTAATCCAAAGAGAATAAATTAAGAAGGGAAAAGAAATTGGGTACTCGATCTCAGGTAGTCAGGTACTTACCCGCATATCTTTGATGCAATCTATCCTTAATATATAAGGAAAGAAAAGAGGTTTAATATATTAGAAAAGATATTATCGTTTATCTCTTTAATATATATAAGGAAAGATATTATGTTAATCCTAATTCTATTAGGAGAATTATACGTTATATAAATTGACGTAAAGGCGTAACAGATTCACATAAAAAAAAAAGCGTAACAGATTCACAGAAAAAAAAAAAAGGCGCAACAGATTTCAGGCAAGCTAAAACAGTTCAGCATCATGGCTTCATCGTCAGATTTTCTTTCCCTTCTCCTTTTCGGTAAACAGAACAAGATCTGTGTTTCTATTGATGCTTCAGATTTTACATCAAACCAATTATACGAGGTATTATCATGGATGTCTGCAAAATCAGCCATCAAATACGCATATGTGTTGCGCAGTATGTTGGGTAACATACTTTCAGAGCGTCTTTTTACGGAGAAGCAAACAGTGCAGGCTCTAGGCCGACAAGATAGTTTCTTTATGCAGTCCAACAACACAACAACCTCGGCCAAGTTCAAATTTTACCCTCTCCCATTGAGAGGCGCCGGAGTCCCTTGCGAATCGCTTGAATTCCTCCCACAACGTCCAAGTTGCATTCTTGCATCCCATAATGGCTTACTTCTCCTGGGTCAGTTAGGTCGTAATGCTGAACTCTTGATTTGTAATCCAGTTACCGCTACTTGGGCTCGGCTTCCGAGTTTCTCTCACTCGGGATTCGAAATCAATCGTCACTTAGACCGGTTTATTCCGGTAATCCAGTGTGGTTATCCTGAAAGCAATAATTTTCCTAATGATTACATGCTTGCGGTCTTCGTCGACAACACGATAGAAGATATGAGCCAAGATCAAGCATGGGGTCTAATGAAGAATTATCTTGCTATATACTCGAACGGAAAATGGGAGGAGGAGATGTGTGATGTCACCATAAAGGGACGAGATGTTCACTACGATATGCCCGTAGCGATTCTCTCAGAAGGGCTCATCGTACACTATTATGTTACCAGCGGAATTGATCATATTGACTACAAACCGCCTTGTATAGTTGCATTCGACCTCAAAAAGAAGTCGTCGAAGGAGATCGAGTTACCAGAGGGATCCTTGGACGTAATCGATTCAAGTTGGAAACATAAGGGATTTAAGTTGCTCAAATGGGACGACTCGAGTATTTGCTTTGTAAGGTGGGTTAACGAGGAGTTGACAGTGTGGGTATTGGAGAAGTCGTCCTGGAGGAAGGTAATGCAGAAGACGGAACGACAAATATTGAGGTCTGTTCAAGGGAAGGAGATATTTGACTACGGCGTTGTGTGCGGAGGGAAAGCTTTGGTTGTTGCAACTAAAGCAAGAGTGTATGTGTATACGATGGAGGGGAAGTTGGAACTCGTTGGTAGACATAACTTTGATAAATTTAGTAGTGTCAACTTTATTCCCTATACTAGTACTCTTCGACCCGTTTGTATATAGGGGAATATAGGGTATACAAATTTGATCTGCGCTGTGCAGTCACTGAGTTGGATCTAATCATATTGAATTTTTAGTATTAATATACTGTTTGTGTTTGTGTTGCTGAATAAAATTTGATATGCTTATGTTAACTGCTTCCGAGTATTTGCTATGTGCAATCAGTTGATCTTTAAACTAGTTCAAAGTTCAAACACATAAATCAACAAGACAGAATAACCCATTCTACCATTCAATCTTTCCTACTCAATAGCAATTAGAGCAAATGAACTTCAATCCACATGAGTAATTTTGGTATTGTCAAATGGGATAGATAAATGATAAATCTAGTCAGAACTGAAAAAGCTGATGACAAAGAGGATAACTACTATGAAATATTGAGCAAATTCATCTTCCAGCCAAAATTAAGTAAGCCAAGTCACTGAAACACCAATTCAAGGTACCCCAAAGTCCCGCAACCAGCAGAAATTGCAATTAGGTTTTCGAATTAAAATTTCACAGAATTAACCAACCAATCTTAGAATCTTTTTAAATTTCCCAAGTTTTAGTTGACATGCAGATTCTTGAAATTGACAAAGCAGCATATTCCAAAAGTGAACAATTGTAATGGAAAAAGAACGATACCAGGGGTGACTTTTGGTGGTGTTGATCAAATCCCTATCAAATAGAAAGAGGATTCCGACATAGACCAGATGGAGTATCACTAAGCCAACCTTCACAGATACCGACGATCTTCTAGCTACAAATTCAGCATAAACATCATCCAGAAACAAGGGGAGAAGTCAACAGAAAGCGAGACCAGTAAGAGAAATTAAAGAGGTGAAATACAATACCAGGATTGGATAGACAGGGGAAGAAGCGAAAATATCTGTCGCATAATCGATCTCGGAGAGCGCGGCAAACTCCGATCGTCATTGTCATCGGAGAATCGGCAGTAAGCTTGGCATTAGAATGCGATTCCAAATTGCGAGTTTTTTGGAGAAAGGGATGAAAGCTGTGAAAGCAGCTACGAAGAGAGAGAGGGTGTTCGCCGGAAAAACTATCGACTCTCAGCTATCAGACCCTCCTCCTTTCTCCTCTTTGTTTAAATTTTGGGATCATTTACCTATATAGCAAAAAATAAATAAAAAATAATTACATAAATGACACATCATCAAACTATTTTACTAACATAACAAATATCCTCACACATTACAGAGAAAAAGTGATTTACATGGTGAAATTAGTTATCCCATATATTTGGATGATGGTTTGTATGATTAATTTTTGTTGATTTAAATTCTTAAAATTGTATGAAATCATATTATAAAAAAAAATTATATTACCGAACTCTATTCTAGATTTTTTTTCTAATCTAAAATTTTAAATTTTCGTTTTCTAATTATATATATATATATATAATATTTTACAAATTATAAAGAACATACGTCTATATTTCAAAAATAGGGAAAAAAAAAATTATTTAATTTTTGTAGGCAAAACTGCTACTGTTGAAAAAAAAAATTAAAAAAGAAAAGAAAAGAGTGTATTAAAGCATAATGTGTTATTTATGTAATTATTTTTTATTTTTTTGCTATATAGGTAAAAGATCCTAAATTTTGTGTGTAGATTGTTTGGTTGTGCGAGCGCGTGAGTCGCGTGACTGTAAAATTGTGATTTCATATCTGCAGGTTTTACTTTGACTAGTAGAAAAAAAAGATTTAAGGAGAAATATATGATGAACAAAGAGTGCATGAGTATGAGTAACAAATCAATAATGAGTAGATTTGTACAAATTCGAGTCGGGCTATCGAGTTTGCTCGGGAAAAAATATGGGTACGGGCAGAGTTAGTTTGGTATGTTCGGGTCTGATCCGTATTTTGGTGGGACGAGTACATATTTTGGCCCGTGGGCCAACCCGATCCGGCCTGCATATAGTTTTATAATTATAAGTTTTTTTTTATATATGTATATATAATTTATATTTATTTTGAGTGTCACTTACTCTGATTTTTCATTTAGTTTGTTTGAAGTATTTTGACGAGTTATACTTGTTTGTAATACAAGATTGCATGGCTAATTTGAGTGTAATGATACTTGTTGATTTTCTAGTATATGGATTTATTCATTTTTTATGGGTTGATTGCTGTTGAACTTGTTAATAGTGCACTATGCAAGTATAATTGGATTGAAAGTGTGCATTAAATACATTATATTACTTGTTTCAAACGATAATTTTCCGGAGAAAAAATGCACAATCAAGTACATACGGGCCATCCGGGACGGCCTGACAGCCCGCCCTCTTTTTACATGTGTGGACATGGAAGCGTTTGTGGCCCGGGACAATCCGGGCCGGGCTGGCCCGGCCCGCACCTTACGGGTAGAGTTTTTATGTATGGTCCGGCCCGAACCCGGCCCAAGCCCGCTTTTGTACATGTCTAATAATTAGTAACGAAACGTGCACGGTCAAAATTAAGACACGTTACTAGAAGGATATTCTATTTTCTAATGAATGCAATCGTTACCAAATTGATGAATGGACATCCGTAGTTTTATTTGGTTTAACTTTGCACGTCCATCTATTAAATCAATGTCTCTTATATATAGGGTTAGGTTCCTTATGGCTTTGTGCATTTAGCCTTTCCAAGACCATCTTTGAATTTATGCTCCACGAGAACTCTTTTATCAAATACATTTAGTTCAATGCAAAGAGGGCTGCAAGCAATAGAAGGCAATACATGTAGTGTGAATGAATGTCAACAACAATTCCAACGCGAAGAAAAGTTTCAAGATATAATCAACTTGACCTTAAATTGCATATATAGATGACATATAATCAACTTGACCTTAAATTGCATTGATGAAATCTGTGACACCTATTTCATTTCTAGTTTATTACCAGTTAATTAACCCTGTTTAAAGCAATAAGCGGAAAAACGGAAAACGTAAATTTTTTTTAACTTTATCTTACAACCATTTTCACAACATATATACATACTAACATACGTCATAAAACCCTGTTTAACAAAACACAACTATTAAAACCACACAAAACACACACATACATGTCCACATTCACATTACATCCACAACCATCCATAACACATAACATATAAACATTCAAGCATGTTATCACACCACATATAAACATATAATCTCATATAAATAACTCATATCATACCATCACATATAAATAATCATAACATAACATATAGCATGCTAGACTCGATCGCATCGATGCATAGGTGATAATTAACTAACTAGCCCCAACTGATCGGTACGATATATTTTCTCATGTGCTTTCGTATTTCTTTTTTTTTTTTCTTTCGGTTGGTCAACCCGATAGCGTCCTAGGCCCCCTGTAGATTACGTAGCGACCTTTGAGGCCCCTTGTAGATCAGGTAGCGATCTCGTTCCCCGGAAATCCGTGCGGGACCCCAGTTGGGATAATTAATCAATTACCGTCCTATATTATCACTTTCATATCATAACTCAATTTCATGCTATCACCATATTCTTTCATCATATTCTTTCCATTATCATCTCATGTACCTCATGCATGCATTCATAAATCATATCAAGTCATCATCATCATTTCACTCATATATATAAGCATGCATAAAATCATGGCATAATAAATACATAATATATATTAAGCAAGTGTAATTCATATACACTTACCTCGCAGGTAAGAACAATAAAACCTCTCAAACCAACTATTGAGTCCGTTTCCCACTCGGACTATCCTCCTTTATCGTGCTTGGATACACTCACAAAGAACTAAGCTATAGTTAACCAAAACCTTCAACAACACCTGCGGAGAATATCATAATCCTCGTATTAAATTTCTCGATTCAAATACCAATTAAATTCATTCCTTTGAATTTAATTAACTTAAATCCTCCTATATAAGCCAAATTTAATTAATTTAATCTTCAATTAATTAATTAAATTTCGCCAGAATAACGTTTTGCCCGCAGACAATTTCTGAACTCACCTGTCATCAAATCTCAACAAAAAACAACCCATAATCACCAGAATAATGTAACGAGCATAATGGAATTTCCAGTTATCCATTTTGACAAGCCTAAGGTCAATTTAGGCCAAATCGCAATACGAAAAACGAATAAATTCATAACTTATTCGTTACTAACCCGATTGACGATCCGAAAGAATATTTGTAATCACAACGACGCAGGCTACGCTCGGACACCATCAAATTCACTAGAATCTGAGCGACGGAACCTCCCTAGTATCATATATGCTCGACCAGACCTTCCCTTGCTCGAAAATGTAGAAACTCGGTACCAAAATGAAGAGAATGAAGAGAGGAATCCAAAAACTCAAACAGATTTGAAATCGGATTAGAAACGAAGAGTAGATCTGAGTTTGAAGGTTGAGAGAAATCAGAGCTTTTACAAAAAAACATGAAAGAGAATGAATTAATAAACGTTATTTCTGCTATTTATAGCAAAGTCGATAATTATCCTTTAGCGGAGTCGATAATTTTCCTTTAGCGGAGTCGATAATTATCCTTTCACCTATCCGAAAGTGATTTACGCCTCCTTCTCCAAACTTCTCGAAATTGGAATAATAAATCTGGAATGTTGTATGGATAATTATTCCGCAATTGTCTCGAAAAACGCGTATTCCTAAGCCGTCTTTCTTAGCCGCTAAGAAACGAAATAGCGACTCTTTTTGCCATTTTTCCTTTCCATATTTTTTCATATCTAGGACATGTCCGATGTCCTGTTCATTTCTCTCAACTGAATTTTTATTAATTGAAGCTCCCAAATGCTCCAAATAACACCGGGGTGTAATATCATCTAGAGCAGGTTACCTCGAGAAGTATCTCGTGTTAAAACGGATTTAATTCCTTAAAATTCTCGATTAGGTCATCTTCAATTTTTGACTGTTATAAAATCATTCTCCTTCAGCTTCATCTCCATCACGTTCTTCCTCCTTTATAATCTTCTTCTTTGATCTTGTTCTTGTTTGGATTTAAGAGTGAATCTTGGCTTAAGTTGTGTTAGATGAAGCTTTGATGTTGAGGTTGTTGTTCTGGTGCTGTGTTGAGAAGTTGTGAGGACGTCCTTCTTTACCTGAGGTAAACAGTGTTAGGTTCTTCCTCTCTTCTTCCTTCATTCCTTCTTCCTTCCTTCTCCTTAGCTTAGGAATTCCACAAGCAATGCTTGTGTTGATCCTCCTAGATCATTTTGATGTTGTATGTATGTATATATGTATGTTGTTTGCCTTTGGGGCAATGAAGAAGTGAAGAGCATCGAGAGACGGGTCGAAGAGAAGCCACAAAGGACTCCTTTGATGTTCGACCGCCCCCGCGGATTGGAGTTGTCGCCCCTGCGTCCAGACAGTGTCGTCGCCCCAATGCTTGAGTGTCATCACCCTTGTGGTGTGCTGCGCTCCTGCGTCTTCTTGTTTACACAGGTGCATGTCCAGGACATACCAAGTTTGGTATGCCTCTTCTTTCATTTCCTTTGGCCTTGGCTATAGATAGTAGCTAGGCTAGAGTGGTTCATGAGGAGCTTGATGAGTTATATGTTGGGTTTATGCCTTAGGCATTTGTGTATATGTTGAGGATCCGAGGTTTAGATACGAGTTATAGTATGATTATGGTTACGGGGTGTAAGAGACGAGTCTCCTAACCTTAGTAGTGTTTGATATTGTGTATGCCTTGCTTATGCATGCGTTGTGGATTTGAGTGTTTGTGATGATAGTGTGTGCCCGCATATGATTGTTGCATTTATAACCTAAATCGGAATAGGATGACGACCATATATACGTAATTATCCCAAGTGCATTATAACCGGGCGGTGACCACCTATCAAAGCTCGTCGAGAGTGAAGAAGGTGCTCGGAAGCCAATAGCTCAAGGGGGCGTAGCTCCCCATGCAAAACCTGGGTTAAAGAGGAAAGAGGTGAGGTTCTTAAGGCTCCTCGTGCCACAAAATAAGTTGAAATGGTAATGGAATAACGTAATTAAAGATAATAAAACGGTTGTGGGTGTGACATTGCATATTGTGATGTGTGGATGTGTTGTATGTGCCATTCCTTTCATTCTTATCTATTTCTGTTAGCTAACGGTTTATACCTTGTTATAGATATTCTGTAGGATAGGAAAACTGCAAAGTGAGCTAGATGGGTGATCCGCTGAGGGCTTCCGTACATTAGGTTGTGTGAGGGACATTAGGATGTTTTGTATATGTATGATATTGTGTTGTTGTTTTGTACTCAACGGTGTTTTGTAAACCCTTGTTGGTATATATTATACAATTTGATGTTTTGGTTTTAATCTATCTGTGCCTTGTTGTAAGATTCAGTGAATTTGTTGTTAGGCTAGGGTCAGAATCCATTGTGAGATCCTAGCTCAGTAGCGCCCCGAGTCCCGCGGATTTGGGGAGTCACATGTGTTTAGTAACCGATGAATCAAACTCGATCGAAAGTGATCGAGATTGACCCAAAAGAACAATAAGTAACTCAACGACGAACTCGGACTAAAGGTAGGAGGCGTTGACACTTTGGTTAAAGCTTTAGCTAATTGAATTTGTGAAAATTAAAGTAGACAGAACTTCTATTATACAAAAGAGGCAAAACACTATGAATGGGATTTTACAAATAAAAACTAATTGTTATAAATAATTCAAAAGGATTATCTACATTAAACTAGAAATCATGCATTAAACGTCTGCAATATTATAGCACTATATGTGTCCGATAAATAAATGTTTTCACTGATATTTGTCTTTAATTACATTAATATATATTTGTTTCATTTTACACATCAAGTTTTCTCTTCCTCACACAACACTTAATTTCTGTACATTTTTATGTTTTCAAACACGGGTTCAAGGTGTTTAATAATGCCAAGAGCTCTTGATTGGGTCCCGTTTCAAGCCGGACATAACAATACAAAGTTCAGTCGACTATTGGTGGCATTACATGACATAAATTGAGGGTCTCGATGCGAGATCGTATGGTTACTTATGACCTAAATATAGCGGAACCCATATCTTTGTACAATGGTACACTCCGAGTAAGTTCATTCACTGATTTGTATATTCCAAAACTCACACGTCCTTGATTTTGAAAAGTGGGATTGTATGACGACATTACACTTGGAATTCGACCTAAGGTGATATATGTGCGACACACAGTTAGACACGATATGGGGAAGTTGCATGATGCACCATTTTTGCTAGTTCTATGGTATGACTACGAGGATTACGTGATTTGACACATCACAAACCGTCGTCCTTACGTCCTCAAGCCATCTTGGATTTCCCACGAACAATTAGCAATAACGTCTTCCACGTCAAGCTGTATTCATCGACACCTAAAAGTTGGTGGTATATTAACACAAATTCAAAATCTTAGATACCCGTTCATTATGGGAGATATCTAACGACTATATAACGTGTTCCACCCACGTAGAACATCCGTCCAAGTGGCCTAAATGTGAAGAAAAACACAATAGATGACCAAATTTCAGTTTTGATTTATTCTTATATTTTCTTCTAATTTGAAATGTAATTTTCTAACTTACAATGTATTTTGAAGTTGTTAAGTTTATGTTTAGAAAGTTTGACATTACGACTCTAACAATTAATTAAAATCGGAATAAGTAACCTTAGTCCAAACAATTGAACCAATATTCACAAACGAACTACATAACACCAAATTTAATTAAATATTGTTGTTAATTAAAACGTTCTATTAAATATTTAAATGTACCAAGAGTTTTAATATATGTGATGATCATTTGATTGTGTTTAATAACACAACTAGTTTAGGATCCGTGCCTTACACGGGTATTCAAAATATTTATTATATTCAAATTGTTTAATCTTGAAATCCTCTATTTATAGAGTTTATCAACTTATCAGGTTTACTTGATAGTCGATGTGGATTGAAAATATTTAGCAACTCACAAAACAATAGGTCAAAGACCTGCAAAGCAGTAGGTCAACGACCAACAAAGCAAATATTAATCCGTTATGAATAAAAACTATACTTCAACTTAGCCAAAAGGCCAATAAATGTATGATTTGTTTAATCTTGAAACCCTCTATTTATACAAGTTATCAAACTATCAGCCTTACTTGATAATCGATGTGTGATTAAAAATATTTAGCAACCCACAAAACATTAGGGATATTATGCCTTTGTGAATAAAAATTATACTTCATATTAGCCAAAAGGTCAAGAAATGTATGATTTGTTTAATCTTCAAACCCTCTATTTATACAAGTTATCAAACTATCATCTTTACTTATAATCGATGTGCGATTGAAGATACTTAGCAAACCACAAAATATTACGTCTACAAAGCAGTAGGCCAACGACCAACAAAGTAGATATTAATTCATTACGAATAAAAATTATACTTTAAAATTTAGCTAAAAGCCAAGAAATGTATGATTTGTAACCCAGAAAACATTAGATCAACGACCCATAAAGCAGTAGGTCAAAGACCAATAAAGCAAATATTACTTCGTTATGAATAAAAATTATACTTCAACTTAGCCAAAAGGCCAAGAAATGTATGATTTGTTTAATCTTGAAACCCTCTATTTATACAAATTATCAAACTATCAGCCTTGATAATCGATGTAAAATGGAAAATATTTAGCAACCCACAAAACATTAGGTCAATGACCAACCAATCAAATATTAATCCGTTATGGATAAAATTTATACTTTAACTTAGCTAAAAGGCCAAGCAATGTATTGCCTTACTTGATGATCGATATAGGATTGAAAATATTTAGCAACCCACAAAATATTTAGTTTAACGACCCACAAAGCAGTAGGTCAACGACCAACAAAACAAATATTATTCCGTTAGAAATAAAAATTATGCTTCAACTTAGCCAAAAGGTCAAGAAATGTATGATTTGTTTAATACTCAAACCCTCACCATCTATTTATACAAGTTATCAAATTATCTACCTTACTTGATAATTGATGTGAGATAACTCCATGAAAATATATAACATAAATAGATTGAGTTTGTAATACATCACAAATAAATTAAGAAAAAAAATCTTTAAAAAAAATGCTTTGATTTGTTATGCTTGTAAAAAAAATGGACGATTTGGTGTGTATTTTGTTGGGATTTTTAATTGTTGTTATAATTATTTTTAATTTGGTAATTTAAAAAGAAACTTTTTTTTATAGCTTTATTTGGGAGAGCTCTATTTTAAATATCTTGAATCGGAGAACGTCACGTCAGTAGTATAGAACTCTACTTTAGCATATTTATATTGATTGATTGATGATTGAAATATACACAAACCACGTCATCATGATTATGCACATTCCATGCGTTAATTTTTTTGGGGGGAACAAACTCGTAGTTAATACACATAAGATATCTTAGAGCATCTACATCCCATAACTCTTCAAAAGATTTCTTATTTGTTTTTTTAATTATTTTTTATCCTTAAAATTATTTAAGCAACCTCTCTCCTCCGTCTCAAAATTTTAAAAAAAAATTTTAATTACTTTGAATTACGTAACTCCAATAGAACAAATCTTACTTCCTTACAATTGGGCAAAAACAAAAATAAAAATCCACAATTTCCTTAATTTGTGTGAATCAGACAGGAACTTGTCCGAATTCATTTCTTTCCACTCATGACATTGATTTTGTAACCCATTTTGACATTAATCTTTATTTTTTATGTTAAGAAATAACTAAAGAAACTCCTAGTATATGGGTTGAAGATGCTCTTAAATTTGGAGAAGAAAGGTTGATACTGGGACCCATTTATTTTATTATATTGATACATTTTTTTTTGTTTTTTTAATATATAATTTTTGCACATAGTTTTTTTTCCAATTTAAAATTGTTACGTTTGAAAATGTTACAGTTGTGAGTTAAAAATAAATGACTTTTATAGGTGTCAATATCAATTTTAAATGGGTAATAATAAGACCCTTGTAAAAAAAAAAAAAAGACGACATTGATGAACATTAGACCTGTACAATTTCGGGCCGGCCTGTCCAGCCCGCCCGTCCGCGCAGAAAAAAATATGGATATGGACAACTATTTTGGCCCGTTCAGGCTTGGCCTGACCCGATCCGTATTTTGGTGGGACGGATACGGGTAAACATTTTGGCACACGGGGCCAACCCGGCCTGGCCTGCATATAGTTTTATACATATAAGTTTTTTTTATATATGTGTATATAATTTATATTGTTTTTGAGTGTCACATACTCTAATTTTTCATTTAGTTTGTTTGGAGTATTTTGACGAGTTATACTCGTTTGTAATATAAGATTGCACGGCTAACTTGAGTGTAATGATACTTGCTATTTTTTAGGTATTTGGATTTATTCATTTTTGTGTATTGATTGTAGTTGAACTTGTTGATAGTGCACTGTGCAAGTATAATTAGATTAAAAGTGTGTATTAAATAAATTATATTACTTAATTTGAACGATAAATTTCGGAGTAAAAAAGCACAATCAAGTACATATGGGCCATCAAGGCTGGCCCGACAGCCCACCCGCTTTTTACATGGGTGGACATGGGCAGCGTTTGTGGCCCGACCCGCACCTTATGGGTAGAGTTTTTAGGTATGCCAGAGCCCGCTTTTGTACATGTCTAATGAACATGCAACCAATCATTATAGCCACTTATCTATATATATTACTAAAACAAAACCCATTTTGCCCGCGTGTCAACCTCTAAAGCTGTCCACGTCAGCATTTTTTCAATTTATTTACAGATTTGCCATTAATTATTTTATAAGAATTTTTTTATTAGAATTAGTAAACAATCATCATGTCACATCAATTTTATTAAAATAAATAATTAAAAAATAAATAAATCTATTTATCTACCAATCAAAACTAACAAACTGATCTATTCTAACTCGATTTGTTGAAAAAATCTAACGTAAATCTTCTAACAAGATTTGACACATTTGTTAAATTTAAAACTAAATTTAATTTTGCTTCTCTATCTTTATATAATTAAAAGTGATAATATATTAAGGTATAAATATAATATTCGAATAATAATCTTTGTAATAGAACTTTAATTACATTCTTTTATTTATTGAAAAAAAATTAATCTTCACATGTTAGTCATATTAAGTAATAAAAATAATTTTTATTATAAATTAATATCAAATATATGATGCATGAAAGTGAAAATATATAATTGTTTATTTAGACTATTCCGCACAAGGTGCGGGCACTAAACTAGTTAGAGAACAAAAGGAAAGTTAATTGCACCTTGGATGTGCGCTTAACCTTGAACCGGATCATTATATAATCTATATAACTTATTAAAACAAAGGACGCTAATGCAACATGTCAAGCAACGAGGGATGCCACATCAGCTTTTTGGTAAAATATTTACTAAATTGCCATTGATGTTAAAATTTATATTTTAAATAGTTAAAAATTTATTGTTAGAAGATTAACCTCAACCCACATTAAAATTTTAAAATTATAAATTCTTAAAAAATTTGTTAAAATGCCCAACAATATCAACAAAAAATAACATTTATAAATAACCCTAATATTTTTTAAAAAAGCGTAAAATATTCGGCAATTAACCTTTGGTCAATTTTTAAATTTAGTAATCTAAATGAGATTAAAATAACTAAAAAGTTTTTATTCCATTTAAGCCGATCCAATATTCCATTTAAACTGATTTTTTTATAATTTGAAATAGCAATCAAATCTTTCAAAGATATAAATCATTAAATTTTATCCCAAATATTTAAAATTATTAAAAAGGTTTTATGGTATCTAAATCTGAATAAAAAAATTAAAAAAGGAGAACAAGATAAAGATGCAAGATATTACGTAATCAATATTTCAAATCTCAAGTCAATAAATTTTTAACTGGATTACTTTAAGTTTTTATTTACTTTTATTTATTAATTATTACATTTTGATTTGAATTTGAATTTTTAGTTTTTAATTCTTAATTAATCCGTTATTATGTTGTTTTAGTCAAATCTTCTATATCTATATCTATAAAACTTCATATGAAAGTTACGAATCTCCATTGAGATAATATCGAATTAATAAATATATATTTTAATGAGTCTTTCATCGTACACTAACCCACTATAAATATTTGGTACTCTTATCGTCACAAACCTACACAATTTCCATTGCTTCCTTCTAAATGTACGCTCACAAGGTGCCAAGGTAGAAGGTACATCTCTCATTCATAGTTAAGGTCACCGTTCTTTTTTTTTAATGTCATTACATTGATCATCTTACTTTCTTTATGTTTACGGTGATGGTACAAAATCTGCTTGCTTATTCTTTCCAATTTCCGATCAACCAATTTTTTTTTCTCATGATAATAAACGATGGAACGAACAAACTTCGATCCCCCGATCAAACGAACAAACTCTTGTCGATTGATGAACTAATGCTTTCTGATTATTCGTTAAATATTTCCAATCGTCGGCAAGCTTTTCTCTTTTTACCCAAAAATCCAAAATTTGTTTTTTTACGTTTTATAAAAATTTAGTTAATAATTAACTAGTTATCAATGTAATCAAATTGAGATTTCCTGTTCATTTAATATAAATGAAAATGATTTAGTTTTTCTTTTATTTTAATGTAAAATTTGGTTGTTATATAGATTTGATTTAGTTTTCCTTTTCTTTTTAATATGAAAATTGTCAAAACTAATTTCTATAGATTTGCTTTGATTTTGAACGTATATTTTTCTTTTTTTCCTTAATTAAAATTTTGGTTATTTTGATTTCCTAAACAAGAGTTTATCAACATTTATTTGAAATTGTAATCGTTTTATCAAATTTATTTTTTGACGTTAAATATAGGTTTAGTTTAATTTTAAATTGTAACCATAATCTTAATTTTTTTGTATTGATTCGGATGAAGGAAAATCTTTAAAGCGAAATCATGCATCTTTAGAAATTTATGTATATATTTAACCGAAAATGTCTCACGTATGTAATTCATATTTTATTTTATTACGGAAATTTTATGCAATAAAATATAGTCAACGTTCTAAGTCAACCATGTCACAATTTCATTTCTTTATTTTTCTTTATTTTTAATTGTTTTGAATCAATATGTAAAATCAGATTTTTTTTAAAACTACCTTAACAAATTTGATTATCCTACAATTATCTAACTAAAAAATCCACAATTTTTTATAGTTAAAATTTTGTTTGATTTACACTTAAATAAATACACTTACAATGTAAGATTTATAGTGTTAATATTTGATTGAAATTGTGATTAATTAGTATTATATTTGTGTTATTGCAAATAATAGATATAACATTTTATATCCTTGTATTGAACCAATTATACACGTACACTACATTCAAATTATCTTTTAACAAAATATCCGTGCAAGGCACAGGGACTAAACTAGTTGAGATAAATTGAAGGTGCAAATTAGGATTCTACAAATGGATTGGATTGGACCCTTACACTTCTTATATGTAATGATTCACGGATTGGATCGTATTGATTTTTTTCCTTTCTTTCTTTTTAAAAAAATATGTACATGGGTTAAATACGATCAAGTACAAATCCGAGCCGAACCTTATTCACGTTTCAAAAAAAATGTTAAATGTGTAAAACGGATCGGACCGGAACATTACGATTCACATCCAAACCGGACCCTATACTACAGTCTAAAACTGGACCGTAATTTTCAATGCGGATCTGTACAACCCTAACCGTGGAGAGCAAGTAACAAGTAGCTTGAAGACCAAGTAGTCAAAACTTGGATCCTTTTCTTCAAGTATAGGAAACCAAAGACCTAGATTCGACACTTACGGGAGTATGTTCCGTTTTGTTATGATAAGAAATCAGGAGATATATGTTTTGTAAGTATGGTTTATTTGATAGTAACTGGTATATGTAATATCATTTTGGTATCATTCAAAGGACCTGTATGGCTATACATGTAGTATAACAGTTTTTGCAAAGGGTATGTGAGAGTTCTATGCTTCTATAGATACACAAACTTGTTTTCACTGTTGAGATTTGAAAATACTAAAGTCAGAACAGAATCCTAAATCCTTACACAAATCTTTTAATGTGGCATAGCAATTGAGAAAGAAATATATGTTAGAGTTACTATTTAAGTTGAGTTACTCGGCTAAAAAAAGTTCGTTTGGATTCGTTCACTTGATTAACAAGCTGGATACGAGCACATCTTTAAGCCCGATTGAAGACATGAGTGTATCAAAACTTGGCTAGTCGACTTTGACAACCTTAAATATGACTAAATAAGTCCATCCGAGTATGAGCACATTTTTGAGCTTGATTTCAGGCTCGGCTCACCCTCAATCCTAAACGAACATGAGCATACAAAGTTTGGTCTTTTGAGTCCGATCACGACCCTAGGAATATTTTGCACCTAAAAAGAAGCATGTTTAGCTCATTCCTCCTACAACCATACAAATGAACAGAAATATCTTTACAATACAATACGAGCACTTTCTATATTTAAACTCATAGCTCCTAATGCTTCCCAGCCGGACAGCGACTAAATCCAGAAGGGGCAATAGGTAATGAACTTAATAACTAATGAAACTAGAAAGCAGATTCTTAACAGCAACGACAGCAAAGAAGATCACGACGACAAGTATAAGGTCTAGTCTTTTCTTCAAGTTCCTGAGGACTTGGCAATCGTTCTAACCTGTAAATATCATTCTGAATGCAACAGAAGTTGTACAAATTCCTGCAAATGCCTTCACTAAAGGGGTAAACTCGTTCTGGTACCGCCCTGCAAGTAATAAAGAATGTGTAGAAATTAGCAGTGGAGAAACAGTATATCAGGCTCATCTCATGAAGAAGGTAAACCTATATATACAATATGAGAATATTCATCTTCATTCTTGGTTTAGAAACAGGAACCCGGAGAAATCATGAAACAAGAAAAGAAAAAGACGGTGCATTCCTTACACTTCTATCATAAATTAAATAATAAACTAGACATCCAATTATCTCTTAAAATATATATATATATAAATATATAAAGATTAGATTTAATCCAAAGAGAATAAATTAAGAAGGGAAAAGAAATTGGGTACTCGATCTCAGGTAGTCAGGTACTTACCCGCATATCTTTGATGCAATCTATCCTTAATATATAAGGAAAGAAAAGAGGTTTAATATATTAGAAAAGATATTATCGTTTATCTCTTTAATATATATAAGGAAAGATATTATGTTAATCCTAATTCTATTAGGAGAATTATACGTTATATAAATTGACGTAAAGGCGTAACAGATTCACATAAAAAAAAAAGCGTAACAGATTCACAGAAAAAAAAAAAAGGCGCAACAGATTTCAGGCAAGCTAAAACAGTTCAGCATCATGGCTTCATCGTCAGATTTTCTTTCCCTTCTCCTTTTCGGTAAACAGAACAAGATCTGTGTTTCTATTGATGCTTCAGATTTTACATCAAACCAATTATACGAGGTATTATCATGGATGTCTGCAAAATCAGCCATCAAATACGCATATGTGTTGCGCAGTATGTTGGGTAACATACTTTCAGAGCGTCTTTTTACGGAGAAGCAAACAGTGCAGGCTCTAGGCCGACAAGATAGTTTCTTTATGCAGTCCAACAACACAACAACCTCGGCCAAGTTCAAATTTTACCCTCTCCCATTGAGAGGCGCCGGAGTCCCTTGCGAATCGCTTGAATTCCTCCCACAACGTCCAAGTTGCATTCTTGCATCCCATAATGGCTTACTTCTCCTGGGTCAGTTAGGTCGTAATGCTGAACTCTTGATTTGTAATCCAGTTACCGCTACTTGGGCTCGGCTTCCGAGTTTCTCTCACTCGGGATTCGAAATCAATCGTCACTTAGACCGGTTTATTCCGGTAATCCAGTGTGGTTATCCTGAAAGCAATAATTTTCCTAATGATTACATGCTTGCGGTCTTCGTCGACAACACGATAGAAGATATGAGCCAAGATCAAGCATGGGGTCTAATGAAGAATTATCTTGCTATATACTCGAACGGAAAATGGGAGGAGGAGATGTGTGATGTCACCATAAAGGGACGAGATGTTCACTACGATATGCCCGTAGCGATTCTCTCAGAAGGGCTCATCGTACACTATTATGTTACCAGCGGAATTGATCATATTGACTACAAACCGCCTTGTATAGTTGCATTCGACCTCAAAAAGAAGTCGTCGAAGGAGATCGAGTTACCAGAGGGATCCTTGGACGTAATCGATTCAAGTTGGAAACATAAGGGATTTAAGTTGCTCAAATGGGACGACTCGAGTATTTGCTTTGTAAGGTGGGTTAACGAGGAGTTGACAGTGTGGGTATTGGAGAAGTCGTCCTGGAGGAAGGTAATGCAGAAGACGGAACGACAAATATTGAGGTCTGTTCAAGGGAAGGAGATATTTGACTACGGCGTTGTGTGCGGAGGGAAAGCTTTGGTTGTTGCAACTAAAGCAAGAGTGTATGTGTATACGATGGAGGGGAAGTTGGAACTCGTTGGTAGACATAACTTTGATAAATTTAGTAGTGTCAACTTTATTCCCTATACTAGTACTCTTCGACCCGTTTGTATATAGGGGAATATAGGGTATACAAATTTGATCTGCGCTGTGCAGTCACTGAGTTGGATCTAATCATATTGAATTTTTAGTATTAATATACTGTTTGTGTTTGTGTTGCTGAATAAAATTTGATATGCTTATGTTAACTGCTTCCGAGTATTTGCTATGTGCAATCAGTTGATCTTTAAACTAGTTCAAAGTTCAAACACATAAATCAACAAGACAGAATAACCCATTCTACCATTCAATCTTTCCTACTCAATAGCAATTAGAGCAAATGAACTTCAATCCACATGAGTAATTTTGGTATTGTCAAATGGGATAGATAAATGATAAATCTAGTCAGAACTGAAAAAGCTGATGACAAAGAGGATAACTACTATGAAATATTGAGCAAATTCATCTTCCAGCCAAAATTAAGTAAGCCAAGTCACTGAAACACCAATTCAAGGTACCCCAAAGTCCCGCAACCAGCAGAAATTGCAATTAGGTTTTCGAATTAAAATTTCACAGAATTAACCAACCAATCTTAGAATCTTTTTAAATTTCCCAAGTTTTAGTTGACATGCAGATTCTTGAAATTGACAAAGCAGCATATTCCAAAAGTGAACAATTGTAATGGAAAAAGAACGATACCAGGGGTGACTTTTGGTGGTGTTGATCAAATCCCTATCAAATAGAAAGAGGATTCCGACATAGACCAGATGGAGTATCACTAAGCCAACCTTCACAGATACCGACGATCTTCTAGCTACAAATTCAGCATAAACATCATCCAGAAACAAGGGGAGAAGTCAACAGAAAGCGAGACCAGTAAGAGAAATTAAAGAGGTGAAATACAATACCAGGATTGGATAGACAGGGGAAGAAGCGAAAATATCTGTCGCATAATCGATCTCGGAGAGCGCGGCAAACTCCGATCGTCATTGTCATCGGAGAATCGGCAGTAAGCTTGGCATTAGAATGCGATTCCAAATTGCGAGTTTTTTGGAGAAAGGGATGAAAGCTGTGAAAGCAGCTACGAAGAGAGAGAGGGTGTTCGCCGGAAAAACTATCGACTCTCAGCTATCAGACCCTCCTCCTTTCTCCTCTTTGTTTAAATTTTGGGATCATTTACCTATATAGCAAAAAATAAATAAAAAATAATTACATAAATGACACATCATCAAACTATTTTACTAACATAACAAATATCCTCACACATTACAGAGAAAAAGTGATTTACATGGTGAAATTAGTTATCCCATATATTTGGATGATGGTTTGTATGATTAATTTTTGTTGATTTAAATTCTTAAAATTGTATGAAATCATATTATAAAAAAAAATTATATTACCGAACTCTATTCTAGATTTTTTTTCTAATCTAAAATTTTAAATTTTCGTTTTCTAATTATATATATATATATATAATATTTTACAAATTATAAAGAACATACGTCTATATTTCAAAAATAGGGAAAAAAAAAATTATTTAATTTTTGTAGGCAAAACTGCTACTGTTGAAAAAAAAAATTAAAAAAGAAAAGAAAAGAGTGTATTAAAGCATAATGTGTTATTTATGTAATTATTTTTTATTTTTTTGCTATATAGGTAAAAGATCCTAAATTTTGTGTGTAGATTGTTTGGTGTGCGAGCGCGTGAGTCGCGTGACTGTAAAATTGTGATTTCATATCTGCAGGTTTTACTTTGACTAGTAGAAAAAAAAGATTTAAGGAGAAATATATGATGAACAAAGAGTGCATGAGTATGAGTAACAAATCAATAATGAGTAGATTTGTACAAATTCGAGTCGGGCTATCGAGTTTGCTCGGGAAAAAATATGGGTACGGGCAGTTAGTTTGGTATGTTCGGGTCTGATCCGTATTTTGGTGGGACGAGTACATATTTTGGCCCGTGGGCCAACCCGATCCGGCCTGCATATAGTTTTATAATTATAAGTTTTTTTTATATATGTATATATAATTTATATTATTTTGAGTGTCACTTACTCTGATTTTTCATTTAGTTTGTTTGAAGTATTTTGACGAGTTATACTTGTTTGTAATACAAGATTGCATGGCTAATTTGAGTGTAATGATACTTGTTGATTTTCTAGTATATGGATTTATTCATTTTTATGGGTTGATTGCTGTTGAACTTGTTAATAGTGCACTATGCAAGTATAATTGGATTGAAAGTGTGCATTAAATACATTATATTACTTGTTTCAAACGATAATTTCCGGAGAAAAAATGCACAATCAAGTACATACGGGCCATCCGGGACGGCCTGACAGCCCGCCCTCTTTTTACATGTGTGGACATGGAAGCGTTTGTGGCCCGGGACAATCCGGGCCGGGCTGGCCCGGCCCGCACCTTACGGGTAGAGTTTTTATGTATGGTCCGGCCCGAACCCGGCCCAAGCCCGCTTTTGTACATGTCTAATAATTAGTAACGAAACGTGCACGGTCAAAATTAAGACACGTTACTAGAAGGATATTCTATTTTCTTAATGAATGCAATCGTTACCAAATTGATGAATGGACATCCGTAGTTTTATTTGGTTTAACTTTGCACGTCCATCTATTAAATCAATGTCTCTTATATATAGGGTTAGGTTCCTTATGGCTTTGTGCATTTAGCCTTTCCAAGACCATCTTTGAATTTAAGCTCCACGAGAACTCTTTTATCAAATACATTTAGGTTCAATGCAAAGAGGGCTGCAAGCAATAGAAGGCAATACATGTAGTGTGAATGAATGTCAACAACAATTCCAACGCGAAGAAAAGTTTCAAGATATAATCAACTTGACCTTAAATTGCATATATAGATGACATATAATCAACTTGACCTTAAATTGCATTGATGAAATCTGTGACACCTATTTCATTTCTAGTTTATTACCAGTTAATTAACCCTGTTTAAAGCAATAAGCGGAAAAACGGAAAACGTAAATTTTTTTTAACTTTATCTTACAACCATTTTCACAACATATATACATACTAACATACGTCATAAAACCCTGTTTAACAAAACACAACTATTAAAACCACACAAAACACACACATACATGTCCACATTCACATTACATCCACAACCATCCATAACACATAACATATAAACATTCAAGCATGTTATCACACCACATATAAACATATAATCTCATATAAATAACTCATATCATACCATCACATATAAATAATCATAACATAACATATAGCATGCTAGACTCGATCGCATCGATGCATAGGTGATAATTAACTAACTAGCCCCAACTGATCGTACGATATATTTTCTCATGTGCTTTCGTATTTCTTTTTTTTTTTTCTTTCGGTTGGTCAACCCGATAGCGTCCTAGGCCCCCTGTAGATTACGTAGCGACCTTTGAGGCCCCTTGTAGATCAGGTAGCGATCTCGTTCCCCGGAAATCCGTGCGGGACCCCAGTTGGGATAATTAATCAATTACCGTCCTATATTATCACTTTCATATCATAACTCAATTTCATGCTATCACCATATTCTTTCATCATATTCTTTCCATTATCATCTCATGTACCTCATGCATGCATTCATAAATCATATCAAGTCATCATCATCATTTCACTCATATATATAAGCATGCATAAAATCATGGCATAATAAATACATAATATATATTAAGCAAGTGTAATTCATATACACTTACCTCGCAGGTAAGAACAATAAAACCTCTCAAACCAACTATTGAGTCCGTTTCCCACTCGGACTATCCTCCTTTATCGTGCTTGGATACACTCACAAAGAACTAAGCTATAGTTAACCAAAACCTTCAACAACACCTGCGGAGAATATCATAATCCTCGTATTAAATTTCTCGATTCAAATACCAATTAAATTCATTCCTTTGAATTTAATTAACTTAAATCCTCCTATATAAGCCAAATTTAATTAATTTAATCTTCAATTAATTAATTAAATTTCGCCAGAATAACGTTTTGCCCGCAGACAATTTCTGAACTCACCTGTCATCAAATCTCAACAAAAAACAACCCATAATCACCAGAATAATGTAACGAGCATAATGGAATTTCCAGTTATCCATTTTGACAAGCCTAAGGTCAATTTAGGCCAAATCGCAATACGAAAAACGAATAAATTCATAACTTATTCGTTACTAACCCGATTGACGATCCGAAAGAATATTTGTAATCACAACGACGCAGGCTACGCTCGGACACCATCAAATTCACTAGAATCTGAGCGACGGAACCTCCCTAGTATCATATATGCTCGACCAGACCTTCCCTTGCTCGAAAATGTAGAAACTCGGTACCAAAATGAAGAGAATGAAGAGAGGAATCCAAAAACTCAAACAGATTTGAAATCGGATTAGAAACGAAGAGTAGATCTGAGTTTGAAGGTTGAGAGAAATCAGAGCTTTTACAAAAAAACATGAAAGAGAATGAATTAATAAACGTTATTTCTGCTATTTATAGCAAAGTCGATAATTATCCTTTAGCGGAGTCGATAATTTTCCTTTAGCGGAGTCGATAATTATCCTTTCACCTATCCGAAAGTGATTTACGCCTCCTTCTCCAAACTTCTCGAAATTGGAATAATAAATCTGGAATGTTGTATGGATAATTATTCCGCAATTGTCTCGAAAAACGCGTATTCCTAAGCCGTCTTTCTTAGCCGCTAAGAAACGAAATAGCGACTCTTTTTGCCATTTTTCCTTTCCATGTTTTTTCATATCTAGGACATGTCCGATGTCCTGTTCATTTCTCTCAACTGCATTTTTATTAATTGAAGCTCCCAAATGCTCCAAATAACACCGGGGTGTAATATCATCTAGAGCAGGTTACCTCGAGAAGTATCTCGTGTTAAAACGGATTTAATTCCTTAAAATTCTCGATTAGGTCATCTTCAATTTTTGACTGTTATAAAATCATTCTCCTTCAGCTTCATCTCCATCACGTTCTTCCTCCTTTATAATCTTCTTCTTTGATCTTGTTCTTGTTTGGATTTAAGAGTGAATCTTGGCTTAAGTTGTGTTAGATGAAGCTTTGATGTTGAGGTTGTTGTTCTGGTGCTGTGTTGAGAAGTTGTGAGGACGTCCTTCTTTACCTGAGGTAAACAGTGTTAGGTTCTTCCTCTCTTCTTCCTTCATTCCTTCTTCCTTCCTTCTCCTTAGCTTAGGAATTCCACAAGCAATGCTTGTGTTGATCCTCCTAGATCATTTTGATGTTGTATGTATGTATATATGTATGTTGTTTGCCTTTGGGGCAATGAAGAAGTGAAGAGCATCGAGAGACGGGTCGAAGAGAAGCCACAAAGGACTCCTTTGATGTTCGACCGCCCCCGCGGATTGGAGTTGTCGCCCCTGCGTCCAGACAGTGTCGTCGCCCCAATGCTTGAGTGTCATCACCCTTGTGGTGTGCTGCGCTCCTGCGTCTTCTTGTTTACACAGGTGCATGTCCAGGACATACCAAGTTTGGTATGCCTCTTCTTTCATTTCCTTTGGCCTTGGCTATAGATAGTAGCTAGGCTAGAGTGGTTCATGAGGAGCTTGATGAGTTATATGTTGGGTTTATGCCTTAGGCATTTGTGTATATGTTGAGGATCCGAGGTTTAGATACGAGTTATAGTATGATTATGGTTACGGGGTGTAAGAGACGAGTCTCCTAACCTTAGTAGTGTTTGATATTGTGTATGCCTTGCTTATGCATGCGTTGTGGATTTGAGTGTTTGTGATGATAGTGTGTGCCCGCATATGATTGTTGCATTTATAACCTAAATCGGAATAGGATGACGACCATATATACGTAATTATCCCAAGTGCATTATAACCGGGCGGTGACCACCTATCAAAGCTCGTCGAGAGTGAAGAAGGTGCTCGGAAGCCAATAGCTCAAGGGGGCGTAGCTCCCCATGCAAAACCTGGGTTAAAGAGGAAAGAGGTGAGGTTCTTAAGGCTCCTCGTGCCACAAAATAAGTTGAAATGGTAATGGAATAACGTAATTAAAGATAATAAAACGGTTGTGGGTGTGACATTGCATATTGTGATGTGTGGATGTGTTGTATGTGCCATTCCTTTCATTCTTATCTATTTCTGTTAGCTAACGGTTTATACCTTGTTATAGATATTCTGTAGGATAGGAAAACTGCAAAGTGAGCTAGATGGGTGATCCGCTGAGGGCTTCCGTACATTAGGTTGTGTGAGGGACATTAGGATGTTTTGTATATGTATGATATTGTGTTGTTGTTTTGTACTCAACGGTGTTTTGTAAACCCTTGTTGGTATATATTATACAATTTGATGTTTTGGTTTTAATCTATCTGTGCCTTGTTGTAAGATTCAGTGAATTTGTTGTTAGGCTAGGGTCAGAATCCATTGTGAGATCCTAGCTCAGTAGCGCCCCGAGTCCCGCGGATTTGGGGAGTCACATGTGTTTAGTAACCGATGAATCAAACTCGATCGAAAGTGATCGAGATTGACCCAAAAGAACAATAAGTAACTCAACGACGAACTCGGACTAAAGGTAGGAGGCGTTGACACTTTGGTTAAAGCTTTAGCTAATTGAATTTGTGAAAATTAAAGTAGACAGAACTTCTATTATACAAAAGAGGCAAAACACTATGAATGGGATTTTACAAATAAAAACTAATTGTTATAAATAATTCAAAAGGATTATCTACATTAAACTAGAAATCATGCATTAAACGTCTGCAATATTATAGCACTATATGTGTCCGATAAATAAATGTTTTCACTGATATTTGTCTTTAATTACATTAATATATATTTGTTTCATTTTACACATCAAGTTTTCTCTTCCTCACACAACACTTAATTTCTGTACATTTTTATGTTTTCAAACACGGGTTCAAGGTGTTTAATAATGCCAAGAGCTCTTGATTGGGTCCCGTTTCAAGCCGGACATAACAATACAAAGTTCAGTCGACTATTGGTGGCATTACATGACATAAATTGAGGGTCTCGATGCGAGATCGTATGGTTACTTATGACCTAAATATAGCGGAACCCATATCTTTGTACAATGGTACACTCCGAGTAAGTTCATTCACTGATTTGTATATTCCAAAACTCACACGTCCTTGATTTTGAAAAGTGGGATTGTATGACGACATTACACTTGGAATTCGACCTAAGGTGATATATGTGCGACACACAGTTAGACACGATATGGGGAAGTTGCATGATGCACCATTTTTGCTAGTTCTATGGTATGACTACGAGGATTACGTGATTTGACACATCACAAACCGTCGTCCTTACGTCCTCAAGCCATCTTGGATTTCCCACGAACAATTAGCAATAACGTCTTCCACGTCAAGCTGTATTCATCGACACCTAAAAGTTGGTGGTATATTAACACAAATTCAAAATCTTAGATACCCGTTCATTATGGGAGATATCTAACGACTATATAACGTGTTCCACCCACGTAGAACATCCGTCCAAGTGGCCTAAATGTGAAGAAAAACACAATAGATGACCAAATTTCAGTTTTGATTTATTCTTATATTTTCTTCTAATTTGAAATGTAATTTTCTAACTTACAATGTATTTTGAAGTTTTTAAGTTTATGTTTAGAAAGTTTGACATTACGACTCTAACAATTAATTAAAATCGGAATAAGTAACCTTAGTCCAAACAATTGAACCAATATTCACAAACGAACTACATAACACCAAATTTAATTAAATATTGTTGTTAATTAAAACGTTCTATTAAATATTTAAATGTACCAAGAGTTTTAATATATGTGATGATCATTTGATTGTGTTTAATAACACAACTAGTTTAGGATCCGTGCCTTACACGGGTATTCAAAATATTTATTATATTCAAATTGTTTAATCTTGAAATCCTCTATTTATAGAGTTTATCAACTTATCAGGTTTACTTGATAGTCGATGTGGATTGAAAATATTTAGCAACTCACAAAACAATAGGTCAAAGACCTGCAAAGCAGTAGGTCAACGACCAACAAAGCAAATATTAATCCGTTATGAATAAAAACTATACTTCAACTTAGCCAAAAGGCCAATAAATGTATGATTTGTTTAATCTTGAAACCCTCTATTTATACAAGTTATCAAACTATCAGCCTTACTTGATAATCGATGTGTGATTAAAAATATTTAGCAACCCACAAAACATTAGGGATATTATGCCTTTGTGAATAAAAATTATACTTCATATTAGCCAAAAGGTCAAGAAATGTATGATTTGTTTAATCTTCAAACCCTCTATTTATACAAGTTATCAAACTATCATCTTTACTTATAATCGATGTGCGATTGAAGATACTTAGCAAACCACAAAATATTACGTCTACAAAGCAGTAGGCCAACGACCAACAAAGTAGATATTAATTCATTACGAATAAAAATTATACTTTAAAATTTAGCTAAAAGCCAAGAAATGTATGATTTGTAACCCAGAAAACATTAGATCAACGACCCATAAAGCAGTAGGTCAAAGACCAATAAAGCAAATATTACTTCGTTATGAATAAAAATTATACTTCAACTTAGCCAAAAGGCCAAGAAATGTATGATTTGTTTAATCTTGAAACCCTCTATTTATACAAATTATCAAACTATCAGCCTTGATAATCGATGTAAAATGGAAAATATTTAGCAACCCACAAAACATTAGGTCAATGACCAACCAATCAAATATTAATCCGTTATGGATAAAATTTATACTTTAACTTAGCTAAAAGGCCAAGCAATGTATTGCCTTACTTGATGATCGATATAGGATTGAAAATATTTAGCAACCCACAAAATATTTAGTTTAACGACCCACAAAGCAGTAGGTCAACGACCAACAAAACAAATATTATTCCGTTAGAAATAAAAATTATGCTTCAACTTAGCCAAAAGGTCAAGAAATGTATGATTTGTTTAATACTCAAACCCTCACCATCTATTTATACAAGTTATCAAATTATCTACCTTACTTGATAATTGATGTGAGATAACTCCATGAAAATATATAACATAAATAGATTGAGTTTGTAATACATCACAAATAAATTAAGAAAAAAAATCTTTAAAAAAAATGCTTTGATTTGTTATGCTTGTAAAAAAAATGGACGATTTGGTGTGTATTTTGTTGGGATTTTTAATTGTTGTTATAATTATTTTTAATTTGGTAATTTAAAAAGAAACTTTTTTTTATAGCTTTATTTGGGAGAGCTCTATTTTAAATATCTTGAATCGGAGAACGTCACGTCAGTAGTATAGAACTCTACTTTAGCATATTTATATTGATTGATTGATGATTGAAATATACACAAACCACGTCATCATGATTATGCACATTCCATGCGTTAATTTTTTTGGGGGGAACAAACTCGTAGTTAATACACATAAGATATCTTAGAGCATCTACATCCCATAACTCTTCAAAAGATTTCTTATTTGTTTTTTTAATTATTTTTTATCCTTAAAATTATTTAAGCAACCTCTCTCCTCCATCTCAAAATTTTAAAAAAAAATTTTAATTACTTTGAATTACGTAACTCCAATAGAACAAATCTTACTTCCTTACAATTGGGCAAAAACAAAAATAAAAATCCACAATTTCCTTAATTTGTGTGAATCAGACAGGAACTTGTCCGAATTCATTTCTTTCCAAAGAAATTTCTTTCCACTCATGACATTGATTTTGTAACCCATTTTGACATTAATCTTTATTTTTTATGTTAAGAAATAACTAAAGAAACTCCTAGTATATGGGTTGAAGATGCTCTTAAATTTGGAGAAGAAAGGTTGATACTGGGACCCATTTATTTTATTATATTGATACATTTTTTTTTGTTTTTTTAATATATAATTTTTGCACATAGTTTTTTTTCCAATTTAAAATTGTTACGTTTGAAAATGTTACAGTTGTGAGTTAAAAATAAATGACTTTTATAGGTGTCAATATCAATTTTAAATGGGTAATAATAAGACCCTTGTAAAAAAAAAAAAAGACGACATTGATGAACATTAGACCTGTACAATTCCGGGCCGGCCTGTCCAGCCCGCCCGTCCGCGCAGAAAAAAATATGGATATGGACAACTATTTTGGCCCGTTCAGGCTTGGCCTGACCCGATCCGTATTTTGGTGGGACGGATACGGGTAAACATTTTGGCACACGGGGCCAACCCGGCCTGGCCTGCATATAGTTTTATACATATAAGTTTTTTTTATATATGTGTATATAATTTATATTGTTTTTGAGTGTCACATACTCTAATTTTTCATTTAGTTTGTTTGGAGTATTTTGACGAGTTATACTCGTTTGTAATATAAGATTGCACGGCTAACTTGAGTGTAATGATACTTGCTATTTTTTAGGTATTTGGATTTATTCATTTTTGTGTATTGATTGTAGTTGAACTTGTTGATAGTGCACTGTGCAAGTATAATTAGATTAAAAGTGTGTATTAAATAAATTATATTACTTAATTTGAACGATAAATTTCGGAGTAAAAAAGCACAATCAAGTACATATGGGCCATCAAGGCTGGCCCGACAGCCCACCCGCTTTTTACATGGGTGGACATGGGCAGCGTTTGTGGCCCGACCCGCACCTTATGGGTAGAGTTTTTAGGTATGCCAGAGCCCGCTTTTGTACATGTCTAATGAACATGCAACCAATCATTATAGCCACTTATCTATATATATTACTAAAACAAAACCCATTTTGCCCGCGTGTCAACCTCTAAAGCTGTCCACGTCAGCATTTTTTCAATTTATTTACAGATTTGCCATTAATTATTTTATAAGAATTTTTTTATTAGAATTAGTAAACAATCATCATGTCACATCAATTTTATTAAAATAAATAATTAAAAAATAAATAAATCTATTTATCTACCAATCAAAACTAACAAACTGATCTATTCTAACTCGATTTGTTGAAAAAATCTAACGTAAATCTTCTAACAAGATTTGACACATTTGTTAAATTTAAAACTAAATTTAATTTTGCTTCTCTATCTTTATATAATTAAAAGTGATAATATATTAAGGTATAAATATAATATTCGAATAATAATCTTTGTAATAGAACTTTAATTACATTCTTTTATTTATTGAAAAAAAATTAATCTTCACATGTTAGTCATATTAAGTAATAAAAATAATTTTTATTATAAATTAATATCAAATATATGATGCATGAAAGTGAAAATATATAATTGTTTATTTAGACTATTCCGCACAAGGTGCGGGCACTAAACTAGTTAGAGAACAAAAGGAAAGTTAATTGCACCTTGGATGTGCGCTTAACCTTGAACCGGATCATTATATAATCTATATAACTTATTAAAACAAAGGACGCTAATGCAACATGTCAAGCAACGAGGGATGCCACATCAGCTTTTTGGTAAAATATTTACTAAATTGCCATTGATGTTAAAATTTATATTTTAAATAGTTAAAAATTTATTGTTAGAAGATTAACCTCAACCCACATTAAAATTTTAAAATTATAAATTCTTAAAAAATTTGTTAAAATGCCCAACAATATCAACAAAAAATAACATTTATAAATAACCCTAATATTTTTTAAAAAAGCGTAAAATATTCGGCAATTAACCTTTGGTCAATTTTTAAATTTAGTAATCTAAATGAGATTAAAATAACTAAAAAGTTTTTATTCCATTTAAGCCGATCCAATATTCCATTTAAACTGATTTTTTTATAATTTGAAATAGCAATCAAATCTTTCAAAGATATAAATCATTAAATTTTATCCCAAATATTTAAAATTATTAAAAAGGTTTTATGGTATCTAAATCTGAATAAAAAAATTAAAAAAGGAGAACAAGATAAAGATGCAAGATATTACGTAATCAATATTTCAAATCTCAAGTCAATAAATTTTTAACTGGATTACTTTAAGTTTTTATTTACTTTTATTTATTAATTATTACATTTTGATTTGAATTTGAATTTTTAGTTTTTAATTCTTAATTAATCCGTTATTATGTTGTTTTAGTCAAATCTTCTATATCTATATCTATAAAACTTCATATGAAAGTTACGAATCTCCATTGAGATAATATCGAATTAATAAATATATATTTTAATGAGTCTTTCATCGTACACTAACCCACTATAAATATTTGGTACTCTTATCGTCACAAACCTACACAATTTCCATTGCTTCCTTCTAAATGTACGCTCACAAGGTGCCAAGGTAGAAGGTACATCTCTCATTCATAGTTAAGGTCACCGTTCTTTTTTTTTAATGTCATTACATTGATCATCTTACTTTCTTTATGTTTACGGTGATGGTACAAAATCTGCTTGCTTATTCTTTCCAATTTCCGATCAACCAATTTTTTTTTCTCATGATAATAAACGATGGAACGAACAAACTTCGATCCCCCGATCAAACGAACAAACTCTTGTCGATTGATGAACTAATGCTTTCTGATTATTCGTTAAATATTTCCAATCGTCGGCAAGCTTTTCTCTTTTTACCCAAAAATCCAAAATTTGTTTTTTTACGTTTTATAAAAATTTAGTTAATAATTAACTAGTTATCAATGTAATCAAATTGAGATTTCCTGTTCATTTAATATAAATGAAAATGATTTAGTTTTTCTTTTATTTTAATGTAAAATTTGGTTGTTATATAGATTTGATTTAGTTTTCCTTTTCTTTTTAATATGAAAATTGTCAAAACTAATTTCTATAGATTTGCTTTGATTTTGAACGTATATTTTTCTTTTTTTCCTTAATTAAAATTTTGGTTATTTTGATTTCCTAAACAAGAGTTTATCAACATTTATTTGAAATTGTAATCGTTTTATCAAATTTATTTTTTGACGTTAAATATAGGTTTAGTTTAATTTTAAATTGTAACCATAATCTTAATTTTTTTGTATTGATTCGGATGAAGGAAAATCTTTAAAGCGAAATCATGCATCTTTAGAAATTTATGTATATATTTAACCGAAAATGTCTCACGTATGTAATTCATATTTTATTTTATTACGGAAATTTTATGCAATAAAATATAGTCAACGTTCTAAGTCAACCATGTCACAATTTCATTTCTTTATTTTTCTTTATTTTTAATTGTTTTGAATCAATATGTAAAATCAGATTTTTTTTAAAACTACCTTAACAAATTTGATTATCCTACAATTATCTAACTAAAAAATCCACAATTTTTTATAGTTAAAATTTTGTTTGATTTACACTTAAATAAATACACTTACAATGTAAGATTTATAGTGTTAATATTTGATTGAAATTGTGATTAATTAGTATTATATTTGTGTTATTGCAAATAATAGATATAACATTTTATATCCTTGTATTGAACCAATTATACACGTACACTACATTCAAATTATCTTTTAACAAAATATCCGTGCAAGGCACAGGGACTAAACTAGTTGAGATAAATTGAAGGTGCAAATTAGGATTCTACAAATGGATTGGATTGGACCCTTACACTTCTTATATGTAATGATTCACGGATTGGATCGTATTGATTTTTTTCCTTTCTTTCTTTTTAAAAAAATATGTACATGGGTTAAATACGATCAAGTACAAATCCGAGCCGAACCTTATTCACGTTTCAAAAAAAATGTTAAATGTGTAAAACGGATCGGACCGGAACATTACGATTCACATCCAAACCGGACCCTATACTACAGTCTAAAACTGGACCGTAATTTTCAATGCGGATCTGTACAACCCTAACCGTGGAGAGCAAGTAACAAGTAGCTTGAAGACCAAGTAGTCAAAACTTGGATCCTTTTCTTCAAGTATAGGAAACCAAAGACCTAGATTCGACACTTACGGGAGTATGTTCCGTTTTGTTATGATAAGAAATCAGGAGATATATGTTTTGTAAGTATGGTTTATTTGATAGTAACTGGTATATGTAATATCATTTTGGTATCATTCAAAGGACCTGTATGGCTATACATGTAGTATAACAGTTTTTGCAAAGGGTATGTGAGAGTTCTATGCTTCTATAGATACACAAACTTGTTTTCACTGTTGAGATTTGAAAATACTAAAGTCAGAACAGAATCCTAAATCCTTACACAAATCTTTTAATGTGGCATAGCAATTGAGAAAGAAATATATGTTAGAGTTACTATTTAAGTTGAGTTACTCGGCTAAAAAAAGTTCGTTTGGATTCGTTCACTTGATTAACAAGCTGGATACGAGCACATCTTTAAGCCCGATTGAAGACATGAGTGTATCAAAACTTGGCTAGTCGACTTTGACAACCTTAAATATGACTAAATAAGTCCATCCGAGTATGAGCACATTTTTGAGCTTGATTTCAGGCTCGGCTCACCCTCAATCCTAAACGAACATGAGCATACAAAGTTTGGTCTTTTGAGTCCGATCACGACCCTAGGAATATTTTGCACCTAAAAAGAAGCATGTTTAGCTCATTCCTCCTACAACCATACAAATGAACAGAAATATCTTTACAATACAATACGAGCACTTTCTATATTTAAACTCATAGCTCCTAATGCTTCCCAGCCGGACAGCGACTAAATCCAGAAGGGGCAATAGGTAATGAACTTAATAACTAATGAAACTAGAAAGCAGATTCTTAACAGCAACGACAGCAAAGAAGATCACGACGACAAGTATAAGGTCTAGTCTTTTCTTCAAGTTCCTGAGGACTTGGCAATCGTTCTAACCTGTAAATATCATTCTGAATGCAACAGAAGTTGTACAAATTCCTGCAAATGCCTTCACTAAAGGGGTAAACTCGTTCTGGTACCGCCCTGCAAGTAATAAAGAATGTGTAGAAATTAGCAGTGGAGAAACAGTATATCAGGCTCATCTCATGAAGAAGGTAAACCTATATATACAATATGAGAATATTCATCTTCATTCTTGGTTTAGAAACAGGAACCCGGAGAAATCATGAAACAAGAAAAGAAAAAGACGGTGCATTCCTTACACTTCTATCATAAATTAAATAATAAACTAGACATCCAATTATCTCTTAAAATATATATATATATAAATATATAAAGATTAGATTTAATCCAAAGAGAATAAATTAAGAAGGGAAAAGAAATTGGGTACTCGATCTCAGGTAGTCAGGTACTTACCCGCATATCTTTGATGCAATCTATCCTTAATATATAAGGAAAGAAAAGAGGTTTAATATATTAGAAAAGATATTATCGTTTATCTCTTTAATATATATAAGGAAAGATATTATGTTAATCCTAATTCTATTAGGAGAATTATACGTTATATAAATTGACGTAAAGGCGTAACAGATTCACATAAAAAAAAAAGCGTAACAGATTCACAGAAAAAAAAAAAAGGCGCAACAGATTTCAGGCAAGCTAAAACAGTTCAGCATCATGGCTTCATCGTCAGATTTTCTTTCCCTTCTCCTTTTCGGTAAACAGAACAAGATCTGTGTTTCTATTGATGCTTCAGATTTTACATCAAACCAATTATACGAGGTATTATCATGGATGTCTGCAAAATCAGCCATCAAATACGCATATGTGTTGCGCAGTATGTTGGGTAACATACTTTCAGAGCGTCTTTTTACGGAGAAGCAAACAGTGCAGGCTCTAGGCCGACAAGATAGTTTCTTTATGCAGTCCAACAACACAACAACCTCGGCCAAGTTCAAATTTTACCCTCTCCCATTGAGAGGCGCCGGAGTCCCTTGCGAATCGCTTGAATTCCTCCCACAACGTCCAAGTTGCATTCTTGCATCCCATAATGGCTTACTTCTCCTGGGTCAGTTAGGTCGTAATGCTGAACTCTTGATTTGTAATCCAGTTACCGCTACTTGGGCTCGGCTTCCGAGTTTCTCTCACTCGGGATTCGAAATCAATCGTCACTTAGACCGGTTTATTCCGGTAATCCAGTGTGGTTATCCTGAAAGCAATAATTTTCCTAATGATTACATGCTTGCGGTCTTCGTCGACAACACGATAGAAGATATGAGCCAAGATCAAGCATGGGGTCTAATGAAGAATTATCTTGCTATATACTCGAACGGAAAATGGGAGGAGGAGATGTGTGATGTCACCATAAAGGGACGAGATGTTCACTACGATATGCCCGTAGCGATTCTCTCAGAAGGGCTCATCGTACACTATTATGTTACCAGCGGAATTGATCATATTGACTACAAACCGCCTTGTATAGTTGCATTCGACCTCAAAAAGAAGTCGTCGAAGGAGATCGAGTTACCAGAGGGATCCTTGGACGTAATCGATTCAAGTTGGAAACATAAGGGATTTAAGTTGCTCAAATGGGACGACTCGAGTATTTGCTTTGTAAGGTGGGTTAACGAGGAGTTGACAGTGTGGGTATTGGAGAAGTCGTCCTGGAGGAAGGTAATGCAGAAGACGGAACGACAAATATTGAGGTCTGTTCAAGGGAAGGAGATATTTGACTACGGCGTTGTGTGCGGAGGGAAAGCTTTGGTTGTTGCAACTAAAGCAAGAGTGTATGTGTATACGATGGAGGGGAAGTTGGAACTCGTTGGTAGACATAACTTTGATAAATTTAGTAGTGTCAACTTTATTCCCTATACTAGTACTCTTCGACCCGTTTGTATATAGGGGAATATAGGGTATACAAATTTGATCTGCGCTGTGCAGTCACTGAGTTGGATCTAATCATATTGAATTTTTAGTATTAATATACTGTTTGTGTTTGTGTTGCTGAATAAAATTTGATATGCTTATGTTAACTGCTTCCGAGTATTTGCTATGTGCAATCAGTTGATCTTTAAACTAGTTCAAAGTTCAAACACATAAATCAACAAGACAGAATAACCCATTCTACCATTCAATCTTTCCTACTCAATAGCAATTAGAGCAAATGAACTTCAATCCACATGAGTAATTTTGGTATTGTCAAATGGGATAGATGAATGATAAATCTAGTCAGAACTGAAAAAGCTGATGACAAAGAGGATAACTACTATGAAATATTGAGCAAATTCATCTTCCAGCCAAAATTAAGTAAGCCAAGTCACTGAAACACCAATTCAAGGTACCGCAAAGTCCCGCAACCAGCAGAAATTGCAATTAGGTTTTCGAATTAAAATTTCACAGAATTAACCAACCAATCTTAGAATCTTTTTAAATTTCCCAAGTTTTAGTTGACATGCAGATTCTTGAAATTGACAAAGCAGCATATTCCAAAAGTGAACAATTGTAATGGAAAAAGAACGATACCAGGGGTGACTTTTGGGGGTGTTGATCAAATCCCTATCAAATACAAAGAGGATTCCGACATAGACCAGATGGAGTATCACTAAGCCAACCTTCACAGATATCGACGATCTTCTAGCTACAAATTCAGCATAAACATCATCCAGAAACAAGGGGAGAAGTCAACAAGGAAGTTTCGTATTAACGCGAAAGCCAGACCAATAAGAGAAATTAAAGAGGTGGAATACAGTACCAGGATTGGATAGACAAGGGAAGAAGCGAAAGTATCTGTCACATAACCGATCTCGGAGAGCGCGGCAAACTCCGATCGCCATTGTCATCGGAGAATCGGCAGTAAGCTTGGCATTATTTAGAATGCGATTCCAAATTGCGAGATTTTTGGAGAAAGGGATGAAAGCTGTGAAAGCAGCTACGAAGAGAGAGAGAGAGTGGGTTCGCCGGGAAAAATGTCGACTCTCAGCTATCAGATCCTCCTCCTTTCTCCTGTTTGTTTAAATTTTGTGTGTAGATTGTTTGGTGTGCGAGCGTGAGTCGAGTGACAGTCAAACTGTGGTCCGTTTGGAAACCATTGATCTAGCTGATTTTTTTTTTTTATAACTTAGTTAAATGTTTTATTGTAGTTGATATAAGCATAAAATTACGAAAAAGGACCTCATCTATATTATATTTTTCATTTTTAACTTTTCTTTTTATAAATATAATAGTGATTATAGTTATATAATATTATAAGAACAAGATAATAATAATAATAATAATAATAATAATAATAATATAATATAATTGTTTAGTTTATGGTGTAACACTATATGAACAATTAATGTAACATTTCAATGGAAAGATATCATATTTCAATCACCTTATATTTAGCCCAAAATTACAATTAAAAATTTATGAACTAAAACTAAAAAAAGCTAAATAATATTCAGCCCACTCTATTAATCTAATGCATATTCATTTGAAGAAAAAAATATCACGTTTCAACCCAAAAAAATTCACATTCCAACTAAAAAAGATCACATTGATATTTTTAATTAAAAAAAATAAATTTCTTAATAAAACTAAAAGATGCTTGATTTGGGATTGGTATCGGCGATGATATTCCAAAAATTCATCTTATTCCCTTTCATCCAAAAATTCATCTTCCTCTAGACCAATCAAAAGGCAAAATGCGCAAAGGAGGATTTCTTTGGTTGATTTGGCTCTGGAGGTGGTGGATCTGGATGTAATCGCTTCAGCGTTCATTCAGTGATGACGGATTCATTTTCATCGATGTTGAATCAAAGGAAGACGGCGCAAAGGAGGCTTTGTTTGGGCGATTTGGCTCGGGTGGTGGTGGATCTGGATGTAATCGAGTTGGGCTCATCATGGCAAGTAAGTATTCTGTTTTGAGGGATCTATTTCGAGGTTATGAGGGATCGTGTAATCGGACTCAGGATGTTGAACGAAGGTGAATCGGGCTCAAGGTGAACAAGGCGTGGGAGTATATGGGTTCTTCTCCTCATTTAGTTCTCTACCTCATTCTTTTCAAGCTTGTAAGACAACCATATCTTTAGTCTAGTTTGGTTATCTGTTTAGGATTATTAATCCCGTAAATTTTGGCAAATTTGTTTATAGTTTAGTTTAGATTTGATTTCTTCTCTTGTTAAGCCAACCATGCCATTGTTTGATGTATTACTGGAATGTAAATGTGTTCTTGAGCAAGACAAAATCGATGAGGGTTATTGATGGAACAAAACTTTTGTTTATCTTCATCACCTCCCATAAGCTACTCATCGGGAGATGATGGAAAGGCCAAAATTTCATCTAGTAGACGCTAGTAAACGCTACCATCATCTTGGCCTCCCAAACACCACATTTCTTTTCCATAAACTAGCTTCAGCTAGCTTCATCTCCATAAGCTGCTAAATGATGCCTCCCAAGCGGACCCATATCTGCAGGTTTTACTTTGACTAGTAGAAGAAGAAGAAAAAAGGAAGAATTTGGATAAATATAACCTTTTTTATTTTTATTAGGTTTGTATATCCATTTAATTTTTATCAATTTTATTAAATTGCAGTTGGAAGGTAAGGGGTTTGATTAGGAGTATATTTATTAAATATATTTATATCATGGGCTAATTATTAGAAAGATCTCAAAAAGATTTATTTAGCTAATTTGGCCAAAAAATTTAGGGTATATATATATAGAGAGAGAGAGGTCAGTTCCGGTGAGGAGGACCCTTGTGGATAGGAATTAGGTGAATTGTGGTGGTGACACGTGGTATGTCACGTGTCACCACCACAAAATGAACAGGTAGTAATAAAAATATGGTGTTTATGATTGTAAAAAAACGTTGTTCATATATTTACAAGTATGTGTTCATTGTTCTTACAACTATGGTGTTCATGGTTTTTAAAGTAAGTGTTCATGGTTTTTAAAATAAGTGTTCATGGTTTTTAAAGTAAGTGTTCATTTTTTTAAAGAAGTCATTGTTCATATTTATTAATAACTGTACATTTTTTACCAACACTAATTGTTCATGTTTTAACACTAAATGTTCATTTTAGTATTTTTGTAAAAAGTTTCTTTTTGTTTAAAATCGTGTAAAAAAATATGATGTTCATTTTTTTACAGTTATAGTGTTCATATTTTTCAAAGTAAGTGTTCATATTTTTATTACTAATTGTTCATTTTGTGGTAGTGTCACGTGGCATGCCACGTTACCGTTTTTTTCCCGAAAAAAAAAAAAAAAAAAGGTGATGTGGCATGCCACGTGGCATCACCACGGCTCTCCTAATTCCTATCCACAAGGGTCCTCCTCACTTGAACTATAATATATATATATATATATATATCCTTACCATAATAAAAGAGAGAGTTCCCCAAATGAATAGGGGAATTCCGGAAATGTCCTTACAGACATATTTTTCCTGTTTTGCCCTTGTCTATTTACGTCAATTACTTTTCGCTATTGGTTTGTTTGCAACCAGATGTATTAATTTTGGCCCAGTTTTTTGGCCCAGGTTTTGTAATTGCTCCTATATGTTCAACCCATTTATTTGGGCCTGTTAACTCTTCAGCAGAGTTGGTGGATGAGGGTTTAAGAGGGAGCTTTGAGTTTTGAACGACTGCAAGTGTAGCCTGTGTTTAAATGTCCTTTCATCAGGCGTTTTTGTAAAGAGGGGAGGAGCTCGATGTAAACACGTGGCGGAGATCTTCCCGTTGCATTAACTCTGCCGCTCGATTGTACTCATTTTCTCCACCAAGTTAATACAGAGGGTAGTTTAAATTATGAGATGGGCTATGATCATTTTTGTAGTCCCAAACCTAAATTTTCTCAGTTCAGATCTCTGAATTGAGGGCGAGGCGGCAAAGAGGCTTCGATCCCCGGTGTAGCAGCGGTCTCCTCTAGCGGTGAGGGTGAGAGGGCGACAATAAAAGTAGCGGTGACGATGAGGCAGTGGTAGCGACGACGGCACCAACAGCGGAGCTGGGCGGCGGTTAGACGGTCCTGTTCTTCCCACGTCTCCACGTACTGTAAGTCTTTCTCCTTCGAATCTGCCGATTTTAATCAATTTTTGTTTTAGGGTTCGTTGTTATCCCTGGAATTTCTGAGATCATTGAGCCGTTAATACCATATGTGATAGGAAATCTAGAGCATAGGCACCCTTTTGTGAGGAGAAGTGTCATTCTTGCTGTTATGGTAATTTGTAAACTCCCTCAGGGCGAGCAGTTGTTGCTTTATTCACTGGAGACTATTGAGAAGTTGCTTTCCACTGAGCAAGATCCGTCGGCCCAGAGGAGTGCTTATACTTGCTTTCAAGATCAAATATGTAGTTGACAAACAGTTTCACCCTGCTTTTCCGAGATTCACCCCACAAGCTCCTCTCTCCGCAAGTATATCCTCCAAATTTACAGCCTAATAAAAACCAAAGTTAAGGTCATACAAAAATCAACGGCAATATTCACACTAAAAAAATCTTAACATACATCAACTAGCTATTTAAGAAATAGACAGTCAAGAATTTAGAAACCAAACAAACAAATGATCTACAAAGTCTTACTATTGAACATATCACACCAGAAAACCAATTTGAAGCATTATCATTGATCATTTATCACAAATTGAGAAACATCGGCGAAAGTCGACAAAAAGATGTAGTAAAGCATTTAAAAGCCAAAGAGTTAAGAAATATTCCGGAAGACCTCTATGAGACTATAACAAGTCAAAGCTTCCGTGATTTTTTTTTATTATTGTTATTAAGATCAGTAAATCTCTACAAAGCATGCTTGTTAAGGAAATTCTGCAAGCCACCAAAATTTCACCACTACTCACCTGCTGAACTCCTTCGGGGAACTAACGTTGCTGGAACCGCAGTTTACACGCTCAATATCAAGAACGGCCTTGATCGCAGCCACGGAGGAAGGAGCAGCGCCATTACTGGCAGAGAATTCGAATCCACGGCGGAGACGGGTCCTTGAACCAGTGGTTTACGGGTTCTTATTCTCTGGAAGTTTTGTAAATGTTAAATGATCAATTATATTTTTAGGTCTTTTGTCTTCATGCTTGTTCTGAAAAAATGTTAACTTTGTTCATAAGAAGTGGGATTATTGTTGTTGAGTTCCCTTCTAGGCTAGATTGGTTAAATACAACTCCTCTTCAGTTTCGCAGGGTGAATCACTTCCGTCCCTTCAGGCTAGATTGGCTAAATACAGCTCCTTTTTGTGTGAATTCATTATTCTTTTGTTCTACCTTAAATTTTGTATTTTTGTTGTTGTTGTTTGTAAACTATTTCGGGTTTGATTTTGGTTACTACTTAAGTAACTTCACATTGTTTGTGTTGATTGGGAGCTGATATGTTGCTAGGGTTTTAATATTTTAGGCTTTGAAGTGACTTGACTCTCATCTTAATTTCTTGCTGGATTTTATGGATTCGTTTTAGTGGAGTTTGTTTCATATTTGATTTTGCTCAGTACTTTGAAATCGCCAAGTCCTTCACAAACTGACACTCCTTGATAAATAATTGATGGTCTCTTCGAAGTAGCAAGGGTCAAAGCTATCAATCTTCTACACAACAAAATCAAAATAGAGCAAAGATCATAACTATTGCAGTATAAATGAATGCTAGGTGAAATTTAGCAGAAGGAAAGTGAAATTGAAGCTCAAGTCAAGGAGTTGATGGTGTTAATCTTCCAATTAGCCTAAATTCTTAAAGAAATGTTGAGAATTGAGATTTTAATAAAATAGTTTCTACTTTTAATTATTTGTAAAACTCGTTTATATGTAATACTTCCTTATCTCAATCACTTAAATACAGATTCTCCGTTCATTTTAGTAAAATAGTTTCTACTTTTAATCATTAAGTGCCGTAATATACGATTGTAGACTACGGCGCGCGTGCGCACGCGCGTCCACACTAGTATATATATAAACGAACATGAGTAACGAAGTAATGGTTCATGGACAGGATCGGACCGTTACACTTCTTATATGTAATGGTTCATGGACAAGATTGTATTGACTTTTTCCCTTTCTTTCTTTTATAAAAAAAAATTATATGGGTTTAATACGATCAGGTACAAACCCGAGTCAAACCTTATCCATGTTTGGAAAAAAATGTTTAAAGTGTAAAAACGATATGGATCGAAACATTAAGGTCCAAATCCGAACTGAACCTGATAACTACAGTCTAGGATCGGACCGTAAATTTTTTGTCTGAATTTGCACAACCCTAATACAAATATCATATACACAAATTTTTCATCTTAACATCGTTCCTACAAGCAATAACAATGAACCGTGGAGACCAAGTAACGAGTAGCTTGAAGACCAAGTAGTCAATACTTGGATCCTTTGCTTCATGTAAGTTGGTAACTTGGTATCCTATTCCACAATTAGAAAAGGACACATCTCTCGTTGACTTGACACTTGAATCTGACCTTCAATGACACGTGTACGGTTGACAACGTTTCATTGGATGCGTCATTGAGTTGTGCTTCGTATGAAGCTTCCACTGCTACGCGGGGTTGGCATATTAATATTGACTATGTGTGAACGCCATCCTAACTATGGGTATGTTTGGTGAACATATTAGATTATTTGGAAGATTAAAATTTTATAATAATCCTCAATAATCACGATAATTTATGTTGAAGTGGATGAAAAAATTGGCAGAATGATCTCCCAAAATAATCTCTCGAGGTTATAATCTCAATAATCTCGATAATCCCTCGCTCACCGAACACACCATAAGACAAAAGCATCTTAAAAGTCACGTGACACCAACTCTACACTAAACAAATTTAACTATTTTTATACCTTGTAGGATTTGTAAATATATAAATAATTTATTTTATATTTTTGAAATTAAAATAATTACCATTAATTGTCAATTTTCGAATTTTCATATTATTTTTTATACCTTGTACAAATTTCACTTCTTCTTTATACCTTGTACGATTTAATTTTTATTACATATTATTTGATATCTATTGATTTCTTATCAACATTATGTATTTTGATAAACAATTAAATTTATTTTGGAACTAAAGTTGTCTTTTGTATTATAAATATCGGACATTAAATCTACACAAAATAAGTATTAAGTTCTGATTACAAGTGTGATGATAATATAATGTAAAATATAATAATTATATAAGTTGCAACCGTAATATATTAAAGAAAAATATAATTTTGATATAAGTTGTAATAGCCATTTTTAATTTATTGTACATAGAAATTGTTTTATTTTATTTTTTTAATGAATTATGAAATATTATATTTTCACAACATGTAGACAAAGCAAATGTAAATGCTACTTGTAAACTTTAGCACATTTGCTTTAGTATAATAACTAGTTCACTGCCGTGTCCTGCATGGTTTTTTTTTTTAACAATAATTTATACAATATTATATAACATAATATAAATATTGAAATGAAAATTAATGTTTTATTAATATCAGTAATTGAGGATCAAGATGACATATTTATGAACATTTCACCGTTACATAGTTTTGATGAAATAATCACACCGGAAACAAATAATATTTGTAAGGGTTAATGAAAGTGTATGTTCATGACACAATATATGCTTATTGCATGTTTTAAACTTTTTAATACCTTAGTTGATATTTTGGAAGACCGCTGTGTATACTACATTGTCTGTAGAATTCTGAAGTTTTCCCTCATCATCGCAAATTAAAATCTTGAGCTCATCCCTGCTTCTAACCCTTGAAATAGCAACATACAACTGTCCATGACTGAAAACTGGTCTTGGAAGATATAGTCCTACTTGTGAAAGTGATTGCCCTTGACTCTTATTAGTTGTCATTGCAAAACAAACCATTATAAGAAATTGTCTCCTTCAGAATCTGAATGGGTACTTGTTGTCTGACGGGGACAGTAAAGTACGTGGGATTAATACTTTTTCACCTACATTATTCCAAGTGATGATCCCTGCTTCAATAATATGTTGTCCAAGTTTGGTAACAATAAGTCTAGTACCATTACACAAGCCAACAGACTGATCTATTTTCCTCATCAACATAACAGGAACACCAACCTTTAGAATCAACTCATGGTTTGGAAAACCGGAACACTTAATATTGTTTAAATACTCACTGGAATACACAGTCTCGTCATACGATCCACCGCCTTCTGTAGCACAAATAGAGTATGAGTTTAAGTAAGTTGTCTTCTCCCCTTTAATAGAATTCATAATATGAGAGTAAATCCATATTTACTTTCAACTATTGTGTCAATTTTAACTTCCCAAATTTAGTATGATTTAGTTGGTGAACATTTTAGATACGAGTTAGTCTTACATATGTCTTTAATATATAACACGGAGGATTATGTTCTCATCCATATAATAATAAAATAAGGGATTTAGTGTATGAGGTTGGTGGACTCTTCCTCATATTTTCAATTGGTTTTAAAATGAAATCATGTTGAACTTATGTGGTGGACTAGGTCAACAAAATCTTTCAATCTATTTTAGTTTCACCGGTATCACTTAAGCATTTGTATTTATGTTAATGGAATTATTTAGGTCTTCGTTGATGTTCCACTCACGTTCAAGCTTATGTAAATTTGGTTTATTTTGTGTAAATTGATAAGACGACGCCACGCAACAGTCCAAGAAAAGAAAATTCTAAATTCCGTGTTAATCAAATTTATAAATATCTGATTTTGTGTAAATTGATAAGACGACGTCACATGCCCCTGTTGATCGTGTTGATTGTGATCGTGGTTTTGTTCGAGGTCTCCGAAGATCCTCCATCTAAGTGGGGGCAACGTCGTGGGATCCACATTTTCGCAGGAGGCATGACATCCCCTAAAAAAGGTTTCTACCATCCTGCTTCCCGGCGGCGAGACACCGCGCCAGTTCATCTAGCCCGTGCCCTCTCCATGTTTTGCCAGCCTCGAGTGTTCCGCGGCTTCCAAAGGTGTAGTTGTTCCGATTTTTGGATCGTTCTCACATTTTCGGTCCTTGCTTGTGATGATTGTATTGTTTCCTTTTTGGTTTGTCTATTTGCATGACGGTTTGCCCGTTTGCCGAATGTCGGCCTCTCGATACACCAATTATCTTTGGTGTAATCGAGCCTCTTACCTTCTTTATCAAAAAAAAATATATCATAGTTCGTTGACGGCTTCGTATTGCTTTCCATGTGAATACAAACTTGAAATCTGACTCACACGTTCATCGGATTATAAAAGAAGAGAATTCAGCATTAACCGATTCAGTCACGACAATTTCACAATCTTTTGAACACTTCTAAATTCTAAACTGAAATTTGGATTTTCTATCGTTGAATCGATAATGTCAACCGACTCAAGCAGCTCGGAATCAAAGCTTCAAACCGCGAAAGCGGTTCTAACTGCCGCCGGCTCAGTGGCGGCAACCGTTGTGGTTGCTCGGTCGATCGTAAACGATCTCCTCCCGGACGAGTTTCATAGCTACATATCCTCCACCCTCCGATCGTTATTTGGATGGTTCTCTTCCGAGATGACTCTGATAATAGAAGAGTTCGACGGCATTGAATCCAACCACATCTACGAATCGGCGAATCTCTATCTCGGCACTAAAACCAAATTCAACACCAAAAACACTCCGCGCCGCCTGAAAATCAGTCGACCGGAGACAGATCCAGCTATCAACATCACCGTTGACAGAGGCGAGCCGATCTCTGACTACTACGACGGCGTATGGTACACGTGGACGCTTGTTTGTAGTCAGATCCAGAACCAAAAGTACTTCTACAATCCGCGTGACATGAACTCAACCTTGAAATCGGAGGTGAAATCGCTGGAGATCACCTTCAACAAGAAACACAAGGAGAAAACGCTAAATCACTTTATTCCGTATGTAATTGAGGAGGCGAAGAAGTTGAAGGACGAACAGAAGACGATTAAGCTGCATACAGTCAGCGACGAAAGTATCTGGAGCGGGTTGAATCTGAACCATCCGGCGACATTTGAAACGATCGCGATGGATCCTGATGAGAAGAAGAGGATAATGGAGGATTTAGAGAGGTTTGTGAGGAGGAAAGAGTACTATAAGAGAGTCGGAAAAGCTTGGAAGAGAGGATACCTTTTGTACGGACCGCCTGGGACAGGGAAATCGAGTTTGATTGCAGCTATGGCGAACTATTTGAAGTTTGATGTGTATGATTTAGAGCTTGGGGCGCTGAACAGTAACTCCGATCTGAGGAGTTTGTTGCTAGCAACGGAGAACCGATCAATATTAGTTGTGGAGGATATTGACTGCACCGTTCAGCTGAAGAATAGGGAGGACGATTCACCGCCATCGACGTCGGAGAACAACCGGCCAGAGAAAAAGGTTGGTGAAGGCCATTTCAATTTCTCCTTTTTTTTAATCGTAATTTTGGGAAAGTGCAATTCGGATCAAACCGTAAATAATCACCAACTTTTTTTCTGGTACAAAATACAGGTAACATTATCAGGTTTTTTGAATTTCATTGACGGATTATGGTCAAGTTGCGGAGACGAACGAATTATCATATTCACAACCAATTACAAGGACAAACTCGATCCAGCATTGTTACGTCCAGGGAGGATGGATGTACACATTCACATGTCATATTGCACTCCAAGTGGCTTCAAGATCCTTGCAAGCAACTATATAGGACTTGAATCTCACGATCTATTTGAGGAAATCATCGAGTTGATCAAACGAGTGCAGGTCACCCCGGCTGAGGTTGCCGAGCAATTGATGAAGGAGGATGAGCCTCAAGCTGCACTTGAAGGACTAATTGTTTTTCTGAATGCAAAGAGTGTTGAGAATAACGAGAAGGAGGAGGAAGCAACTAAGAGCTTGGAAAGTGTAGAAGTTTGCTCTACAATGGTGGTTGGAGTTTGATTTTATATTATTTTTGTAGATTATTTTTTTTTACCATTTATGAGTTGTGAATGGAAGTTTGCTATAGCTATACATACAATCGTGTTCATCGCATGACTCAAAAGTGCACTTTTTCGTCGTGTCATTAATATTCTTTTAATCATTCTTATTTCGATATTGATTAATTCATATAATGTACTAATATGATATATTATGAGAAGATTGGTGAAATAAGGTATTTTTTGTAACTTGTAGACTAACTAGGCACCCTATTTTTACAATTAAAAAATAAAGATAAAATTGAGTAGATATGGCCAAAATTATGGAAATTTTAAGATTCTTCTCTCTCCTATTAATAATCAAATAAATTTTGTTAAATCGGGAAACTAAATATTGTGTCAAAGGTTGGAATCGAACTCTGGACGAGTTGCCCCGCCCTTATACCAGTTAGACTAATCAAACTTCGTGTATTCTTTTGCCGATACACAATATTTAATACACAATATTTAATACACAATTTTTATACATAATTTCAATTACACAATGTCCGTACACAATTTCAATTACACAATGTTAATACATAATACACAAATATCAGCTACAAAAAATGCATTGGACATACATAACCACGAAATCGTTATGCAGAAAGTCGTTATTTAGAAAGTCGCAAAAATTATGTAATCGTTATGTAGAAAGTTGCAAAAAATGCATTGGACAATATTCTTTGTGTAACCAAACATTGTCAAAACGACATACACTTGTACTACATAAACGTAATCGTTATGTAGAAAGTCGCAAAAATTATGTACCAGCATATGTACATAACCACGAAATTATGTATCAACATATGTACATAACCACGAAATTAATAACATCATATTTTTTTAATTATGATAAATAAATAAATAAATAATTAAAGAGCAAACCTCCATTGACGATATTCGAGTTTTTTAAAATCGAAAAAATGGAGATTAGAAAGGTAGACGAAGAAGAAGAATGAAAGATTGCTGTATTTATGTGAGGAGTTATTTTAGGAGCTGTTATAATTTCTTTCCTAATTTGACGTAATAATTTAGTTTATCAATTATTTTAATTTGCCAAATCTGTTACATATTTAAGGAGATAGAATATTAACATTTATGGCAATATCAATTAATATTTATCAATTTATCTTTTTCTACATAAAATAGGGTGCCTAGTTTGTTAATTGAAAACAAAAAGTGCCTACTTTATACACCAACATACATAAACTACCTACTTACCCTAAACACTCATATATTATTTCTTAATTCTATGATATATTACACTCATGTCCCATATAATATTCACGTTCCAAAATATTCACGGTCAACAAATAATAAGCTTTTTTTTTTTGGTTCTTTTTTATCCTACTTTTAGGCAAGTTATAAATGTAAGCAGCAACTTTATATGTTACACAATTTTATAATTTAATTTATAGATTTTACGTGTACTAACTAACTATCAAAATCTATTAAATATATTGTGAATAATAAATCTTCTCTGATCACAAGCGCATTGGACTCCGTAATTAAGAAATTCAAAGAAAAGAGATTTGATCGTTACCTTGATGTAGTATCATTAGAGCTCCGGTATTCTTGTAGTTTCCGGCTTTATAGAGGTGAAGTTTCAAATAAAATTCCATTTTTAGAGAAAAATGGTTGAAGACTGGTGAATTCTACGCCATTGTCACTATGAAATTTTTTGATAGTCGTTTGAAATTGTGTTTGACTCATTTGACAAAAGTTATGGATTATATTAGACACTTCAGATTTATTTTTAATTAAGAAAACCCAAGTAATTCGAGAAAAATCATCAACTAAGGTAAGAAATAATTTTGCACCACAAGTAGATGTAATACGATATGGACCCCATATATCGCAGTGTATAAGATCAAAAATAGGCGTAGCATGAGATTCACTTAACTTAAAAGAAGAGCGAGATTGTTTTGCTTGGAAACAAATATCACAAGGTAAATGTTTTTGTTTATTGAAGGGTGTGTTTGGTAGGAGATGGGGTTATTTTGAAGATTAATGTATATGAGATTTAAAAGGGGTTAAATTTTATATGAGATTTATTAGGGATTATTTGATATAAAATAATTTATATCAAGTTGTTTGGTTGGAGATTTTTTAATGGGTTTAATTGATACAAATTTACAAATTTATCCTTATTTTAACCTTAAATAGGGGGTATGAGTGGAATCCTAATTAATGGTTGGAGAATAACATCCTTTAACCTTGGTTATATGAGGTTATTTTTTTTTTACCATTTTTAATCCCAATTAATCCCTTCTATTACTTTCCCAATAATCTTCATCTTCATCCAAACACTTACACATATTTAATCTACTAATTTTAATCTAAATGAACCTCCTTTAATCTCCAACCAAACACACCCGAAATCAAAACTAGTAACTTTAGGAAAGGAAATAAGATATTGGTAAGCTGGATGTCCGAGACGCATGTGCCAAAGAGCGGACGGAGAAGTCGAGTTATTGGTTGTGGCTTGGGCGGCAGCAGAGGTGGCAACGGAAATAGGTTGGGCGGTGATAGGCGAGGAGATCTAGTTTAACCAATAAACACCATTACGAGGTTCACCCGCTCCAATCAGTATCCGCGAAGAACGGTCCTAAATAATACATAGGCAATTAGTAATAGTAATAACACATTGAGAATAAGTAGATAAGCAATAGGAGGATACTAAATTGCATTGAAATCATGGTACAAAAAAAAACGTTAGATAGAGTAAAAAATTTAGATAAAACAACACATCCGGTATATGAAGAAGTAGATAATTTACCATTAGGTAGTTTTATTTTGTGCGGAGAGACAGATTTAATATTAGATAATAATGATTTATCACCGGTCATATGAAAAGAAGCCCCGGAATCAAGGATCCAAAATGTCGTAATTTTACGTGACTGATTTTCATGAGAACTGAGATGATACGTTTTAAATTTATCGAAGATGGTTGACCATTGGTCATCAGAAACCGCAAGTCCAAGGGCCTTTTGATCGGCACTAGTTAAAGGTGCAGGAGTTGTTGCCTAAATAGAGTTGGCGTGAGCCATGTGTGTTGCAGATCCAGCCGGCGGAGCAGCAGGAGGCGGTTTTCTGGTGCGAGTATCAGCGACTCCTTTACCGTTGTTCCACCTGATAGTTTATGTAAATATGTAAATATATGGGTGCCCTAATTGTAATTATGTAAAACTCTTTTGTTATTAATATGAGCCGTCTGATGACGGAAACCCTAAGGGGAATTCATTCTATTCTCACATGGTATCAGTCTTATCGTTCCTCAAAATCTCTTCCGCTTTCTTCTAACCCTGCGGCCGTTCCTCATCACCGCCGCCGCTTTCCCCTTCCCGATATTCCTCAATGGCTGCGGAACGGAAACCTTCCTTTCACTCCGCCCTCGGAATCTCCAACATCAAGAACAACATTGCCCTTGTCCTTGACCATGACACTCCGTACGCATCTTGGGTCACCTTATTCCGTGTTACCGCAAAGGCGCACAATGTTCTCGATCACATCGATGAAAAGGTACCCAAACCAACGGATATTGAAGATTCGTTATGGCTTCAAGTTGACGCTGCCGTCCTTCAATGGATTTACAGCACGGTGTCCCGGGAGATCCTTTTGCAAATTCTTGACTCTGATGATACTGCTCTTCAGGCTTGGAATCGAGTCAGGGACATTTTTCAGGATAACAAAAACACCCGTGCCGTCTACCTCGAACATGAGTTCTCCAACTGTAAGTTGTCAGGTTTCTCTTCAATCAATGCTTACTGTCTTCAACTCAAGTCCCTGACAGATCAACTTAAGGGCGTTGGCTCACCGGTTCCCGAAACTCGACTTGTTCTTCAATTAATTTCGGGATTACCCGCTGAATATAATGCCGCCGCAAGTTTTATTCAGCAAACAGATCCTCTTCCGAGTTTCACCAAGGCACGATCTCAACTGCTGTTGGAAGAAACCCGTATGACGGCTCAGTCCGCCGCCGGAAATACACAATCTGCACTCACCGCAGATTCTCGATCTCAGCCCTCTGCTGCGTCATCGAACCAGCGCACCGGCTCACCGGCTCAACCCCCATCAAGCTCGTCTTCTGCAGCACCGGACAACCAGCAGTCCCGGCGTGGGCGCGGCCGGAAGGGCAAGCAACGCCAGGCGAACGGTGGCGGCGGATCCTCTCGCGCGGCGTGGCATCCACAGCTTGGATGGGTGCTGATTCCACAATCCAACCCTGCCCAGTCTTCTGCAGGCCCAACTGGATGGATCCAGGCCCAGCATTCTGCAGGCCCAGCACGCCCACCCTGCCCCTATCCGCAAAACGCACCTGCTGCAAGTATTCTTGGGCCAGGGCCCATTTCTTCATTCCAGCAGCAAGCCCATTACACCAATGCTTCTCAGCCCACCTCCTTGGATCAGTCTTTCGCTACCATGACGTTAAATCCGACAGACAATTATTGGTACATGGACACGGGCGCCACATCCCACATGACGAATAATTCAGGTACACTCTCGTCTTTTTCGCATAATGGTTCATTAAATTCGATAATTGTTGGGAATGGTATGCGTGTTCCTTCTACAGGTATTGGAGATGCTACTATCCCCACCCCGTCTAAACCACTACACCTATCCAATGTCCTCATTGCCCCACAAATTGTCAAAAATTTGGTTTCTGTTAGACGTTTCACATCCGATAACAACGCCTCAATAGAATTTGACCCGTTTGGTTTTTCTGTGAAGGATCTACACACGGGGAACACTCGTCTGAGGTGTAATAGTTCCGGGGAACTCTATCCAGTCACACGTCCCTCTTCCCGCCACCATCATGCTCTTTCCGTTGAGTCTCCGAATCTTTGGCATGCCCGTCTCGGTCATCCCGGTGCTCCGGTTTTAGATTTGCTTCGTCAGTCTTCTTTCATTAAGTGTAATAAGTCGCATGTGACTCCTCTTTGTCATGCTTGTCAATTAGGAAAACATCATAGATTAGCTTTTGATCGTTCTATTTCTCGCTCTAATGCTCCATTTGACATTATTCATAGTGATTTATGGACATCCCCTATCCCGAGCCGGGACGGTTTTAAATACTATTTACTTTTTCTTGATGATTTCTCCCATTTTCTTTGGATTTTTCCTCTCAAGTTCAAGTCTCAAGTTTTTGACATCTTCGTTCAATTTCACAAATTTGTCGAAACGCAATTTCGGTTACCTATCAAAAGTTTTCAATGTGATTTGGGAGGCGAGTTTAACAACAACACTTTCCACAAATTCTTCACTGAACATGGCATTGTATTTCGTTTCTCTTGTCCTCATACATCCCCCCAAAATGGCAAGGCCGAGCGAGTGATTCGCACAATCAACAACATGATGCGCTCAATGCTCTTTCATGCATCTATTCCAGTCTCCTTTTGGCCTCATGCCGTGGAGGTTTCTTGCTACCTTCTAAACATTCTTCCCTCCAAGTCTATTCAAAATAGATCTCCTACACAAGTGCTATACCTCACTACACCCTCCCTCGTTCATCTCCGGGTTTTTGGTTGTCTTTGCTATCCGAACCAAAGTTCTACTATTTCCCACAAACTTCAACCTCGCACTACTCCGTGCGTTTTTCTAGGCTATCCTAAACACCATAGGGGATACAAGTGTTTCGACTTAGCGACCAATAAAATAATCATATCCCGTCACGTCACGTTTGATGAGAATATTTTTCCGTTCGCTACAAATTTCCGAGCTTCCCCGGAATTAATTACACCACCCCTTGTAGATGATAGTCCATCCCCCTACTTTCACATTCATGCCCAGCCTGCCCCAGTTGCTGAAGCTGCCGGCCCAGCCAATCCTGCCCCAGTTGCTGAAGCTGCCGGCCCAGCCAATCCTGCCCCAGTTGCTGACGATGCCGGCCCAGCCCATCCCTCCAGCCCACTGGCGTCGAGTGGCACTAGCAGCCTTCCCTTTTCTCCAGCGCGTGGGCCTGCACCCTCTTCCTCCACTTTATCCGGCCCAGCCCACCTTCCACAAACGGCCTGCCCCTTCAATCCCGGCCCCACAGTCCTGCAGCCCACCATCTCTGCAGCAACCCCTGTCCCACATTTGTCCCGTCAACTACCAAATTCAACCGTTCCACCTTTAAATGAACGTAACAATCCACCTCCGACCCGGCCTCAAACCCGCAGTCAATCCGGAATTGTTAAACCGAAACCAGTTTTTGACTTATCCGTCTCGACCACTTCAATTTCCCCAATTCCCAAATCCCACAATGTAGCCCTTCAAGACCCGTATTGGACCGCTGCCATGCTCGATGAATATCGAGCCCTTATGCGGAATAAGACGTGGGTCCTGATTCCTCGTCCTGCGGATGCTAATATTGTGCGTTGCATGTGGATTTTTAAGCATAAGTACAGGTCTGACGGTTCCCTGGAGCGATACAAGGCTCGTTTAGTTGCTAACGGCTGTTCCCAACAGGTTGGAATTGACTGTGATGAGACTTTCAGCCCTGTTGTTAAACCAACGACTATCCGTATGGTTCTTAGCATTGCAATATCCCGATCTTGGTCCATACATCAACTGGATGTTCAAAATGCTTTCCTCCACGACCATCTGAATGAAACGGTGTATATGTTTCAACCACCAGGTTTTCGCGACACCTCCAAACCCAATCATGTCTGTCTTTTGCAAAAGTCTCTCTATGGGCTAAAACAAGCTCCTCGGGCATGGTTTCAACGCTTTGCAGGCTTCCTCCAACGCATTGGGTTTATTAGCAGTAAGAGTGACTCCTCCCTCTTTATTTATAATCAAGGATCTGACACTGCCTATCTGCTTCTGTATGTCGATGACATTGTTCTTACGGCTTCTTCTGACGCCATGCGCAAGCAACTGATCAAGCTTCTGAGTAAGGAATTTGCTCTGAAAGATTTAGGCCCCTTGTCCTATTTCTTGGGCATTTCTGTTCGTCGCACGTCATCTGGCTTATTCCTGTCTCAAGACAAATATGCTCGTGAAATTGTTGAAAGAGCAAAGATGTCTAACTGCAAACCCTGTGCTACTCCGGCTGAGACTTCTGTCAAGTTAAGTGCTTCATCCAGCCCTGGTATTAGTGATCCGACGCTCTATCGCAGTCTAGCTGGAGCACTGCAGTACCTCACCTTCACCAGGCCTGACATCAGTTTTGCAGTACAGCAGGTGTGTCTCTTTATGCACGACCCCAGAGAATCTCATTTTGCAGCTCTTAAGCGCATTATACGTTACATTTCTGGTACGTCATCTTTGGGTATCACCATCGCATCTTCTCCGAAGTCAGATCTTATTGCCTACACAAACGCTGACTGGGCAGGCTGTCCTGATACACGTCGCTCAACCTCCGGTTATTGTGTATTTTTCAACGACACCCTGATTTCGTGGTCTGCTAAAAGTCAATCTGTGGTATCTAGATCCAGTGCAGAAGCAGAATACAGGGGAGTTGCCAATGTTGTGTCAGAATGTTCCTGGTTGCGGAACCTTTTACTTGAGTTACATTGTCCGCTTGCCAAGGCATCCATTGTATACACAGACAACATATCTGCTACTTACCTTGCCAGCAACCCAGTTCAACACCAACGGACTAAGCATATTGAGATCGATATTCACTTCGTTCGCGACAAGGTTGCCCGTGGTCACATTAGAGTTCTTCACGTACCTTCGGCTTATCAGTACGCCGACATTTTTACAAAGGGTCTTCCCCGACAATTATTCTTAGACTTTAGATCCAGTCTCACTGTTCAACCTCCTCCAGTTTCGACTGCGGGGGTATGATAGTTTATGTAAATATGTAAATATATGGGTGCCCTAATTGTAATTATGTAAAACTCTTTTGTTATTAATATGAGCCGTCTGATGACGGAAACCCTAAGGGGAATTCATTCTATTCTCACACCACCAATCTGGAAAACCTATTAATTTAAAGCATGAAGGCTTACTGTGGCCGAGGCGATTGCAATGAGAGCATATGATGCTGGATTTGTCAATTTTGGACGATTGAGAGCGAGGATAGGATCGAGCAGCAAGCGCCATGTTGTTGTTGGAGGCCGGATCTGTATATTTAACACCAAGTTGAGAGCATTCTTCTTGAATAGTTAGAGCATATACCTTGTTAAGAGGAGGAAGTGGATCTGTAGCAATGATAGAAGATCAAAGATGGTTGTATGCATCATCCAACCCTAGAAGAAATTGATGGACGTGTTCTTCATCCCGTTCAGCGGTTAGGACCTTGTTGCAAGGTGTGCAGAGGGTTGTGTGAGAAGGAAGACACACAACGAATTCATCTCATAAACGCCGTAGCTTCCCATAGTAAGTAACAACGGATTGTCCTTGCTGTTTGCAATCGATGATGTCGGATATGAGTTTTAAGATGCGTGGACCGTTGCTAACCGATAAATGGTGTCGGATATCGTCCCAAAGCTCCTTAGCCGTGTCAAAAGACGCTAGCGAAGGACGAATTGGGGGATCAAGTGATTGATTAACCCAACCAATGAGCATTGAACTTACAGGTATCCAGTGAATGTTGTTTGAATCGGTAGGCTCCGGTCTTTTGATGGATCCGTCAAGAAATCCGTATTTTCGTTTGGCACGAAACGCATTGATTACATTTCGTTGTCAGTCGCGATAATTACTTCCATTGAGGATTACCAAGCATATAGGAAGACCCGGATGATCCGATGGATGTAAGTGGAAAGGACTCGTAATATCGAGTGTAGTAGTAGCTATGAATGATTTTAGAGAGTTTGAAAGAAAGGATCAGTATTGTCTTGTCTGATACCATGAAAGAATGTAATACAAACTCCAAATCGTGTTTATTTCATTGAGGAGAGAATTACATATAAAGGAGAAGGAATAAGCTGGAAAAGAAAATACAAATATTGAGACAAAGATAATGGTAAAAGAATATTTACAACCTAATTAAAGGTCTATTTATAGTTTATTTATTAATCCTCAACTAAGACAACCTTAGTCCAAACATATATAAATTTATTTCGTTTTCTTTCTCGTATCGTAGTCTCTCACTCAAATCTCTCTTTTACGAGGATGGAAGAATTGTAATCTAGAAATCAACCGTTAAAAGTAGAAACACTTCGTGTAATATCTTATTGTTCATATTCAACCTTTTTTTTTAATCTTGTGTATCCTTATTTTAGCGATCTACTCTATATATTTGTATATTATAATAAAGTAGAAACACTTTATGTAATTATTTATTTTCTTATTGATTTGATCAAATGCCATTTTTTTTACTCACATTCTTGGTTGTGGTTTATCGATCGGTTATATTCTTATTATATTAGTTTGAATGTTTGATACAAGAGAAAAGGTTTGTTTGGAAGACTCGTTTAATAGTAACGAGAGTTTCTAAATTATTTTGAAAAACAATATAAATAAGTTCGATAATGTGCGTTTAGAATTTCAAGCAGCTTGAGAGCTTATAAAAAAATAATTTTATCAATTCATAAGCTACATAAATGAAGAAAAATTAATAATTAAATGATGCGTTATAAATATAATTCTATAAAACTTGTTTCTAAATAATAATGTAAACTCATTTTTGTACTTTCACACTAGTTTTAATACATTTTATCTTTCCAAACAATTATCAAACTTATTAAAAAAATAGCCTCGTGCAATGTGGAATTCTAAAGAATCATATATACTCCGATCGGTGGACACTTGACAATATGATTTAAGGTTGGCTAGTCCAATCAGACTCACTATCATTATTCATGTATGCAATTAGAATCTTAATGCCGACAAACTCAATAAGCGAGGATCCGAAAGAGTCTTAAGAGTTTAGACTAATCCACCCCAATAAGTCAGGATCTGTGATAATATTCAGGTTTGAGAACGCTCACACATAACGAGAAACATCACCAACTTTTATTATCGATTTGAAAACTTTTATCCTCCAGGACCCCACCACATTGTTATTTGTACCACCCGTTCCATGCTATGCGTACCACATTTACGCATACGCATCGCGTACGCGTAGCGTTAAGACCAATCTAAGCTACGTGTCTAGCATGTTTAGGCGTAGGCGCTTTTTTTTAAACAAAAATTATTTATTTGAGCGCCGGCTCCTGGCGCTAGCGCTCAAATCGTAAATCTAGTTAAAATTCCGGTGTTTTTCGATGTAAAGGGTGAAAATTGCGTTGGAAAAAAAATGGTTTGGGCGCCCATGCCTTGAGCCGACGCTCAAATTTTTTTAAAAAAAATTGTTTTTTTTTATAAAATACGGAAAAAAAAAACGCTAACTACGGCTACGCAACACGTAGTCGTATACAAGCGGTAAGACTATCTCCATCCCCAACTTAAATTGTTAGATTTTACAATTTTATTCAAAATAATTAACCAATTAATTTTTTTTTTTCTCTCTCTTCTTAGATCTATTGGTGACAGAGTGTAAAAAAAATCGGGCCCACCTCTTTTACAAATTAACCAATTAAATTTTTTCTCTCTTTCTTCTTACATTTTTCTTTTAAAAAATCAAATATTTCCTCTCTCTTTCCTCAACTTTACTTATATGTAATTAAAAAAAAATAAGTACAATTATATAATTTATATTATAACTGAACATAGAACGAGAAAAAAATAAATAGACGGAGGGTATATATTATTTATACGAATACAGTGCATAATAGTCTAACAATAGCCCAACCCCATCTATAATATACCCGTCAACAATTTTTTTTTTTTTTTTTTCTGAAGGCCCGTCAACAATTTATTTTAACTACTTGTGGAGCCCACCTATATAATATACCCATCAACAATTTATTTTTAACTACTTTATAAACCGTAAACATCGTGTTCAATTTTAATAAGTTATTAGTTTTTAAACAAACCCCTAAATGCGTTCATAGTATTTTGTAGGAAAGCTTGGAATCTAGAATCGTTCGTCTCTTCGTTCATACTCTATTCGTTCCTTTTGTTATGTTTATACATGTGTTTCTTTTTATTGCTGATTTAAATACATGAGAAAAAACTAACACTGAAATCCAAGATAAGTAAAGAATATGGTGCTTTTTCTTTTTCTTTTTTTATTTGAAAGTAATTACGAAGGATTTAAATACATAATAAAGTATTTACGAAGGATTAAAATGAGAAATTGAAAAAGATCCGTTTTAATACTACTGTCAGTACATTACTGTGTGATAAAATAATGTACCGTACTGCTATGCCGTTTGCCTCTGAGTTGAATTTTTATTTCTTGAGCACACTTAGAGCCCGTTTGGTATTAACTCCGGAATCGAAAACAGAATGGAAACGAATGTAATTCATACGTATACCTTATTTATGAAAGTTTTTGGAATCATTTCTTGTGATTTAAAGTAATTGGAGTAGGGTTTGATTACTTTTGACAAAATGTAGGGAATCAAGTGCATTTTGCCTTAAACCACAAGGAATGATTTAATACAACTTCATGAATAAGGATATAAATATGGACTAAATTCGTTTCCATTCCATTTCTGTTTTCGGAGTTGGAAAGAAACGGGCTGTTAAGGTGCACTGTGTAACTGTTTTAAGTAAGTGTTAATTTATTGTCAGACGTCTTTAACAATCTGTATATTATATTAAAATAGAAGTTTTTAAAGTTACGTGTTATTCTTTTATGCATGCAGAGTCACTTGTTATTTTTTCAAAAAAGTTCAATTTACTATTTTTATATATCTTTTAGTGACTATTAATATACGAGTATCTTTTATTTATTAATTTAACTATTTTTATCATATAAGGTCAAGATAAAGTAATATTAATATGCTAATATTCTAAAAATTAAAAATTAAAAATTAAAATATATTACATTTATAATAAATAAAATATAATATGTTTTTTTAATTAGATCAATTACTAACTGAGCTTTATTCTACACTAAAGTCTAAAGAGGTAATTAATCAAATTAACTAATGACTAATTAGTCTAATTTGCCTAATAAATGTACGTTGTCTAAATGATGTGAATACAAACTAAGAATCTCACATACACATTCACGCTATTATAAAAGGGGACAAACTGAGAGAGATCACTGATTCAATCACAATTTTCTCTTCTCATTCTTCAGAAATTAGAAGAGCAAAGGCGATCATGTTTACCGATTTAAGTAGCTCGGGATCCAAGATTCAGACCGCAAAAGCGGTTATTGTCGTCGCCGGTTCACTGGCGACAGCCTTAGTAGCTGCTCGAACATTCGCCAACGACTTCCTCCCGGAAGAGCTCCGTGGCTACGTCTCTTATTCCGTCCGATCCTTGTTCGGCCGGTTCTCATCGGAGCGCACGCTAGTCGTGGACGAATTTAATGGCATTGAGCCTAACAACATCTTCAACTCAGCGACTCTCTACCTCGGAACAAAAACCAAATTCAACACCAAAAGCACCCCACGCCGCCTCAAAATTTACCAACCGGAAGCAGATCCGGCTATCAACATCACGGTCGATAAAGACGAGCCGATTTCCGACTTCTATGATGGCGTTTGGTACACGTGGACGCTCGTCTGCGATCAAAGCCGGAAGCCAGTAATGCACTTCGATCCTTGGGGTATGAGCTCAAACCTAAAAACCGAATCGAAGTATTTGGAGCTTAGTTTCAACAAGAAACACAAGGAGAAAGCGTTGAATCGTTACATTTTGTATGTAATCGAGGAAGCGAGGAAGATGAAGAATGAACAGAAGACGATTAAGCTGCATACTGTCACCGACGAAATCTTATGGACGGGGTTGAGTCTCAACCATCCGGCGACGTTCAATACGATCGCAATGGATCCTGATGAGAAGAAGAAGATAATGGAGGACTTAGAGAGGTTTATTAGTAGGAAGGAGTACTATAACAGAGTTGGGAAGGCGTGGAAGAGAGGTTACCTGCTGTACGGACCTCCTGGTACTGGAAAATCGACCTTGATTGCCGCCATGGCGAATTATTTGAAGTTTGATGTGTATGATTTGGATCTTGGAGCGGTGAACGGTAACTCTGATCTGAGGGCGTTGTTGCTCGCGACGAAAAACCGATCGATCCTGGTGGTCGAGGACATTGATTGCACCATTCAACTCAAGAATAGGGAAGAGGAGGATTCGCCGCCTTCGCCGCCTCAAGAGAACCACCAGCGGCCGGAGAAAAAGGTCCGTAGCGCCGTTTCCTTTTTCCCTTCTATTTTTGGAAAAATATCTTCAGGGATTTGTAGAGCAATTTGGATCTAAGTCCATTGCGGGCCCTGAATTTGGGCCATTTGGCCCAGAAATATCTTCAGGATCTGTAAGCTCTATTACCTTTGCTTAAGGGATTTGTCATGACATTTTCTTGTGGAAACAAATCTAATTGATGTGATTTTGTTGTACCAAGTGTAGGTTACGTTATCGGGATTATTGAATTTCATAGACGGGTTATGGTCAAGTTGTGGTGAGGAACGAATCATCGTATTCACAACGAACTACAAGGAGAAGCTCGATCCAGCATTGCTACGCCCAGGACGAATGGATGTTCACATAAACATGTCTTATTGCACACCAAGCGGCTTCAAGATCCTCGCTAAAAACTACCTAGGAGTCACGTCTCATGAGCTGTTTGAGGAAATCGACGAGCTGATTGAACGAGCACATGTCACCCCAGCTGAGATTGCAGAGCAACTTATGAAGGAAGATGATCCTCAAGTTGCACTTGAAGGACTAATTAGTTTTCTTAATGCAAAGCTGGTAGGAAATGATGAACACAAGAAAGATGGGGATATGAGCTTGGAAGGTATAATTGAATAGGCAAGAAGTTTGAAGGATGAAAATGAGATCATCTAAGAATAATCTGTGGCAGTAGATTAATGCCTGAACTATAGTACAAAATTTTATGCATATGGATTGGATTTGGTTTGTTACATTTTATGATTTTTCACTTACAAGTTTATGATTGGATTAGTCATCTCCAATTTATATATATTTCTCCAATAAAGATATTTTTTCTTAAATTAGGAGATTTAGACTTCTATGGCCATTGCTATGAGCTAATGAGCTATGCATCCCATGATTCTTGGGTTTTACCAATTGTAAAACGTCCGATTTGCAATATGTGCAATTCGTTGCGACGGTAGTGAACTACTCAACTTCGATGATAGTATATTGTATTTAAAAATTTTAACTTACGCACGTGACTTCAACGTTGGTGACGTCAATGTTGAAAGCTTCATCTCGTTGCGACAACGCTAAAATTTTAAAGAAACAATTTGGTTTGCTAGGATTTTTCTAGTTTGTGTTTAGTAAATGTACCCTTGATAGAAGAGTGTGTAGAGTTTGAGAATAAATACAAAAGGTAGTGTGTAGAGTTTGAGAATAAATACAAAAGGTTGGAGTATATTTACTTAATTGAAACATTAAAAAGCCTAGTTACTACTCTAATTTCTAAAAAAAGGCCTAGTTACTAAAATTGCCCGATTTTAAATTGTAAAGAGAGAATTTATTTTTATTAAAATATGAATTTTGACAGCCGCCCGGGACCGAAGTTGAAAAAATAGGTTTTTTTCTAATAACCGGAAGAATAGTCGTTTGTAAATCTATTACCGTATATTTCGTGATCCGTTGCCATGTAATTAATAATTCAAAAGTTCAAATGAAACGATTAACATAACAAGAAACAAAATATAGCAACTTATATTTCTTCTACCTATAACTAGTTTATAGTCCGCACATTGTGAAGATATATTTATATATTTGATGTTTATTGAATAAAATATTATTAACTTGTCTATGTGGGACTAATCATATATTTATGAATAAAAATAAAATTAAATATTTCTTTTAATTTAGTATTAACAAAAATATTGTAAAGAAAAAGAAAACTACAAAATCTAATTTTTAACTTACAAAATCTTCCTTTTAATCTAATATTTGTGAAAAAATAAAATGAAATAAAGATATTTTAAAAAAAGTAAGTGATCAAAAAAGTTTAAAATAGTTTGTTGCTTATGAGATGGTGTTTCGTTTGATCGAATTTTTTTTTTAATTCGGCATTTGTTTAAAATCAAATCGGATCAAAATTTTGTTAAAAAAGATTATGTTGAAAAAAATAAATATTAAAATAAAAATGATCTCTTTTATGATAAAAAAAAAACGAGTTACAAATATTTTACTTTATCAGTAACGAAATTTGTGTGAATTTTTTTTTAAAAAATTTTTGTGAAATTTTTTTGTAAAAATAAATTTTAGAAAAATCAAATTTGATAAAAAAAACTTTAATGTTCTCTCTTGCTTATTAGATGGTATTTAGGCCAATCGAAAGTAGTTTGAAAATAACAATTAAAAAGTAAAGATTTTGAGATATTTTATACCAAAATCGAATAAATAAAAAGATAATTTTAATCTATATAACATACTAAAACATAACCCATTAAGGCCACATGTCAACCACTTAGGTATATCACCTAGGATTTTTTCCAATATATTTACAGATATACCACAAGATATTTACAAATTTGTCAATTTTCTTTTATAAAATAAGTTTTAAAAATATCATAAACAATCATCAATGCCACATCATCTTAAAAAATGTCAAGTAAGATTTTGTTTGACTTATTTACAAATTTGTTGCTATAAACCTATCAAATATTTAAAGTAAAAAAAACCTATGATATCGATAACAAACTAGATCTTCAAAATTTTAACAGACCAGATTTTGAAATCTTCTTCACATTTTTAAAACTCAGTTTTTATAATTTTTTTAAAAATAATATATCCACATTTTAAAATTTTATTTTATTTTCTTATCAATTTTTTTTTTAAAATTTTCAAAATGTATTTTTTAAAGTTAATTATTGAATTTATATCCAATACATAAAAAAATGACTAATATATTTTTATAGATTAACAAATACATAAGGTATAAAATTGAAAATATAATACCTTTTTATTTACACAAAACCCGCCCAAGGTGTGGGCATTAAACTATTAGTTAACTAAAAATAATAATTGTGGGTTTTTGAATTCAAAATATTTTGTTGGGATCTTTTTAACCGGATGCAGTAAATCTTGGGGATGTGTTAAATAGATTTGTTAGTTTTTAATTTTAATCAAACGTTGAAATTTTCGTTAAATAAAAGGTCCAAATTGAAATCATAAAATAACAATAATCTTCATAATTAAAAAAAAATTATAAAACTTTGAATAGTGAGTGAGTTTATAAAAGATGACTATAAAATAGTATTGAAGAAAAGATTTGTTATTAAAATAATAATTATAAGATATCACTAATTTTAAATAGTTTAATCAAATTAAATTCCTGTAAAAAATAACAGCTTATTTTTCTACCCTAACAAACCATTTTAAAAATAAATTAATAATTCGGGATCTCAATTTATAAAGTTTTTGGAAGCTTCATCTTCTCAGATTGCGCCTTTAGCAAAAACCCTAGTTCAACTCTCTGGAACGCGCAATGGCGACGACGACATTCTACATACCGATAGAGCTATGGATGCTCATCCTGCCTTTCCTCCCAGTGAAGACGCTTCTACGTATATGCGCCGTCAGCAAATTCTTCTTCTCTTCAATCAACTCCGACTCCGATTTGGTAGTCTCACATATCCGGAGCTTCCCCAACAACCTCCAGAAAACCCACACCATCGACATTCTCGTCCGCATAAACAAACTTATTTGGGCAATCAACGAAAGAAACGGAGACGGAACAAAAACGCCGTCGTTTTACTCCACGAGATCGTTATCGCCGGCTTCCCATCGCCCTCCCGAAGTTCTAACCTCTCTAGACGGACTTATCTTACTCAAATCGAAAGATATGAGCACCGAAGCCCTTACTGTTATGCTCTGGAATCCTTCTATTAGAAAAACTCGGAATCTATCTCTCCCATGGTCACCAACGGATAATATCCAATTTGGACTCGGATACGATCCGGTTTGTAACGACTACAAGGTTCTCGCCATGCTCAAATGGGGGCCGCTCTGGATTTACTCGGTGAAAACGAAGTCCTGGACTATGGTTGAACGTAAATGTTGCGGGATGTGCGACGTCCGCTGGTGGTCGGAACAGTTGGCCATCGATGGCGGCGTTTGTTGGGTGATGGCTTTTTGGGATGAGTATTCGGGGGCAATTAGTCATCGTTTCGTTTGCTTCGAGTTTTCAACTTTAAAGTTTCGTTTCGCTCCTATGCCTTACGGTGGTGATGAGGATGGTTTGATTGATAGACATTTGTTCTTGGTCATGCTTAAAGAGAGTGACGGCTCTTGGCCTGCGGTGACCGGGAATAGTTATGGAGATGTCATATGGACAATAGACCTTGATACGATGGTATGGACTAAACGTTATAGTGGAACTCAAGTTTGGAAGATCTACTCTAAGTATTGGTTGGAATTTTTTGGTTTTCCAAAGCCTCCTATTGTTTACATTGAGAGCTTGCTTTTGCTCAATTGACCCTTTGATTTATTTGGTTTTCCTGCCATAGACCTCATACGGTAGTGTTTTTTTAAGGGATTATTGGGAGTTTAATTTAGATCAGTTTGTCGTGTGTTATGACCAAACTCCCTCCAATGCACTTTCCACTGAAATTTCGGTTTAGTTCTAAATTCTCTTCTACATGAGTATATTGTACACAAAACTCATCAAAATGAAAACATATATGCATCTTATTAGGGTTCATATGAATTCTGTAAAGTAAAGGTTGCCTAAGACTCCTCCGACTGACCAAGGTCGGATTATTGAGAGTTTATTGTAAAGGTTGCCTACCTACGTATTGTTGACGCCTTCTTCATGGACTTGTATGCCGACTTCATCCATTCTCAGCTACCCCATTCCTAACAATATTCTTATCACATAGTTCCACATGAGCAAAAACAACAAACAGATCAAATTACACATGTATATTAGATATTAACACTAATAACCTTTGTCTTCATACTTATACAAAAAAAAAATCTTGTAACTCTCTTTTAAATTCAATTGAAATTATGAAATATGTAACTTTATTGTTGGTGTCCTAGGTCAGAGTTTTTCTCTTTTTTCACATATCTAACAACATATCACATACTCACAACCTTCGATCACAATCGACTTCCACCACTTCTATTCCACCAAATCAGACACCATTACTTATACTATATGTACTCACTATTCTGATATTCAATCAGAATGAATATGACAAGTTTAGGTAAATTTACAGAAATATAAAGGAATGAGTAGATTTTCTTTCAAATTTAATATTTAAATTATTGAAAATTATAATACCTTTATAATAAACTAAAGAAAAAGATGTGGAAACGATTAATTAAACTCCACTATCATCATCTATATTCATAAAATCGTCAGATAATATAAGATTATTAACGTACATTATCCGTGCACATTATAAAAAGATTATGGAACGTATTACTGATTTTAATAATGTATAATAATTAATTACTAAAAATATTCTAAAAAATCTAATACAATTATCATTATAAATGGATTATGGACTGATTTTGATAATTTATAATAATTAATTACCAAAACTATTGTACAAGATCTAACACAATTAACATACTTTACTTGAATAAATAAAAAGAAAATCAACGTAAGGTGTAATAGGTAAGTAAATATACAATTTCCTCAAATCAAATTAATGTGCGTACCTTACATATAATACAACGTGTGTATATATATACAGGTAACACTAACATTTAACCTTATACTATTAAATTAACCTCAAATTAAAAGCTATGACTACATCTCTACTCCTCTCCCTCGTTGTAACGGCTACAATATTTGCCGCAACTCAACTCGTCAATGTTTCGGGTCAAGAATTGGTGGCCGGAGTATGCTACGGACTACTCGGCGACAACCTTCCACAACCATCAGCCGTGGTGTCGCTCTTCAAAGCACACAATATCAACAAGATAAGAATCTACACACCCGACACGGCCGTACTGGAAGCGTTAAAAGGAAGTGGCATAAAAGTCACCGTGGGGACACTAAACAGTGACGTGGCAGTGCTGGCTCAGAGCGCTGAAGCAGCACAGTCCTGGTTCGCGACCAACATCCAGCCTTACGTCGGGAGCGTCGACATAAATTATCTTACCGTTGGTAACGAGATTTACCCGTCGTCGCCGAGCTCCGATATCACACCCGCCATGCGGAACCTTCAGAGTGCTGTCAACGCGGCTGGTCTCAATATTAAGGTCAGTACTGTCGTCAGCATGGGTGTGCTACAGGACACTTATCCGCCGTCAGCCGCCACTTTTGCCGACGCTAATATGGCCGACATTGTCGGATTCTTGCAGGTTAGTTAGTCCAGATATTTTTTTTACATTATCGAAGACCAAAGTTTCGATCTTTAATGCATAGTAACTGAAGTGTGAATTTTGGTTGCAGGAGCAAGGCACAGAGTTGCTAGCCAACGTGTACACGTACTTTCCTTACGTGGACAACCCGGGTAAGATCGGGTTGGATTATGCTCAATTCACAGCTACTAGCGTGGTGGTCCAAGACGGGTCATTAGGATACACCAACATCTTTGATGCCATTGTTGATTCTTTCTATTGGGCTATCGAGAAATCGGGAGGCACCAACGTAGGAGTAGTGGTGACGGAGACTGGGTGGCCGCACGGTGGTGGTGACGCTACAGTGACAAATGTGGAAGCAGCAACTACCTACAACACCAATTTGGTGCAGCATCTTCAGAGCGGGGCGGGAACTCCTAAGAAACCGAATAGCAACTTGCAAGGCTTTATATTCGCCATGTTTGATGAAGATCAGAAGCAAGCTGGTATTGAGCAGGCATGGGGGATTTTCCAGCCTTCTGGACAGCCTAACTACATCCCTTTTCCATCCTAGTTATATAATTTTAACTCATTTAGGTTTACCTAGATTTAATTTTAGCTGAATCCTATGATGGATTAACGAATTATCAATCACCTGTTATTGAAACACGAGAGATTTGTTCTATCTTATTATGTTCTGAAACACCGGCCTAATTCATCACAGTTTTTTTTTACAAAAGAATTAGCGCATCTCAAGTTGTGCAGCAGATTCTTGAAGCTGCATAAGAAACAATGAGTGTAAGTACCTCAGAGTTGGTTCTTCATTGGTGATTTGGGACGAAGGGCTTCAATTTCTGGTGTTGTTTGAACAAGATGAGGAGCTTGTGGTGGCGGTAATCGCCCTCCTCTGCCTTGCCATACTTTCCCCTCCTTGTCAGTGAAGTTCCTAATATATGCCTGTGTACACAAGAACATGAGGAAATTAACCAAGTATATCAAACTTTCAAATGCCAATGTTAACTAGGTTAGTACCTTAGAGTCGAAGTTTGATGAGGACAATCCTTTTCCAAGGGTCACCCACCCACGTCGGATGTTATGATCTTCCCCAAACAGTTCAAGTCTTCGGCTTCCAAGGGAAAAATTCTCAATAATACGGTATATTTCATCTGGCTTAGCTGTTGAGCCTGAAATGAAAAGACCAAACAGATTACATACCTAAGTTCTGCTTGGAGAACTCAAATCATATCTCATCAATAGTTAACAGGGGGAAAGGGGCGCACCATATGGAGGCTCATCAGCTACAATAACATCCGTGTCAATATTGGCATGAATTATATGGCCATCAGTACTACGATGAACAGTTCCTTTTATCCCCATTAAGCAATGTTCCTACACCACAGCAATCAATCTGAATGAATAAAACTCGGGATATTATAGGAACAACGATTCAAAGATATCAACACTTTGCTCAGTATCCATGTCTTGATTTGGAATCTTTGCTTGGCGTATGCTCTGATGCATGTATTAACCTTTGTACGCTGAAATAAAGTAGTAGAATCATGGCGCAATGCTGGTGTAGTAGTATCTCTATTTCTCTTCACCCAACAAATATCCTCACATCTTCTGAACCCCCACTGCTCAAATATCAAATAATGTTAACGGTAAAATCAACATTTTGCATAAAGAATCTGCTACACAATTTAGCAAAGATCAGAATAATTAAAACTCAGATTAGAGGATTTGACAAAATATAAGATACCTTCTTAAGGCATTGACGGCCATGCTCAAGACCCATACCACCACCACCAACCCAAAGAAATATGAAAGAAGGCGAGTCTGCTATTGCCTGTAAACACACATAATTTAACAAATCAAGAGCTTATTTCCACACAAGTAGAGTCACAGTACAATTTCCCCAGCAGGACAGATATAGTATGCTTGATGAAAACTTCAACTTGGCATAAAACAGAGTGAAGATTAAGTAAACAATAGAGTGAAAAAAACATAAAATCAATTTAGTGTCATGAATTTTCAGGCATGCAATGTGGATAATCATAGAAACCATAAAACTTCAGTGAAGATCAAAAGTTCAAATAAAACAAAAAAAAGTTGTCAGTTTCTTGTCCTAATTTCTAACATCCATCGAGCAGCATAAGTTGAAGGGTCAAAAATGTGAACAGATACCATCAAAAGCACTCCGGTTATATATTACCTCAATATTAAGGTTCATTATTTCTTCACACGTCCAGGACTCCATGCCGTCTGTAAAACCAGGTGCTCGGTTAACATATTCTTCCCAAGGCGGGTCAACTAGAATTACATCAAACTTGGTTCCAAAAAAATCTGGAGAAAGCACAAACTTCTGCAAATCACATTTATAGTACATTGGAGCTTTAGATGCTTTAGCCACAATCTCATCTTTCTTTTGGATAAGCTCCCGAAGCTTTGGATAGCCCTCCACAATGGAAAGCTCAGGATCGCTTATGAAATTCTGAGGACGCTTACCAGTATCCACAAAATTTTGTGAATAATCATTATGTTCTCCCTTAGATGGAGCTTTACCAAGTGGTACCATCAAGTGTACTGGCATGTTGACCTGCTGGTAGTCTCTACCCCGGGACCAGATTCTGTTTGGACTACCACGTCTACCACCTCGCATACCATCAAGAGGTTCCCGCTGTACTTCTATAACGTCATAATTTTCTGTTGAAATTTCAAAATTTGAAGAAGCTATAACAACATCTCTTTTATCTTTCCAAATTTTATATCGATCTGAATGCCTTGGAAGCTCCCATTCTCTATCACGGTCCAAAACCACAACCCCATCTCCATCATTGCTACTAAGTTGCACTTGTTTCCCGTGATCCTTTGATCCATCCCTATCCTTGTTGCGATCATCATCGTAAGCTTCCTTGTCTAACTCCTCCTCCTTTAGGCTACTGCTTCTATCATGGTCCATATCAGAGATATATGATTCATATAGATATTTCCCACTTTTTTCAGGTGTCCTGGACCTTCTAGAATCTCCTATTCCACTTCTACTTTTTTCAGGTGTCCTGCTTCTCCTCTTTGTTCCGTCAGTATCAGCCCTTCTCTCCTCCCTGCTGTAAGATTTATCTTTTTCCTCGGATGATTCCAAAGCCTTCTGCTTACCCTTACAAATTTCATCTCTTAAAGAACTTCGCTCTGTAACACTCTCATTCTTCAGGTCTAGGCTTTTCCCACTTCTTGAATCAGTCCTATCTGCAGAACTTTTCTCCTCGTACTCTGATCTTCGGATTCCATGCTCAGAAGATCCATGAAGCTTTACTGGTGTATTTCCACTTTTAACTGAAAAACTGGAATCTTTGTTACTTTCTCCCAGGGAGCCTCCAGTGTCTGTGAATTTTGAAGCAGCCTTTCTGGTGATACTCTTCTCATCATCAAGGCGAGTGTGAGCTCTGCCACCAGACTTGTCTCCACCATCTTGCTTGCTCTCTAAATCTATATCTCCGTACCTGTTGCTCAGCTTCTCAAGTGTGCCCTCCTCTTCTTGCATCTTTAGCTTATCATAACAGGTTTCCTTTCTTGTTTCGTACTCAACTTCTTCTCCATGGCTGGACTTTCTTGATTTTCTTGAGTCATGCTTCCTCCTCTCATCGCCTTCATGGTCGACATCATCTATACCCTCAACATTCTCCTCTTGTTTCATCTTTAGCTTATCAGAATAGGCTTCCTTTCTTGTTTCGTACTCAACTTCTTCTCCATGGCTGGACTTTCTTGAGTTATACTTCCTCCTCTCATCGCCTTCATGATCGACATCATCCATACCCTTAGCATTCTTCCCATCTGACCCCTCCTCAATGCCTCGTTTTCGATTGCTTCCGCTTCTCCCAGGCGAAGCCATTGCCAGAAACTATCAAAATATCAAGTTCCTTTCCCTCCGGTTATGGAAAAGTCCTATTTTTCTTTCTCCTCGATATGTTCTAAACGATTCAGTTAAATCGTCCTTATGCTTATCATACTACAATGATTTTCGTTGAATGATTTTTATGACATATTCCGTGATGGTTTTTCCGTTATTCTATATATATGTGCGACGATTTCTATTTATACTTTTTAAAAATAAACGAACTGAACTTTAGGGCCTGTTTGGTATCAGCTAGATGGAGATTCATTTAGATTCTTTTTCGTGTATTTTTTGGATAGAAAAATTGTATCATTTAGATTCTTCTTCGTGTATTTTTCGGGATAGAAAAATTGTAAGCGTTTGGTATCGGTTTGAGTTTTTGTATTGTATTTTTTACGAGATTCTTTTGCTAAAAGAATCCCGAAAAAAGAAGCTTGGCCTCCAAGCTTCTTCGAGATTCTTTAAATTAGTGTTATTATTTCCCCTCATAACCTCATTCTCCTCTCCTATCACAATCTCGAACTCTCGCTCTTCTTCCAGTCTCGTTCTTCTTCCAGTTTCATTTCTCTCCTCTTCAAATATTCTCCTTCGGGTTCGCATTCTACTAATACTAGTCTCGATCTCTCGTTCTTCTTCCAATCTCATTCTCCTCCTTCTCTTCAGATCTTCTCCATCAGTATAAGCGATCGATTGCAGGCCATGGCCTTCTGTCGACGCCATTGCTCCTTTTGTTGATAACGACCATGTCTTTTGCCTCCTCTATCGCGAAATGTGGTTCAGGCACCTTTACGCTCGCCTCCAGCCCACTCTCAGACAGAGGATTGATAGTTGGGATAACTATTGTGGTTTGTTCCAGGTGGTTTTGCACGGGACTGTGAATATGCAATTGCCTAATCAGTGATTGTGGGATATGGTTGAGAAATTGAGAGTGAAGAGAAGGGGTGCAGCAGCAAGGTGGCGAGAAATGGAGAGTGACGACGAAGAAGGAGAAGAGACGGTGGAGTTGTCGATAAAAAATTAGGGCCGGAGAAAGACTAAAATTTGGGGTTAAATTTTGAAGATAGTTGGTAATCTTGTCTAAATGAATCTATAACAATAATCTAATACAAAACAGAAAAATTTTACGTAAAAACAATCTCTATCAATACCCATCTCCATCCATCTCCACCAATCCCCAAGAATCTCAATAATCTCCATCTCGAAAAATTTAAAAAAAGAATATCAGTACGATATCAAACAGTCCCTTATTCTACACTAAAGAAGTACTTAATCACATTACCAAAAAAAAGAAAAAAAAAAGTAATAGATCAAAATTAGCTAATGACTCCAATTTACCTAATAAATAAAAGGGCAGACACTGAGACCATGTGCAATGGTTGAGTTTCTAACAAAGTCTTTAAACTTTTTTTTTCACTCACCTAATTAAAATTAAAGGATAATTATAATAGAAGTTGCATAAACAAAAATAAAAACAATCAAAAAGCTGCAGGAATAATCCAAAAAGCATAAAAATGAAAAAAATAAAACAAAAGTAATCAAAAAGCTGCAGAAGTACGTATTGTATAAGTTTTCAAGTAAGAGATCTGGGAAGGGTTTTAAACAAAAAAAAAATACTTTTAGTTAAGAGATTTATTATTGTTTATGGTTAAATACTCCCATGGTAGGTGGTGACAACCTTAGTGGCTGCTCGAACATTCGTCAACCACTACCTCCCGGAAGAGCTCCGTGGCTACGCCTCTTATTCCGTCCGATACTTGTTCGGCTGGTTCTCATCGGAGCTCATGCTCGTCGTGGACGAATTTAATGGCATTGAAACCAACTACATCTTCAACTCAGCGACTTTCTACCTCGGAACAAAAATCAAATTCAACGCCAATAGCACCCCACGGCTACTAATAATTTACCAAACCGAAGTAGATACGGCCATAAACATCACGGACGCTCGTCAGCGATCAGAGCCGGAAGCTAAATGCACTTCAATCCTTGGGATATGCTCGAACCTAAAAAACGAGTCAAATCGTTGGAACTTAGTTTCAACAAGAAGCACAAGGAGAAAGCGTTGAATCGTTACATTCCGTATGTAGTCGAGAAAGCGAATAAGTTGAAAAACGAACAGACGACGATTAAGTTGCATACTGTCACCAACGAAATCTTCTGGACGGGGATGAATCCCAACCAACCGGCGAAATTCGATACGCTCGCAATGGATCCTGATGAGAAGAAGAAGATAATGGAGGATTTAGAGAAGTTTGTAAGTAGGAAGGAGTACTATAATAGAGTTGGGAAGGCGTGGAAGAGAGCTTACCTGTTGTACGGACCTCCTGGCACTGGAAAATCGACCTTGATTGCCGCCATGGCGAATTATTTGAAGTTTGATGTGTATGATCTGGATCTTGCGCGGTGAACAATAAGTCAATAACTCTGATCTGAGGACTTTGTTGCTCGCGAAGGAAAACCGATCGATCCTAGTGATCGAGTACATTGATTGCACCATTCAACTCAAGAATAGGGAGGACGAGGATATGCCGCCTCCCCCGCCATATGAGTACCACCTCCGGCCGGAGAAAAAGGTCGGTCATATCTCTAGCGCCTTTTCCTTTTCCCCACCATTTCTGGAGAAATATCTTCAAGGATTTGTAGAGCAATTTGGATCTAACACAATGGACCGGCCCAAAATATGAATTTGACCCATTTGGCCCAAATATGAAAGAAACGTATAACACAATTGTAAGTGTTTATTTGGCATGACATTTTAATGCTGTATTTCGTTAAATTAGGGGTCTAAAAAGCAAAATATGTAAATAACCTAACGTCGATTTAAAGTATATAAGATTGATAAACTAACTACTTGATGAACGGAAAAACCATTTCCTAACAACTTTACGTTGTAGCTTTTCTTGTTGAAACAAATATGATTGATGTGATTTTGTTGTACAAAATGTAGGTTACTTTATGAGGACTTCTGAATCCCATAGCCGGATTATGGTCAAGTCGTGGAAAGGAACAAATGATCATATTCACAAGGAACTACAAGGACAAGCTCGATCCAGCATTGCTTCGCCCAGGAGGGCGAATGGACGTTCACATAAACATGTCTTATTGCACACCAAGCGGCTTCAAGATCCTTACAAACGAGTACATGTGACCCCAGCCGAGATTGCAGAGCAGATTATGAAGGAAGACGATCCTCAAATTGCACTTGAGGGATTGGTTCGTTTTCTTAATGCAAAGCTGGCGGAAAATGTTGCGTCTTTTACTTTAATGTGATGCAACTATTATGTCCGAAAAGGATTCGTAAAGTGCAACAGGGAAGGACTAGTAGATTCGGACTCGATGGCCCTTTGCTATGAGCTATGCATCCCATGAATTTAAGTTCAAAGGAAAAAAAATTAACATTAAAAGACAAAAACATAGCAACCTTTATTCCTGTTTGTCACTCTAGCTATAATAATAAAGGCAAATGAATTAGCAGATCTCAAGTTTGCAGCAGATTCTTGAAGCTGCAAAAATAAGCCCTATGGTGGTTGCATCATATTTATAGTTCTTTGAGGATCAAAATCCAAGAACTCTTGATTAGGCAGCACAGGAGGCGGCATGTTATAACCACCATATGCATCGAATGAATTGTCCCGAGGGCCGAAATTTCCTTGCTCCCGTCCTCTGAAGTTCTCCATTGAAGCCCAAGGAGGGAGATGGTCACTGGGGCCTTGTTGGTTCACCACGAAAGGATTTGGAGTTTGTGGAGGATTTCCGGCAGGCTTTCTGTTGGAGGAGTTGGCGGTGAGGGAGATGGAAGATGACTGTTGTTGAAGCTGTTGCTGGTTCTTCATTGGTGACTTGGGACGAAGGGATTCGATTTCAGGTGTTGTTTCAACAAGATGAGGAGCTTGTGGTGGCGGGTTTCGTCCTCCTCCGCCTTGCCATACTTTCCCATCCTTGTCAGCGAAGTTCCTAATATATGCCTGCGTACACACGAAAATCAGGAGTGGATGGTGGTTTAGTTTCGGGTAAAATGCACAAAACCACATCTCAAATATGCCAATTTGCAAACATACAAACTTATTTTTAAGAAAACACCACCGAGCCATAAATGATCAATTTTCAAAAGAATCCTTACTGCTGGCAATAAACAACAAACACTAGTTCATGGATATTTGCAAAACCCCACAGAAATCTATGAAGTTTTGTGATATTTTGCTAATGTAAAGTGTCTAACACGTGGGTTTTTGCAATTGGGTAGTTTTCTGAAGAATGGCATATTTTTGGGATGCTATTTTTTTAAGCTGGGTGATATTGTCCCAAACACTATTTATGGATATTTAAATGAAACCTACAGAAATCAATGAAATCAGGTAACTTTTTCGGGAATTTGAAGGGGCAGTTTTCTCAATATTAGCATACTTTTGGGATGTTTTGGCATTCTACCTTATAAATTGATAAGGGGATGTCATAATCCAGATGGATTCTAGGCTGCAATAAAATATTAGATGGAACATTCTGATAGAGACAACAAACAAGTGATAGAGTGGTAAAAGGAAAGACATGCTTTCCTTTTTTTATGTTTTATAAAAATTAATCTCAACCCTTAATTGTAATTAAAGGTGTAGATCTTTTGAACTTCACAGTGAAGTTAAAAATAAACTTCATGGGAACCAACAAGCTACTTGAAAATTGCAGACTCTGAATAATTGACTTCAATAAACTCAAAAGACCAGTAAACAGAATAAACTGTAAACAAGAATCTCTATATCAGTAGATAAACCCTAAAACTCAAACATTATACTTGCATCAAATCCAAAGACAATCCTGAAAAATCACTGCCAATCTATCAATAAGATTGGTCTTTCTGAACAGGTAAAGATTCTCGTTTCAGAAACAATTCCACTAACATTATCAACAACAAAAATATTCTGAAGTGTTACTTAAAAAAAGCGTAATGAGACAAACAACTCTAAGAAAATAACTAATAAGAATATGCTAGCGACTGATAATGCTGGAAGTTGACTGTTAAACGAAACTGAAAGTGCTGGCTTTTAATCTCCTAAAAAACTAGCAAGTGGGAATAACGAATACAAGTAAAACAAAAAGTGGGTACTGGGTATATGAAGATAGGAACATGAGGAGATTAACCATGTATATCAAATTTTCAATTGCTAAATTTAACTAGGTTCATATCAGATTCAAAAACTGCTCAAGTTGAGAAGAAACAATGAGTGCAAGTACCTCAGAGTCGAAGTTTGATGAGGACAATCCTTTTCCAAGTGTCAACCACCCAGATCGGATGTTGTGATCTTCCCCAAACAGTTCAAGTCTTCGGCGTCCAAGGGCAAAATGCTCAATAATACGGTAAATCTCATCTGGCTTGGCTGTTGAGCCTGAAATGAAAGACCAAACAGATTACATAACTGAGTTCTGCTTGGAGAATTTTGCAGATTGTTAACACGTGTTTAACACTTAGAAAAAAAATCCTCAGTATGAATGCCACGTGAATTGTCTAGGCTTTGCCTGTAGCTCCTTAGGAAGGTCACATTAATTGTCTCTCACATTGAACAATAAGCCTATTGAAATGCCTCTAATAGAAGGGGGCAAAAAAAAAGACTTATTAAAACAAGCAAAAAATGCAGTGTAGTTGCTGCAGTCCCCTGCAGATACAACCAAATCAAAAAACTCATCAATAGTTAACAGGGGGGAAGGGGCGCACCATATGGAGGTTCATCAGCTATAATAACATCCGTGTCAATATTGGCATGAATTATATGGCCATCAGTACTACGACGAACAGTTCCTTTTATCCCCATTAAGCAATGCTCCTACACCACAGTAATCAAACTGAATAAATAAGCGATGAATAAAACTCGGGATATTACAGAAACAATGATTCAAAGATATGAACGCTCTGCTTAGTATCCATCTCTTGGTTTTGAAATCTTTGCTTGCAACAATTAAAGGCATATCCTCCAATGCGCAGTATCAACCTTTGTATGCTGAAATAAAGTATGAGAATCATGGCGCAACGCTGGTGTAGCGGTATGTTTGTTTGTCTTCACCCAACAAATATCCTCACATCTTCTGAACCCCCACTGCTCAAATATCAAATAATGTTAAAACAGAATTCATAAATAGTAAAATCAACATTTTGCATAAAGAATCTGCTACGCAATTTAGCAAAGAACAGAAAATCATGCAACATATCAGCCAGTAAAATTAGATAATAAATAACAGATTATAGGATTTGACAAAATATAAGCTTGATGTTTCTACCACCTTCATTTACATACCTTCTTAAGGCATTGACGACCGTGCTCAAGACCCACACCATCACCAACCCAAAGAAATATGAAAGAAGGTGTGTCTGCTATTGCCTGTAAAAGCACAAAATTTAACAAATCAAGCACTTATTTCCATAGAAGTACTGAAGTAGAGTCACAGTATAATTTCCCCAGCAGGACAGATAAATAGTATGCTTGATGAAAACTTCATCTTCGTATAAAACAGAGTGAAGATTAAGTAAACAATAGAGTGAAGAAACATAACGTCAATTCAGTGTCATGAATTTTCAGGCATGCAATGTGGATAATCATAGAGACCATAAAGCTTCAGTGAAGATCAAAAGTTCAGATAAACCAATAAAAAGTTGCCAGTTTCTTGTCATAATTTCTAACATCCATTGAGCAGCAAAAACTTTAAGGGTACAAAAATGTAAACAAAAACCATCAAAAGCACTCCAGATATAATTACCTCAATTTTAAGGTTCATTATTTCTTCACACGTCCAGGACTCCATGCCGTCTGTAACACCAGGTGCTCGGTGAACATATTCTTCCCAAGGCGGGTCAACTAAAATTACATCAAACTTGGTTCCGAAAAAATCTGGAGAAAGCACAAACTCCTGCAGATCACATTTATGGTACATTGGAGCAGTAGATGCTTTAACCACAATCTCATCTTTCTTTTGGATAAGCTCCCGAAGCTTTGGATAGTCCTCCACATTGGTAAGCTCAAGTTCTCTTATGAAATTCTGAGGACGCATCCCAGTATCCACAAAATTTTGTGAATAATCATTCTGTTCTCCCCTAGATGGAGCTTTACCAGGTGGTCCATTGCTTTTGGGAGGAACCCAAGCTTTATCATGTGATTGACCACGACCAACTGGAATCATGGCACTGAATCCAGAGTCAGATGCATTGAAGGGAATTCCTCTTCCGGGCCCAGACTGATTGAAGAACATATTAGGGTTTGGAGGGGTCCCCATGATAGGCCCAAATCTCTGTCCAGGCTGTAAGGGAATGATTGGAGATGCTCCGGATGAGATAGGTAAAATGCTCATATCAAGACCTCGAGCACCCGTCCAAACAGGTGGAGAAAATGGTGGGATGAAAACACCAGGGAGAATCGAAGGTACAGGAGCGGGTGACATGGCTGGGTTTAGTTGTTGCATTGGTCCAGGTGGCGGTATACTGAGGGGGCCAAAAGGAGGTACCATCAAGTGCACTGGCATGTTGACCTGCTGGTTGTCTCTACCAGAGGGCCTGATTCTGTTTGGCCTACCATGTCTGCCCCCTCGCATACCTTGCTGAAATGGCCGCCCTTGAGATCCCGACTCTTCATTGCCAAGAGGTGGCAGGGAACCACTCCTGGAACTTTGCCCAGTAGAAAGACGGCCTGAAGTTGTAACTTTCTGGCCTCTCAATCTCCCTCCCTGACTATCAGAATCATCCTTTGACATACCCGGATCAGGTAAAGGTGCACCCTCATCCATATATTTCTCTTTTGATGAATCACCAGCTGATTCAGATCCTTGTGCTCCATTCCTATGGTGATCATCTCGTGCATCATTGCGTGCTGATTTTAACTCGTATTGAGCTGAATCATTGTTCCTAGCGAAGGAAGATTCACTATCCTCTCTTCCATAGTCAAGAGGTTTCCTCTGTATTTCTATAACGTCATAATTTTCTGTTGAGATTCCAAAATTGGAAGAAGCTTTAACAGCTTCACCTCTTATATCTTTCCTAATTCCAGATCGACCTGAATGCCTTTCATTGTCCATCCTATCACGCCCACGCCTTGGAAGCTCCCATTCTCTATCACGGTCCAAAACCACATCCCCATCTCTATCATTGCTACTAGGTTGCACTCGTTTCCAGTTATCCTTTGATCCATCCCTATCTTTGTTGCGATCACCCCAATTATCGTCTCTGGGTTTTAATCTATCATCTTTGTAAGCTTCCTTGTCTAACTCCTTCTTCTTAAGGCTACTGCTTTTATCATGGTCCATATCAGAGATATGTGATTCATGGCGATATTTCCCGCTTTTTTCAGGTGTCCTGGACCTTCTAGAATGTCCTATTTCTCTTCCACTTTTATCCTTCATCCCCATCCCATCCTCATCTGGATTAAAGGACCTCTCTCGAGACTCTAAAGCATCACTGTCAGTAGCTCTATTCTCTCTATACTTATCACTTCTCTCCCTGCTCGATATATCATCTCGTATAACAGAACCATCCTTATAATCTTCCTCAGTTGCATCATACCTGCTTCTCCTCTTTGTCCTGTCAGTATCAGCCCTTCTCTCCTCCCTGCTGTAAGATTTATCTTTTTCATTGGATGATTCCAAAGCCTTCTGTTTACCCTCACTAATTTCATGTCTTAAAGAACTTCGCTCTCTAACACTCTCAATCTTCGGGTCTAGGCTCTTCCCACTTCTTGAATCGGTCCTATCTGCAAAACTGTTCTCCTCTTGGTTTTTGGCACTGTCAGAATAATCTGATCTCCGGCTCCCATGCTCAGAAGATCCGTGAAGCTTTGGTAGTCTGTTTCCACTTTTAGATGAAAACCTGGAATCTTTGTCTATAGCCTTCTCATGTTCATCATCATGCATTTTTTCAACTTTACTTTTCCCCAGGGAGCCTTCAGTGTCTGTGAATTTTGAAGCAGGCTTTCTGGTGATACTCTTCTCATCATCAAGGCGAGAGTGAGCTCTGCCACCAGACTTGTCTCCACCATCTTGCTTGCTCTCTAAATCTCTATCTCCGTACCAGTTGCTCAGCTTCTCAAGTGTGCTCTCCTCTTGTTTCATCTTTAGCTTATCAGAATAGGTTTCCTTTCTTGTTTCATAGTCATCTTCGTCGCTATATGCTTTGCTTGATCCACCCACTCTCTTCCGAATATCGGTTCTATCTCCAGAAGTTTTCCTCCTATCACCATCCCATCCATCAACTTCTTCTCCATGGCTAGACTTTCTTGATTTTCTTGACTTGTACTTCCTCGTCTCATGGCCTTCATAATCGTCATCATCCATACCCTTAACACTCTTCCCATCTGACACCTCCTCTATGCTTCGTTTTGCATAGCTTCGGCTTCTCCCAGGCGAATCCATTGCCAAAAACTATTAAAATATTATTTCCTTTTCCTTTGGTTATAGAAAAATCCGTTTACTTCTTTCCCCTCATTGAACTTCCAGATATTCCTGGGGAGCAGATGATATAGATCAATATTAATGATAGAGCAGAAACAGTAAGTAAAGTGTAATCCATTCTAGACAATATGCAGTTAAACTGTTCAAAAGAGCCGTCAAACTATACCTCGAACTATACAGTACCACTAAGTACATTGAGTTGATATGATGGTCAGAAAAGAGAATAAGAACTGATGTTAGCGGATTCAGAAGTTATATTTCTCATTCAACAATGATACACTAGCACTAAGTGCATTGAGTATGGACCAAATCTACTGATATGGCACAGGGATCCTGTGATTCTCAAAGTAGGAAGGATCTAAATGACTCTGTAAGCCTTAGGATGTATTACACTGAAGTTCATACAGTGGAGTATATAATATAAGCAAGAAAAGAGTAAAGTTCAGATAGTGAATGCAAAACTTAACTTCTGGAAATTTGGCTAAAGAGATGACAACTACCGAAAGCATGCGAAATCACATCTAGTTGCATATCTATCCAATTCAAAACCTAGAAGGACGAATTTCCGAGCTTGCAAAACCAGATATATCTATAGCATAAATCAAATCAATCGAAAGACTAGAAGACCCTAAATTATTGCAATTAACGACAGTTGTAGGAGAGAATGCAAAGTATGCTGTTGTGTTCGACTACTTACCAAGGGATAAGTGGCGGACGAAATGGTGGCGAACTTGTCGGCAGGGACAACCTAGGGTTCCGATCGGAAAGAGATGGAAAACGCCGGGAAGATGTCTAGGTCATCGGTGAGTATTACGCCGTGAGAAAGTGGTGAAGAGAAGAGAGAAGGAATCGATAAAGGGGTTCGGAGGCTGTTGCCCGAACCCAAAATATCAAACTGCACCCAAAAAAAATTCCCAGTACTGAGTAAAATATCTGATATTTAAGATCGATAAATCGCAAGTCAATCTTCTCTTATGATCTTATCCTCTGAGGCAAAAATCATCCAGTTTGTTAGCATACTTGATATGAATAACAGCTTGGAAAGATTTGGGAAATCTCATAAATTTAGGGTTTATGTAAAATATTGATTTGTTTTTTTTGGTTTAAAACTAGTTTGTAACCCTGCGATATATTTGTATATTAGATTTTTAATAATATGTCGTGAGTTTGAATATGTATAAATTAATGATATATTAACGAAACATTATCTTTTAATGAATTGGTGGCAAGATGAGATGAAATTATTTTGAAAAAATTGGGGAATTAGGATCCTTGAAATTGACATTTTGTAAATTGGGTCTCTATATATTAATAAGATAAAATAGGCCTGTAAACTAGAAAGTAGGATATTAGGCCTTCTACTGATTAGATTGTCACTTTTATTCAAAAAAACGAATTAGGATTTAATATTTTATTTGGAAGATTTCAACCACCACGGTACTATTCTCCTTTTTGCCTCCTCCTTCCTTGCCTCAGAACCACCAGCGATTTTTCTTGCCTCTGAACCACCATCGCCCTCTTCTTCTCCTTCTTTGTTCCCGTCGCCCTCTTCTTATCCCTCTCCTGAAACCGTCGGCCCCTTCTTCTTCCTCCCTGAAACCGCCGTCGTGTTCTTCTTTCTGCCCTGAAATCGTCGCTCTCTTCTTCCTCCCCCCGAACAACATTCACCCTCTTCTTCCTCCCCTGAAACTGCCTCTTTGTCCTTCTCTAAACTCACAAGGTTGAAGAACGCTTGGAAACCTAACCAGAAAAAAATAAAAAGTTTGAAGAATGGCGAGTTTTCCTTTTGCTTAGATTCCGGCGCCCTCTTTCAGTCTAGGGTTTACTCATGCCGTCATTGAGGCAGAAGAACGTAGGATGACCGCCGATTCCGGTGAAGCTACAGTTCGTGAGGAGGCTAAAGTGTTCGAGTCTGCCATTGATGAGGAATTGGTAAGTCGTACTACCCTTGAGTACCATCAAATGAGTGAGCACTTTGGGTATGTATGCTCACTTTGGGTATGTACGAGCCTTTGGGTTTGTAATATGTATGAGCACTTTGGGTATGTATGAGCACTTTGAGTTAGGGCTGAGCATCGGTCCAAAACCGCAAACCGCAAACCGAACCACAACCGAACCGCAAACCGCAAACCTGAAAAACATGGACCGTAAACCGAACCGCAAATTTGCGGTTCGGTTTGCGGTTTGAACCGCACGGTTGCGGTTCGAACCGCAAATGAACCGCAATTTGCGGTTTGCTTGCGGTTTTGCGGTTTTTTTTGAGGTTTTGCGGTTTTTTTTGCGGTTTTTTTTTGCGGTTTGCGGCTTATTTGCGGGTTTTTTTGCGGTTTACTGTTTGTTTTGCGGTTTGCGTTTTTTTTTTGCGGTTTGAACCGCAAACCGAACCGCAAACCACAAAACAAAAACTTGCGGACCGCAAACCGAACCGATTAAGTGCGGTTCGGTTGCGGTTCGGTGAACCGAACCGCAATATGCTCAGCCCTACTTTGAGTAATGTGTGAGCACTTTGGGTATGTTTCTTGGGTATGGATTGAGTAATTGATTACTCCCTGAATGTATTTACTGCGTTTTTTGGGTATTGTTTTGAAATGAGTAATGTGTGAGCATTTTGGGTATGTATGAGCACTTTGAGTAATGTGTGAGCTGGGTATGTTTTTTGAGCAATGTTTTTTGAGTAATGTGTGAGCACATGATTGGAGCAAGCAACCACCAAGCTCCTCGGTCGTCTTCTCCCTCGAGAGCCACTAAGCACCATAGTCGCCTTGGTCGTCTTTTCCATTTTACCCAAGTATGTAGGGAAGATATTTTGCAGGATAGATGGGTAAGCTTGCACAGGATAAGGTTGTTTTTTGGGTCGAAACTTATGTGAAAATGTCAACACACTTTTGGTTAACAAAATTGGGTTGTTATTTTTTGGGTACGTTATGTACTTATGTGTCATCTTTTTTGTATGTTGTATTACGATTTATGTTTGATTATCCAAAATTTTGATTTCAATATTGGGATATGCACTTACCGTGTTCGATGTATTACACTAACAACCATACAAACAAACCACTTACCCAAACATATCAATATCTTACAAAACACTTACCCAATCATATCAAAATTGAGTATGTAGATTTGTATGTATTTTGGGTAATAATTACGTACAGATCCCAAAAAATTACTACACTGACAACCATACAAACAAACCACTTACCCAAACATATCAATATCTTACAAAACACTTACACAATCATATCAAACTTGGGTATGTGAATTTTTATGCATTTTGGGTAATAACTACGTACATACCCAAAAACAATTACAGTAAACCAATCTAGGCCAACAATTTCCTCCAAAAATGTCAATCAAATATGCCATCAATCAACCCAATTTCTGCACAGCAGTCAACAATCATCAATTTGTCCCTTTTTAGCCTTTTTTTTACTATGAAAAAACTAGCTTGCCAAATAGGAGCCCATTTTTTCAACTTAATTTTAGGAGGCCCTATATTCCAACTTTATTGTGTAGAAAGCCTAATATGCCAATTCAGCCAATTATTTTTAATGAATTGACAGAAGAGATGGAAAATATTTTAATTTTGAATTAAAATATAACAAATCTGTAATTAAAATATGGCAAATCCGTAATTATTTGCCAAAAAGTCCTATATGTTATACCTAATGTGTTGACATGTGGACTAAGAGGATTTTGTTTTAATAGTATATATATAGATTTATGTTTTTTTATTCTTAATCTAAGTTAGTATTTTAAAAAGATATTTGATTATCTTTCTTTACGTCCAACTAGTAGATTTGGTTTAACCTCCAGAACGAAAACGGAATGAAAACAAAATTCATATGTATATTATTTTCAATCATGGAAATTATTATATAAGACTTCAAAATTTACATCACACTAGAAGGAAGACGCGCAACAAGTTGTCCCGTCAATCCTTTCTGGATAGTGAAGGATATTCTCCTAAAAACAACATCAGAAGACCTAGGAAACATAACGTTGTCATGCAAGACACGTTGCACCCTCTTGAGAATTTCAATAGCATCAGACGCAAGGAAACCAAAGGTGTCGAAAGTGAACGGAATGAACACATGTTGATTTTCAATACAAGCTTTCTCATGTTTGACCACCCTAATAGAAGCCGCATTAAGCGCCGTCTTACCCACCGCAAAAGGCCCACTACCCAAACAAACAAGTGGGGAAACCCAGTCAAATCGATGCAAGCATGTTTTCCTCCCGCCCATCCAAACACCAAGACATCCGTCAGCCTCAAGCTGGACCTCCCCTCACGTGGTCAGACAAGAAGGACACATGCGCCTCCTTCTTAATCGAGACTCACGCCCTGCTAAACACATCAGACAACACATCACGGACCAAATCATGCCTATATTTGAAGTTAGGAAGATTTTTACAATGAACATCATGCTCCCCAAAAGAATCTAGAATTCTCCGACAATTGGGCATAGGACAAATCTCATCAACCGGGTATATTCTTGTTCATGAAACAACTTGGAAACATTCTATGTGGTTTGAACTAATTGGTAGGGCTTATCATAGGTCCAAAACCGAACCGAACCGCTAAAAACCGAACGAAACCGAAAACCAATTTTTCAAAAACCTTGGACCGAAAACCGAACCTATAAAAGTAGGTTCGGTTTCGGTTTGGACCGAAAACCGAAAACTTGAAATATGCGAACCTAAAACCGAACCGATTATGTCGGTTTCGGTTCGGTTTCGATTTCGGACCTAAATGAACCTAAAATTAAAACTAAAAAATCTCGATAATATAACAATAAAATAAAATTTTCAATTCTATAATAATTTTAGTATAAAGAGTTAAAACTTAGAAAAGTAACAATCTCATTTAAGCACTAAGTACTAATTAAAATTGCCACAACTAAAAATAACAATTCTATAATATTTTTTATTAAATGAAATTCGGTTTTCGGTTTTTTATCGGTTTTTTCGGTTTTGGACCGAAACCGAACCGAAATTATAAAAAACACGGACCGAAGACCGAACCTAATTTGTCGGTATAGGTTCGGTCCGGACCAAAATTCCTCGGTTCGGTTCGGTTCAGGTGAACCGAACCGATCTTGCTCAACCCTACTAATTGGAGTAGAATTTGACTACATTTAATACCATGTATGGAAATAAAATAGGGGAAGTAAATACATTTTGTATGAGACCACAAGGAATGACAACAAAAAGATTTCATGAACAAGGTACACATAGACTAGATTCATTTTCATTACGTTTCTGGAGTTACAACCAAACGGGGGCTAAATGGGTTTATAAACCCGTTAAATTTATATATATAGTTCAAAGGCAAAATTGGCAAATTAGCCTTTTAAGCAAATCAATTGAGAAAGAAGACTCATACTATTTGGGATTGGTATTTTGACCCCCTATAAAATAGAATAGAGGAAATAGAGTACAAAAGAGGGCAAAGTTTGACAACCCATCGGATGTGACATGTTGTACTATCTCACATGTCACATCAATCAGAAAAAGTAATTTTTAACATTCTTACTTTATCACCTATTACCCAAAAATCCGCTTACCCAAATAATGTCACAATCATACCCAAAAATAAATTTGTCAAAGTACATAAACATACTCGAAAACAACATACCCAAAAAATCAAATATCAAAATAAAATCATATCCATAAATTGGATAATATTTTATATTTATACCCAATTTAAATATCACTTAATACAAAAACCATACCCAATTTAAATTTGTCATACCCAAAATTTTCAAAACTCGATATTATACACAAACATCAATATCAAATGACATTTGATCATTACCCAAAAATTCGCTTGAATTTGATCATTATAACACAGTTTGGGTAACCATAAAACATACCCACGATATCACTTTAAAAATATACTTAATAATAAAAAATATACTACAAAGCCAATACACATATAAAAGCATACCCAAAAACCCGTTTACCCAAATAATGTCATAATCATACCCAAAAATAAATTTGTCAAGAAATATATTGCCTCTATTTTCACAATCATACCCAAAACCATACCCAAGAAATATACTACAAAACCAATCCATGTAAAAAAGATACTTAAATCAAAAGTAAACATCTAATCACCATCATTTCAATTACAGAAATTATTACCCCTATTTTTTAGTTTCCATACCTATTTTTTCTTCATTTTGTATAGAGACCTAGTTTGCAAAAGAGAATTTCAAGGGGTCCTATTTCCCTAATTAATTCTAGTTCAAATTACAATTTTACACCCAAAAAAAATTAAAGAATAACAAATGAACCAGGGCAATTGTGAGAAGTCATTGTCGCAGTCGTTGTTGCCTCGTCGTCTTGTCTTCGAACGCCATGTCCATCGTCGCTTCTCTTTTGTGGGATGAGTATTTGTAGAGTTGGATATCAGGGCAATTTTGGGCTTGCAAGGTTTTTTTTTTTAAGTTTATAAAATAGAATAACTCGAAGTAAATACCTATCTATATCATACTAAAGCAGAACTCACTTCGTCCATATGTCGCGTATTAAGGCTAGCCACATCATCTTTTTTCCAATTTATTTACAATATTACCACAAGTTATTTACAGATTTGCCATAATATCTTTTATAACAAAAAAATCATTAAAACTAATAAACAATCAGCATGCCAAATCATTTTTAACCTATAAATTATCATGCCACGACAATTTTACTCAAATATTAATTAAAACAAAAACAAATTTATATCAAAAACATAATTAAAAAAATCTAGATTTTATTTTTATAATCTTCAAAAAGTAACGTAGGCACATTTTAATTTTCGAAAATTAATTGCTGAATTTATTTTATAATTTCGAATTTTATATATAATATTTTGATTTCTTATTTTAAATTTTTGAATATTGTTTTAATTAATTTTTTCATTTTAAACTTTACATATATATATATATAATATTTTATTTTCTTATTTTTAATTTAAAATTATTTTTTGTTAAATAATTATTAATAGTTAATAATATGGATAAATATCTTAACCGATTTCACGTATCTTTTCTTCAAAAAAATAAATAAAACAATAATTAAAAAAAATTTTAGAATATTATATCGTGTAGTTTGTTTAACATATTAAAGCAATATTCCTTATCTTTAATTATTGCGGATAAAATCAAACTAATTTGATGCATGTTTTACAAGTAACAACAATAAAATAAAAACAAAACAAAACAAAATCTTTTTCGAAGAGAAGATTGTGCAGTTAGTTCAATATATTATAGAAATTTCCTTTATATTTTAATTCTGAAGGATAAAATCTTTGATGTATGATTTATCAATAAAAATAATAAATTAAAAACAAATCAAACCAATTATTTTTTTAGAAGAGTAGATGTATAGTTAGTTTAACATGTTAAAGCAATTAATTGTTTATTAATTAATGTATAAATTTATTTCTTTTAATGGAGTTATAAATTCATTTTTAACTTGAGATGAATTTCACAAGATAACTTCAAAGATGTAATTTTTTTTATCTCTATTAACGAAGTTATAAATTAAAAATTGCCGTTATACTTAACTAACCTAATTAACCTGTGAACAGAGTTATAAATCAAATTAGTTTTTCAATACCAAATTTATAAAGTGAAAACATACTAACCAACTAATTAGTTAAACAAAATTTTTATATATCTTTTTAAAAATATTTGTTCCCAAAATTATAGACCTCTATGATAAATTTTGACTTAATATATATATATATATATATATATATATATAAGAATAATTTATCTCATTTGAAATTATTCCGGAACAAATCTAAGCAAAATCTTTTCTAATCATATATCATAAAAATCTATAATTTCTTGAAAGTAGTTTCGATCTTATCGCTTCAATATTGTTAAAATCGATAATTTCAATCTAATCTCTTACATGTGTGTTTTTTTTAATCTTTTTATCAATCGGTAACTCCGGAGTTTATCTTATCTCATTTACCAAGTTAATCCCAATATTGTTTTGCTGATATAATATCCTACCATTTTTTCTAGATTATTTTAATAACAACTTTGCAACCCGGTTCTATTTTTATGTTTACATCTAATTTTCATATATATATTTTATCTTATACCAATCCATAATTTTGAAATATGTTAAAATTATAATTTATTAAAATACAACTATGGGAAAAAAAAATTGTTTATTCAAGAGTATACGTATTTTTACACAATCTTTTTTTAGATAATATAAAAAAATTTACGTAAAAAATTTACGTTTTAAGTCAAAACCGCACAAGGTGCGGGCATTAAACTAGTTAAAAATTAAAGACAAGTTTATAAAACTAAATGAGAATGAAATAAATATTAGAGTAAATAGGGCCTTATATTAGGGTTTCTTATATATATTTTTTCAGATTTAAAATGAATAATTTACATGTAACAAAAATATATTTACCGACGTAGGTTCATGAAAATTGGAATTGAGTTAATGAAAATTTAATATAAGCTTATATTATTAAATTATAAAAATTATTTATGTTAAAAATATTTTAATGTAAGTCTATATATTATTAAAGTATAAAAAAATTATATTAAAATGGGTGATAGGTGACGGAGATGGCGCGGGTGGTGGCTACGTATGACGGGTCGGTGATTGGTCTTAAACTACTCACCCGTTTCACCCTCATGTTTACGACTTTTTACCTGTTTTTCGGTGCGGATTTTGACATTCGTCGGATGCGGATGAAACTGACATCCTTAAACGAATGTGAAACACTTCTAAAAATATAAAATCATGTATGATTCATATAGTCTACTAGACCTAATACATGGGCCGAAATTTCAACGCCCCTAGACCCCGACCACCTCAACGACACGTGGATCGTTGAAATTGACCGTTCATGTACATTGAATCAGGTTCCACAACCCATTTACTTATATGTTAGATTTGAAATGTGAAATATGGTTTTACCCAATTATGTTCGAGTTTAAATTGTTTATAAACAAATCAAGTCGGAGCCTAAATTTTAGCCGAATTTTACAATGTGTTCATATTGAGGCCGTAGAAAGTAAATGAGCTTGATCCTTGAGTTTTATCCTATTGGAACTAAATTTTAGGAATAGAACATGTAGTTAATACATGATGCGCGCGCCGCGCCGCGCCGAGTAGAAATTAGATGTGACGGGCAAACCAAGATGCAACATGGGTGAGCACCGATATTATGTTTTGGGTCGATCCAACTCTACAGTACAACAAAGCAGCAGATGAATAAGACTATCCACCTATATTATGTTTATGGGCGGCCCAACTCTACTTTCCAACAAAGTTGACTGAATAAGACAAATTAGTTAAATATCCAATTAAATGGAATATCTCAAATTAAGTGAGATCCGATAAAATGCAATATCTCCAAATTAAATAAAGATCCGGGAGTTTAGTTTTGTAGAATATTGCATAGTTAATGCAATTTTTGCAATAACCCCTAACGGATCTACTCCGTCCCTATAAATAGGGTGTCTCCTCACTCAGTTGATACTTCCGAAAACTTCATCTCCTCCTCTCCTCTATGCTTCTATTTCTCGAGAGTACGACACTCAATTGGTTCGTAAGTTTCCGACAGATTACACAGGTCGAATTCTCTACGTAGTTTTATCTTGGGATTCTTGAACACCGGTAACCGTCGTAATACAAGGTGTTTTTCAATAGCATATTGACTCTGGAAAATTTAGATCGGTAAAATTTCCGATCATAATTCTATTGTGCCTTTTACAGTTAAATTACGTATTACATGTCCTACACATCCGAGCAGTGAACTTGTAAATAGGTTGATATAACAACATATGGTGTTAATCTAGCAGAACAATCCGAGTTATAGCCGAACATGTTGAAGTTCAACTATAATAGAAAGAGTCAAGCCTAAATTTAAACCGATCATTAAAATTGCGTTCACAAGTCAAGCCTAACTTTTGAACCGAGCTTTAAAATTACTCTTTTTTTTAAAAAAAAAGAGAGCCCAAATAAGCTTACTTATAAAACAAACCTACCAATAACCTTATTAGTAGGAATTGGAGACACCAGGATCCATCACATTTTTCACAGGACAAACTATTTTGCTTTTAATTTTTCAATTGGACTTCATATTTTTAGACGTTTCCAAATAATCTTCTCACCATCATGCTTGTTAACCCCAAGGCTGACAGTACATTAGAGCACAAACATCAATGGTTTTTAACCTTTGAAAAAGTTGTCTTTTTGTCAAAAAACCAAGCTTTGGTTGCTCACGGCAAAACTCACTAGAAACCAAATAAAACACCTATACCATAATATGTTGCATTTGTTTAGTATGAACAAGTATAAACAAAGATGCAATTTAAAAAATTTAACATTAAACATTAAGAGACCAATATCATTAGTGTGGAGAAAATGAGTAGTTAAAATAAGGTGGAAGGGAGAAATGAAAAATAGAGTTAAAAAATTGGGTTAAAAAACTATGGTCAAATTAGCTAAAAAAGTCTTTTTGAAATTTCTTTTACGTAATTAGGTTCATGATATAAATATGTTTAGTAAAGGTACTATTAATCAAATCCCTTACTTTTTCAACTTAAGTTGAATGAAAATAGTAAAAATTAAATGTATACAATTCTAATGAAAAATAAAAATGGCCAAATTCTTTCAAAAACTATTGATAATGGAGTGCATCTCCGTCTTCTTTGAACAAAAATATTGACTTTACCAGTCCCTCGATCACACATCTACATAACTACAGCATTTAACTCATATCATGAATAGACATTGATTACATGATATAACTCATTCTGCTTCAAGACTTACAAAACAAATATTGGTAGCATTTTGTGAGACACGTTAGGACATCTTCAGCCATGTTACTTGGCTATTTGTGAATATCACAATAATTAATAAAATTAAAAAGTCAGAATTTTTAGAAAATCTAGAAAATAAATTACTATTTTGTAATTTTTGTGGGACAGAATTTCTCTCTTCTGGTACTCTACCTAGTACAATCTCACTGCATTTTCTTGATACTTTCACAAAACTGACATTTATATTTGTTATGAATTATGATACAAATATAAAAAGACAAGGAGTGTCAATGGAGATGCCCTGAAAATGATCCCAATTTATTGCCTGAACTTGTTGGACACTTGTCGCAATACATTACAGTATATTACACAACCGTGTTAAAAAGCATGACATGTGTGTTCTTTATTTGCTTGATTGACCTAATTCTTCAACTTGGAACCCTGACAGTTGTGCGAGTTCCTCGAGTTCTTGCTCCCCGCTCAAGATCTGTCATAGAGCATAGATGTATTTTATACACTATCCCCGCTTTTTGTTGACTAATACTAGTCTGATAGCAAAGAATTACCTTGCCATTGATGATCCAAGTAGGAAATCCTTCAATCCCAGCATCTGAGCAAGCCTTCTCTATTTTAACCCCTTTCCTGTATCCAGCCGGGAAGCATTCTACATAGTCCAACAGCTTTGCCGCCTGGCGACCAAACATCTAAAAATGCCAGATTGATAAGGCATGATAACTGAATAAAGACAGCAGATATTCTGCATAATACTTTGGAGGACAATTGTTGAATGCAAAGAACTAGATCAAGCATATAAGAAACATAAGAGCAAAAAAATTGTAGATGGTGGCAATTCCACCTCAAGAGTAGATGCGAACTGCATACCGTGAATTCGTCCGTGATCCGAGAATATTCTCATAGAACTTGAAACATGGATGTTTATATGCAACTGTAAAGTATAGCTCGGGGAAATGACAGACAAGAAAGTCCTCAGATGGTTACACTTTTGACCGAGCTATATTTAAGAGTTGCATACAAACATCCATATGTATGAGGTAGCAAATCTCAATTTGGATGAGCAAACCAATGCCAAAAATATTATAAGAAATGTTACATGAGAATGCAGGAAACATTTGCTTAGTGTTTTGGTAACAGTCAGTGATTATGGAGTAAGTTATCAATCCATTATTCCCAAAGATGGATTATGTTTGCCTCAATTCACTGGCCAATACAAATGGTATGGTGGTATTTACCTCTTTTTGTTCCAAACAATGTGAGCACCAAAATGCACCATACATTTTTGCCCCTATAGAGTGGAGATGTCTTGCAAGAGAAATAGCTAGAGGACTGGAGTCTGTAGTAATTTCCGTTGTATAGAATGGAAAGTCGACTTCAGCTGAGCTGTCCTAGAAAAGCAGTTTCAATCAGAAGAAAGCATATAACTTCACGCCAAAATTCGTTATCAATGCACTGCTGAGTAACATAGTATTATTCGGTATTTATAATTTATATGCAAATCTTCCATATTTGCAGATACTTGGTGCTTGTTTGGTAGTGTAGATTTTTTCTAGATTAGATTTTTCATTAGCTTTTTGTGTAGGTTTTTGGTGTAGTTTTAAAAATCTAAGAAGGATAGCTTTTTGGTTGATTATCAAAATTATTTACAACTTTGTCCCCAAAAGACATGTTTAATCAATTTTACATTTTTGTCTTTACTGGTTTTTTGGTAAATCCACCATAAAATCTACCCACGAATCTACTTTTACCAAACACTACTATTTTTTTTTGTTAGATTTTTACATTTTACAAAACCTTTCAAGAAAACTACAATATCAACTACGAAAAAAGCTAAACCTACCCCAAAAAAACTTCAACTACACAAAAACCTCGTGTTACCGAACACGACCTTGATCAGCACCAAAGACAGGAGAAAAGGATCGGGAGGAGAAGTATACAAAAGAATTCAAATAAATTCTCTGACCACACTGTATAAATATATCAACATACATGAGTATCACTAACAGATTGTGGTGTTTGATGAAGCCATAACATTCAATAAGAAAAATAACTTCTAACCAAATAAGAAATTTCATAAAGATGAAATGGCGCAGAGCAATCACCTTGGAGGAATAGCTTGGGAATAACTGTATGCATTGCTTAACAAGGCAAGAACAAGGCTGACACTAATCAGTGGCATCGCTAGGGCTTTTTGTATGTTCTGCAATCCTATGCCCTGCAGTACAAAACCACAGAGGTTCAAATGGATGAAGACATTGCCAAAAAAACAGAACAAAATTTTTGAATTTGGTTGTAGAAAAAGATCACATTTAGAGTGATGAAGAACAAGCTGAAGGATAATGCAGCTGATGCGTAGCAATATGAACATGATGCTCCAGCAAGCTGTGTGCTGAGTGTATACAGAAAATACGAGCTCGCAGCTGCCATGGAAGCAGTTACCGAAAATAAGATCATACGGCCATCACTTTCTTTCATTCTCAAGGGCAAATTTCCTCTTGCCAACTGCAAACCAAGTACCAAAACAGACCCATATGCAACCATTCCAATCAGAGGAAGAGGAACACCTGAAAAAAGCAAAAGGATGTTTATCTAAATTCTATAACCAATTAATTGCATCAACACAACAATATTCATATAACAACGTGACTGTCAAATGAAACACATCTCAAAAAAGAATTTGGATCGTGCTAGCAAGTTTTTGAATTTAAATATATCTCCTAGAAGGCTACAACTACAAGCTTTGAGTTTCATTTTCTTCACTTCAATTTAATAAACATTATTCTACATCCATGTCTCATAACCTCGACAATAAAAGGATACTAAGCACATACCATTTCACCTAAACCTCTAACTCCAGTTAACTGCAATAAAATACTGATCACTGTGATCCTGCTGCTGGCGATGTAAATTTACAAAATTTGCAGACTATTTATCGATCAAGAAGTAACAGTAGCATAAAGAAACATAGTAATTATCAACAGGCATGCAAATATCCCAAGCAACAACAAAAACAAAATTTTCTAGAACAAATCAGTAAACTAAAAAGAAGAAGATGAAAGTACTCAGTTCAGTGAGCAAAGTGATGTACCAAAGACGACGGAATAATCGCTGTTGAGTACATCGCTACAAGTTCCACCGCCAATGGGGCAAAATGCCTCAGAATTTGAGAGCTTAAGATACGTCAAATAGCTCGTCTCCAGAAACCCTAACCCTCCGAGCCCCGCACACCATGCGTATGAAGAAGAAGGAGACGATGTCGGAGCATCTTCGTCTGAGGAATCAGCGTCTCCAATAGGATCAGGCAAGCAGTTCGAAGGAATCACCACAACTCGATGTCCACAGTTGTTGCCCTTCTTCCACACAACAAAATTTAGTGGCGAAATTTAGCAAACCGAAAATCAGCATATGAAGAATTGAGTGACTGAGAAAGGAAATAACCTTGTATTTGGATTTGAGGAGAGGAGAAGCAAAGAGACGAGGGACAACCGGCATATCACGAAACAAAGGAGGAAATGGGAAGCTTGAGCAGATCGCCATAGTCAATCCCCTGTAGTCTCACTGGTCCATGCGAACCACCGGTCCACCACTGCTCGCTCTAATTTCTCACCCTTTTTCGTTTTTATTTTGTGTAAATTACATCTTGATCATATAACTTTACAAACTTTTCCATAATAGCCCTTTATTTTAGGTAAATGTAATTAAGTTTACCATATGTTCAAATTTAATTAGGCTTCATGTTATGTTCGGTTTACCAAACCGAACCGAGTTATTTCAGTCTAGACCGAACCGACAACTGACAATTTAAGTTCGGTTTTAGGTTTGTATATTTTAGAAAATAGGGTCGGTTTCGGGTAATAACCGCAAAACCGATGGTATAAAGCGAAAAATCGATTTTTATTTTAAATGAACATTTTGTTCATATTTGTTTTTATCGAGATAAATTTAGATTTTTAGATTTGATATTTTTAATCGGATAGACGAAAGTGATTATATTTGTATTTTACATTATAGTATTTATTTTTTGTAATATTATTTAAATGGTTGTAGTTGCTACTTCTTAGGTCCAAAACCTGAATCAAACTAAAACCGGCCCTAATTGGTTCAACTTTCGGTCTAATATTTCTAGTTTTTGGTTTTAGGTTCAAACCAAAACCGAATATACGTTTATAGGCTCGGTTTTTGGTTCAAGGAAATCAATTTTAGGACAGTTCGATTTATTGCGGCCGGTCCGGTTTTGGACCTATAAAAATCCAACAACTTTTATGACCAAAAAATTACTAAACTCTTTGAAATGACAAAAGGTTAAAACTACCACTACAACTACTGTTTTTGCATTACCAAACACGTGTTTTCCGGTGTCACTAGAAATTTACATTTTTTCCAAAGCCAAAGAAAGACCTACAAAGTACAAACTATGAAATGAGATATACACCCCCACAAGTTTTGTGCACTATACCAACCAATTGAGACTAACTTCTAGTTTTCTCAAACTTACATGTACAAAATGTCAGTCCTCTCATTGTACATTTCCTTTCGAGTTCCATGGATGCAGAAAGAGCTTAAGTTGTCAAGACATCAGGAAGTGTAGGTGACGGAGCTCCGATTATCTTACCACCAACATCTGGAAAAGTCTCATCTTCCGGGAGGGGTTCGACTTTACCATCAGCATCGATTTTTAATGGATATTTAAGGAGATGACCTTGTAATTCTGTGAAGTTCTCAGCTGTGAAGCTCTTCCAGTTATCTTCAGCAACCTCGTTTACTTTGCGTACACATTCAAGAGACTCGGGTTCGTTGAAGGATGGATGCAAGGTTTCGAGATGCTCGGCCCATAAGGACATCCTGTATCCATATACCTGAAATGCAGCAGTTTTAGTCAAGACAGAGAATATCTTTATCTTATTCAGAGTGGTGTTTCACAATACTACATTATACTGCAACGTATCCAAGCATCACTTCTGTGGAAATGTATTATGCATTTAAAAAACCCGATGTGATCTTGGATTGCAATTTTAGTAAATTGTAATTTGGAGAAAGTAAGAATCACACTCATCACAAAATAATATAATTTCGGATAGATAAATATGGCACCTGGCCTCGAGGATGTTTCTTCTTCTCACCCCAGGTCCGATGGGGTTGATAGGCACCCATAGCAATCTCGGTGTCTTTTGAACCAGCCAATGATCGCTGGTTGATGTTAGCAGATCCCAAGATAACATACTCATCATCGACTATCATTCCCTTTGCATGAACATATATCATAAATCGACGGTTTTTCATTGCATCAGAAACCTGCATAAATTACATCGTCAACAAAATATACCTTTTTGATGAAGCATATAATTCGATTGAGAAATATGACTAGTTTCAAACATCAGTTATGATCAATACCCATTAATTTTTAATGCAATGCACTATGGATGAGAATTATGGGAAATAACATATTGTCCGGCAAGGCTCAAACAAGGTGAGAAACAAGAATTGCTTGAACCAAGATTCTAGAAACATAAATTAGGAGAAAGATCACCTTATTTGATTTGGTCCCATTAGAAGAAGACTGTTCTCCTTCACTTATCTCCTCTGAGATGTCTTCTCTATTACCAAGGCAATAGAAATTCAAATAATCTTGTGGGTGGCAGTCTTCAAGCTGCATATTTTTAAGTTCCCGAGCAACAACTCCATACATCATTTCCATTGTCTGGCTCTGCAAGAGTGATACAAAGTTGATCATTCGTAATGCTTCCAAGTATTTCAACATTACAGAGAAAAGAAGAAAAACTTTCCTGCACAGTCAGATTACCAAAAATAACAAAAACTGGAATTAAGTAAATTTATTCAATGTCTGTTATCATTCAAAGCCGAATAGATACAAAAATAAAGTTTCTAATACCTGCCAATACAAAATTTCTTGAACAGTAGCAGATTTTGGATCCCCTTCAGGCCACATAGGAATTACTATATAGACGGCAAATCTCTCCTTTGCTTTAATTTTACTGGCAATCTTTAATGCCAGCTCCATGGGGATAAGATTGTCAGCTCCTGATTATACAAGAAGAAATTGCAACTCAATCAATCATTTCAGTACAAAGCAGCCGCCAAAAAGGAATCAACATTTATGAAATCAATTCAGAAATGTGCAAATGTTAAGCATGGACTCATAATAGCATAGTGAGTTTTGTGGCCATTCACATAAGCCATACGAAGTTGTAAATGTTGCGTGAACATTTTGAATTTGAATCTAGGCAGTTTTTTCAGTTCAAGGGGGGGCAACTTCACACTAACCAGCATTTTTGTATGAAGGCCATCCATAAGATGATCCAAGGAAATATTGGTTTTCAATGTATATAAAATGCTGGGCAGATCTGATAGCTTGGATGTAAGCAGTCTGTATGCTTTTATCAATCATCAGATTCTTAGAACAGATAAGGTTCTGCAAAAAAAAATTACCATCAGCTTCAGGGAAAAATTAAGAAACTTTGATGATAATCAAGAACAAAGAAGCTGTCTCTATGCTTTTATCTACTGTTTGATGCTAATAGCAACCACATGATTAAGCTTATAACATGTTCCGTTTGATTTCCGTTATTCCTTTTCAAATCTTAGATTGAGAACTGCGTGAGAAATAAGAAAAGGTGCGGTACATTTGTATTCATTTACCTTAGCATGAGCATCAGCTACCCCCTTCGCAAATCCCTTCAATGATCCGGAGTCTATGGACCTGAAAACCTGCAGCAAACCGGAATTCAATGACAATTGCACAGAATATAATCAAGCCGAAAAATGAAAAGTAATGAGAGCTTCCCAAGGAAATTAGGAGGGAGCAGTGACCTGAACATGCCAGGTTTCGGGATCCTTTTCATCAGAAACCCACACAGAAGGATCATCTTCAGGAATGACTGTAACATCGGAATCTGTTCCGGCACCAGCAGGACTAAGTATCCAAGATATGCGATTTATCTTTATTAAGGCATCGTCATGCCAATGAGTTATCCTCTTCTTGAGACTAAATTCTCTAAATCTTGTAGCTCTCTTCCAACGCTGCTCAAAATTTATGAGGACATCATATGCAGCAGGTCCCTCGACTTTGCAATGCAAGTCATGCCATGGTTGCCTTGGAGCCTTAGTTGTAGCCTAATATGTGTAAGAAGAAAGAAATTGATAGTAAACAAAGTTATGTATTCCCGATGTGCAAAGAAATGAAGACCAGAAACCCACTTACAGGGAAAGTGGGATTGTGAAAATCATCCTTAAATACAGTATCCAAGTCTCGGAAGAGTCTATGCTCAGGTGTGTCATACCGGCCATCACAAAGATCTAGACCTCCTAAGAAAGCAGTTATCTTCCTAAAATTACCGCGCCCTTGTGTATCCACAAGTACACATTTCTGATGGTGTGTAAATACAGTTCCAACAACCTGTACAATTTCAAATAAATATAACCTCAGCAAAAAGTGAAACATTTAACTAAAAAACACTCAAGAAACAAAAGCAAATCTGAATTCTTGCCTGCTGCTTGATGAAGCTAAGCTTGCTGCTAGCATAACGAGGAGCCAAAACACATGTGACAGACGAGTGCTTGAAGAACTTTTTTGTTTCTTCATCATGGGTTGCCATAACCCCTTCCTGCATCCAGTTACAAAATTGTTCAGGCTCACAAACTAAAATATTTGCATGTCGATCACAAATTTTCACATTTAGATGACATCATAACTGTTTGAATTTGGGACTTAATAATGGCTACACAAACACACTTCCTAGATAAATTCAGCAGAACAGAAGACGATATCATGAAAATGGTAATATATACATGAGCCAGTGCCTTTTATTGAAATTTCTTCAACAGTAATCAAAAGAACTTAAACAAGCATAAAAGATATACAAGAGCATATACTCTGATCCTTCACTTTATTCTTTAGATCCTTCAAGATCCCAGACAATATTAATTACTAGGATGTTACTTTCATATAATATATCCATCATTCTTTGACCTTTTAAGGAAAGGGAAAGGGGAGACCCACCAAATCAAATCAACCAAATCCGTAGAAAATAAGAATTCTAACTAAGAAAAAGGTCGTTTTAATTACCGTGTTGATAAAGTACTTGTTATGCGAAGTCTTATCATCCCAAACCAGCAACAAAACTCTAACTCCTTCCTCAGACTTATACTTGAGCAGCTCACCTAATGTCAAATGGCCGCCTCTAGGCAGAGGCCTCGTCGGCTCCCTAACCAGCTTAACCTTGTCGAAAATCGACCATCCCACCAAGTAAATCATATGGTGAGCCTCTGAAATTGCATAACAAATGTCTTCCCAACACTTCTCGTGCCTAAAAAACTTCTTTTCTCCATCCAATTCGATCTGAGGAAGCAAATTATCCGGTACATGTGCATCCTGGTAGAGTGTTACAGATCCACCTTTCCTCAGCGGAAAGTATGTGTTCCTCACACCACCATGATTAGGATCATCACCAATCCCACGCTTATACAGAGGATTTTTGTCGCAAGGCGTGAACTGCATCTCCAATCGTAAGGCAGTTTCTGGTTTCGGTGGGTTTCCAGATCCGCCAAGGATAGAGAACCAACCTGAAATTACCTCGCCAGAGGCTATTTGCGCCGCCGGGATCCGAACGGTTCCAATCAGCTGAGCCCCAAAGACATCGTTATCCTTCACCTGGAACTCAAGTTCAACAAGCGGATGGGCGAGAGGAATGACGAATCGTTCGTTCCACCTAGGGTTTTGCGAGTTTGTGATTACGCGAGTGCGTGCGATAGTCGCCTGTGGAACAACAACGGCGACGTAGGGATCGCTAGTGATGATTTTGCTGCGACGTTTCACCTTGTTATCGGTGTCGGAGTCTCCAGCGGTTGAGAATGGAGCTGACGAGTCATGGCCGCCGTGTGATTTCGATGTGCAGGAATCGCAGACGGTGAAACAACGGCGGAAGCGAGCGACGATTAAATCCATGTTTGGTAACCGCCTAGCGGCGATTATCTTCAAATCAAGATCGCCATGCAAGTACATAAGCTTCTCCGATGAGTTTTCCGCCATTGATGCTCCGCTCAAAGAATGAAATCAACAATAAAATAAGGTATAACGCAATTACTTCTACAATAGAAACAATTCCTCGTGACGTCGTGGATACAGATCTCCGGCTTTGTAGCCGTTGCAGTTGTAAACGACAGTTTTTTTTATTCAAGATTTGTTGTGATTTGTGTCACCGGAAAGGAAGAATATGTATGCTTATGCGTGCTGCAGAAGCCTTGCGCACATGGAACGGTGGCGATACGGCGGTGGCGATACGGCGGTGGCGCCGGCGGTGGTAACTAAAGAAGGAGAGAAGAGTTGTATTATGGGCGGTTGAATATTGAAAGGTGGAGTGCTCAGAAAGCATAGGGCCCCACTTTGAGGAGAAAAATACAGTCGCAAACCATATGTAACGTAAGTATGAAACCACTTGGTCCTGTGTTTTTTTTTATCTTTTATTTCTCGAAATAATGAAAATTCAGAATACGGCCACTGAAATCTAAATGTAGAACGTGGAAAAAACTCAATAATAGCACGAATATAATTAAAATGTATTTTTTAACAAAAAGTCATTGACGCTTTTTCAAGGTAATGATTCATAAATTCATAATGTACCTACTATAAACGATGTAATTCATAATTTTATGTTTTATAAAGTATTAATTTATTAGTCAAAATACATGTAACTTAAGCCTTTATTTCGTCACTTAAGTTTTAGTTTGAACATTTTACTAAACTCGTATATTAACCGTGTTCTTTTCTCACATTTAATAAAACCGGTTACATATATAATGCCCGAAATCTAGAAATTGATTTTGTAGATGAGTCCTAAAATGCAAATTCTTTTGCCGATGACCCCGTAACATAAATCAGTTTTACAACTGAATCCCAAAACCGAAATTGTGTTTTTCATTTTAATTACCATAATAACACATTTCACTCCCAAAATGGAACCATATTTTCACTTATGATCCGCGTAATAGGAATTCAACCAACGGCTTCCATTTTGAAGCCATGTGTAATCGAGAGGATAATCCTATCTTGGATCAAATGCGAAATGGTTCCTGCTATTCGTATAACCTTAGTCATATTATATGTATCCGTTTTACGCGTACGTAATGCGTAGACGTAGTAAGTTTTTCTTAATTTTTCGAACCAAATGGATGTTATGGCTACTACACATACGCTCTACGACTACGCATGGCGTATGCGTAGTATGACTACGCTTCCGCAAAGCGTAGTCGTAGCCATTTTCCTTTATTTTTTAACGAAATGAGCTTCTTGCTACGACCACGCATTGCGTAAGCATAGTCAGGATATGAATAGCATGTTTAAGGTGGTACGAATAACAATCGAAATTGAGAAAACCCTAATTTTGCAACTCACCTACGTGATGGAAAATAGGGATACAAAAATTTTAAAGAAAAAAAGGTTTTTTGAACTTACAGAAGAAAATTCAGAATAATCAACTACGGATGATGAGAGTACTGAAAATGGAGGCCCAATTCATTTGAGGCCCAGAATGAAATTAGCCCAATAATCATTCATGTTGACTAAGCTTGGTCCAATAAATTTATCTGACTAAAAAAAGTTATTCTAAAAAGTACTATAGTCGTAAGAATTATTTTTGCATGATTTATTTAAGACAAAAATACTCTAAATAACACAATTTATTGTTGTGGAGGGTAATACAAACTTTTAAAATTGTGGAAAAAAAACACGAAGTATAGGGGATGCTGAACTTTGTAGCACCAGTAGTTAATCCATTAAAACAAATGTTGATCATCTTATAATTTGTTATAGTTTGGTAAGATATAAATTTTTTAAAAAATAGTGAAAATGTGTTAAAAAAAGATTAGCTTTATGTTTTACATAAGGAAAAAAAGTATAATAAGTAAAAAACATATTATAAATTTATAAGTTGGTAGGATAAAATTTTAAAATAGAAAAAAATATAATGAAAATGTATACTTCCTTACAACAAATTACTCAAATTACATGGGGTTAATTAAGTAAATAGGCTTTTTTCAGTTTTCATTATACAAACTAGGCTTTTATATAATTCCGTTTAGTAAGTGTACCCCAATTTTTTTTTTACTGTTCACAAACCCTAAAAGCCCATTACCTCTTCTCTTCTCTCGTCACTGCATTCACTCACGCCTCACCACTAAAGGAGCATTACTTTTCCTGCGTTCTTCAAGCTTCTCGTACACAAACCCTTGCGGCTCCATGAATCCTACCCTAACGTTCTTCAAATTCGAGCTTCTTTCAACCCAAATTATATTTTTTACTGCGTTTGATGCGTTTGATGCCTGGTATTTGCAGGAGAGAGAGAGAGAGAGGAGCAATCCCAAGTGTTGAATCGATTGTCAATATCTACATCCGGCCGTAAATCACAATCGACGAAGTCGCGGAGGAGAGAGATGGAGGCTAGGGTTAGAGATGGGAATGGTCCTTGCTACAAATCCATTCTAGATCTAGATCTAGATCTACAAATTCATTGGGTCTTTCCCACAAACCATCGAGCTCAGGAGAGTCCGTCGTGAATACAAGGCCAACAAGTGAGCAAATTCTATATTTTCATTGAAACACTATAACTAACAATCTCTCTTATATATCTAACATTTTTTATCTGCTAATTTGTTCAGGGTAAATGAGAAGAGTATGTGAAGGCTATCAAGGAGGAAATTAGCAAAGTTGTCAAGCTACATGAGGAAAAAACATAAGCAGTTCTATGTATACTTCTACTGAAGTTTTATTTGATCAACTTACTCCATTAGAAAAACATGGCCATCCTTGACATGAAGGTCAGACTTCTTCTTGAATGCTCCAGGAGGACGCATTGACTTATTCTCACTGGGATATCTTTGTGTTATCACCAGTGGGTGTATTTTTGTTCGGACAAAATGAAGTAGAGAATTAGGCCTCACACCTTGATCAACAAGAGTTTTATGGTCTTCAAGTTCCTTTCCAAAATATAATATTCTCACAGCTTCAGATGGTTTGAGATCTACAATTTGACATTGATGTCTTGGTTCACAGAGAGCTTGAGGTCAATTTTATGTTTATTTATTACTCATATACTTTGAACAAAGTAAGCAGAGCAAGAATAGTCCTAAAACATCTAACCTTACTATTTTTTCTTCAGTTGAATGACATGATTGAGTACTTTAGGGAGCAATTATCTGGTTTTGCCTTCACCGCCAATGGGTGGGTGCAATCCTACGATTCTCGTTGTGTGAAGCCACCGGTCATCTACAGTCATGTTTTGCAACAATACTATTTGAATAATAGAGGTCTTGCAACTCTCAAGTTGAGGGAGTATAGGAAGCTATTTTGATTTTCTCAGATCTTGAATAATAGAGGTTTTGGAACAATAGTATTTTAACTTCTGGTATGACAACTTCTGGTATAACAAATTCTGGTATGAAAAAAATTCTGGTATAAAAACTTTCTGATATGAGAAATAAAAAAATATAATAAAGAAAATAAAAAAGATAAAAAAAATAAAAACAAAAAAAAAACTTATGGTATCAAAAAATTTATGGTTTGATAAAATATATGGTATCAAATTTTTGGTATTTAATTTTTGGTATATAATTTTTGGTATTTAATTTCTGGTATCTAATTTCTGGTATCTAATTTTCGTATGATAATTTCTGGTATGAAATTTCTGGTATAAAATTTCTGGTATGAAAATTCTGGTATGAAAATTCTGGTATGAAAATTCTGGATGATAATTCCGGTATGAGAAATTCAGTCCAAAAAATAAAAATAAAATAAAAATAAAATAAAATAAAAGCAAGAAAAATAATCAAAGAAAACAAAACCAGTAATTAAAAATTAAAACTTATACTTATATAACAAATAACAATCATCATTATTCTTTCTTTCTAAATAGATGGGTTAATATTTTTTACCTACTATTAAATGAAAGTGGTAAAAAATTTAGAATTCACTTTCTTAAACAAAAACTCAAAAAGGCCTAGTATGTCAAATTATCCCAATTACATAAGCTACAAATTATAAAATGAAAAAAATATTTTTAAGCTTTTTTTATAGGTCATAAATATTTGTTTATGTTTGATATTTATATTTCATATAAAAGAAAAAAAACAAAGCACACAAAATCTATTTTAATTTTATAATTTATAGTTTATGTAATTTAAGTAATTTACTATAAATAAACTATAAATTTTTATTATTTATTTTCCTTTTTAAAAATTTTATCCTATCAAAATAAAACATATATTTTTTTTTTCATTATTTGATTTTCTTTTTTAAATTTATATCTTACCAAACTATAAGAAATTATAAAATGTCTAATATTTTTTAATGGATTAACTACCGGTACTAAAAAGTGCAACACTCCTTATAGTTCTTTTTTTTTTCTGCAATTTTAAAAGTTGGTATCACCTTCCACATCAGTAGCAAAGATTGTGTTATTTAGAACATTTTTTACTTTATATAAATAGGACTAGATATTTTTTTAAAATATTTTTAATGTAAATCTATAAATATATTGGAATGTTCACTAAATAGTAAATATATTGTTTTTCATTTACATATTAAAGTTGTGACAAGTGTCGTTCCCGTTGAGGATTAATGCAGGTGTATCAAGTAAAGACCATAACTAACGTCGTAAAATTATTTTTTTTAAATTAAATTTTTTTTAGTGTTTTTAATTTGTAAATTTTACTAATCTACTAATATATTACGTATATATTAAAGCTTTATTGTTTGCATTAGGTGTTTTCAAGTAATTTAAGATTGACGTATAAATTCACTATATAATTCGATAAAAGTATTGATTTGAATAACTTTAATGATTTTGACTAAGAATAAATTAATTTACTATTACGAAATGTGTTTTAAATGTGTTTTCTACAGGTTGTTACCACTTAAAAATTATTAATAATTACATATTCTTAGATAAAAAAATTTCAAGTTCAAATATTTATTTTTTCGATTAAAAATTATATTATATTATTCAACTTTTTTTAAAACAACTCCGGTTACTAACTAGTGAAAATATATCTTACATACAATTTTTTAATAAATTGTCATCAATTCCTGTAAAAAAAACTGTTATCAATTGATAAAAGTTAATAATGTTTTTCGTCTTTTTTCCAAATTTAGGGCCCGTTTGTTTCCAACTCCGAAAACGGAAACGGAATGGAAACGAATTTAGTCCATATGTATATCATTATTCATGAAATTTTGTGGAATCATTCCTTGTGGATTAATACAAAATGCACTTGTTTTCCCACATTTTGTTACCCTATAGGGTATCAAAACTAATCAAACTCTACTCCACTTCCTTCAAACCACAAAGAATGATTCCAAAAACTTTCACGAACAATGATATACACATTGACTAGATTCGTTTCCATTCCGTTTTCGATTCCGGAGTTCAAACCAAACGGGCCCTTAATGATTTGTTTTACGATGGATGTATTCCAAGTTGTATTCGGAGAATAATTTAAGTGGTTGTTTAAATTATAATAGTGTAACTTAAATAACTTACAAAATGTAATATGGTCAAAAAGTATAATGTAACTATTTTAATATTAAGGATATAAGTGTTGTTATTCTCGGGCCAAAAAAATCACGAAATAATCAGAATAGGAATCCATGTGTTGTCGCATGCAAAATGTGGGATCCGGACGAAGTGGGAGTGCACCGAATCTACCTTTCACTCGCAATGTGAGTGTGTAAACCTTAGAAATTGCTTCCCGCGGACTTAGGAGGGATTCTTTAACGTATAAATTTTGGCGAGTTTCTGACACATAGGACGCATTTCTAGTGGGCCCGATGTGTGGTGTGTCCAAAATCAAATCCAACTTTCTAATTCAACCGCTAGAATTATGATAGTTACTCAAACGTTTAAATTTTGGTTAGAATTTACATATGTAAATTAAGTTGATCGGGATCTTCCTTCGCTGCTTACACCGCTGACTGTGAGGACGGAAGGTTGCGAGGACCGCCGGTTGCGATGACTGAAGGTTGCTATGACCGAAGGTTGCAGTGACCGAAGGTTGAAGGCTAAGAAGACCGACTGACAAAGAGTTGAAGCCAAGGGCGGCCGCGCGCGCGCGCGCGGGAGGGGGGCAGGGTCAATCGATCCCCCCCCTCTGAGAATTTTTTTTTTAAATACTAAAAGAAAACTCGCGCAGGCTCACAGCCGTAAAAAACCCCTCGCTCTCCACTCGCGCAGCAGCTTCCTTCTCCTCTCCGAGACTCCAACCCGGCGCCGACTCTCAACTAGCCCTAATCTCTCCTTACTGTTGATTGTTATTTGGATGATCTATGAAATCAGAAGTCCCAATCCCGCCCGCAGTCCGCCTCTTGTTCGCCCTTCACTAGTTCGCTAGTCGTCGCTACTCTACCAGTACTCGGCTTCGGCGAACTCGCTTCCCTCTGACGACGGCACCGACTCCCTCAGGTTCGTTTCTCTCCGCAATCCTCTCTTCAATTCTGATTTTAGTATTTTTACCGAGTTCTATTGAATGATTGAATCTATTATGGGCCGTTCTAGCTCTCCCCAATCCTCTCTTCAACAGCTCCCGCTCCCCAATCCCCAACCTTCTCTACTCCGGCGAGGCGGCGACGGTAGCGACTCCCTCAGCCCTTAGGTTCGTTTCTTTCTTCTTCAGTTCTTCATTTATTCGTTAATGGATTCCATAGTTGGCTTGCTCTTGCTTTCTGTCTGCATATCTATCTTCAATTCTTCATTTATTTGTTAAATGGTTTCTTTCTTCTTCAGTTCATTTATTTAATGTCTATGAAAGTAATATGTTTTGAGTTTTGACATAAGTTATTGTAACACCCCGAATTCTCAGAACTTGGGACATTACTGGACCTCACAATGGGTCCCGACCTCAGTTTGACAACAATATTACTAGGATCTTGCAACAAGATACAAATAGGAAAAACCGAAATTCATAAAGATGTATTTTAAAAGGATGAATGCAACAAGGTCTAACAACCTATAGTACTTACACAAAGGAAAAGACTAACTGTCTTAACAAAAGGAAAGAACGACAAAGCAACAACCCAAACCCCCCACTCTAAGGAGTACGGAGATCCGGCTGACCACTACTTCCGGATCACTCAGCTGTTGTTCTAACTTGCAGTAAATCTAAAAACACAACAAAACAACCATTAGCTAGTTATCTAAACATTAGGAGAATAATAATAGCACACACATAAAATAATAAACACTCATCATGCTTTCAAACAATCCATTTATTATCTTCATTTAAGTCATTCACTCTAATGATACTTATTTTGTGACACGAGGGATTCCCAAACCTCGCCTCCGCCCCCGTGTATCCATCAGGAATGGATCCGATGCATCTCACTGTGTACCTGTATGGTCTGGGTATAGAGAACCTCTCAGTCTCCTGGGAGAGCTGGGCAGTGATGTCACGGCCCGTTATACATACAATTGGGCCACCACGGTCGTCCTAACAAGTTGTTATTTATTATAACACACATTGTACACACACAACCATCATCACCCAACTAATATCCAGAAACCGGCTAAGTAAGTCGTAAGGACTTACCTGAATCAAATTACACTCTATCAAATTTCAACTCGGTCCGTACTCACTCAAACGCCTGTCAAATAAGGCATGTAGATCAAAATTACATCCCATACTCTTAGAAGTTTATACTTCTAAGAGGTACAATCTCATAAAGAGAAAATACAACATAACAACTCTCTTAAGGTAAAAGACTATTTCAGAGGGATTGCTAAGGTCCGACCTTTACACTTAGCTACTAGGTATAAGATCAAATCCTAAACATATTCGTCAAAGAGAAAAACGTCAATCCCTTCCCAAGTTTAGATAAAATCTCACAAATATTCTAGGTAAGAGATCGAGAACCTAAACGAGCTTATCTTAAGTTAAGCTAACGAATCCTTAGAATATTCTCTTAAGTGGAACTCGTTATCAAAGATAGCATTTGACCACCCCTAGGAACCACCGTAACCTCATAACTAGTGTACACTATTCCGGCCGTACTAACTAACCAAACTCTAGCCCTTCCCGGTTACTACTCTACCATCCATTCCTACCTGAGTACCTACCCTTCTCCGGGCTCTTATCTTCACTACTCTCCTCTTATACATACATATATATATATATATACATATATATATATATATATATATATATATATATACATATATATATATATATATATACATATATATATATACATATATATATATATATATATACATATATATATATACATATATATATATATATATATATACATATATATATATATATATACATATATATATATATATATATATATATATATATACATATATATATATATATGTCCCATTACTGTACTCTGATTCCCAATTCTTTTAGGATAACACTCTTTTAGAACCGATTATACATACATATACTAATATATATACCCTACAACACTTATACATTTATATGTACTGCACTTATACGTATACTAATATATACTCTTTTAGCACTCATATATATACCACACTTATACATTTATATGTATATATACTTATATATACTGCACTTATACATTTTATATGTACATACATCTACACTGCTCGGAAGAAGGAGGCTCACCCGTACAGCACCTCGTCACGCCTTTGTAGGGAGTACGACTGAGACCGAAGTCGATAGAAGCAATCCAGAGAAGAGCCTTGTTGAGCCTGCATATATAGCGCCAGCTACCCGGAGAGTCGACAATCCATTCAATCAGCAGGTTAGAACGTGTAGAAGGATCGAAACGAAACGAAGAGGCCAGTCGAGTCGAGCTTACCGGAGTCGTGTACGCAGAAGGTCGAATGTGGCTGGGATATCTTCAGAGTCGAATCGTTCGTCTCCTAAGGTGCTCTTCCGTCTGCAACGGCTGGGCTGCAGAAGCCCTCACTGTGCAGACTCGTGGACGCCGCCAATTGCAGGGGTCGATAGGGATCGCGGCTGCGGGTGGTTGGTAGCAGCGTCGGCCCTCGTCTATCGGTTGTCGTCGTCACCACCTCCGGCTGGCAGTCACGGTGGAGCTTTAGCAAAGTTGATGGCGGTGGCTTTGGATTGTCTTCACAGTGCAGCGTGAAGTCGTAAGCTCCAGATGTTTAGATTAGGATTTTAGATTAGGTTAAGAGATTAGGTTAATATCAATAATTAGGGTTCAGTTAATTTATGGGTTGGGCTGAAAGGTCAATGGGCCGGATATTGGGCCAGAATTGGGCCTGCTCCTCAAATAAAATAATGAGGTGAAAGAATACTCGTTAATCGTCCGGAACCGTTAAAAGTACGGGATTATTTACGGGTTACAAGTTATCATTCTATGTGAATCAAAGTCACATAAAATGATAGAATTTAATATCGTGTTCTTTTATTTAAAGGAAATAAGGTTGGTGGATCGGAATCCGGTTTAATCAAGTATTAAACGGAGTTTACATTTTACGGGTATTACAGTTATAAGCTATTTATTAATTTGATTTAATTTGATTGATTTATGGTTTTCTCTTGATTTATGTCTACATATTTATTTGTTGCAGTGTACTGAGTATTGAGTATAAACTAAATTTGATATTTCATTTATAAATTATTTATCATTTTAACTTCCTAAAGTTGGCTTGGGGCTTCACTTTTCAACTATGAGTATAGAATAATTCTTTCTATTGATATCATTTTGTTATTCTGGTGGTTATTGGACTTTGTAATTGTTAGTAACATTGGCTTGTTCAAATTTGATCTTGATTTGATAATTGGTTATTTGTTTAGCAAGTGGACAAATTTGTTATTCGAACAAAGAAGCGACCCTTGTTGAGTATTGGATTGTCTTCCATTCTCCCAAAACCTCAAAATGTGAATGGTGTTGCTAGTGATGATGTTACTATTGATGGTGTTGCTAATGCTAGTGATGATGATATTAGTGAGGGTTTTTCTAGTAAAAAAAATTATAATATTATCTTCGTTGATACCTTTTCGACCCCCTTGAAATATCCTGTGGCCGCCACTGGTTGAAGCCGTAAGGAAGCGGCGAATCAGAGGCCGACGGCGCGAGCACCATCTCCAAACCAACACACCCGTCAGTCCTCCACTCCTTGACGGAGATCTCACCGTACCACCGCTTCTTGGCCGCTCCAGTGTAAAAGCTAGGATTTTCGAATCCTAATAAATGATGATTAAGGGTGATTAAGTTAATCATCGATATCAATTGACCCATAAATTGCGAATAGTGTGTAGATGACGAGTATGAATTCCACCATTATGATTTTGGCGTAAATTTGGACGTATGGGGGAAATTTTACTTTTTCCTCCGGTGAGTAATTTTTACCCTTTGCTATTATTTGGAGCATTTGGGAGCTTCAAATAATAAAATTTCAGTTGAGAGAAATGATCAGACATTGGGTATGTTCTAGATATGAAATAACATGGAAAGGCAAAATGACCAAAAGAGTCGCTATTTCGTTTCTTAGCGGCTAAGAAAGACGGCTTAGGAATACGCGTTTTCCGAGAAAGTTACGGAATAATTATCCACACAATATGTCAGATTTATTATTCTAATTTCGAGAAGTTTGGAGAAGGGGCTCAAACCGCCTTCGGATCGGTTAAAGGATAACTATCGACTTTGCTAAAGGATAATTATCGTCTTCGCTATAAATAGCGGAAATTCATTTATTAGTTCATTTCCTTTCACGTTTCCTCGTAAAAGCTCTGATTTCTTTCAACCTTCAAATTCAGATCTACTCTTCGTTTGTAATCCGATTTCAAAATCGTTTGAGTTTTCGGATTCCTCTCTTCGTCCTCTTCATTTTGGTACCGAGTTTTTGCGTTTCCGTTGAAGTTAAGGTCAGGTCGAGCCTCTCCCTTATATGGCCGGTCCCGTCGCTCAGATTCCGGTGAATCTGATGGTGTTCGAGCGTAGCCTGCGTCGTTGTGATTCCGAATCTTCTTTTGGATCGTCAATCGGGTTAGTAACGAATAAGTTATGAATTTATTCGTTTTCAGTATTGCGATTTGGCCTAAATTGACCTTAGGCTTGTCAAAATGGATAATTGGAAATTCCATTATGCTCGTTACAATATTCTGGTGATTATGGGCTATTTGTTTGATGAGATCTGATGACAGTTGGGTTGATAAACTGCCTGCGGGCAAAAGGTTATTATGATGAAATTTAATTAATTAATTAAAGATTAATTAATTAAATTAGGAATCTAGAAAACGCTATAAGCTAATTAAATTCAAAGGAATGAATTTAATTGATGTTTGAAGCAAGAAGTTTAATACGAGGAATATGATATTCTCGACAGGTGGTGTTGAAGACGGTAGACTAACTATAGCTTAGTTGCTCAGTGAGCGTATCCAGGTAAGTCTTCGGACTTACTTAGCTTCAATCTGTAGAAACTCGTGCCTGAGAGATTTATATCTTACTGTGCTGATATGTGTTGTTGTTTTGAAATGTCTTGTTGTATTGAAATGTGAATGTTGATTTGCATTGAGATGTGTTATGTGTAAAGCATGCTTGATGTGTTTTATGATGGAAATGACGTTATGATGTGTAATGCATGCTTAATGTTGTTGTGATTATTATCATGTCATAATTATGAGAAATGGTTAAATGAACATGTGTTAGCCTATTGAGGCGTGCTATTGAATGACATGATAAGCTTGTTGAAACATGATAATGTATGAGATGATAAGCCTTTTGAGGCATGTGATATGATGATGACCTGTAAATGTCAATAGTATGTAAATTGTTTAAGACTCTGAGCTAACCATTAGCCAGGTCGCTAGCTATTGCAGTGAATGCCGGAGCTCGGCCAAGCCCGGATCACTTGCGTTTGTATAAGAATGACACCGAGTCTGATGGACTTCAGGCTCGGGTCGCACACCTAATGAAAATGGTAAATGTTTGCATTAACATGAATGGCAAAATGTTGCATGTGGTTAGGAGTTAAGACCATAACCCACCACGAGAAAGTCTGGCCCGTAGACTTGATCAGTCTAGCTACGACCTAAGAGCAAATGTCTGAATTAACCTAATTTGTGCAATGGTGAGCTCACACCAAAGCCAGAACCGTATAAGCAATGATTCCGGATTTGGTCCGGGATTGCAAATTGTAAATTTCATACTGCATTCACGTGCATCATTCATATAAGCATGATATCATCTCATGAGCACGGTATATGGTATTTGAATATATTTGTTGTATTGTGATGTGATGATATAATCTCTCGTGGATAGATTATGATCGGTAGCTAACGGTTTTAAACCGAATCTTTTCAGGTAATGCTGATCATAGGAACGCTTCAGGGATGTCAGCTGCAGGGTGTGGACAGCCGAGGCAGTGTTAACCCAAGGGTTGGTTGAACTACTTTTGAAACTAATCGCTTGCAAGCGAGTCTTTTGTTGGTTGTGTGCAACTGTGTACACATGTTGATTTCAGGCTGAAGTTTTAAGACACCTGTTCAGGTGTCATGTTTTAAAGTGTCGTTTTGGGATATACATACTAACTACATGCACGGTTGTTATGAAAATGTTTTCTAAATGACAGGTTGAATGTTTTCATTATTTCTTCGTGCTTCTTGTTGCAAGGTCCTATTTGTGAAGTTGTTGTCAGGCTAACTAATGGGACCCACTGTGTGATCCTTAGCCTAGTGACGTCTTGGGTTACTTAAAACTCGGGTCGTTACATCCAGTGCCCCATTGAAGAAGGTGACTACGGCCTACAAGATATGAGAATGGTTTTTCTAAATTTTAGGTAATTTACTACACAACCCAAATTTTATATTACACTATTTGGCCCAAATTTTAAAATTTTGCAAATTTGCCATTAACTAGATAATTACTAAAATGGCCCATGTTTTTTAATTGTAGGAAATACCAGAGTTTTGAAAGTTCACCAAATCATGTGTAAATGACGGACTTCTGTAACCAAACCTTGTGTACATGACAGACTTTTTCGATTGTGTAACTCAGCTTTGTGTAAACAAACGAAACTTGTGTAATTGAAAAATGACCGAATTTGTTAATTGCATAAATTGACATAGGAAGTGAAACTGTGTATTAACATTGTGTAATTGAAAGTATGTATTAACATTATGTAATTGAAATTGTGTATTAATATTGTATATCATCAAAAGAATACAAAAGTTTAATTAGTCCTACTGATATAAGGGAGGGAGAGCCTGTCACCCAGAGTTCGAAACTTAAATTTGTCACAATCTTTTATTGAAATGCCCATTGTTACAAAAACTAACTACATAGCCATTTTACCCAAGTCAAAACAAGAGTTACAAATGATAAACATGTAAATGTAAAACCAAGAAACAAAGATAAGCAAGTGTAGAAAAGAAAACATAAACGAACAAGATGTACAACACACGAGTCTGAGGATCCAAATATCCTCTTTGTGGTCCACAAATATTGTGGTTCAAAGTTTCCTTTCAAGCTAACAACCTTCAAAAGCTAAAGCGCTCGATCTCACTATCTGTTGTGGAGGAGAACACTCAAACACAAGAAAAACCTTGAGAGGAGATGATGCCTTCGCTCAAGATCATTAGAAGCAATACGCTGGAGAAGAGAGAGCGGCGAGAGGAGAAGAGAAGTCAGAAGGAAGCTATTAGGGTTAAGCGTCACGATATATATTTCTTAAGTTAGCTCAAACGACCACGTCTCAATTAATGAACCGCAAAGCTGACATCGAACCCGGTTCAAACAACGTTTCTCTTCTTCTAAAGCAAAACCCAATTTTTCATATAATAACACTCAAATCCAGTTTATTAACTTGGTTATGAGTTTGAATCTTCTCGACCACACTTTACCGATTTATACTCCTTACAACAACCCTCTTATTTTAAATAAAAAGGTGTAACTAAATTTTGAAAACAATTAATTATCACTAATTTCACTCAATTTCGTACGCATTAGGTTACTTAGTTATCATCCATTTCTTCCACATTTTTCTATTTCATTTTCAAACTTCTATACATCTAATCAAATCATATGTTTGTACGATTTTCATTGATTTGGTCGAAATTGGACTCAAGAAAGATGTAGATTTTGGAGGAAATAAATCTTGAAATTAACTTTACACCCTAAAGACTCGCAAGTCCGGTTTCGTCACATCTATAGGGAGGCTAATTGCTCAGCTGATTGTTTGGCTTCTTTAGCTTCTGAGTTTTCGTTAGGTTTTTTTATTCTTGACACCCCTCCGTCAAGATTAATTTCCATTTTGAAAAACGACGCCCGTGGAGTAGCGACCCAACGACATATCCGATGTTAGCTTTTTTTGGTGTTTATATTCTACGATACGAGTAAGACCACAGTCTTGCTCATCTCACTTACAAAAAAAAATGAAATAACTAAAGGAAGCGGATTCCATTTGTGGTGCACATGTGAAATCTGGGTGCGCATTGGACAAAGTAGGAGTGTGCCTAAATTCACCTCCCACTCGCCATGCGAGTGTGTCCAAAGACCTATAAACCTTAGACATTGTTTCCTGCGGACTTATGATGGTTTCTTTAATGTTTGAATTTTGGCGAGTTTCTGGAACCTATACGCATTCCTAGTGGGTCCGGGAGCCGCTTATGTGGTGCGCCCAAAACCAAATCCAACTTTCGAATTCAACCACTAGAATTATGATTGTTGCTCAAACGTTCAAGTTTTGACTAGAATTGACATATGTAGTCCTAATGTGTTTGAGGGCGACGCCATGCATTCGGGAATCAGACTCTTGGTGCGAATGAGAGCCGGAATTGATCGGAACGGAAATGACTTGAGTTATTTTAGTAAATAACAATCGTTCAAAATTTTAAATTTTGAAATAGAACTTTACATAATATCTAACAAATATAAAAAATAAAACTCATACTGAAAACAATCTAGAGCTATTGTCTCTAAGAGCAAGATTTGAACATGAGAATCCGTTCACGAGGTTTAGAACAAAGCTATGTCCCCAACATCTTAGAATCGATCCAATCCGCTGACAATTTCTTTTCTTCTAAATCAAAAACCCGATTTTTCATACAATAACACTCAAATTCGACTTCTACACTTGGTCATGAGTTCGAATCTTCCCAACCACACTTTGCCGATTCATACTCCTTACGAGAACTTTCTTGCTTTAAATAAAAAGGTGAAAAATAAATTTTGAAAACAAATAATTATCACTAATATCGTTCGCATTAGGTTACTTAGTTATCATCCATTTCTTCCACATTTTTCTGTTTCATTTTCAAACTTACATACATCTAATCAAATCACATGTTTGTACGATTTTCATTGATTTGGTTGAAATTGGACTCAAGAAAGATGTAGAATCGAAGAATTTGGAGGAAATAAATCTTGAAATTAACTTTACACCCTAGATGTATCTAGTAGTATAATCAGCGATAATGCTATTAAATTAATTTTTAAATATGTCATTTTCAAATTTTGTTGCTAAATAACACACTCAACCAATCACATGCATCTTTGCATGTCTAGAATAATGAGGTAGATTAATCATTAAAATATAATTAAATAAGTTACTCAAAGTGTATTATCCAATAGCTATCGTCAGATATTTTTAGCCTTACACGTAAATATCATTCATTTCTCATCCATCTTCTTCACCAATTATCTCAATGATATTCGGTCGATTTCCAACGTTCGAATTTACATCATAATAGGTTATTCTGATCCGTCCAATGAACTTCGAAGGCCCTATATCAACGTTTTTTTTTATAAATTTTGAAAAATATGTTTTATGAAGAGAAAAGAATGGTAAGAAAACTAAATTTACTTTTTAATAAAAAAATACATTAAAAGATGAGAATAAAAATAATTTTAATATATTTTTAGTGAAAAAAAAAGCAAAATAGAAGATATAAAAAATATATTATAAAACAAAAATAATAAATAAAAAGCAAATGATAATAAAAGAGATTTGAACTCTGGACCATTTGTCCCTAATATAACTATTATGAAGTTTTTGTGCCCTGTGCTTAAGGCCGAATAACACCTTTATTGACGGGTGTGGGTATATTCTCATTGTTTGTACGAAGATGAATTCTGAGTGTACGAGAAACAATAACAATATACATGTTTTGAGTAACGTTTGTATAAGTAATAATTTCGAAAAAAATAACAAGTTAATCGGTAGTTTTACGAGTCTACATGTCATTTTCTATATAAAAAGTTGACTTTTTCCGTATTAAAAGAATAATGCATTAGTTGATTATAGTAATACTCAAGTATTCTTAATTATATTTTTTTATGATTGAAATTATCCATATATGAGTTGCATGATCGATCGTCAACTTGAATATTTACTTGCCAACCCCATTGAATATGTCGTGGAAGTGTGTAGTATCATATATATATATATATATATATATACAGTGGCGGCCGCAGGATTTTCAAAGGGTGGGGCGAAATTTTATTTTTCGTTAAATATATCTATGAAAATAAAATAGCGATAAAAACAAAGTCAATATGTCATCTACTTATAATAAATAAAAATTTTAAAAAAATAAAAAAATATTATACTTAAAGGCGCAGTCTTGGACCGCGCCTATAATTTTTTTTTTTTTAAAAAATAGTTGCCTTATAGGTGAGTCTATAACCGCGCCTCGTTAGTTTTTTTTTCTTTCAAAAACGTTACACTATAGCCGCAGTCTAGGGCCGCACCTCTATTTGTGTTTTTATTATCTTTATTTCGAATATTAAAACGTTGTCCTCGACAACGCATTTTACAAATAATAGTGCGGTTTAAGACCACGCTTCTACTTCAAACAACAAATCTCGTGCATTTAGGTGAATTATGAATTATTTCACTCCGAGCCTAAAACAGAAATTTTTTTTGAAGTTTCGTTTACTTCGGCGAAAGATCCAAAACAACATTTAAATATAGTGATATTTAAAAAATTAATAAATCGTAGAAAATTTTTTATAAACGAGAAGCCATGACCCATTTTAAAACGATTTTTTTTTTTTTTGGAGGGTGGGGCGGCTGCCCCACCCTGCCCCACCCAAGGGCCGCCCCTATATATATATATATATATATATATATATATATATATATATATAGTATAGATCCTATTAGAACACCCCCTAACGTGAGAACATGAGAACAGATTCGTAATTATTATTAGTTTTGTTACGAATGTGCCATATCGTTTAATGTATTATTCGTAGTTATTGTTGGTTGAGTGGATTACTCGTAGTTATTGTTGGATTCCTAATTATTATTATTCGTAGTTATTATTTTTTTTGTTATCTACTCTAAATCTCAACCCTTAATACTCACATCCAACGGTGTACGATTGTTTTCATGTTCTCACGTTAGGGGGTGTTCTCATGGGAACCACGCCATATATATATATATATAAAAGTTATGAGATGTCACGTCAAAATCGATTTGGTGACCGATTCACTTATAGTACCTGGAATTCAATTTATGGCAATGCATGGTTTCATATATCTTTCCATTAAAGCTTGCATGACAAAATTTAGGTAGCTTCAATTCATTGCGTTTTACTTACGTAGAAAAGATTATGAATTATGCTAATTGATGTACAACTTTGGAGCAAAGTTTATGATCATGTAACATGATTTTAACGTAATGGCCCCATTCGCCATTCGGTATATAAATGAGATTATTTGAAGAATTATAATCCTATAATAACTAAAACAATCTCATAATTCAAGTTAAAAGTTGTGTTTGCTAGTTTAAGATTAAGGGTGAGATTTAAATTGAGGATGAGAAGGATAAAATTATAGCAATAATCGGATTTTTTTTTGAAAACGAAAAGTTGTTCGAAACCATTAGAGGGCGCGCCGTCTAATGGATCGAAAGACCGAAAAATCGGCAAACGGATAAACCGTCGTGAAGGGTCAAACAACAAGGAGAAAAGAAATGCACAAAAATACTTCCTAAGGAACCCAAAAGCAAAAAAGTCTTCAAGAGAGGGGACGAAGTGAATTTGGTTGGGAACGAAAAAGTGAATTAGATTAGGGAGAAACGGTAAGCTCTATCCACTTGGATTATAAGTATTATAAGGATTAAGGAGCTTAAAATCTTATAATTTTACCTACGATCATCTTCGTTTTATCAAACACTCATTTCACTTTTAGGGTCGGTTTGGTTTTAACTTCGAAAACGAAAAAGTAATGAAAACAAATCTTTTCTATATTTATACTCTTGTTCATGAATTTTTTGGAATAATTATTCTGGTTCGAAGTAATTGGTGTATAAATTTATTATTTTTGATATCTGGCTATAGGGAAACAAAATAGGAGAAACAAATGCATTTTGCATTAAACCATAAGGAAGAATTACAAAAAAAAATGAAACAATTTGGTTTACTAGACTTTTTCTAATTTTGTGTTTAGTAAATGTATCCCTTAAAGAAGAGTGTGTAGAGTTTGAAAATAAATACAAAAGGTTGGGGTACATTTACTTAATTGAAACATTAAAAAACCTAGTTACTATTCTAGTTTTTCAATAAATGGCTATAAATTACCTGTAAAAAGCATTATATTATTGAGATCATAACAAGTCGGTAGTTTAATATTTTTTCGATTTATTTTAAATGAAATTTCAATGGACTTACGTGTTAAGTTTGGGCTTGACATGAATATTCGTTTGTTTGTACACTACCAACGGATTTTAATATGGTATCAGAGCGATAACTTAGTCGGCTCATGCCACCTTACAATCTAAATTACAGGAACTATAAAGATAATGAGACTTATACCCGTCTGTTCAAGTGTTAATTGGGTGATTCTTATAGTTGTATTTACGAGATTTGTTGTGATAATAACGTTCACACGTCTAAAATTGAGAAATTATGAGTATATAAGTTCGATGAATAAGGAATAAGCCCAATATGCAGTCCAATACACAATGTCAAATTAATGTCTAATATAGTATATATAAGTTTGTAAGAAAATGTAATATTAATTTGGTTGCAAAGTCAATGGATGTTATAATTAAACTAATCTCTTGTGGAGAATATATGGTATTGATTGTAAATACTCGAAAGGTCTAAAATGGCGTGGTACGGTGCATCTAATCATTAATGTCAATATCCATGCTGATCGATTTAGTTAAATAATACGGAGTATATATTTTAATAACATACATATTTTTAAAAAACTTTGTTTGAAAACTATTAACTTATAATTAAAAAATCTAGCACTCATAAACCGAAAACTACATGAATTAGAAGCATTGTATGCTAAATTAGCAAAGAGAAAATTGGTATAGGAGAGCCCTTCTTGTATTCATGATATAATCTAAGCCTCTCTAAAAATAAAACTAAATTAAATTATAAAGAGGCTATTAATTGTGGGACCAGTATAATTAAAAAGATTATTCCTTTAATTAAGGAGGATAAATAATTATTAATAATTAAAAAGATAAGTGAATATTAATTGTGGGGACCACTCTCATTAAAAAGATTTTTTCTCTTAATTAATATGACTGTTTTTCAATTAAATAAGGAAAATGAGAGTGATCCCCACAAATTCTCTACATAACTTTATGTACATAATTTCGCACGCAATTTATGTACATAATTTCAAATACGTAGATTATGTTTATAATTTCGCACGCAGATTATGTATATAATTTCGCACGCAAATTATGTACATAATTTTGCACGCATATTATGTACATAAAATTATGTAATTAATTTTAATGCCAACAAATAAGCGATTCTTTGAAGAAAAAAAATAAGCAATATTAATTAAGGAAGAGAATAATTTTAATGTTAAAACTAATTTTTTAATTGTAGAGGAACACTTTCATTTTTCTTTTTTATTTTACAAAATTAAGGGAGAAAATCTTTTTTATTTTGAATAATTTGTAGGGAACCATTCTCATTTTACTTTTTAATTTTAAAATTATCTTAAATTATTTTAGATTTTATCTTTTTTTTCAAAATTACAAAGGCCTATATAATACACATTGACACATAAAAGCCTACTTAATCTACTTTATTAGCAAACCTAACACTTGGTTTCGGACCTTCGGGCACGGATCGAGGAATGAGCATGGGTTTGTCAATCTATTCGTCCCTTTTTTCATAATAACGATCAAATGATGTTCTATCTACCATCCTTTGTTTTGATTGCATGATGTTCTTTCCTATATTTTTGATCGGGTGTCTTGTAATTCGAAACTTCAGTTGTTGATGTATCTTTTTTCTTTTTGGTGATCAAATACTTAACTATCATTTTTATGACCTTCAATAAACTTTATTATCTTGTATATCGAACTCATTTCTATCATAAAAAATATCCAAATTAAAAAATTTATTAAATCTCCAAAAATATGAATGATTACTTATTTAGAAATAAATGATTTTCCACCATATTCAAATAAATTTACTCACGTAACAAAGTTTTTCTTTTATCAAAAAGTAAGATGTTCGACTAACCAATCAATACTTGATGTATCGAGAGGCCGAAAATCGGTAAACGGATAAATCATCATTCAAATATGGAAAAACTAAGAGAAACACAACAAACATAACAAGTAAATGACCGAAAAGGTAAAAAAAAATCCACAAAAGTCAGAACAAATCACGAGAGAAGACAATAAACACTCGTAACAAACACATAGAAAGGATACAAATAGATGAACTAGCGAAACTAAGTTGAACTATTTCAAAACCAAACATGAGTAACGTGACTCGTGTAACACCTTTATTAATCTCATCTCCTATGTCCACGAGAGTATGCGTTGTATGTAATCTACCGTTATAGTTTGAAAGGTATCAAGGTAGCTAATTTTTACAACACATTCAATTCAATATCAATATCGATATTTACAAGGTAAAAAAAATGGAGAGTTTAAGTCTTCACCAACCTCAACATATCCCAATTGAACTAGAGGAATAAAGAAAAACAAATTACATCGATCATAATAGTAATAAAGATGATATTATAGTAGCAATAAAGCTGACTCAAATGTATTAGACAAACTTAGTAAATAGAAATGACACAATGTGGTAGAAAGGTTTTGTTAGATAAAAATAATAGAAAAAGACACATCAAAAAACTTAGAACATGAGACACAAATAGGGGTGTAATACGAGCCGGACGAGCCAAAAATCGACATGCTCAACCTTGACTCGTTTATAAATGAGCCGAGTCCGAGTAGCTCGGCTAAAATAATGTTTCTATAATGTTATTTTATCTGAACGAGCCGAGCATTGACATGCTCCAACTCAACCCGTTTAGAAAGTGAACGAGCTCGAGCCAAGCTTTTGACAAATCTAACCCGAATAGCTTCTCTCATATTAAAGCCCTAGACACAAAGATCTGATCCAACAAAAATACAAAATAAAAATGAAGTAAATTAGTGCAATGATAGTGGTAAAAACCTGATGACCGGAAAAAATTACACGGAATTTTAAGAAAAACAACCTTAAAACCTTATATTTAACCCGTATATAATATGTAGATAGGTCTTTTTTATTTGTTCATTAACGAGTTTACTAATTTTTCATCCATATAAATAAATGATTTATTCGTTATCTCAAATATAAACCAAATATATTGTCAACATATTTGATATTTTTACCAATAAAAAGTAAATAGATCAATAAAATAAACTAGAAGATCGTACCCATAATGCATGCTCTTGACATTTCGCATTTCTATATATATATATATATATATATATATATATATAAAGAGGATGTCACATTTTCATATTTGTAGGACTAATAAATGATTTATTTTGGTAATTAAGTCAAGTGTTAGCTTAACTACTATCTCATTCGTCAGGCAAAATATCTTCACTTTTCGATAATATCTTATCAGCCAATAAGTTGCCTGGTTTTCTTCATAAGCCCACGGTATAATCCATGTGGTTGTTGGTTTCGGAAAATAAGTAAAACAACCCTCTAAAATAAATAAATAGAAAACAAATCTTGTGGAGATTTAAAACTTCAAATACTAACTCAAATATATATATATATATGGCCAATTTTAATATTTTTGGTGGTTAAAATAGTTTTATCATTAATGATTAATATGTAATGTGTTCTTAATAAGTTTTTTTTTTTTTTATGACGGAAAGCGGTTAGGTTGGACTATCTTCTAGAGGTAGTCCACCCTAAAGCATCCTTACGGATGAGAATACAAAGTTCGGGATCATGAGAAAAGGTGGTGTTGGGTGTCGATATTCCCAAATGGGTTAATCTGTCTGCAACACAATTTACTTCTCTGAAGACATGCCTAATATGAACTTCGTCAAAAAAAATGAGGTCCAGTTTGGAGTCGGAAATAATCATCTCGATCTCCCAAGGACTAATAACACAGAGGTTATCCCCCTCCATTTCGATTTTTTTTTATTTTTAATCTAATCACCTCATGAAGGCCTGATTTTAGGGCAAAAGCTTCTGCTTTTACAACTGAGTTAAAGTTATTTTGCTTTGCACAAGGCTAACGACCTTTCCATTATGGTCCCGGATCACGTATCCAATTGATGTTATTCCCGAGTCAAGTTTGGAGTCATCAAATTTTAGTTTATGAAAGTCATGTTGTGGTTTGTCCCATTTAATATTGTGTTTTTTCCTTTTAGTGGGATTCACGTTCTTTTGTGTTTGTTTTATGTCAAAGTCGTCTTCATCAAAATAGTTGGCTTTCCACCTATGGATTTGTTCCTTGATGAAACTTGTAACTTTGTGGCAAGATCTGATTGGTTCGTTACCGAAAATGATTTTGTTTCTGAAGAACCAGATACTCCACCAAATGGTTGCGATGCAAGCTAACTTGTTTAATCCTAATACATTTTTAACTTCGATTAGGATTTCATGAATTTTTTTATTGTTATAGTTAATTTTGTTTAATTCGAATAACATTGTCTTGTCAATTTTCCCGATAATTTGTTTAGAAAAGGGGCATTCGAATAGCAAGTGGACCAGGTCCTCGAGTTGGTGATTGCATAGTTCGCAATGTCTTGTAACAGCGAGTCTTCTTTCGTTAAGCTTGGCTTTTGTTGAGATTCCATTTTGTGAAATTTTCCAAAGGAAATTTTAAAATTTTGGTTGGGTATCAAGTTTCCAAATCCAATCACAAACGTTATGGGAACATGATGGGTAGTAGAACATGATGGGTCAAATCTAAAAGTCCGATTTTCTACAACATCCTTTTAGATGAAGTCTTTAATGTCCCGTATAAGGTTTCCGTGATTCGTATCTGAATAATGAACTCTAACTCTAAATTGTGTATACCTTTAAATCAAAATGGAGATGTAAAAAATGATCTGTCCGTTTTTCATGACGATTTCTATATATGATTGATTTAGTTGATGAGTTTAAGGTTATCTCCCTTGATTTAAATGGTGTTGAGTAATAAACTTATGGCCTTCTGGAGACCTTTTCTTAGAGCATAACCTTCCATTTGAAGGATAGTTTTCACTTCACATCAACTCATTCCCGTAGCAAGCATTAAAACATTATGGTATCGAATGATGAAGTCAAAAGTACATTGATCGTTAGTGTTTTTAAAAGCATCAAAGCTAATTTTGACAAAGTTCAAATTTAATCTTAATCATTCAATGTGTTTTTGATTTTCGTCTTTGTTTTGGCGACACTATATTACAGTTGGTATTTTGTAAGTAGTCTCGTCCCAATCTTTAGTCTGTTTTTTTTAAGTAGTCTCGTCCCAATTTTGACAAAATATGTAATTACTCTTTAGTCTTTACGTGAGATTGTAATAAAAATAAAACTCTATCTCTTGCAAGTGTACAAAAAACTATAAGTATTAGACATATAGGGTTATCCAATTCCTGTATCTTAGCTATGTGATCAATTTTCTTACCTTTTTTCTACCGATAAATAATTTTGAAAGAAATTGATCAAATAAACCCTTCTCTATTTTTATTAGGTTTCCGTACCCCTTCAATTTTTAGTACTTTTATTAAATTGAAGTTTAAAGGGAAGAGATTTGATCAGAGATATATTTACTTAACCCACTTTCATTAAATTGAAGTTGAAAGGTAAGAGATTTGATCAGAGATACATTTACTAAACATATTTATACCATGTGTTTTGCCTAATTAGTAGAGAAATCTCAAAAAAACTTACTTAACTAATTTGACCAACAATTTTCACTTACCTTGCTATAAATATGATTAAATATTGAATATGTTTAAGTATGATTAAGCGTGCATTACCAAAAATAATATAAATATAATTAAATGTTGAATATGTTTCATACTACGAGTTTATTCTAGTTGAAGTCGATGATTTTGTTTACGAACTAGTTGACCGATTGACAAAAAAAATATTGTTATGAATAAAATTGTGAACCTATGATCTAACTTACCAAACATTAGGGAAAAGTTATTTATTATCAAGAATTATAATTTTATTTGATCTTCTATTATAGTAATGTTTGGGTTGCCTTTTCTAAAATATATTGAAAGTATTTAACTAATAATATAATTTTATTGAAAATATTAAATATGTAAAAAAAAATTCTAAATTCATTTTCTCCTAGTTCGTTGCTGCACAATCGGATCAAAGACATAAAACCACAAGACCACACCAGGATGCTTTACATTGCCCTTATGCAAAAGTTTGGAATATGAATCAATCTTCGCACACTTTATCAACACTCAACTACTTGACCTTTTTCTCATCGCACTTTTTTCTTCGGCCAAGCAAAGGAAAAACAATTGGAAAAACTACAATGGAAAGCCAAAACTATGCATCAACGTCGTCTCTTGTTGCCGACCTCGCCTGCCCAAGCTGTCTTTCGTACCGTCTTGGGTTGCAAATGTGTTGAGACCGGTTTGTACCTAAATTGTGCAATTTAGGTACAAACCTTAGATCAACGTCGTCTTTCGTACTGTCTTCTCTTGCCAAAACTATGCATCAACGTCGTCTTTTGGACTGGTGGACCGTAAACTGATAAAACCTTGGATCGTAGACCGGACCGGTCTGGTTCCGGGTTGGACCGGTTTGTACCTAAATTGTGCAATTTTGAATATTTCGGATCGGACCAGACCGGACCAGTTTGTACCTAAACGGTGCAATTTTGGTGAGGTTTTCCGGTCCAAAAACCGGACCGGACCGTAACCCAGATTTTCAAAAAACCCTGGACCATAGACCGCACCGTAACCGGTCCGGTCCAATTTTGCACAGCTCTATTGAGAATCCTTAATCGACATTCTCCAATAAGAGCATCCCAACTTCCCTAAACTCTTCTCCAAAATGGAGAATTAAACGTAAAAATCTACCCTTTATATTTTTATCAAATCCAACAGATTTCCTATCTTGAAATAATTCTCCATTCATTTGGAGAATGTCTTCAAATTTAGGAAAGAGTCTTCACTTTTTTGCACTATTCTCCATTTTGAAGAATGAGATGGTGAATCTGTTGGAGCAAAAAAAATTCTTTAAAATTCTCTAAATATTCTAAAATGGAGAAGCTATTATGATGCTCTAACCCTAGATTGATTGGGTAAGAAGAGTATTTGGTTAAATTACAAAAGAGACTCCTATATTTTGTAATTGTGTTAATAGTCTAACTTTTCGAATTTATACAGTTTGCCCCAAAAAGATAATTACAGTTAATTACTCAAGGTTATAATTGGAGGGAATGACCCAAATTTATGAAATTTCGTAAATTGCTCAAAAGTATAAATTGGGTATATGAAATCGGGTAACTAACATTGAGTAAGTGCGTGAAGTTGGGTACATGGAGTTAAATACGTGAAGTTTGGTATGTGAAGTTATATATGTAAAATTGGGTATGTAAAAGGTGGGTACGTAAAGATTGAGTATGTGCAAGTTGGGTAGGTGAAGGTTTGTGGAGTTGAGTATGTGAGTGGAGTTAGGTATGTGAGTGAAGTTCAATACATGAATGAATTGGGGTAAGTGAAGTTGAGTACGTGAGTGAAGTTGGATATGTGAAAGTTGGGTACGTGAGGTTGAACATGTGAAGTTGATACGTGAAAGTTGGATATGTAAAGTTGTATTGCATTTTTTTCTTCTTCCTAACATTATTATAAAATATCATTTAACTAAATTAATTATTTTCTATAATCTATTTTTTTTACTAATATTATTTTAAAAAATCACTCATTTACTGCATATATTATACATATTATAAAAAAATAAATACTTACCAAAAATCATCCAAATATTTCATAAATTGTCTATAAATGTTTCTAGTCATCAATATATTCTAACATGATATATTTTGGCATTTATGCTGAGATTTTTTTTTATGTACTAATATATTTATCAAAATAATGTTTGGTTTATATTGTAAATTTAAGCTAGTTGCCTACTCCATAACGTAATTTAGTACATATCATTTAAACAAATATATTTTATTAATTGATGAGCAGATTCTGCTAACTATATTTTATCTCAAGAGAACTACTACAATACTCCCTCCGATAAAAAAATAAGTGACGTTTTAGCATTAGAAATTTGATCACAATTATCTGTCGTTTTAAGTTTTCTAGGCCAATAAATGAACAATAATTATAAGAAATGTTCTTGAAAATTGGTGTAAATGATTAATTTGGGTTATAAAATATTTCTTATTGATTTAAAAGAAGGTTGAATATTAAATAAGGGATAAGATTTAGAAAAATTTTACAAAATATATGTTATTTAATATTTTTCTTAAAAATTGTGTCAAATGCTAAAATGACCGTTATTTTTGATCGGATAGAGTATTAAAATAGCAGACAAATATAATTATATATGTATGTATATATATGCCTCGATCTGTCCCTATCGCACTAATATAAATACATATTTAGACGTATATAAAAAGAGGGTAAGTAGTAAGATATACCTTAATAATATTAGAGGTGGACCCCTATGTTTTTTGTAACGGGACTAACACTAAAGTATATTTAAAATACAAACACATCAATATATGTTATTGGTTACGTCTTTCGAAACAAAAGAAGATTATACTAATAAACTAGATTGGTCATCCAACGACCTTATAGTTATACATACTATATTGAATATAGAACATTAAATTTTAAACAAAGAGAGAGACGTGCATACAAAATAGATAATATGAATTTATTTAGATATGATATTTTATTTTTCAAAACATATTTCCTCGTTTGGAAGCATCGGGAATCATTCTTTGTAACGGAATGATTCCGAATCAATAAAAAACTATGTTTGGTTAAAGGTTTTTAACACATAAAAGTAATCTCATCCATTTCATTTCCTTTCTCAACCCTTATTTGATTCCGTTCCGTTTCCATTTCACCGCTCCAATCAAACGAGTACTTAATATTAGAACACTATGAGAGAGTTTTGTGTAGATAAAGAAAAATGTTAGATTTTTATTTTACTTTATTCAATTACTTTATAGTTTAGAGACGAAGAAAAAAATGTTAAAAATTGAGACCCTATTTAACGGGTAATTTTAATATTCACCTTTGTATTACTATATTAGTAAAATATATAAATGAAAATAGCTGAATGGAAAAATATATTTTACAAATAAATAAACATTGAAATCAGCAAAGAAAAAACCGAAATTGGACGGAGGATTCTTTTAATTTACTCAATTTTTTAAAATTTGGACATTATATTTGAAATTATAATTCATGCAATCAGATTTTATAGGCATTACAAATTTAAGCATAGGTTTGAAGTATAAATTTTTGAAGGGTAATTATTTGAAATTATATATTAAAAAAATTTGACTAAAAGGGTAAGCGGTTAAGAATGATCACCGTGTATTGGTTAACCATCCTATAGCATTCTTGATGACATCAACAGGAGTCTTAACCGTTGAATTAACTGTAGGGCTATCGTGACCAATTGCTGCAAGGTTCAACTTTAATGTGGACCGACTTAGTTAAAAATTTTCCCTCTTCAACACAATCATTCTAAATTGAAGGTGTATTTTTTTAACGCATTCAATTTACGTTGAAGTTAAATCTTTTCAACGAAGTTGATTTATGTTGAACTGTATGGTGCGAACATTTTTTTTTTGATAATTCCTACGGTCTACGACTGGCGCATCTGTACCTTTATTCCAAATACGTTAAATAGCTAACAAATGACATGTCGACGGGACGCTACTCCGCGAGCATCGTTCTGTAAAAAAGGAATTAAAGTGGAAGGTGGATTTTGCAAATAAAAGTAACCTAAGGGGTAATTGAAGGCAATGGAAGCCAAATGATCGGCTGCGGCATTGGCTTCACGATAAATATGTCGGAGCTGGACTTCCCAGTTCCTACGGAGGAAGCCTTGACATCTTGATACCAGACTAGAAAGAGGATGATATCTCGGGATGGATTGTTTGACAAGTCTAACAACCATCTCGGAATCAATTTCCACAATAACCTTCCGAAACCCTTTCTCCCAAGCTTGATAGAGTCCCATGCAAAGACCCCATAGTTCGGCAGTAGGGACCGTACATGGACCAATATTCATCAAGAACCCACACAACCATTGTCCATGACTGTCTCTAAACAACCCTCCAGCAGTACCACATCCAGGACCTCTCCGGACAGACCCATCTGAATTCATGACAATCCAACTTGTTTCTGGAGCCTTCCACTGTACGTAGATTTCCTCATATATCCTCCCAGGAATGGCCTTCCTTCTGTTGTTATATGCCACGGAAATAAATTTTACTTCATTAGCAATCAAGGCAACCCTATTAGGCGGGGGCGATGCCGATCGGAATATGAACTCATTACGCCACTTCCAACATTTCTAAAGCGTAACAACAAAACACACATTCCATGGCATACCATCAGTAATACAATCAGACCTACGCAGATTATGCAATAACCACGAGCAATAATCAAGGGCGAAGAAATCTGCAGAGAACTCAATACTAAGTAGATTGCCCCACACACTAGCGATGGAAGGGCAGTCTCTAAGGACATGTAATATGGTCTCTGGGGTACCTGTACACAATTTGCAATGACTATCATCTGTCAGATGTCTTCTATTCCTTTCAACATTTGTAAGGATCCGTCCATGTGCCACAAGCCACAAAAAAGTTCTAATTCTCTCCGGTATACTGATACTCCATATGCAAGAGAATAATGGCTTCAATAAATCTAAAGCATCAATCTGCTCAATCCTGGCACGATAAGCCGAAGCTGACGAGTACTCACCATTTGTTGAGAGACTCCAGGAAATGCAATCATCATCAACAGCAAACTCGTTAACCATACTTCCAGCAACAATAACAAGTAATCTCGTCGGAATAGCTGTCCCCATGCGGTCCCAATCCCAACCGTGTCCCTGCACCCAATAGTCACTGACCATGTCTAACCGATTCTGCTCCGGAGGATCCCAAACAGCATCACAAATCAGCGGTTTATCACAACACCAGGCCTCAGTCCAGAACCTAGCACTTCTGCCGTTCGAAACCATCCACCGAATGCCATGATTGAGAACATTATTTCGTGCCCATAACATACCCTTCAAAATGAACGAACTCCTTCTCTGACTTCCTTAATCCAGAAAAGTTCTGTTGCTATTCAGCCCATATTTATTTAAGAGTAGAATAACCTACGGGGCCTCTTTACATTGGATAAATCGCCAAGACAGTTTGACCAAAGCAACCATATTCGCGTTAGCCGTAGACCGGATGGCCATATGGTGCGAACATTAAAACCCTAAAAAAACATCTTTGTATACCTTAATGACATGAGTACGTAACTACAAAATTTACTTAATTTATTGAAAGAGTGCAAATTTAGTTGGGCATCACTTAAAGTAAACGTTGTGTATTAATGTATAGAGTTATAGTCTTATAAACTAAAGTGGATTGGTGATGCAAATGGAGATTTAGGTGTTTGTTTAATAAATTATCGTCTGTAAATATTTTTTATTTTGCATATGAATAAGTAATCTATTGAATGTGACAGACATCCTTAGGTGTTTTTCACCAACTTTCGATATTTTACTATTTTAATCTTGATTGATTTGTGTAAGCGTTTTTTTTGTTTGTCATAGATCACTTTACCCGGAAGTTATAATATTTGGATTTGATTGTTCAATTAATGTCATAATTATGAGATAAATTATTATTCATATAATACGTTTGCTGAATACTCTGTACATGAACCGCAAGCCAGATCTGTATAAACACTTTAGTTTTACCAATACTCAGTTGGTTTAGTGGGATGTGGTACTAGACTCTTTAAATAGCTAGTCTGGAGATTCAAGTTCAAATTATCTCTTAAAAAAAAGATAAGAAATTTATTTGCAAGTTTTACCAATACTCAGTTGATCTAGTGGGATGTATACATTTTTAATGGTTAATATGCCTTTTAAGAACCATTTGTATATATTTTCGAAACATAATAGACTTAATAGTCACGGGATATATCAGTAAAAAATATCATAAATGTTAATGGTAATAGTAATAATAATTAATGGTAAAATATTTAAATTGATGAGTTATGTTATGGAGTATGGAGTATAACAATTTGTTAGAATGTTCTAATTTCAAAGATGTTTTATGAAAAAATTCCAAACATTGTACTACTTTTTGTATGTGCATAGTTCTTCATTTCTTATTGTACATTTGGGATTTTTTTTTATTTTAAATTATTCTCATTTTTGATAAAAGTCAACCTTATTAAAAAATGACAAATTGTTAAATATATCCCAAATGTAAAAATTGAAAAATAATGTTATACTACGTGCAAGGTTCAAAGCATCTTTTTATTTATTACGAAGGTACGAAGCGTCGGCGTACTTCCACGTGTTCATTTTTGCTTTGACAAACACGTTTTAGTTTTATTTTTTATACTTCGTTAAATTTTTTATTAGATCAAATTATTTTTATAAACAGATTCACACAAAATTTCAATTTTTGGTGAAAATTTAAATTAAATCATGAACTAATAATATAAAACGTTTATTTAAAATAATAGAACAATCAATATTAATTAACAATACAGAAAAATGGGTAAAATAGTTAACTAGACTTCTTACCACTATTTTTTTTTTGAAAGGTTGGTAAGTAACTTCCAATATCAGTTTTTTCCATACATGCCGCCAGGAGGAGTCTAGCACCACATCCCGCTAGATCAACTGAGTATCGGTAAAATATACCCTATTGAGCTCAATCACTTTCATCTAGGGAGGACCATATATATATATATATATATATATATATATATATAAAAGTTCCCATGAGAACAACCTTAGCGTATAATCATGAGATTAATATTAGATCGTCGGATGATGAGTATTACGAGTCGAGATTTAGAGTAGATATCATAATTATTATATAAATAATATTCTGAAACTAATAATAACTATAAATAATCCATTCAACCAACAATAACTACGAATAATAAAAATATGTAAAAAAAAACCTATTTAAAAAAATTTGAACTAACAACAATAAAAATTATATTCCATATACTTAGTTAAAAATCCATTAATCCAAAGCCCTGTAAAATACATTATGCAAAGTGATGTCAGTATTATAATCCAAAAGCTTAAAGCCGTGTAAGAAACAGTGATTATCAAATCATAATACAGTAATTAATTGACTGACCAATCTTAGGTTAACATTCGATACATAAGATTTCCCTAATCACACGCATTCAACCTCATCGTTCGTCAACAAAAGAAGCTTCTCTCTCTCAAAGTCTCATTAGGATATTTTCTTCTCCCACCACCACCATGCATAGAAAGAGAAATTGGCTATAAATGCGAGTTGGTGTACGTGGGGTTCTCCCTTCCTTCATTCTATCTTCCTCCTTCCCAATTTTCTCTCTTAGCTACTAAGATTACCCTTCAATCCAATCTTATTCTCTCATTTATATGTACGATTCCAGGATCAATCGTTGATCAGCGCGATTCTTAGGCCCCCAAAAAACCCAAAAGAGTTTGATATAAATTTGGGACGATTTGTGGGATCAGAGAAAGGAGAATTCAAATTAAATTTGAAAATGGAGTTCTACCCCTATCCGCCTTCTCAAACCCTTTCTTTTTCTTCTTCAATCTTTTCTAATTTGATTGATAGGGTTAGAGATAATCGCAACTTTACCATCTCTTCGATCCTTGGCCACCTCGTATCCGTCGTTTTCACCTGCTGCTTCGCATTGGGTTTGTCTAATCTCTTAATCTTTAAATTGCTTGTTTATTCTTCATGGGGTTTCCGTTTAATGATCTGGGTTTGCTTCTGATTTGAGAATTACACATGGATGGGTTCAATTTACATGGGTTTTCCTAATTTTGGATCTTCAATTTTGGTTGTTAGTCGGCAATTGAGTTTTTTTCTTCTCTTTTTTAATAGTTCCCTTCCCGACATTCGGTGTTTGGTGAGATTTAGGCTTGAGTTTTTATATGAGACAAATTATTTTGTTTTTTGACCAAAAGGAGATGAATTTTAGCTTGTATAAAAAACAAACGAACTGGGATTTCCCCTTGTATTTAGGCTATTTGGCTAGTATAGTGTACATATTACTTGTAGGCTAAATCAATTGGAAATTGTATTACTTGCAGTTGGGACTTTGCTTGGATTTATGACCGGAGCTTTGATTGGTCAAGAAACAGAAAGTGGATTCATAAGAGGAGCGGCCATTGGAGCAATATCTGGTGCTGTCTTTTCGCTTGAGGTCTTTGAATCATCTGTTGTTCTTTGGCAATCCGATGAATCCGGTATTGGTTGTCTCCTTTACCTGGTAATTCTTGCAACTTTGCCCTTGTTTTTGTATGTTAGTATCCATTGTTGCACAGAGTCTCATTGTATTTTCGATTTGTTTCAGATTGATGTCCTTGCAAGCCTTTTGAATGGGAGGCTAGTCCGTGAGCGGATTGGGCCGGCGATGTTGAGTGCTGTTCAGAGCCAGGTATAACACGGATTCTTCTTATTCACTAGTTTCATTTTTGTAGGTAGATTAGTTTTAAGGGCTGATTTATGATTACAAAAAGTAAAAGTTGAACTGAAGAATTTGTTTGGTATATTTCTAGCAAGATCAATTGTAATGTGTTTAACTAATACCTTGTTATCTCAATTGATCAGATGGGCGCCGTTGAATCGAGCTATGAAGACATTACTAATATCTTTGATATTGGTGGAGCCAAGGGTTTATCAGGAGATATAGTAGCAAAGATCCCAATTACTAAAATCACAAAGGAAGATACCGAGGATTCCTCAGGAGAGAAAGTGTCCTGTTCCGTATGCCTACAGGTTCTTCATCATCTCTAATTCTAATATATCAGTTAAGTGTAAAGAAATGTGCAACAATCTAACTCAAGTGTTTCTGATTGGTGTAATGTTATTTCAGGACTTTCAGATTGGAGAAACCGTTCGAAGCTTGCCTCAATGTCATCACATGTTCCATCTTCCTTGCATTGATAAATGGCTAATCAGACACGGTTCTTGTCCGCTATGCAGGAGGGATATGTAATGTCACTCTTCTTGTACATTTTTAATCCCATGACGACGATTTTCTTGCTTGTCACTGATCCCATGTTGTTCCTTTTTACTTATTGAGAAACTTCTATACTCACCTCCACTTCTTCTAGGAACACCAATGTGGAATAGTTTTAGTAAGCTTATTGTCATTGTAATCTCTGCTGTATAATGAGTTTCAATGGTTTGTGTATAAAAAGGAAGAAAGGAAAATTTTGAGCTTTGGTTGTTCTTGCTTGTGAGCTCTGATTCTTGTTCATTACTTCTGCTAAGCATGTTTTGTGTTGGTGGTCCATTAATTACACTTTTGATTAATTTTGTGTATCTGGTAGTTGGAATTTTCAGATGTTATAATGATGATTTTGTCTATGAAAACACAATTTTGAAGTCTTTTTCTTCCCGTTTTTGGAAGAGCAATAAATTGTGGGGCAAAAAGAGAAAAAAAAGAAAAAATGAAGGAAAACAAAAGCAACATTAGTGCATTTACTTTCATGGTCCCATGACTCCTATTCTTAGGTATTGCAGGATGAAGAGATATGAATTCAACCCATTGTGTGTATTTACTCTTTGGGTCCCAACCTCCCCATTGTCTGCAATCTACCCTATTGTGTTTCATGTACATCCATTCTAAGGCACATAGAATTCATTTCAGTGGATGATAATTCTGCAAGCAAAAGGGTCCCATATCTGTTGTTTTGAACATGACACTACTTCTGCTTGCTTAGTGCTCACTGAAGAAACAAGATATGGTGTCCTTGAACAATTAGGTCTATACGGCGTTGTTTAGGAATAATGTTGTCTTCATTAGTCCTATAGACAGATTATGGTTCAAGCCCGGCTGGTACTGGATCCGGTATCGCCTCCTGTACGGTGAAGGTTGCAGTTCATCAATGTAAAGGAGGGCCAGTGGGAGGATCAGACAGAAGGGCAATCCTGATCTTGGGAGTAAATGGTAGGGGTCCTTTCTTGAAAACCATCTTTTTCTTGGTTAAAGGGCAACATGGGTCAAGGATTTTGTAAATCCTCTTAACTCTATGCCATAAATATTGGTGGTTTAGAAAATGGCAAGCAGGTAAATCTAAGAATGTCAGGATTGAAGCTTGATTCTGAACAATCTGTGGAATTGTGTTTGAACCTGGTGGCTAGGGATAGAAATCAGTTGAACACACATGAGTCAGCTTGTGTGTAAGGAGAAAGAAAGATGACATTTTTACCAGAAGAAGAAGATAAATTAGGGTTTTGGATTGGCAATAACTGTCTTAAATGTGACACTCCCAAATTCTGTGAAAAACACAAAAATACAACTCCCTGTGTATAGATTGTACACACAGTTTCATTTTCAAAATAGAAAAAAATGTATATTTTTACTAAATTGTGCACTTTTCATATTTATAAAATATGCATTTTTACATTTTATGATCAACATTTCTCGACCATTGAATCCCTTTAAAATAAAAAATGGACCACTGAACTAAATTAGGGGTTTGGTTCTCGTCCATGATGAAAATCGAATGATAATCGTTAAGATGTGTGGATATATTGACTTACATCGAGATACGTTGAGAAGGTGAAATAAAATTTAATTAAAATTTTAATATTAAGTTGTGAATTTGAATGGCCAACTTTTGTTGAAAGTTCTAGTAAATTCTGCATATCTTTTATTTTGGTACACATAAAATAAAGACATAAGACAGTGAATGTAATAAATGCTAAATTTAATGAAACACTGATCACGTGAAATTCCACAGCCTAAAATAGAGGTAACACATCAACATTATATTGATGAAATTGCATATGAACCTTGAACATCTTCATCACCTTCAATCTGATTGAAGGTGATCATGTCTCTGCATGTGATCTTCCTACTTTTCAACTGTTTCCACATTGAAACTCCTCATTCTTTTCATCCACAAAAAATACAAAATAATGAAAACGATTTATAAATGTAAAAATTGTAAAAATAGATTTATGTGAGTTATATCTTAACAGGTTTGAAACAAGCTAAACAGCTAGCAACAGTAGCATTCCTATTTTCTGCTATACATGTGAGTTGAAGATAAGAAGTCTTATGATCTCTCAACTGTCTACTTTAATAAACTTTCCCATTGAATTTTATGATCATAAAAAGAAATTCTACTGAATTTGTTATTTATTAGTTTTCCATCTTTGCTTCTGAAAATGATGTTTGCCTTCCTTTTGTAGCTGTACACAGTTTGATGATCAATCAACTTTATCGAGCCTCCACTAGAAATATAATGAAAACTACTAGTTAAACAAGAACATACACACAATTTTAGTGGTTCTCCACGCCCAGAAGTGTTTTGAATTACCAAGTAGGATAATTCAGCTAAGGGTCCGTTTAGCATGCATGATAGATTATTTTGGGATTATTATTTTCAATAATCTCCCAATAATCTGATAATTCATGTGTATGGGGATACTTTTTTGGGCAAAAAATATCTGGCTATAATAATCTCCATGATAATCCCATAAAAAGGACTCACCAAACGGACCCTAAATGCCTTAATCGATACCCAAATCAAATAGAATGGATGAAAACATATTCAAGTCATATCAACAGTGTATACCAAATGCCTTAATCGATACCCAGATGGTCTTTATCATTTTTACTTGATATAAACATAAGATTACTTTCACTCAAATTTGACATATGTAACATTCCATGAAAAGTTTGACATATGAACATAAAATATACTTTCATTCAAAATCCTGCAGCAGCTATTGAGGTTATTCAATATCTCCTCAATGATGACCATTTGAATTCTCACAGAATGTCACAAGATCAGCATACAATCTCACTGAAGCCCTGGAAAAATCAGTCAAAGACTCGAAAACTGACAAAAATCCCATCTTAAGTCCATCAAAAGTAGCTGCTTGTGTTCTTTCAATGCTGCTCTGATGTTTCACCTTCTCAGATTCAAGTCTCATACTCAGTAAATCCATGATGTTTTTACCAACAGTAAATTCTTCAGCTGAATTCCTTGCTTTCCCGCGAAACTTCAGTATAGATGTTGTTTTTACTGCAAGAGACTTCCTGTCCATCTCCTTTACTAATCCAGCAAGCTTCTTCTCGGCTTCATGCTCTTCGCCTTGTTGAATCCATATATCATGTAAATCCTTCACCAAGGATTTCATGGAGAATTTCACTTCTTTTACAGGAAGTTTCTCCAATGAAGTCAACCAGTTCCGGCACGCAATGAGCAATGTAGGCCCATTGAAGCGGGAGGATTTGGATCCTGAATCAATGAGCTTGGACAACCATCCACAAAGACACATAACATAGGCTTTTTGTGTTGTAAAATAGTCTAAGAATGAAGATTGCCAGTTTCTGAGTTCTTTCTCTAGCTGAAGAGTTGCAAGACGACGAGAGTCATTGCAAAGCTTTCCATTCATGACAGAGTTAAAGCATTTAACTTCAGAGATTATCTTGCATTGTGTTTCATGAGATTCAGACATTATCTTCCAAGTTCTCATTAACCTACATAATATAAAGAAGGTAAAAATTCCAGGATAATCTTACATAACATTCATGCTTGAATTTTCCTTACCCATGTAGCAGCTCGACGAGCTGAGGTTGCAACTCTTCATCTCTCAGCTTCTCAATTTGTTTAGAGATCGACTCAACACTTCGCGTTGCAACCATAATTCGGTTATACAAATGTATGACTGCAGCTGTCTCTTTTGAAGGGCTAAAGCTATCTTTCGGTACCCCTTGCTGGTGTTTCAGCTGTGAGCACTTTTGCTTATAAGATTTCCTGGTTATCTCTGCAGCCTTTTATAGATCACATTTTTCTAAAGTCAGAATATGAACAAAGTTTATAAACATGGTGACAATTGGGGATGACAATGGATTTGATAATGCTCATTATAAGCACCATAATTACTTCATACAACTTACCTTAACCTCATCATAGAGCTTCTTTTCCCAGGCATAAAGTCTTCCTAAGGTTAATGAGTGGCTCCCAGACTCCATACCACCACTACCATCAAAGAGTTCAGTGCTCGAGTCCGTCCCAGTTGAAGAGCTTTTGGAACTCGGTGAGAGTAAGCTTTTGCTTGATGAAGACTGAGAAGACGGCGAACGGTTCCATGTATTTGTCTGGATAAGTCTACTTGATTTCTCTACATGGCATAGAAGACACAAATGTTAAATTTTGATCACAATTATAGTAAGAAAAAACCCATTCAGTAGCAGCATTGATATTTAGATTAGTGAACAAAGAATGCATAGGTTCAACACCAATAAAATGAAAAATTTTGATCAAACCCACCTTTGGTTTCCTCCATTATAGGCTGCAAATGAGGTTTGCTCACCTCTAACATCCTTGAAACAACAAACCCAGATTCATAAGCACAAATAAAATGCTTCTCCAAATCCTTCAAAGCAAATAGCAATTCCCTTCCATTACCATCAACTTTCCCCAAAATTTTAGTCCCAATTTTACCACTTTTTCTCTTCTTCACATCCAATTTCTCCTTCTTCATAGGCAAAGACATTGAAATTGGTGGTGGTGGTGGATTGTCAAGAATATTAAAGAAATCCCATCCAATTTCTTTCGTTTGGGAGGGCATTAATGGACGATTATCGCCATAGAAATGCTCACAAAGCTCTCCACTTTCTTCTTCTACTTCAGATAACCCAGAATCATCCGACCATGAATCAGATGATGTTTGCACTAAATCTTGTTGGGTATCAACTGAATTTTGACTTTGATTTGTGGGTGGACTTATTTCTGAGAAGCGAGCTATAAACACTCCAATGGCGGAAGAAACAGCGCAGAGAGAATGCACGTACTTACAATGCGCCTCCGCAAACGCCTTCCTCCGCTCCACAGCTGCCTTAGCGAGTCGTTTCCGGTCTCCACAGAGGGATACGACATCGTTTGGAGCATCTTCCTTCTTCGAAAACCTGCAACCCATATGCTCAAACTGGTAATCTAATCACGAAATTCCAATGTTTTTCTATCTTCTCTTGCTTATATCTCAATTTGGGTTATGCTAAATTTGACAAATGAGCATTCGATTGATATTATTGCATGTCTGAAAAAGATGGAATTTTGGTGATCCCTATGGGAAAATGAGAGGTGGATGACGATTCATGCCATAGTAGTAGAGTGTACTATTCCACGAGTGGGTAGCTAGGAGTGTCGTTAGGGAGTCATGATCATGAGTGTAGTGAGCAAAAATAGTGGATAAATTTGTCTAATTTTCGAAAAATAGCCCCATTTATAGGATAAATTGCAGAATATATCCTATATATTGCAGAATATGAGTTTTTGCCTCATTGATATTTAGATGGCATTTCATTTATAAGTTCTCAAATGTTTAATCTTACAACGGTTGGTAGCTTCCAAAAATAGAATAGAAACAATTTGGTTTACTAGGCTTTTTCTAGTTTTGTGTTTAGTAAATGTATCCTTGAGAGAATAGTGTGTAGAGTTTGAGAATAAATACAAAAGGTTAGGGTATATTTACTTAATTGAAACATTAAAAAGCCTAGTTAGTGCTATAGTTTTTCAAAAAAGCCTAGTTAACAAAATTGTCCCAAAAAATATGAGTTTTTGCCTCATTACATGCAAAAATAAAGTGCAAATTTTATGAGTGGTAATATAGTATAGAGGATATTCAGTAAGAAACATAGTGAAAAATGAGACAAAGAAAGCATATTGTAATTAAATTTGTGGGGTTGGATTCCAGCCTTGCAACTCTTTGTATGAATCAATGAATGCATATCTTAGGGTTTTTCTTTTAATACAAAGTTGTATTTGTGGAGGTCTTTTGGATAAATATTTTGTAAAGTAATTTTATGAGTCTATATTTTTTAGGATTAGAATATAATCTAGAGAGAAATCGAATACGAGAATATATAGATTGTTCACTTTACCACGAATCTATCACTAAATTTGGGACACTATGTCAACTTAGAGTTTTATGCTATATTTTGTGATAACGATCATAATAATCGGTAGACGTTCAGGTGCGGCTGCTAATTTACAGTACGGGCGTGCGGCTGAACGTACAGCCGACACGTGCCCCGAGAAAAAAAAAAGAAAATTTTTTTTCCCTTTCAGAAACGAATGAAAATTTATTTGAACTACCATGTTATAATTTATGCACTATTCTCCTATAAACTTTGAACTATTCCCATATAATTCATAAACCATTACTTCTTAATATATTATATCAAATTATTTATAAATTAATCCTTTGTATGTTATGAACTATTCAATTGTAATTCACGAACTATCATTTTATAAGTTATGCACTATCCTTTATAAATTTTGCACTTTGAACTATTCTATTATAATTCATGAACTATTCTATTATAATTCATGAACTATCCTTTTATAAGTTATGAATTATTCCTTAATAAGTTTTGAACTATTTCTTTCACTCGTTTCTGGAGGATTTTAAAAATTAAAAAAAAATTTCCCGGGACACGTGTCGGCTTTACGTTCAGCCGCACGCCCGTACCGGAATAATATGTTTTACCTAAACAGCACCCTATAATAATCAATGTTATATAAATAGATTAAAAATAGCTAAGATAAAAACTCTAGAAATATAATATATTAGGCCTAAGACAAGATTTTAATAAACTTGGGTGCTAAACCTAAACCGCCGGTTTAGCAACCTAAACCTAAATCGAGAAAAATCAAACCGGCAGTTTAAGTTTAACCTAAACCGTCGGTTTGCTAGGCGGTTTGTAAAAAAAAAAAAAAGAAATTAAAAGAAAAAAGGAAAACCGGACCAAACCGACGGTTTGAGGGCCAATCCTTAACTGGCGGTTTAGGTTTGGCCGACGATCAAACTAACCTAAACTGTTGACCGCCGGTTTGATCAAACCTAAACCCGCCGGCATGGGCCTGTTTGGGAAACCGCTTGTTCGGCGGTTTAGCCCAAACCGAACCCATGTCTAAATTTTAATATACGATACATCAAGCTTTACAATCCAACCTTTTCATCATAATTTGGATGATTTTTATATCGTTCGTGCAAGTTTGTTAGTTTTGCATATATCGTTTTTTGTTTGTATACTTATAATAATATTAATATATTTGTGTATTTTGAAACACGTGGTGGGTGAAACGTGAAACATTCACACATTGATAATAAATGGATAACAGACGATTGGTTTTAAGTGAAACCTCATTAAACTTATGTGTTGGGTTCCGACATAACGTGTATGTGGCTCGGACGTGCGAAAATCTCACGTGAACTTCGACCCGCTGAATATAAACACATTTGGAAACCCTGGGGCACCGAACCTACCTTAACCTAGGAACTCATATAAAACATTGCTCGACTAGTTTGGCTAAAATAACATTATAGGGGTGTTATATTAGCCAAGTTACTCGAAATCGGCTCAAAAAATTCGGCCCAAACTTGTTCACCTTCTAAATAAAAGCGAATATAGACAAAATTTAAGTCTCGTCTAAAATTTGGGATCAAACTCAACTCGTTATAGATAAGTTGGGTTTGAGAATATCCATATTTGGCTCGTACAATGGCTATAAGCAACCGACGGTATGAGAGGCGTGCATGGTCAATTGAACCGACAGTCAAATTAATCTAATTTTATTTTTCTTAATGGTATAAACATATGTTTTTTCTTTTCTAAAAAATTATAACTACCCGTAAGGTGCAAGTCGGGCCAGTCCGGCCCGGTTTATCCAGGCCACAAACGTTGTCAATGCCCACCCATGTAAAAAGTGAGTGGGCCGCCGGGCCGGATGATCCGTATGTGTTTTTTTTCCCCGAAATTTATCTTTCAAAATAAGTAATATAATGTATTTAACACACACTACCAACAAGTTCTAACAACTATCAACACACAAAAATGAATAAATCAAATACCTAAACAACAAGTTCCATTACAGTCAAGTTAGCCTATAATCTTATATTGCAAACGAGTATAATTCGTCAAAATACTTCAAACAAACTAAATGAAAAATCAATGTGAAACTCAAAACAATATAAATTATATATATAACTATACACGTTGACCATACCCGTCCTACTAAAATGCGGGTCGGGCCGGACTAGACCCGAACGGACCTAACTAGTTGACCATACCCGTGGTTTTTCCTAGGCGGGCGGGTGGGCTGAATGGACCGGCCCGAATTTGTACAGGTCTCTTCTATTCATGGGTCATCTTAGTTGTCAAGTGACAAATAGTTACGAATTATGAGTAATCTTAGGCTAAACGTTTCATGGGTCTTTTATAATTTATATTGTTATAGACTCAATAAATCCGACTTATATAACATCTTATATTGAATTGTTTTATGAGTTTTCGGGAACGGTATACATTCTAGGTGAAGAGCTAAAGTGAAATGATTAGCAAAATATTCATCATCAACATATTTTTTCGGTGCTTATTAATCATGAATCTTTTTGAAAACATATTAAGCTCATAATTTTTACACTCTCGAGTAATAAATGAAACTGTACCAAACAAGGCCTAAAAGTTGCTACAGTCTTGTCAAGTATCATGTCGGGTCCCACGTCCATAAGATCCCAAAAACTAGTAACTATGACCTATGGGGCCTTTGGTGGCTTAGTGCATGTTTGGATGATGGCTCCAAGGTGCGTTTTTGTCAAACTTTGATTGCTTATTGTGAGAAATTGCACATGCTAAGGTGGGCTTTTCATTTGCATTTGTAAATTGAATGAGTAGCTAACCTCATACTCTATAATTAGAGGTGACATTTATGTCGATATAAAATATCGGTATTATTTTGAGCTAAACCAGTTATGGCTCACCCGAATATAACGACACCGGCTTCGTCCAAGTACAACATTTCGAGCCTTTGGTGGCTCGAAATGTTGTACTTGGACGGTTTGGACGGCCTTTGGTGGCTTAGTGCATGTTTCGAAGAACGGTTTGGACGGCCACGGTTTGTCCTGTTTTTGGGTTGCAAGGGTCCCCAAACTGGTTCGACACGGACCGGACGGTTTGAACAAGGTTAGGTTAATTTCTAAAAGTCCATTTTGCATAAAAAAATTAAAAAATAAATACATTTTGTATGAAAAATGAGAAAACATCACCTTACCGATAAAACTTTATGAACAATTACATATAAACGAACTAGATTTGTTTTTTTTTCGGAGTTGAAACCAGACAGACGATTAACATATTTTTGGAACATTGTCTATAACATTTCGAGCCGACATAAGATTGGGTTCAACATATTCAATTTATTAAATAAAAACATCCAAACTAGTAATTGAATAACACCACAGTGATAAGAAAAATAAGTGGCCAAAGGGACATTTTTTTTGTTAGGAGGTCTACTTCAGGAGCACTTTTTATTAATTGAAAAGAGTTAATCAGTATATCACACGGGATAGTTCGACCTCTTACATGCAATGCAATAAAAGATCAAACACACCTTCAAAAGGGTCACACAATACACTTAGTTCAAGTACCGCATCAAATGCAATACTAGCTAAATTGTCATCTACTTTATTCACCTCACGGTTGACAAGTACATACTAGATAGGAGAGGTAACAAGAGATGGTTTTCTTAAGGAGGATTGTGACCAATTGTAAATTTGTATCTAGAATATCGGATCGGCAACCATACTCCCAAGCAACTCTAAGATCGTACACTACCCCCAATTCCCCAAAGCCTTGTCATAGAAACCGTGCCAAGTATAAGTTAACCATGAATCCTCGTTGTCACTCTCCCTTGCTATTCCTAACAACCCTGCCATAGGGATCATGCAAAAGGGCCATGTTTGGATAAAAATGATAAGATTCGATACTCTTTTGAGAATGAAGAGTCCTATCTAAAAAGATAGAAAATGAAGGCATAAACAAAGCAAAAGACCATCCAGCACACAAGGTAAGTTGACCTAAAGGAGAGGCAAGACTCTTCGCAATTTCATCTATATTGAAAATATTGGCTAAATAGTAATCATACAGTAAAGCCAATGAGACATAGCCCAATGATCATGTAAGCAACCAAGGATGAATAAAGTTAGATAAGTGGACCAAAACACTTTCCTAACAAAAGCAACACAAGAGCAATGACAGTTCCTAGTTCCTACCACTCTTTTCTTCATAAAGCTTTTGAGTTGTGATTCATTTAGCCTCAGTCTTCAACAATAAAAGCACAAAATGTGGGTTAAAACATAAGATTATGAAAGCTGAACTATGTTTTTTCACCAATCAACGGTTAGATCATTCAGCTTGAGTAACACGCTGTGTCGAAGCACAGCCTTGGAACACGAATACACAATTACATAAGACAAAGGCGACACGTTTAATCTACACAAGACGTGCGGTTTACAAAACCACCTACCTTCAAGAGCAAGGCAAGACAGGGGGGTGATGAAAAGAGGTGGCGGATTCATAGATTGAACTAGAACTACCACCTCAGTCTCAAGCTGTTTTTACTCAGATACATTCTTACACATTCGGTTTTTTCTTTTTCTGTGTCTCTGAAGAAGCTAAAACACATACTATGCAAGGTAAGAAGCTACATTTTACAACAAAGAATTTTAATTAGAAAACGAAAAAGGCGTTGGTCACTTAAAACCTATCTTTCTCGAAGAAGGGTATGATGTTTGATGATAGGAAGAAGAAAAAAAAGTCTGGATGACATTCTGGTGATAGTAAGTACAACAAATAAAACAAGAAACGCACCTTTTCCATCAAATGTTACTGACCGATGCTGTGGAAGCTTGGGTTTTGGCCGAGTAGTTGATCCCGCCTCCTCTAAGGGACAGTGTTGGCCCCCTTGCTGAGCTGGCTTTGCTGATTAGATTCGAGTCCAGAAATATAACAATGACTGTGATATCATCGTGGAAATGTCGGCGAACACCACGTTCTATTTTCTTTAGATCTGAGTACCTCATTTCTCTCTTCTTAGCTGCTTGCAGTAATGCAGTTTTCACAAGCCTCTTGGCACTCCCCTGTGAACACAGAATAATAGAAGTCAAGTCTTTAACTTTCTTTGAAGTTTCAAAAGAATGGAATATCAACATTGTTGAAAGAAAGGCTTGTTTGAATGCATAATATAAGGTTCATCCTACATGTTTTATGATCAATAATACATTTCAGCAGAAGTGATGTTTGGGTGCTACACAAAATACTACATAGTTTCATTTTAAAGCCAAATACTACATGATTGCATCATAAATCATAATGCATGTCCAAACAGACCCCGAGGTAAAAATGCAACACAATACGAGTATATGGCCCAATTACCATAAAATAAGAGTAAGAGATAGGAAGGGGAAGTTCCCTTACATTACGAGGATTATTTTGCACAATATCAACAGCCTCCTGATTGCTAAGATGCTCCCAGAGACCATCAGATGCAAAAATAAGAAACCGATCATGTGGCTGCAGCTCGTGCACAGTAATGGACGGATCAGCACTCAATAGCGGCCTCTTGAAAGGTTCTCGTAGGCGGAATTTGGAATACAGGGGCTCCCTGTTGTATTCAGGTTTTTTCAGATATATATCACCAATGGATCTAGATATCTGCAAGACCAAAATAAGGTTCCCTTTTACTTTCTATGAACCTTGGCTTGTTTAAATCAAACATATATAATAAGATAAAGTATGCTTCCTGATCAACAATAATACAGTAAGAGAACTGTCATAGCATGAAACAACTTGCACAAAAAGCATTTGTTAAATCGAAAATGATAAGCTGTTAGTATGCAGTGACATCCTTATTTGCATTGCAGCACCAGACTTACCTTTGCAAGCTTTGAAGAATAGAATAAGTATTAGTTCGTCATATTGGCCCATTGTAGTATCTTAGAATTTAGCAATGGAAACTAGAAAACTTTGGTTACAGGAAAGTTATATACAAAAGGAATTTTTGGCACGTACTTCCAACTACAAAAAAATAAAATAAAACTGTTTCCGTTAATGAAAAGTTTCGGAAAACAAGGTTAGAGTTATAGCTTTTCACAAATAAGACCATCCGAAAACCTGTTATAAAGGGGGAGTGTTCAGAGTGATTCCTAATGCTACTTCCAATTAGGCTGAAAAAGATGATTAATTTATCTTTTAAATCCAATGGTTCTCATAGGGTTGTGGTGAAACCAGCACAACAGCTATGCCAAATAGAACCAGTCAAACATCCTTCCAGTTAAACAAAACAACATTCTAACGCACCTCAACAAACCGTATGAATTTGAACACCTAGCCTGAATAGATCTGCTCACTCAATGAGGAGGTCTATTTGTAAAAATATCATTTCCCTCGGTAATTCCGTCACCCGGTCCATGTTTAGTGACAAAATAAAATTAATATTGCCCATCCAATTGCAAATTAGATAGGAAGATTTTTCTGGAACTAAAAGTAAAACCAACCATCCCTATTCCCATTAATAAATCTGACATCATAAGTCACTGCTTGGAGTGCTTGATCTTAGACATGTCTAATCATTTAGAATGAATATTCCAAAATCTCATCAGACTTTGCTGTCGAGGAAAGATCGATCAGTTGTAAGAAAGAAAACATAAGTGAAAGGAAAATTAAAGAATTAAATCTTCACCGCCAAACATTTACCAAAAGGAAAAAAAAAACATAAAATATGTTTTACCAATAAAATAATATACGAGGTGTGGAAGGAGAAAGATCTCATCTAACAGAAAAAGTTAACAAAGAAGAGTAATAAATGAATAGGCTGCAATTAGTTAGTTATGTAACAACTAACAACTTACCTGTATTAGACCCCTGACTCGCCAAACATTGTGCCTGAGAACCACAATCTGAGAATCATCTGGATGCAAAGCATGCATCTCCTGTCTCACAGATTCAATGGCCACGTTGTGTTCAGCAGAAAGCTGGATGGCCAGAACTTCACCAGTTGCATTTACTTCCCTCCCTAAAATGGCACGAGAATCGCCAAGACTGGCTATATAAAGGGTTCCATTAGCTATCACTCCAACCAAGCAGCAAGATCCAACAGCTGCAAGCTGGGGCTTCATAGGCCATTGCTTGGCAACAACAGAGAAGAACCCTTCTTCAGTAGCTTGAAATGCCTTACGTATTACGTCAACTGACATGCACTGATGCTCTGCAGAAAACACTGCAACATACCAATTCCATATACTAACTTAGTGATCCAATATGAAACTTTGTGATCATACTGAACACCTTACCAGACAATAATTTGATCCAAATACTACTAATCTCCCCTCATGTGGTTGAGAATGTATAAAAAAAGAGAGTAGAAAATCCCAGGAAGTAAGCATGTTTAGCTAACATCTTTTTGACAAAAAAAAAGAAACGAATTTATCTTTCTGCAAATTTCAGTTCCCCATGACACAAGGAGTTCAATTATCTATAAGGGTCTAAATAAGATCTTCCGCCTTTTCCGCATAAATTTGTTTTCATCAATTTTAGATTCCTGCAAACTAATTCTAACCAAACACATTTTCGAAATTCCTATGATGTGTAATTCATGCAAAGTTACTTCCCGGGAATTAACCAAACGAGCCCTCGGTCTATTATGAACAGAACAAAATCAAATCTAGACTTATTGAGGCTCATTTCCAAAAACTCACTCTTAAGGTGTTGGAAGAGGTGATCATTGACGTAACGTGCTGCCTCTGGTCCACCATGGCCATCGTATACTCCTAAAAATGTTCCATATGGACCAGAATCTAGCAAACTCAAATTGCCCGACTCTATCTGGCATTGATCTTCCAACAAATTATTAGCCTGAACAACAGCCATCGAGAATTCACCATTAACATGCTGCCCAGTATCTTTATACCAAAGGAGCCCGTCTTGCCGACCTGCTGCATCCGAACCAGAGCGAGCAGAACGGTCCGAAGCTGGGCGCCAACACACTTTGAAGAATGATATCAACTTTGATAACATCCCTCATTTCAACCAAGAAACCTTTTGATCCTCCACATCCAAATTGGATGTGATAAAAGCCCTTCAAGCTCAAAATCCCAACCAAACTCCCTTAACCTGCAAAACCAAACACACAACAACCAAATCAATACAATCACATAATGACCAGATCAACCACTCAGCTCAACAAGCCAACACCCACCAACCAGCATAAAAATAGAACCTCTTCATACACAAAATACACCACACCATAAGAAAGAAACCAAAGAGAACATGGGTTCATATTCCCCAGAAACATTTACCACTGTAACTAAAAAAGGTAATACTATATAGCACTCAAAACCCAGAAAGCAACTAACATATAGAATCACTAAACAAACATTACCTCTGTGAAAATCTAGAGATGACCCAATTCACACAAGTCTGATAAAGCTTCAGATAAAGGTTCCGGCAATCAATTGAGCAACAAGTGATGAAGATCCCAAGCAATCAAACAGTAGATGTAAGACCCTTACAGATGATTAGATCTCAAGATCCGGTAAGCTATTCAAAAAAGGGGGAAACTAGACAAAGACTATCCGGATTGTTCTATCCCAAACCTTTTCTCACTTTTGCTCATAAATCATTTGCTTTCTTCAACTTCAGAGATTAATACTCAACACAAAAGGGGGAAAGTGAAGAAGGATTAAGCTGGACAGGAACGAGAAGGATTTAGAATGGAGGAACGAAGGAGAATTTGTGAATCGGTGTGATTGAAAGAAGAACTAAAATAAATCTCTCTCTTATCTAAGCAGAAAACCCTATATAATAAAAACGGTACAACTCGGTGGCTGAAAGCCAGCAGTGCAAAAATGAGGAACTATAGTGTGTAGGCATGAGACCACACAGTCCCCGCATTAGCAAATAATTTAAATTGTCAAATTAAATTTATTTATTTCCTTTCAAATAAAAATTATTTAAAATTTTAATCTTAGGACACGAACAACAAATTTTGACGAAACTATTTAAACAGAAAATCGATATGCCCCAAACTTTTACTAATTTAAAAATATTTGTCTAAAAGCATATTCTCGTTATTCAATAGAGTGATCCATTATCAAGGTTTTAAAAATCAATGATCCCATTTACGAAACCTTTTCAAAAAATAATCGATTTTTGAATAAAGAAAATGGTACAATTGTCGAAGGCCATGATAGAGCGGGGTCGTGTGCATACGATCGCACATGTGTGTTAGGCCAAAGTCTAGCGCATAAATCCGGCGAGGTTTCATCCTAATACCAATTGATAATAGAAGGAGTGATTCACCGACCTTATATAATAGGCTCGGAGTGTCCATCTTTTGATGTGAGACCTTATTATCTTCAAAACGCCCCCGCAAGTGCAACTAGAGGATATAGACCGAGTTGCACTTGTATCCACGGATTTTGTTTTTGTCAAATTCTATTTACGGTCCGCTTAGAACCATAACAAATCGTTTAACCTGATTAGTTCCTAAATATATTAAATAAATAAATTATAAAACCCTACACCGCTGACTAACTAAATTCTGACCAATTTGGTTTCATATCATACGAATAAGAGCATTAGCTATCGCAGCCGGTCTACATTCGGACGAGAATGGACCAAACCGTTACATTCTAGTCGATCTATGGTTCGAGTTCACCAAAATTCGAGATTGGGATTGGAACATTCGGTTGGGACCGAATGCAAAACCATACGATTCATAACAAGCAATGGTTTTAGAGACGTCCAAATATATAGTTTTGATTTTTATAACAAAAATAATTGTTAAAGAGACATTTTAAAAAAAAAATTGTAACATCTAAAATAAGAATATCTTATTATTTAAAAAGTGGTTTGATTTGGTGAAGTTATTACAATTTTGTAAAATAATTTTCTGAATTATGTTTTTTTTTTATATATATACAAAATCATTCATTTCAAGGGCTTTTTCAATTCATTATAAATACAATATTTTATACCAAAAGTAGTTATCCTATAAGTTTTGACTATTTAGATTTATCTGATTATACAAATAAAAAGATTAATAATTATCTCATAAGCTTAATGTGTGACTAGGTGACCTTGTCTGTAGTATATGGACTATATGGTGAAGTTTTTTCTTGGTATTTTTTTAGTCATATTTATTTCCAAGTTGCAAAAGAATTGAAGAAAATGTAAATATAATGACTATTTTAACCATTTTTTGTTGGAAAATATCCATATCACTTTAATAAATATAACAAATATTAAATATTGTACAAATAAAATATGTATAATAAATTAATAATTATAAAAGTCGAAAATGATTTTTTATACCAATTAAAAAAACATGGTTGATATAGTCAAATTATAAGTCAACTAAAGGTCGGTAAAAAAAATACATTTATAACAAGAACATAATATTAAAAATAATTGTTTTTTTTATATGAGTGTGTGACTACGAGGCTTTCCATACATAAATATCATAAAAGATTAAACAACTTTAATTGGTTAATTAAAAGAATTAAGTACTCTTAATGAGGAAATTAATTGATCATGCTTGGTTAGGTATTTGTTTGTTTGTTGTACTTAGGATGGAGACTGCAGACGCCAGGTTATTGGAGGGGAGATAATTTACTTACTGTATTTACTATAGGGCCCCGCAAACTTTGATATTATCCCCAAAGTACCCTTTTTTTAATTTGGGTATTTAAACGTGATTCATTCTGGATACACGCTACATGTAGGGTCAAACATGGTAAAGAAAAAGAATACACCGTGTGCCTACGTGTATGTGGCGTGGCAGGGTTATTTTACGATCATGTTGTTGTCTCACGGTTGTTTTAATTATAGGAAGGTATGTGTAATTTGGATGTGTGGCCGAAACCCAACTTATTTACGAAGATGTAGCTCACTCATTCCGAATTTGTGTATGAGTCCTGAAATTTGAAAATTTACGGTATTTTCTTAGAAATTGTCTTAATTTCTCAAAAAATTGTATTTTTGAGAATAAATTAGTTAAAGGGGTTGAAATTTATCAATTTCTTTCAACTAAGATAAATTATGAACTCAGTTAAAGGAGTTGAACTACCTATACTCACTTAACTCAGTCTAAATAGGAAGCTTTTCAATTTTTATTATTGTTTTTTTTAAGAGTTTTTTTTACTTTATACGGCGAATTGTGTTTTTCTTTAATCTAACTTCTCATAGAGTTGATCGTCGGACCAAAAAAATAAATCTTTATAATATTAAGTCTGATTCTAAATGTTTAATATATATTGTATTTTTTTTTATCATGAAGGTGAGAGGCTCGATTATACCAAAGATAATTGGTGTATCGAGAGGCCGACAACCGCCAAACCGTCATGCAAATAGGAAACCAAAGAAGGAAACAATACAATCACCACAAGCAAAGACAAAAAAAAGTGAGAAAGACCCAGAAATCGGAACAATTACATGTAAAACCTAGGATTTTCGAATCCTAATAAAGGATGATTAAGAGTGATTAAGTTAATCATCGATATTAATTGACCCATAAATCGCGAATAGTGTGCAGATGACGAGTATAAATTCCACCATTATGATTTTGGTGTAAATTTGGACTTATGGGGAAATTTTCACTTTTTCCTCTGGGGAATAATTTTTACCCTCTGGTATTATTTGGAGCATTTGGGAGCTTCAATTAATAAAATTGCAGTTGAGAAAAATGATCAGGACATTGGGTATGTTCTAGATATGAAATAACATGGAAAGGCAAAATGGCCAAAAGAGCCGCTATTTCGTTTCTTAGCGGCTAAGAAAGACGGCTTAGGAATACGCGCTTTCCGAAAAAGTTGCGGAATAATTATCCACACAAAAAGTCAGATTTATTATACCAATTTCGAGAAGTTTGGAGAAGGGGCTCAAACCGCCTTCGGATCAGTTAAAGGATAACTATCGACTTTGCTAAAGATAATTATCGTCTTCGCTATAAATAGCGGAAATTCATTTATTAATTCATTTCCTTTCACGTTTCCTCGTAAAAGCTCTGATTTCTCTCAACCTTCAAATTCAGATCTACTCTTCGTTTGTAATCCAATTTCAATTCCGTTTGAGTTTTCGGATTCCTCTCTTCGTCCTCTTCATTTCGGTACCGAGTTTGTGTTTTTCCGAGCACATAAAGGGCTGGTCGAGCATATTAGTGTTTTGGTCGGTCCCGTCGCTAAGATTCCGGTGAATCTGATGGTGTCCGAGCGTAGCCTGCGTCGTTGTGATTCCGAATCTTCTTTCGGATCGTCAATCGGGTTAGTAACGAATAAGTTATGAATTTATTCGTTTTCAGTATTGCGATTTGGCCTAAATTGACCTTAGGCTTGTCAAAATGGATAATTGGAAATTCCATTATGCTCGTTACATTATTCTGGTGATCATGGGCTATTTGTTTGATGAGATCTGATGACAATTGGGTTGAGAAACTGCCTGCGGGCAAAACGTTATTCTGGTGAAATTTAATTAATTAATTAAAGATTAATTAATTAAATTAGAAATCTAGAAAACGCTATAAGCTAATTAAATTCAAAGGAATGAATTTAATTGATGTTTGAAGCAAGAAGTTTAATATGAGGAATATGATATTCTCGACAGGTGGTGTTGAAGACGGTAGACTAACGATAGCTTAGTTGCTCAGTGAGCGTATCCAAGTAAGTCTTCGGACTTACTTAACTTCGATCTACAGAAACCCGTGCCTGAGAGATTTATATCTCACTGTGTTGATATGTGTTGTTGTTTTGAAATGCCTTGTTGTGCTGAAATGTGAATGTTGATATGCATTGAGATGTGTTATGTGTGAAGCATGCTTGATGTGTTTATGATGCAAATGACGTTATGATGTGTAAAGCATGCTAAATGTTGTTGTGATTATTATCATGTCATAATTATGAGAAATGGTTAAATGAACATGTGTTAGCCTATTGAGGCGTGCTATTGAATGACATGATAAGCTTGCTGAAACATGATAATGTATGAGATGATAAGCCTTTTGAGGCATGTGATATGATGATGATTTGTAAAGGTCAAGAGTATGTAAAGTGAGTATTTTGCAGTGAATACCGGAGCTCGGCCAAGCCCGGATCACTTGCGTTTGTATAAGAATGACACCGAGTCTGATGGACTTCAGGCTCAGGTCGCACACCTAATGAAAATGGTAAATGTTTGCATTAACATGAATGACAAAATGTTGCATGTGGTTAGGGGTTACGACCATAACCCACCACGAGAAAGCCTGACCCGTAGACTTGATCAATCTGGCTACGACCTAAGAGCAAATGTCTGAATTAACCTAATATGTGCAATGGTGAGCTCACACCAAAGCCAGAACCGTATAAGCAATGGTTCCGGATTAATGGGTCCGGGATCGCAAATTGTAAATTTCATACTGCATTCACGTGCATCATTCATAAAAGCATGATATCATCTCATGAGCACGATATATGGTATTTGAATATATTTGTTGTATTGTGATGTGATGATATAATCTCTCGTGGATAGATTATGATCGGTAGCTAACGGTTTTAAACCGAATCTTTTTAGGTAATGCTGATCATAGGAACGCTTCAGGGATGTCAGCTGCAGGGTGTGGACAGCCGAGGCAGTGTTAACCCAAGGGTTGGTTGAACTACTTTTGAAACTAATCGCTTGCAAGCGAGTCTTTTGTTAGTTGTGTGCAACTGTGTACACATGTTGATTCAGGCTGAAGTTTTAAGACACCTGTTCAGGTGTCATGTTTTAAAGTGTCGTTTTGGGATATACATACTAACTACATGCACGGTTGTTATGAAAATGTTTTCTAAATGACAGGTTGAATGTTTTCATTATTTCTTCGTGCTTCTTGTTGCAAGGTCCTATTTGTGAAGTTGTTGTCAGGCTAACTGATGGGACCCACTGTGTGGTCCTTAGCCTAGTGACGTCTTGAGTTACTTAAAACTCAGGTCGTTACATTACACCTTTGGAGAAGACGCCGTACACTCGAGGTTGGCAAAACATGGAGAGGCCACGGGCTAGATGAACTGGCACATTGTTTCGCCGCCTGGAAGCAAGATGGTAGAAACCTTTTTTAGGGGTTGTCATACCTCTTGCAGAAATGTGGATCCCACGACGTTGCCCCCACCTAGATGGAGGATCTTCGAAGACCTCAAACACAACCACGATCACAATCAACACGATCAACAGGGGCATGTGACTACGGCATGTTCCAAGACAATTGTTTAGACCACACTCGAGAAACATCTGCAAAAAGGAAAGTCATCCCAAAATTTTTGGAAGAATGAAATCTGGATTTTAAAAATTCTTTTTCTTCATACCTCTGCAGTTCCAGAATGCGATCTTCATCTATGAATTATAATTGGTGTTGGGAGGTTTCATTCCCTTTACTCCAAACCTATGACCCCTAGTGTATATTTTTTCGGAACTCAAATTGTTAATACGAAAGTTTTTGTTAGTCACCCAAATGACTTCCGAACAAGCGAGAGGTCATGAAAAGTATCCATGTTTATGTTACTTTTTGCAAAAATTACTCCATTGTTAATCCATTTGTTGTTGATCATGATACCAGTGGTATAATATCTCTAAGATATATTTTTATTTTTAAACAAAATTTTACACTAAAAATAATTGTTAATATAATTTTTTTATAAATTGGATATCTGACCCATCTAGTCGTACATGTACAGTCACCACTCTATACCCGATATCCACAATGGAGAAAAAGAAATCACAAAAATACATCATAAATAAACTGAAAGTAGAAAAGTCTTTAAGGGAAAGTAGAATGATCCATATGAATATGATGTTTACTATGTGATTTATTTTATTTTAATTTTATCTTTAAGATTATAATATGTTATTTTTTGTAGTGTATCAAATCTGGTTAGAACGATTTAATGTATAATGTTACCGTAATAAAACAACAAGATTACTTATGTTCTTTTTTTTTTTTTTGAACAACAGCAAATTAACCTTCATTAACATCATCCAACAAAGACAGATTAAGTTCATCAGGAAGAACATCAAAAGAATTCCAAATTATCGAAGCAGTAGGACACAGACTAGCAAGCCAATGTGCCGGTTTATTTCCCATTCTCCGCACATGAGTCCAGCGGCAAGACGAAAGCCGATCCGCCTCCATCCTAATAGCTGAGATGATACCCCCAATCGGACCCCTCACACACGAATCCGATGAAAGCTTTGATATAATACCTTCCGAATCCGACTCACATACAATCTTGGACCAGCCTTCAGAGATTGCAACTTGAAGAGCCCATCTAATAGCAGCACCCTCAGCACCTTCAACCGACCACCCACCCTCCAGGGTCATAGCACCAGCAAACAACACCATACCCAGACAGTTACGTCCAACCACACCAATGCCGCAACGTCCATGGCTACTGATAGAAGCGTCACAGTTAAACTTTATCCAACCACTCTCGGGCCTAGACCAGGAGTGCGTATGTACCACTCCAGAAGCGGGGACAAGGAGACCGATGGGGGACGAAGCCAAAAACTCCCCCACCAAAAGCAGCGTGTCAGAAGAGATCAACGAAACTGAGGTCCTCACTCCATCAAAGACCAGTCGGTTCCTAGCCCTCCACAAGTTCCACATCGTGAAAGCCCATGCTTGCAACACATCCTGAGAGACTCGTTTAGATGCCATGTCGAACCAATGCAAGATCGAGGATGCATGGGAGCGTAGCTTGTCCATGCAAGGAACAGATTTCCACACTTCGCACGTACCTGGACAATGAGCAAAGACGTGCAGAACCGACTCCAGCTGGCCACATAAGGTGCACCACGGATCGATTGGGACCTTCCGGAGGCAAAGGTTCTTCCTACATGGTAGCGCGTTATTGCATGCCCGCCAAACCAGATCCTTGACTTTGGGAGAAGCCTTAACCTTCCAAACCTCGTTCCAAATAGATTGCCCATCCAAACCGAGGGAAGAGACACCCGTCCCCGAGGGAGACTCCCACTCCATCATCGTCATGTGATAGGCCGATCGCACACTGAAGATTCCATTGTTTGAGAAGAACCAATATGGTTCATCCTGAAGCTCATAACTCACCAGCGGTAACTGAAGCACAATTTCCCCATCAATATCCCCCAAAGTCTCAAGCACTACGTCCTTTCTCCAGGAAGCCCTATCCCAATCAATAAGGTCAATGACTCTAGCGTTCGACACGACATTCCTAGAGCACATTAACGGCCGGAAAGAAGAAGGCCTCGGGATCCATTGATCATGCCAAACCCTCAAGGAAGCACCATTGCCCACATGCCAACATAAGCCCTTGGCTAGCACGTCCATTCCTTTCAGAATACTGCGCCAGATAAAGCTGGGGCGAAACCCCGGTTGGGCATCCATGATCGACCCCGATGGAAAATAACGAGCTTTTAACAGACGGGCCAAGACAGAATTTTGGTCAGTAACTAACCGCCAACTTTGCTTGGCAAGCAAGGCCAGATTAAAGGCCTTCAAATTCCTAAACCCCAGCCCACCCCTGTCCTTAGCCAAGCACAATCTATCCCAGCAGACCCAATGAATTTTACGTTTGTCCGCCGACGATCCCCACCAAAAGTTCCTCATCATGCGTTCAATGTCATCGCACACCCCCTGTGGTAACTCAAAGCAATTCATGAAGAAAGACGGGATAGCTTGAACAACTGCTTTGAGAAGGACTTCCTTCCCAGCTCTACTCAGAAAAGACTCTTTCCAACCCTTAATTTTCTTTCCAACTCTCTCCCGGATGTTGTTGAAGATAACCTTCTTTGATCTTCCAACCATCGTAGGTAAGCCCAAGTATTTCTCATGTTTGCTAACTTCGCGAATGCCCAAAATATCGATGATGTTATCCCTTCTTTCCTTATTGACATTACTGCTAAAAGATGCTTCTGACTTTGCAAAATTAACCTGTTGACCTGATGCTTCTCCATATTCACGGAGGATAGAGACAATTTCACTGCTCTGTTGACAGGACGCTTTTGTAAACAACACGCTATCATCAGCAAAGAAAAGATGTGAGATTCTGGGTGCAGACCTAGCAATGCGAATTCCCTGAATTTTTCCTTCGGTTTCTCTTTGTCTGATAATACTGGATAAACCTTCAGCGCAAATAAGAAAGAGAAAAGGAGACAGTGGGTCACCTTGCCTCAAACCTCTTTCGGGAGTGAAAGTGGGGGAGGGGCACCCATCCATAAGAACCGAGAAAGACACAGTTGAGACACATCTCATCACCAAATTGATCCAGCGATCACAGAAACCCATAGCTTTCATGCAGGAACACAGATAAGACCACTCCACACGATCATATGCTTTCGCCATGTCCAGTTTCAAGGCCATGTACCCTTGCTTTCCAGCCATGGACTTCATATAGTGGAAAAGCTCGAAGGCAGCGATCACATTGTCGGTAATAAGACGCCCAGGAATAAAAGCACTCTGTGAAGGGGAGATCACCTTCTCAAGACACCGTTTGAGCCTGTTAGCTAACACCTTTGCAAGAATTTTATATATTACATTGCACAAGCTAATAGGGCGAAGATCCTTCATACGAACAGGATTATTTACTTTGGGAATTAATGAAATGAACATATGATTAAGAGAGGGCGGAAACAGTTCACCATTAAAAAGGTTAATAATAAACTGTGAAATCTCATGACCAATAACATTCCAATACCGTTGGTAGAAGAGAGGGGGAAGACCGTCGGGACCAGGGGCTTTTGTAGGGTGCATATCGAATAAAGCCCTTCGAATCTCGGCCTCCGTGCAAGGGCTCATAAGCTGGTTATTGTCTTCCGGGCCAAGCACTTCCAAAGGGGGCAGAGGCAGACCCTCCCTACCCTTGGTAGCCGACGCAAACAGATCCCCAAAATAATCGATAGCCACGCGAGTCTTGCCTGCACTTGAACGCCAGCTAAGGCCATCATTATCAACAAGACGAGTAATCCGATTCCGTCTTCTTCTGCCGTTAGCCTTTTGATGAAAGAAAGCGGTGTTTTTATCACCACTTTTAAACTCGTTAGCCCTAGCTCGCTGATACCAGTACATTTCTTCCTTGGTCATAAGGTCCCTTTCGCGAGCCTCGAGGTCTCTCCTACGCAGAATATTCGCACCGTCCACCCCAATGTGGTGAATGCGCTTAAGCTCAGCTCTGACCTTCTTGAGTTCCTTACCGATGTTGCCAAAAGTAGCCTTGCTCCAGTCCTTTAAATCGGTACAACACCGGTTTAACTTTCCAATCATTCCAGCATCAACCCTGCTACTCCCCGGATTACCCCATGCATTACGAATCACTTCCCCACACTGTTCGTCGTTGGTCCAGAAGGCTTCAAATCTGAATGGTTTTGAACCAATCAGGGGAGACAACTCGTCATCAGAGGTAAAAGTAGTCAAAAGAATCGGAAGGTGATCTGACATGATTCTTTGAAGATGGTAGACCTTGGGGGAAGGGAACAAAGAAATCCAGTCCTGAGTAGCAAATGCAAAGTCGATTCTTTCCTTGATTAATCCTGTACCCGTTTGACCATTGTCCCAAGTAAATCTAGGACCCTCATATGGTAGTTCCCTGAGATTACACACTTGGATAGTACTTTGAAACTCCCACAGTTTATCAAACGCCGGAGGAGCACCCCCCAATTTATCATCTGAAGAAAGTAGGAGGTTGAAATCTCCCATAATTAGCCAGGGTTCGCGAACATCTTCACAGACCCGCTTAATGAGATCAAGAGTATGTTTTTTCTCATTTGATTTAGGCCAGCCGTAGAAACCAGTGAAGCGCCACTCACCAACAACCGCGTCTATATGGTGTTGCGTGTAGGATTTGATGGAGACATCGATCCTTGAAGACCACATTAAGCAAAGGCCCCCCGCGGTTTTAACACTATCCACCGTGAAACACCCTTCAAAAGCCATACGCGAACGAAGACTTTCCATCTTCTTTCTGCTGCTCTTAGTTTCGCACAAGAACAGTAGATCGGGCTCCTTCTCCTTAACTAGTCGAGCTAGTTGAGTAACCGCCGGGCCTTTGCCCAATCCCCGGCAGTTGAAACTTAGGATATTCATTGTTTCCGGCAAGAGAGAACCTTCGTCTCTCCTGCCGATTTCAAGATTTGGGAATCCAACTTCATACGCTTGTTAAACGTAACCCTCGTGTCTTCCCCTCCTGCCGCCTCATCAACACATGTTCTTTTTCCTTCAAATGTTGAAGAAAAATTCTCTCCTTTTGTGTTCATCGTCCCGACTCTAGCCTGTCTCTTCCAAGTTTTCTTTATTGAAGTAATATTGGTGTCGTTTTCTGCTACACCATTTCCCACTTCTTTCCCATGATCGCAAAGCATGGCAGTTATCTCACTTGTGGTCCCCTCTTTGTCATGTGATATAGCAACATTATCCACTATCTCTGTGAGTGCGGTTTCCTCATTTGTTGTAATTGCCACCTCACATTCATCCTTGTCCAATAAGACCTCGTCAAGACCTCTAACTTTCCTTGCCTGCTCTCCCTTTCTCAGAGCATACTCCTGTGTCGTCTTTCCCTCTTCCCCCGTACGTGTCTCCTTGTGTAGACCACCTTCCTCCAGATCTTGTTTCATCCTTGGTTGTTTATAAGTTGGTGCTCTGAGCTCATCACTATACTCATTTTTGTAGTCCCTAGCTTCCTCATCTACACATTCCAATTCAACGTGACCTAATTTGCCACATCCATAGCAAAAATTTGGTAGACGTTCATATTGGATCGGTAACCATATCTTCCCTTCCTTGGTGCTTAGGATAACTCCTCTTCTGAGTGGTTTTGTGATATTCACCCTCGCACGAAGCCTCAGGAAGAGGCTAGTAGGCGTTAAGCTTTCTTCGTCCATACCCATGGCTCCCCCAATCATATCTCCAATATCCTGGGCCATTTTTTGACTTGCCAAACCGAAGGGAAGATCAAGCACCCGGATCCAGAAAGGCACGTACGTGAATTGGATCTTGGATGGTTGTTCATTAGCCGGATCCCGTAGAGCAAGTAACGCTTTGTCAAAAGCCCAGGGGCCATTGTCCATGACCTGAGCTTTATCCTCTGTCGACGCAAACTGGAAGATGAAAAGGTTCTTTTGAATCTCCCTAAAATTGAAACCACGTTTCAGCCTCCAGGCACCTTTCATGGTTGCTTTCAACGCAAATTGATTGAAAGGTCGTTCGGTGATAACCTTTCCAACTAAGACAGTCGACGATTGAGATTCTTGTTCGGTCTTGCATGAGCCATGTTGAAGAACCGTGCATTCCTCATCAGTTAAATGGATTTGTTGTTTACCTTTCTCCATGACCTGCACCCCGCTGAAGCAAAACCTACCACACTGCGGTGGAACGAAAAAGAAAGAAAGATACCTAGCTCTCACAGGCCAGCCGGAGAGAAAGCAGGCGGATGAAAGGGTAGCGACGGCCGCAGGCTCTTTCAAAACGCCAGAACGCCCTAGGGTTTTTCCTGCATGACAAAATATTTTTTTTATACTTATGTTCTATCTTGTACTAAAAAGTCGTTATAAAAGGAAGCTATCAATAAATTTCGAAATTAATTTGCAAAACACAGAAGATTAAAAAAAAAGAGAGAGAAATAAAAGGGAATATCACCGGGTAGAACATATCCCAATTCCCAAGCAACTAGTCTTCGGTAACCACATCTTATCTGGCGACTGGCCGGCTTTGTTCCCTTTTTCCAGCCCTAACCCTAACATTGATCTATAGATCAATCAACTGATGATTTTTTCCAAATCTCGATCCCTACATCCCTTTGAAGTTCGATTTTGATCAATCGATCTCTTAATCTCCCCCCAATTTCAAGCCTATCTCCCCAATATCTCATGCCCCAATTTCACTCTCAATCTCCGTCGCCGGCGATGAATAGCTTACTCTCTCCTCCGCCGATTCCGGCCGGCGGCGGAGACAATGCCCCCTATCCCGACGACTTCACATGGTACGGAAACATACAGTACCTGCTCAACATCTCCTCCATTGGAGCACTCTTCTGCGTCCTTGTATTTTTCCTCGTCAAGCTGCGCAGCGACCATCGCCGCATTCCTGGCCCCACCGCCCTTATTTCGAAGCTTCTCGCTGTTTGGCATGCCACCGGACGTGAGATCGCCCGCCACTGCGGTGCTGATGCTGCTCAATTTCTCATCATCGAAGGTGGAACGTTCGTTGTACTGTTCGGTACCTCATTCATCGCAGTTCTGTTGATCTTGCCTGTGAATCTCTATGCCGGAGCAGCGAAGATGGATGATCAGTTCTCCAAGACCACGATTACTCACATCGTGAAAGGTTCGCCTGTTTTGTGGTTTCATTTTGTTTTTGTTGTTGTTGTGGTTGTTTTGGCGCATTATGGTGTTTGTGCGATTGAGAAAAGGTTGAAAATAACTAGACTTAGGGATGGATATGGTAATCCGAGTGAGAGTTTAGCAAATACCAGTGCTGTGTTTACTGTTATGGTGCAAGGAATACCGAAAACATTGTCTGCTAATAAGTTACCATTTGAGGAGTATTTCCACGAGAGGTATCCAGGGAAGGTTTATAGGGTTATTGTGCCCATGGATTTGTGTGCATTGGATCGATTGGTTGAGGATTTAGTTGAGGTTAGGAATGAGATTTTAAAGCTTGTGGCTAAAATGGATGCTAGGCTTGTGTACTCTGAGAATAATGAGTATGATCTTGGTGATTATCATGGTGAGGGATCATTGAACGGGTTTAGCGGAATGTGGATGAAAGCAAAGCAGTTGTGGATCATGATGCGCGAGAAGTTGGGTTACACGGATGATGAGAGGTTAAGGAGATTACAAGAGTTAAGAGCTGAGTTGGAGACTGAGGTAGCTGCGTATAAATCAGGTAATGCACCAGGGGCAGGGGTTGCGTTTGTGGTATTTAAGGATGTGTATACCGCAAACAGAGCTGTAAAAGATTTCAGAACCGAGAAGAAGAGCCGAATTGGAAGATTCTTTCCTCTAATGGAGTTGCAGCTTGAGAGAAATAGATGGAAGGTTGAACAAGCTCCCTTAGCAACTGATATATACTGGAATCACTTAGGTACAACAACACTTGCTCTGAAATTGCGTAGGGTGTTGGTGAACACGAGTCTGTTGTTGTTGCTTCTGTTCTTTAGTTCTCCTCTGGCCGTGATCAGCGCTTTAACCAGCGCAGGACGAATAATCAATGCAGAAGCCATGGAAAATGCACAGTCATGGGTTGCTTGGCTACAAAGCTCTAGTTGGGTTGCAGCCCTTTTCTTCCAGTTCTTACCGAATGTTCTCGTGTTTGTGAGCATGTATATATTTATCCCCGCAGCTCTTTCATATCTCTCAAAATTTGAACAGCATCTCACTGTTTCTGGGGAGCAAAGAGCTGCACTTATCAAGATGGTTTGCTTCTTTTTGGTGAACCTTATAGTCTTAAGAGGCTTGGTTGAATCTTCTCTGGAGAGTGCTTTACTCAGCATGGGCCGATGCTACTTGGACGGGGATGATTGTAAGAGGATAGAGCAGTATATGAGTGCCTCGTTTCTGTCTAAGTCATGCCTTTCCACTCTTGCATTTCTAATAACATGCACCTTCCTTGGGATATCCTATGATCTGTTGGCTCCAATTCCTTGGATAAAGAGCAAGCTTCAAAAGTTTAAGAAGAATGATATGCTTCAGTTCGTACCAGAACATACCGAAGATTATTCTTTAGAGGGTCAAGAAATTGATGGGCTACGCAGGCCTTTGATTTCCGAGGAAGCATTTGAGCCGGTACCCAATAATGGTGGAGCTCTTAACGTAATTGATCTTCAAGGTCGTGATCTTTCAGTATATCCGCTCAGTAAAACGTCACCAGTGCCAAAGCAAACATTTGATTTTGCACAATATCATGCGTTCAATCTTACAATATTTGCCCTAACCATGATATATTCAGCATTTGCTCCCCTCGTGCTTCCGGTTGGTGCAGTTTACTTCGGCTACCGGTACATAGTTGACAAGTATAACTTCTTGTTTGTCTATAGAGTACGAGGTTTTCCTGCCGGAAATGATGGAAGGTTGATGGATACCGTGTTATCAATCATGCGTTTCTGTGTCGACTTGTTCCTGCTGTCCATGCTGTTGTTCTTCTCGGTTCGCGGAGACTCGGCAAAACTGCAGGCTATATTCACTCTTGGAGTCTTGGTGATGTATAAATTGTTGCCTCCTAGCAGTGATACTTCACCACCAGCGGCTATCATGCAAAGTATGCAGACCATTGAAAATGTCATAGAAGGGCCCATTGATTATGAGGTTTTCTCACAACCTAGATTTGAATGGGATACATATCAAACTTGATACATATATTTTTCCTTTTAGGTTGAACATTCTTTTTGTGTCCATAGTTTAGATTTGCTGTTTTTTTGGACCTCCCTTTAGTTGTTGGGTCACTTGTATGTGCTGTACATATATTGATACTTGTTATTGCTTATTTGTGTTGTCCCAATAAAAATTGCTCGGTAGTTTAGATTGCTGTTTCTCTGACATCGTTAACTCCTGTTACATGTGGTAAATGTTGATTATTACAGTATGATTTGCCTTATATACAATATATATAGAGAGGTGCGGTTCCCATGAGAACATGTTTATCGTCTAATCGTGAGAACATTCTTATATCGTCGGATGCCGAGTATTAAGGGTCGAGATTTATGATAGATATTATAATTAATAATAATTACGAATAATCCATTCAACGAATAATAACTACGAATAATTCATTCAACCAACAATAACTACGAATAATCATTCAACCAACAATAACTATTTAATATAATATATTAAACGATAGGACACATTCGTAACAAAACTAATAATAACTACGAATAATATATTAAACAATAAGGTTTGCTCTCATGATTACACGATAAGACCTGTTCTCATGTGATATATATATATATATATATATATATATATATATATATATATATATATATATAGATACTGACTCCCATGTAAACAATCCTTATAGTGTTCAATGAGAACGAATTATATTCGTTGGATCATTATAATGGATGGCTGAGATTAAGCAATATTTAATAAATAAAAAATTATAAAAAAAAAAATTTTAATCCTAATTTTGGAAGTGATAGCGCGTGTCAAACAATCTCTCCATAATTATCCTCAATTTTAAAATTTCCCTTAAATAAAACAATCAAATCTTTTTACGGTTATTTTGTATCCCGCTTCTTCCTCCAAAGCAGAATCCCCTGTTTTCGAACTGAAGGAGACCATTGGTGCCGCTATCTTCTTCCATTATTCGCCGCCGTCTGTGGAGCAAGAGTTTTTTTTCCCATCCATTCTACACTAGGTATTGTGTTCGCCTTTCCCCACCGTCGCTCGAGGTAATGTCCATTGTTGATGAACTTTCTGTTTCGTTTCTACAAATTAGGGTTTTTTTGCGGTTAAAAGTAACGAAATCCCTAATTTTGTTGTAGTTATCTTCATCCTCTACTTCTTCTTCCGGTCTTCAACGCCATTGGAGTCGCCGGTGTTGTGTTCGTACTCGATTCCGCATTCGGTTCGGGAGCGTCGGTATTCGGAGTTCTGCATCTTAATATCATGTTCATTGTCCGTATTCGGTTCTAGAAGCGCCGGTATTCGGCGTTCTGCATCTTAATATCCTGTTCATTGTCGATTGCTACACAGATTAGGGTATTCTTCGACTAGCCGCAACCCATCCGTCACACGAGGTACTATTATCGTTGTATTCCGTCTGCTTGTCCATATATGAGTGGTGTTAATGAGTAATGATTTTTATATTCGTTAGTCCATTGTTGTTGAATGTTGCCAACCGAATGTCTATTGATTTTTGTTGATAAGCTTGAAGTATTATTGTCGAATTTGGGTTGATAAGCCATTGTTGTTGAATGTTGTTCATGCCTTGTCGAATGCGAGTTATGCTTGAGCCATTATTCACTTGCCTGTTCATATGTGATTGGTATTAATGGCTATAGGTTTTTATATTCGGTAGTCCATTGTTGATGAATGTTGCCAACTGAATGGCTATTGATTTATGTAGATGAATTTGGGTTGATAGTCCAATTTTGTTGAATGTTCTCCCATGCCTTGTCGAATACGAGTTATGTTTCAGCCATTATACACTTGTCTGCTCATATATGATTGGTGTTGATGGTCATTATTTTTTATATTTGATACGAAACTTGATAAAATTGCTAAAAGATGAATTATATTCGTTATTGTTTGATTGTTCTTCATGCCTTGTCGAATGAGACATTGACTATGCTTATGAAATATTCATGAATAAGATGAATTATATTTGTTATTGTTTGATTGTTGTGTTCAGAAAACAAGACGGTGTCAGACAAGAAACAACGGATTAGAAGTGGGAAAAGGAAGGCCGTTTCAATTCAAGAATCTTTTGACGATTCATATATTTATATACTTTGCTCCATTGGTCTGAGAACACAATGATGCCAAAAATACCGTGTATGGTTGCTAGAGGAGCGTTGGAGATTAACAACACTAAGGATGATGAATAGACCATCCAAGTAGTTATCTTGATATGTTGCTTAGAACAACTGTTTTGCTACACTTTGTCAAAACTATATTCTACCGTTTATTTCTCTATTTGGATATTTTGAACACTTATGTAGGGATTCATGTGTTTGACACTACTGTCTTTATTAATGTCAAAACACTATTTTACATTGTCAAAACTCTTTTTTTTATATGTTGTTTTGGACAATTCTTTTGCTACATTGAGTAAAACACAACAACCATTGGAAGAAGATCTTTATCTTGTATGCTAACACCGTTTACCATGCATAATATGATGGATTATTAAGTGTACTAATCACCGAATAGGAACTATAAAATTTCAGAATATACATGATATAGTTAATGGATGTTTCATGTATTAGATGTTGTATGTTAAGGAGCACAACCTTTTCACTTTTTACCGTATATGATGCTATATTTTATAGAATATACAAGGTATATTTACCGGATATAGAATATATTAGTGTGTTGTATGCTAATGAGCGTTGTACACTTGGGTAATTAAGTTTACGCTTATTTGATGTTTCAACGCTATAAAATGTAATCGTATTTCAAACAATATATCCCGAAATAATATTTTTATATTAACGTATATAGTTGAAGAAAATTGTGCATTACTAGAACTAATATTTCTAATAATATTTTTATATTATCATTATCTTGATATTCTTTACTACGCTTATTAATTAATTGGAAAATTCTGTAAATTGTAACTGTCTAAAATAGTGGAAGAAGATTTTATTTATAATTATTAAAAAATATCGAAATTGTCTTAAGTGGAGAGTGTATTACACATTCCAATCAAGAGAGTGGTTTGTATTTTTTATAGAATATTTAGGTAAAATTTCAGCCTTTGGACTAATCACATCAAGGGCTACTATTCGTTCTCATTGAACACTATAAGAGCTGTTTACATGGGAGTCAAACTCTATATATATATATATATATATATATAGATTTTAGTTCAAGTGAGGAGAGTGCTTGTAGATAGGAATTAGGAGAGCTGTAAGCCATTGGATGGATTTAAATCAAGGGCTCTCACACGCTCATCATTAATAGCATTTTTGTAAATTGACTTAAAATCTGGAAAAATACTCTTACGTTCAAAATAGTCATCGGTGTTCATACTTTTATACGTCATTGTTCATGTTTTTATACATTGGTGTTCATAGTATTTTTATTCATCAAAGTGTCGTGTCTATTTATTTTTTTGTGTTCATTTATAATGCATAGATGTTCATTTACAGTATATAACCACACAAAATAAAAAAAACTCATCACAAAACGTTTAAAGATGATCATAATATGTTATGTATGTGTCAAAGTTATAAATAAGTCATTGGTGTTCATACTTTTATACGTCATTGTTCATGTTTTTATTCGTCAGTGTTCATATTTTTTATGTTATTGTTCTTGTGAATATTATAAACTATTTTTTTGTAAGGCATTTTGCCGAACAGTTTGCGTGCACACTAAAAACAGCATATAGATTATTCAATTGGAGCTATTAGACCAACTCAACATATGTATATACATGTATTTTCTCAATCAAACTTATCAAACACAAAATGATTCAAACAAATTTAATTTCGAACACAAACATCAATCATAATGAAACATAAACCTTAAGAATGGAAATCTAAACAGTGAGAGTAGAAATTCGAAGAAACAAAACCTTAATCGTCTTATATTCTCTTTGATTTCACAATTTTTTATGTAATCGATCTCTAAATATTATAAACACGATTTTAAATAAAAGTATAATTTTTAAAAAAAAATGAACATCATATTATAAACACTATAACTGTAAAAAAAATGAATACATACTTGTAAAAAAATGAGCATCATATTTTATTATAAATATTTGAAAGAATAGTCTAATTTTTCAAAAAAAAATCCAAAAAAAATGTTTTAAAAAATAAAAAAAAAATGAATAATTATTGATAAAAAAATGAACAATTAGTGTTGGGAAAAAATGAACATTCATTGATAAAATATGAACAATGACTCTTTTAAAAATGAACACATACTTATAAAAATATGAACACCAATTTTTATTTACAAAAAGAAAATCTGGAAAAAAAAAAAAAAAAAAAGGTGACATGGCATGTCACATGTCACCACCCCGGCTCTCCTCATTCCTATCTGCAACTCTGCAAGGGTTCTCCTCACCGGAACTAGACCCTATATATATATATATACTAGTATGGACGCGCGTGCGTAGCACGCGCGCCGTGACTTGTATACGTATAAAAATTGGTCCTTGAATTAATAAGCGAAGATCGGGAAAAAAAAATAACGTGGGGCAACCAATGGTAAGAAAGCACACAAACAAATGCCCACGCAGGACAGAACATGCAATTAAGAAAAGGGGGCTAAACTAAAAAAGGTCAACAAAAGTTTGTACACATTAACACATTCATCTATATCTAAACACACCTCAGGTATCGTTCCATTTCCCTTGTCAATGTCCTTAAATAATTTCTTGTAAAAGAGAACCTCATCAAATGCCATCTTAATCTTCTCATCATCAAAATTGTCCTACTAAACTTTCTGATAAGCTACATCTTGATTACATTCAATACCACGAGATGGAACCCTCTTCTAGACTTCATCTAATTGTTGAGCATAACATTGGCTAAGCAAGTTGAATAACTTCATTAAAGATTTTCTGAATTTTTTCTCTCTCTTTAAAGCTGCAGATGTTTAACTTTCCACCATGATCTTTTGTTTTTGTATGGTAGGGTTAATCACCTGTTTCCACCATGATCTTTTGTTTTTCTCTCTCTTTAAAGCTGCAGATGTTTAACTTCATCTAATTGTTGAGCATAACATTGGCTAAGCAAGTTAGTTGTTTTTGCTTTTGTATGGTAGGGTTAATCACCTGTTTTGTCTTCTCTTGTTGTTGATCTTTTGTGTCTTTTTTAGTTCAAAACCTCTTACCTATCTTCTTGTTTTTTCCTTTCACATGTTTCTTTTTTAAAGGTTTTTTCGTATTTAAACCTTTTCTTTCTGCTTAACCTTCGATCTCCTTTTTTGTAACTCTAATCTTCGACCTTGTTTTGAAATTTTCCTCAAAATTGAGTTATTTATGAACAATTGGAAACCTAGAACCCTGAACCTTTTATTTTTCTAGAAATTGTGTTTTAACTCCAAAATAAGTTGTTGAAGGAAATTATCTAATAACACTTGATATTTGAGTAAAGTGGAAGAACAAGAGTAGGGTTTTGTAGATCTCTTATATCAAATAGTTTTTTCCTAGTCATCGAAGATACTCCTTTAACAATCTCGAGTAACCTATTATGTTCTTGAACAATCTTGAGCGACTCATACTCATTTGAACAATCTGGAGTGTAATGCTCTAATGTCTATCCATGTGTCGTATATTAACCTTCTTAGTGCCCCGGACTATTTGTTGGCTTATTTGGGAATTACAGGAGATACAACCGCTTGTTATGTTACCCTTCTTCGCCTTGATTCACTTTCGAACAATATCCTTTCTACAAACCTTCAGGTCTAGATTTCTGATCTATCGATCCTATTGATAGAGTTCAAAGTTTGTATATATTCATTGAACTTAATTTGAAATTTTCATCCTTGTTTGAGAAAAGTTGGTGAACTTCGGGAAAAAAAGCATGAAGCTTTTGATAAATATTTCATGGTTTATGAACGACTCTGGTCATACTACCTATGGAATAGGGTTTCTCACCCAAGAGTCACAAATTCCGACCATTTCTGTCTATGGAATTTGATTAGAACAAAGCTTTTAACTGATAAACTTGAAAAAACAGAGATGTTTCCTCTTATTTGAACCAATCTTTGAAGTTGTAAATTGAGTGAAAAGCTCCTTATGAATATGTTCGTGAGTTTCGTTGAGGTGGATCTTGGCATGCTCTTGTTTTCAAGCTCTCCTACAGATTTCGGTGTATGTTTAGAGTCGTGACTGGATTGCTGTCGTGGTGGTGTTCTTTCATGACGATTTCTTTTGATGGGAGGCTCTTCCCCGATTATCGTCTTTCACTTCCCCAGGAGTTCGTGTCCTGCTGTACATGCGTCTGGCGGTGCTATTCTGATAGTGCTTGGCTCGCCCATTACCCGTTTCATCTTTGAGAGATGCTTTACATTGTCGTGTTGTTTGTCCTCCTCCGGCTCCACCTTTCTTCTCCGTGTCTCCGTTATGATCTTCTCGGACGTCTACTCCTTGATCTCCGGTTTTGATCAGCTCTATGCTCACTACTTTGCTGGTTTTACAACACCGTAGCATATTTACTTGCGTTGCATTGATTTCGCATCAGCAGCGGGTGACGTGGTGCTATCGGAAGATGTTGAAGACCTCATCCTTTGGATGCTTTGGGGCGACAAGTCTTTAGAGACTTTCCCCCCATTTTGCTTACCCTTGTATCAAAAAAAAAAAAAAAAACTTTCCACCATGATATTCAAACCTTCCCTTTCTTCTACAGAGTTGTGTGATATTCAGTTTCGCTTCTCTGGTTTTCTTATGGTTTTGTATTTGGCCATGCTAAAGCATCATATATCAGTTAACTGTACAAATAGTTACTTCTGTGTGCCAAGACAACTCATTTGGTTTGTCTTCCCTTCTAATAGTCCTGCGCCCAAAGTGACCTCGCATTCTCATTATTGTTTTGTTCAGCAGCCTTGTAGCCTGTCATCAGATCTGACAAACAGAAATGAACAAAGATGAAATAATTCAAAGTGAGGACTCAAGTACAGAGATATTAACCAAAAGCTCTGATTTGCTAACATTGAATATGCCTATTGGGACTATGCCATCCCCAGTTACTTTCGGGAACTTCAGTTACATTATTTTTCTTACTTTGTCCCAAAAACAACACAACAAATCAATCTACAGTGACGCTTTACTACACTGTTAAAATACGAAACCTGAACTTGCTGTCAGATTATAGGCAATGCTTATGAATATGTACAGAAACATAGTTTATACTAAGAGAAGACATTAAGGAAGTTCCTTGGAGAAGATTCAACTTAGCGGAATTTGTTGGAAGTTCGTGATGGCTGCTAAGATTAGACATCATTAAAACTGAACCACCAGGAAAGCATAGCGCCCGAGGTATGGCAACCTTCACAGGAAGCTTGTGAGCTTTGTATTTGATGTCCACTTTAGCAACAGCTAAAAACCCTGCACACATACTTGAAACTTAAAGACATCCAAGAATGCCAAATTGATGTTATCAGAGAAAGATCAGAAGACTAATGTTAGAACCCCCACTAAAAGCAATAATCTTCCTAGGGTTGCGTAACAATAATCCACTACATGTTCAAGAATCATTAATTTTGTATTTCATTTGATAATCAAGTCTCCTAATTACAAGCCGTGCTCCTCCTTTTATAATAGAGGGGGAAAATAAAATTCTAATATAATGACAAAATTAGGAATGGTGGAATACAACATAGAGTAAATGTGGAAGTGTCTACAAAGTAGGAAGTGAGAATATGGGAAGTAAACTAACTAATCAAAAAATAGAAGAATATATATAATATTACTAACAACCCATGAAGACAATAATCAAAACTAAACAGACAACACGCTTCCAAAAAAAGGCAAATACCTTCAATCTAAACACATACCTGGAAATATCTTTTGCAAATAGAATAGATTAGAGACACCATCTTCATTGGACTTCTCAAGGTCACTCGAACATGGCACAAGCAAAAGATCCATTTTCCTGTACATTCACAAAAACGGTATAGGATAAGTGTTCATGACTGCTTAGGGGATTTTATACACAACCACTCGATTTGGGATTTTATACAGAACCAAAACCGTGGTCAAATTTAAGACAAACGGAAGCAGTGAGAGATCTGGGGGGTAGGGGTAGGGGTTGGGGGGGGGGGGGAATCAAACTTACCTCATCAAGGTCATGTATCCTCAATAATTAAACCTGAAAAACAAACAGCAAAAGAGGAAGCAAAAAGAGAGTCTCCAAAAGAGACATGTAGAGGGCAAGCAAGAGAGAAGGGAGACGTTGGAGCTTCAAGAGAGAAGGAGATTCCTTTAACTGGTTTCCTAGAGAAAAGAGATCGGAGTCAAGGTGTAATGTGAAAGAACTTTGACACCAGAACACTGCTTAATTTGTGGTTAGTGCCCAATTAAAGTCCAAAATAATAGAACCACAATTCGTACCATTTCCAGTAAACAAGCCTCGAAAGCCTTCAGTCATCCATATATATTTCAGACCCTGAACTGTTCCACTGTATTTTATGCTATGGGGATTATGAACCTGTAATTGAAGATGGTATGAAATTGACAAAAAATGTTTATTGAAGATTCCATTTTCTAGCTTCTTGGTACCACCCCGCAATGCTGCAATTTAAAGGGAATAATTTTGATTTAAAAAAAGAATAATGAACTGAGACAAAAAAGGATGGCTTTACAAGAATATCTAGATATGATGGGATTGTCAAATGAGATCACCAAGTCAAAAACACCTAGTTAAAGTGCGTCGACTTGTGACGTCTTACATGAACAAAATTGCTACAAAATCTTTGCACGCAGAGGCTAGCCCGGCAGATCATTCTGCACATCAACATCGCCTACAAGCAAATCAGGGAATTGTTTTTAGGAAAATGGGAAGTCTTCGTAGAAATTATCAGACGATAAGAACTAAGAAGCAAGGATGAGTAGATTATCTAACCTCCTACAAATCAATTTGTTCCCGTATAGTATTTTCAGTAAGTAAATATGAAATATAGAGAAACTTACAAAGATATTGTGTGGTGGCTGTTTAGTTCCAACTAAAGCACAAGCTTCTCTTAAGAAGTGCCCTCGACAGTGCTAATGGAGGGGTCTCTGAATTGAGGCCCGTTAATGGACATGCAAGTAGATTATCTAACCTCCTACAAATCAATATGGTCACGCATAGTAGTTTCAGTAAATAAATTATGAAATATAGAGAAACTTACAAATATACTGTGTCGTGGCTGTTTAGTTCCAACTAAAGCATGCCAAGCTTCTCTTCAGAAGTGCACTTGACAATGCTAATGGAGGGATCTTTGAATTCAGGCCCGTTTAATGGACAGGCTTGGCTGTTCAGGTTGCTTGAAGGATGGTGCTCTTGCAGGACCTATCCTCAAAAAACCATAAAGGTTAGTTTCGGTTAAAGCGTTCAAGTTACTCATGGTCAACTTATCAATAACATCCAGCTGAACTATTAATGAAAAACATATTTTAAAGCAGCCAACTTCAGCTTCCCGAGCAAATGACTTTCAGAATTGAATCCAAGTATAAGATGGCTAGAAAAAGGGATTTATCTTAAAGGCAGATTAAATAGGTTTTAGTGTCACATGAAGGCAAAGCTTGTTTACGAGAATTGAACTGAAGTTAGCAAATTATAAGAGCATTTTTATCCCTAATACCTTGTTTCTTCAACTTTTTTTCCTTTGAAGCAAAGATATTGTCAGCAAACATCTCTTGATTAGTGAAGTTATCCCTTCTCGTATTCTTAATTTCTAACCAAAGCCTGACATGTCTCCAAATTTTCTTTTATAAAATAATTAAAGATACTAATAGGAAATTCACAGTTGTCGGTTGGAGATGCTCTGAATTAGATAAGCAGAAACCATATCAATAAATTCATCCCCAACCTCAGTGTCGTTTGAGTGAAATAGAATCGGTCTGCATCTCTTGTCCTCATTCATCAAGCTAGAGTTCCGAAAGTGGCAAACAAGGGTCAATCTACCTTGAATACGAGCATTAACAGTTTAAGTGAGAAATAAGTAAACTCAATGGAATAATGAAGAGCGAGTACTTGGATTGAGAACTGGTTTGAGAGAAGAAGATCGAAGAGTGATTACCTAGGAGAGGATGACGGCGATTCCTTTCAGATGCGACCCCGACTTTCCTGCACCAAAGCAAATTGAAGATTTAGAAGCATACGAAAACAAAGAAATGAAACATCCATTAGCAACATCCTGAACTCACCAAGAAATTCAACGAGGAAGAGGGCGACGCAGTTGATAGCTGAGAATAAAGGTTGAGGGAGAGGCGGAAATATCAAACCAAAAAGAGGGTAGCGTATTTGAAATTGTGATACACAGTTCATACCTGCAAGCTTCATTGACTTCGTATCAAATCTATCAATTCCAAGTTCGGAGCCCTATAAGTAGAGGAGGTATAAATTATTGAATGAAAGCGGTTTCCTACGAAACAAGGGAATTAAGTGTAGTGTATTGCAAAGAGAAGGAGTCGTATCAATGGCTACTTCCGAAAGTAGGTTACAAAAACCGGGGCGCCGATACAGACCGAGGAAACCCTAATTTGATGGAGATTGAGGTAGAAAAATCAAAGCAGAATGAGATCAATAGAGATTAGAGATTATAAATGTGAGATTTGAGAGAGTTATCGGGAGTGAGGCTTTGAGGTAATTTGAGGAGAGATCGAGAGAAGTGAGGATGGAGTAAGAGGGGAGACCGGGAGAGACGAAGCGGCGGGGATAGATGCAACAAGAGAGGCGGTGAAAAAGGTAGAGCAAATTTTAAGGGTGATGGTGATGTCGATTGTAGAGAGATCTTGTGAGAGGGTAAACAATTGCATAGCAAAGGAAGTTTATGTTTACAGAGAAGGAAGAGAAGAAGGACCTGAGAAAGAAGATGAAAGATATCAGAGTTGGTAGAAAAAACACGTGGAAATAATATACTGTGCGAAGACAGGGAAAGAAACACCTCAACAAAATTAGAGATACGTGTAGATTTTAAGTTAGTGGTAAAAGCCCATATAAGACTAAAGACAAGGGACATGTGATGTAATATGCTAAAATTATAGAGGGTAAATAAGCCAAAATGAAATAGAAAGGGTAAAATAGGAAATCCTCTATTCATTTGAAGAACTCTCACTTTTAGTATAGTAAGGATATATATATATATATATATACTAGTGTAGACGCGCGTGCTACGCACGCGCGCCGTGCTTAGAATATGTTAAATTTGGTGTTACATGAAAAATGAAACATGCAATTTATCGTTAAATTATAAAAAACCGAGTTTGTACATTGTTTCTTTGTATATAAATTGACAGTGTAAAATAAATTTTAATTTAATCTTCATGTAGGTATTGGATTAAAGTCATGACAGTTCCGATTACTTAATCAACAACGTCCTACCGCTATCATAAGAAGTTACAAGACCATAGAGACGAGACAAACTTTACTGCTGGTAAAAAGAATCAAGAGCAATAGAAAAAAACAAGGAAAAAAAAAAGAAAAAAGTTTAAAAAAATAGTACAAGAGAATAGTAAAAAAAACATGAACAGTTATTCTCAAGCTAAGATATATTTGCTTCCAAGAATGAACAAACAAATGGCAAAGTATCAATAAAAATAGCACCACTATAATATAACAATGTTTTTCTTTCTTCTCTTCATCATTTTTCTAAAATTAAGGCAGGTTTCCCCTTGACCAGTAGCTTCACTTACCCAATTTACAGTACCTCTTCCAGATCTTCTTCTTGTGCTTTTGCTGAGGAAGAGCGACAAATCTGCTCGACAAAATCTGCTCGGCACGGGTAGTTACGTCTACCATGGTTGGACGGTTATCCGGGTACTGAGTTGTACAGTCAATTGCTAACTGTAAAAGTTGAACCATCTCGTCTTCTACATTCTAGTACCTAAGGAGTTCAACATCAAACACCTCAGAAAAAGATTTCATTTTCAAATATTTTACCAATTGAAAAATCACAGTAAATGGTTGATAATAGTCTTCCACTATGAGAAGAACAACCATGGGGATACACAGCTAGATGTTCAATGCAAGGGATGGACATGATGGTGGGGTTCACAAATTGAATTACAAGCACATGGCAGTAGAGGGACAACAAATTTCATTAATATGAATGGAGATAGACGGCAGCATACGGTCATGGTCATACCATCTTATTTTAGAACAATGATAAGTATGCATGTTATCAAATCATCCGTCCAACATGAAATATGAACTTTACAAAATATATACATTTCAGAAATTCAAATTTGTCAAAGATATTGACAAGAATAACAGTAAAAATTACTTTGAAGCAAATAAAAAATCTGCAATTTCCACCTAAATCTGATGTGACAACATAGCATAAAAACTACAAACCCTTGTTGTTGAAGACATTGTCCCCAAGCTATACTTGTACAGATCTTGCATAAGCTTGCACAATATTTCTACATGGTTGTCACTCTCACTCATCAATGAACTTTCTGTTATGCTGAAACAATAGTATTTCATCGTTGAATTTCTAGACAGATCTAGCCTAATGAAGTTCAAGCAGAATTCTGAGCAGATTGAGTAAAATGTCAAATCTACAGCACATAAGCAATGTCATATAAAAACATATCTTAACTCTACAATTGATCCAATTGGAATAAAGATCTTCATCATTTTACATGCTATATCCACTCAGAAATCAAAATTCGATCAATGAAACTAACTAACCAAAAAAATTGAGGAGAAAAAAACTCACATGTAAGATAGGAGACAAACTTCCTAGTGGAAAGTAATCAAAGACCAGAAGCCTCGCATTGCCATTAGCATGGTAAGCTCTAAGAGGAACCCTTGATCATCCAGTAGCATAGCTCTTCAATTTACGTGCTTATGATGACGACCACACTCTACAAGGCCATTAATCTTGTATCAGTCATCAAATAGATCAATTACGAGATCTCAATTCCGATAAGTTATGAGATCATATTTGATGAGTCTTGTGTTATTAGGATTTAGGAATACGAGCACATATTATCTAATAAGAGATTATTATTATTAATTTAAGGAATGAGAAGAGCGATGAAAACATGCAATCTTAAGCTCTAGGAAGTCCTGTCACATACCAATTGTAGCAGCTAGTGCAGCTCTCCAATACCAAATTCAGGATTTATAAGATAAACATGAATTATTCAAACAAAAATTGAAGAAGCAAGCAAAAGAAAGTCATTAATGTACTTAGTTTGCTGAATCTTACTTGACCTCACAATATTAGCTATTTGATGGTTTTGTGAGGAGAACCCCAATCCACCAAAATTGCATCAACCATAAAACAAATCAATTGGGACAATAGCTGGTGATCTGAAGCAAAAGCACATAAATCAGTGTATTGGTTAAAGTGCAACTACTTCATAAGATAAAGGCAAGCAAAAACACAAAAATCAGTGTATTGTAACTCTATCCCAACCAACCCTGATGTTAAAATAGGCATCTAATCCAAAGCATAGCAAAACCATCTTATTCTATATATGCTTGATTAATTAATATGTAGACTGATTGATTAACTTAAGGATGATTGCTCATATCAAGTATAAACAAAACTGTGAAAAGTAATGCAGAAACTTCATTCTTGTAATTAACACTAACCACATCAAACTGAGTTTGTTTTCACTCAAATACTAATTTAGGCATCCAACTTCAAGTGAAGTTTAGTTGACCCTAACAAATGGTTAAAATACGAACAAGAAAATTGATATTACCATTGATTTTAAAGATTAATTATTAAAATTTGTCCAACTTCAGTGAAGTTTAGTTTCAACTTCATTCAAGCCAAATCCAATTCAATTAGGGGTTGGTCATGTAGTTCCAGAATGAGTAGCAGAACTTGAGCTGATTGGGTATGAAATATAGAACTAATCAGTGACTCAATTAGGCTAATAATTGCATAACTATTCGTGTGGTAGACAAACTCAGTAGGTTACCTTCTTTTGAGGTACCATTGCGAGGATTTTGATGGAGTTTCATGAGGAAGAGATTCGAGGTTTCGTTGGTCTCCTGAGACGAAGAGTTGCGGAGAAAGCAGACAACAATTTAGTTTTTGTGATTCATACAGCAGGAGAGCAATTGCATAGAACATACCTGTGCAAATAACAACTCCACTCCCTCCATTCTTCAATCTCAGTACCGGCATGACCAACCAGCTTGAAGCATTGAACTAATGACTCCTATCAAAACATCATGAATTTCCTGCAACTACAGTAACACAAATAAAGCATCAGGAATTTCCTACTTGACACCCTTTTCCAAGCCTTTTAGCTATGAAAAATTGTATATATATCTAGATACAATACTTTAAAACCAAAATGGACCATAGAATAAAAAGACAAGTCATGAAAAAACGGCCTGCAACAGACACAACTCATGAAAAATTTAGGTTTTCTCACAATGCTCATAAATTCAGATGCGCCTGCTAAATATGAAAAGAAAATCAGTACACATCAATCTTGAAAAGAAAATTCTAAAAATTCCTTTAAAATATACAACATAATTTCTTACATCTTCAATTCCTTGGAGGGCGATCAAACAAGCGGTGTTGTTTGGAGACGAATTGATGTACTCTCCAATGTAGTCTTCTTCAACTGACTGTAAACAAACATGAAGCACAAAAGTTATGATGTATATTTCAACTGACTGTAAATTGTCCTATTAAGCTCTATGGTCCCCTTGCAACCCACAAAAATAAATAAAAAATAAGGGAAAGAATGTATCTTTAATGACTATCAACATCTGCTCTTGTTGTAATTATTTAAAACAATAGTTGTGTAGAATTTTTGTTACTAATTCATCTTTTTGATGTAAGGATTGGATGTGGTCAGTGGGATGCAAACATTTTGTTGTTTCTTCTCAAGGTTGGCACATCTCTCAGTTTCAGTTGGATACTATAGCCCGGATAACCTTTTCAAGTCATGTCAATTTTATGACGGGTAAGCTTGAGAGACTTCTATTAGTCACTGCTAATCAATATAGTCAATAGTCAGTTACTTAGATGTTGGTTAAGTTTATTGACATCAATTCCTTGTTGTTAAGTAGAGGGCGTTATATATATAAAATATGGGACCTATTCGAGGATCAGTACTGGGTTGAGTGTGGAAATAGACATGCAAAACAAATTGATCTTATCTTATCAATTAAGAGAAGCATGAGCAGGAAAAAGGGAACCCTTTTGTAGTTTTCTGAGAAGTAGTATATCAAACACATGGAGTGCAGTTCTTAACAATTGGAAATGACACTAAAAAAATTAGAAACTAACCAAGCAATTTGTAACAGTGTAAGACTTGGCAAAGATGTGAAACACATATATCCATAAACCTGATCAAAAGATGGCGGTGGTTTTCATCGACAGAAGTTTGATAAAGTCCAAGTTGCATTTCTTAGCACTGACAGTACACAAGAAATATAGGATATGAGGTTTGTGAAGGAAACAAATGAGAAGAATGAGCCCGTACCTCATTCTCAATGACCGTAATCCGTTTATCTGGTCAGCAGTCAATTCTCAGTGATCGGCGATGCATCCTTCAAGATCCGCTTTATCTTCTTCGTCCAATCTCCACTACTATCGTCAAATAAGTATGCTAAACAATACAAAAGCAGAAATAAGTAATCAAAATCAAAGGGAAATAAGGAGAAATTAGCCAAAGACCTACTATTGGAAGCAATGGAAGCCAAGCCATCAGTAAAGAACCCTTCACACTAACACAATACCAAACCCTAAAATTTCTGAACTTTTTCCGATCAACTCCACAGCCTCATCTGAAATCACCATCCGCTTCATCCAGATCCACCATAACCTTAAAATGAGATATCTCGGTTGGGGTTTCAGTAGTCGATTGAGAGATCTGAATTGAGGGAAGTTTGGGAGAGAAGAGGAGAAGAGAAGTAGTCAGAGAGAGACGAGAGAAGAAAAGTGCGGAAGAAGACGCAGGAACCCCACGTAAAGAAGCGGTGGTTTGAGAAGAATACACGTAAATTATTTGAGAAGAAGACACGTAAACTAAGGGGGGGTGTATTCAATCGAGACTTTTAAAGATTTTGACGGATTCTTAATAATCGTAGGATTTGCAAATTCTGTTGAAAATTTTAATTCTATATAGAGTTAATACAGATTCTGTGGAAATCTTATGTGTTGGGGGAAGATTTCCATGGATTTTAGGTAGTTATAAAAGTAACGAAGAATCCTACAAAATCAATGAAATAATAGATTCTTTTAAAATCCACAAACTTTTAAATACCATAGGAATTTTATGGAAAATTTTAAATCCTAACTGAATACCTACAGATTTATATGGACTTTTAAAAATCTATATTCAATACCCATAGACTTTTAAACTCCAAAAAATTCCTATAGAATCTTAATTGAATACACCCCCTAAACAAAGATGACTCATCAAAATAAGGGTAAAATTGGAATTCCCCTGTTCATTTGGGTAACTCCCACGTTTAGTATAATAAGGATATATATATATATATATATATATATATATATATATATATATATATATATATATATATATATATATATATATATATATATATATATATATATATAAAAAAAGCAATCTATCTATGAAAAAGTTTACTTTAGTTTATTTTTCATGTATTTTGTCGTATTTTTAGTAACTCATGACCCTAACTTAGGGATGGGCAACTGGCAAAAGATCCCGTTTTGTCCCGGTCCCGTCATGATCCCGGCGGGATTTGGAAAAATATATATATATATCCCGTTCCGTGAAAAATTTGCGGGACGGGACATGGGAGGAAACATCCCATCACGAATAATCCCGTCCCGCATATATTTATAAAAATAATTATTTATATTTTAAAATATTATATAGATAAATAATGTATATATATAAGTTATATTTTTATATTGATAAGAATTATAAATGTAATAACAATTTAAAGGAATGTTATCTTTTGTAAATTATTTATTGTGATTGTATGTAAAAGAGTGTTGTATTTTGTAAACTATCGTTAGTGTAGTGTTAGTTTTTTAATGTGAATAGGTAAGAGTTGTAAGACACACTTTGGTGTATCTTGTATTCATTTTGAATGTACCAACTACTAATGTATGTTTCTAAAATTCGTAATTCGGTATCGAGTTTTTTTTTAATGTAAATAGGTACAAATAGTGAATATAATCGGTGCATAATTCTTGTGGAATAAGACTCGTCCCGTCCCACGTAGGACAGGGTCTGCGCGTGACGAATAAGAAAAATTGTAAATCCCGTCCCACATATACGCGGGAAACCTCAATCCCGTCCCGTCCTATCCCATGCCCAACCCTAGTGTAACCTATATTGAGTGTACGTATTAAAAAACTTGTTTTGAGAAAGTAGTTTAAATATACTTAATAAATCATTAACATGTTCATAAATACACATTTAAATAACTGTTATAATAATACGGGTAATATTATTCAGTAATTGTCTTGTTAATTATGAGATATGGGTGTCTTTTGTGTAGAAAGGTAAAGCATTAAGCATGTAATTTAAATGAAACTATCTCAATTTGGAGTTTAGGGAAACTTAGGAACAAAGTCAATAATAATTGACGTAATTGCTCATTAGGTGAACGACCCCAAAGACTTTTTGTCATTCATGCCTTGCGTTATTGCGTATATTTGATTTTTTTTTCTTCTTTATCTTTGGCTTGCCTGCGGTCGATCGATACTCATAACCCCATTCGAAGGATATCTCTCCGATTAGGGCTGCACAACTTTGGATCGGACCGGACCAGAAATTACGGTTCGGTCCGGTCCTGGACTGTACTTGTTAAAATCCAGTCCGGTCCGGTCCAGACCGTTAATTTACATTTTATTTTTTTTCAATAAAAAAAGTATCCGATCCAATTTCGGTCTGGTCTAAACCCGGACCAGACCGAATTTAATCCATAAAAAATATTTTTAATTATTTATTTTAGAAAAATAATTAAACGGTCCGGACCGTATTGGACCAGACCGTTACGGTCCAGTCCGGTCCGATCCATGGACCAGACCGTCGCTAGCAGTGAAACGATTCGATCTGGTATGAGAGTTTAGGGTCCGGTCCGGTCCGATCGGACCGTTTGAACACCCTATCTTCGATATCAATTTCTTATCCACGTTGTTATTTTGTCACTTGTCACGGTGATTTGAACTTATAAATCTTGGTTCACACTTTTTCATGCACTTAATCACTAGATCGACTATGAAATTCATATATTTTTATTTCAATGCCCCAAATTTCGAGCTCCGGTTTCAATAACTCAATCTCTCAAATAAAATATAGTTTGAAATATTTAATTATAGATTTACTGTAATCGAGTAGAATTATAACTAAAGTTTCCAAATATTGGTGATAATATGGTTAAAAAATAATTAATACTAGTTTAAGTTTCATATTTACATAATTCATAAAAATAAGAAAAAGTCATAATTGTTTTAAAAAATATTTAATTATAGATTTACTGTAATTGAGTAGTATATATGTATTTATCAGCATATATAGAACTATAACTTACTTAAATTTCAAGCTGATGATTTTCGATAAATAATTAATATGGGATAACTAAGAAAGAGTTGTGAGTTGATTGTTTTCTAAAATATTTTATTGACTATTTCTATATTAAAATCTTGTATTCGAGGGGTGAATTTTTTTAAAAAAATTATATGGTTTTTTTTTCACAATTTTTTTTTGTTAGTAATAAACTAAAATAAATTTTTAATAATATTTTTAATAAAATATATCATTAATTTTCACGTACAATAAATATATATATATTCATTAAAAACGGTGTTAAATATTAAAATGTCTACATTATAAATAGGAGACGCTAAAAACTAATATTAGGTAAAAGTATTAATAACTATAATAATCACTCATATTTTCTCTGTGGAATTAATAACAACAATATTTGGGTCTACTTAATGAAATATTTAGTAAGTGCGTCCGAAAAGAGCCGCGCTTAACTTTCCAAACGGTCCAATAAAAACAAAACGGCGGGTCCACCACGGTCTCTCCCTCCATCCGTAAGCACACTGCAAGCAAACTCCTTTCACTCTCCACTCCAAATCCTCTCTTCAATCTTCAAAGAAATCGATTCTCCATTTCAAGATCTAGGACTATGATTTCCAAATGTTGAAATCTACAAGATTCCAACTCCAATTTCAATCCTCCATTTCAGCTTTATCGATTCTCCGTTTCACAATGCCTTCTTATCCCCAATCTTTTCCGATCTTCTGCTTCTTGCTTGCGTTTTATGCTTCAGCTTCCCATGCCCGGATTTTCACCTTCGAAATGCATCACCGGTACTCTGATCAAGTAAAGATTTGGTCACAAAGGAACGCAAGATCCAATTCCTCTTTTCCTGCTCGTTGGCCTGCTAGAGGCTCCGTTGAGTACTACTCCGAGCTTGCCGAACGCGATCGTCTCTTTCGTGGCCGTCGGATCTCTGAAATTGAAGAGCCTGTTACTTTCTCCGGTGGCAATGAGACCGTCAGGATTAGTTCCTTGGGATTGTATGTTTTATCCTCCCTTTTGGCATTGTTGACGAACTGGCATTGTCACTTTCTCCTTTTCCACTGCTTTTCCGTCTCTTACTCTCACTAGTGATACTGCTTATTAGTTCACATGAATCACGAGTTTGTAGAATTTTGACTAAGTAGGATTCTTGAGGGTTCTGAGCATCTTTATTTATTCAAGTTTAGGCTTTTAAATTAGAAAATTAGGGCTTAAATTTTATATTTGTTTTGTGTATCTGACAGTTTGCATTACACCACGGTGACGTTGGGGACACCGGGTATGAAGTTTTTGGTGGCCCTTGACACTGGAAGTGATTTGTTCTGGGTTCCCTGTGACTGCAACCAGTGTGCCCCAGTTACCGGCACAAGTTATGCCTCTGTAAGTTGCCGCCTTAATCATCGTTATATAAAGGGTGATGTTATGTGTTTGATCAGTTTCAAGGAAATATTGGTTAATGCTAGGATTGCATTTATCAGACAAAAGTCACAAAACTGGTCATGATGGTGAAGTGAAACTAATTGTAGTATGTGATGTTCTTAATGACTTACTGATATTGGTGAAGGAGGAAGCAGTGTTTAGCCTTTTAGAAACAGGTGAAAACCTCCTCAAGTTTGGGTATCCGCAAATGCTGCCTAAATCGATGATTTCTTACATAAAAAACGTGTAACAGTGTAAGGTCTTGATTGGTGATCCTTAGCAGAGGGGTAGCTAAGTCATTGTTTGACCCCCACAACCATGGTGTGGTCCATGCATTACAAGTTTATGTCTCTGTGATATGTCATTTTCTTTACTTTAATCTCAATGGATTAGGTCTTCATATTTATGAGGTGTTACCAAGTACTAATGAACATTTGCATGTGTTGTCTACTCCACAGAAAACAACAATATCCTAATCTTCTTTGATTGAATATGCTGGCTGAGTAGGCCACATTCATCATTGTCAATTCTATAGGTCTTTTTTTGTGTCGATTCATATCTTATTTCTACATTCTGCTTGTCAAAAAAAAGGGATTTCTGTAGAGGTCATGTTGGTTAAAGAAAAAGGATTTCATTAAAATTGATGGGTTTAGACTTTTAAGAATTGACTTGTCCAGCATTAACTATTTATTACTCTTAATATCGCTACAAATATTATGAGGAGAATTTGGACAGTGATGATTTATGGATATGCATTAGGAAGTTAGGAACATAAAGTTTGTTGGCTTTGTGGATTCCAATTCCTAGTAGAGAAAATTGTGATGAAAGGAAGTTGCTTACCAGGTTCCGGCATTCCATGCCTACTACCCGTGACTGTGTTCTGTTGCATAAAGTTCACCTAAATACTGGTTTATGATGCTCATGTCATGTGAAAAGAGAGTTTCAAGCAGTTTATCTGTAGGGTAGTCCCATAAAACATGCCTTTTGCTGACTGAGTATTTTTGTAGGGTGCTTGAATGTGGTTGTGTTGTCTTTCAAATTGGCTTTTAGGTTATCCTTTTGAAACAGATTACTTGTACAGCTTTCTAGGTGTATTGACATCAATTTGGCTAGCATGAAAACGGTAATTCAATGATTGAAGTCACTAAACCATTGGAATGTATTGCAGGATTTCGACCTCAGCATTTACAACCCTAAGGACTCATCAAGTAGTAGAAAGGTCAACTGCAACAATAAATTGTGCTTACTCCGTAATAAGTGCACAGGAACAGTGAATCAATGCCCTTATCTAATATCCTATGTTTCGGCGGAGACCTCAACATCTGGGATACTGGTGGAGGATGTTCTTCACCTGACTACTGAAGATCACCGCAAGGAGCTCGTTCAGGCATATATTACATTTGGGTAAATATTGGTACCTGTCACTGTAATCTGGTTTTATTTGAACCCAACTTTCTGAACTAGGAAGCCTTGGTCTAACAAGGATCAAACATTAGTATTGTAGTATTGTGTACCTGTTGGCTGGCAATTAAGAAAATGGCTTACTCAGTGATGTATTAAGCCAAAGAAGAATAAAGCTAAATTGTGCATCCTGTATATATGCAGTTGTGGGCAGGTTCAGACTGGTTCTTTCTTAGATGTTGCTGCACCTAATGGTTTATTTGGGCTCGGCATGGAGAAGATATCAGTACCGAGCGTCCTGTCTAGAGAAGGCTTTACGACAAATTCCTTTTCTATGTGTTTTGGTCAAGATGGAGTTGGTAGGATTAGTTTTGGAGACAAGGGTAGTCCTAAGCAAAGAGAAACCCCATTCAACTTCAATCCATCACAGTAAGTGGTAATTTCCGCATGCTTGATACTAATGTGTCATTGGTATACCTGTATCAGTAGCAATTCTTCATCTAAAATTACTCATCATTTCATGTTATTTTGTAGTCCAACCTATAACATAACTGTGACAAACATGCGAGTGGGAGCTTCTCTCGTTGAATTGAATTTCACTGCTCTATTCGACTCTGGAACATCTTTCACGTATCTCGTTGACCCAGCATACTCTAAGCTTGTAGGAAGTGTAAGCTCTCACATCATTGTTCTACTGCTATGAGTTTGTGATTTTCATTACATTTTAAGCTTTTTAATCGTCACTTTTTAATTGTTTGCAGTTCCACTCTCAAGCAAAAGACACAAGACGTCCACCTGATTCAAGAATCCCTTTCGAGTACTGCTATGACATGAGGTTCATTTCTGAACATCCAGTCATATTTTTCAGTTTCATACAATTCCTCACTTTGCTTGTAACATTTGCAGGCCTGAAGCAAATACAAGCTTGATTCCAAGCATAACTTTAACTATGAATGGAGGGCGTAGATTTCCTGTATATGATCCTATAATTGTCATTTCAACCCAGGTAAAACCTTGCTACATTACGTAAGCATGTTCTTGTACTAATTACTAAGTGAAAAATGATCATCAGCAACATTGTGTACTTCATTTGCAGAATGAACTTGTTTATTGCCTTGCTGTTGTCAAAAGTACGGAGCTGAACATAATTGGACGTAAGTATTCCATGTTTAACCTGTTTATTACTTTGCTCTTCAATTTCTGGACTAAGTTAAGTCTGAACACTTCCGTGCAGAGAATTTCATGACTGGATACCGTGTCGTCTTTGACAGAGAAAAGCTAGTTCTGGGATGGGAGAAGTCAAACTGTAAGCCTTACATTGAATGCACAAAACTTAGGTTCTACTTGGATGTCATAGTCTTATTCCCTAAATCTTCCGCAACGACAGGCTACAATATTCAGGTGTTTTCAACATCGGAAGAAGCACGAAACGCGACCCACGAGCTTCCTGCAGCCGCTGTTGAACCTACAAGAAGTGCTTCAAATTCAGAGCAGGGAGCAGAAAGCTCATCTAATGGTTCCAAAGCTTCCATGTTTGAAAGGTATCATGCTTGTGATATCAGGATTCTTCTTCTACTCGGGTTACTCCTTGTATTGTAGTTCATACGAAGGATGAGTTTCTTAGGAAGCTTCTAGATTTATAAGGTTAGTTTCCTTGCCTCCTCGTAATCACAAATTTTGTGTACAAAAATGGCGGGTATCTATGCATCGTAGCGCCCCCCAATGTGTATGCTTGTAGCACTAGTGTACCATCAATGAAGAGCAGGCATCTTCTTCCAAATTCTCTTCCCATGACAAAATGTGTTTGGACCCGGTTCAAATCGGTTTGAGCCGCCGAGTAAGCCTGTTTTCGTTATAACCGGATCAGTGTTAGGCTGCCCAATCTACTAAAAGATATCGTAAAATTGAATTTTTTTTTAGGTGAAATAATGGCTTGTGATTCTTTAATATAAAATTTAAAACACATTTTTTGTGTGTAATATAGGTAACATAACATCATAATTTCAGCATTTGAAATCATTATATAAACAAATGATTGTATTCAATATTATTTATGCCTCCTAATTTTATGATGCGAGAGAAATTGAAAAATGTGAGTTGTTGCAAGTTTGGTGGTGTTTGTTTGCCAAATTGTGGTCTTGAATGCAGCCATCAAAGAGGACCAACATCCGCCAATTTCGTGCCATGTGGTCTTTTCTATATTAGGTTGACTCTCAAGGCAACCAACCTTTCTTATTTTTATTTTATTACTATTATCATCTACTAACTTTTGTAATAAACTAATAAGAATAAGACCAGTCGCTAATTTCATTAGGAGGGATAACCTCTAAGAATTATTCGACTGAATAATACAAATTATACAATACTTTGGATTTTCGAACATGGCTACATGTGTGGGGTGAGGAGCACGGGCATGCTCTCCACATGTATGGGCGTGGGATATGTATATCATGTTCGTGCATGATTAAATTAAGATGAAGCACAACCGTGCTCTTCACTATAAATCACAATCTACTATAAAGTACGATTGTGCTCTTATCTATTGTAAGATTCACAATCTACTATAAAGTATGATTGTGCTCTTATCTATTGTAAGATTGGTTGTGATACGCATAACATGTTCGTGCACGATCATATCAAGATGAAGCACAATCGTGCTTCACTAAATAAAACATGAATGAACAACGGTGGATGCAAATGAACATGAATGAAGTGAGGTGCTCAATCATACTCTAATACACTATATAAAGTGCTAATCACAAAAAGTATGACACGACCTTGAAGTGTTTACAAGACAATAGATTATATAGAGAGATCTATGTATAATCTTCTTCTTCCCACTTCACGAACCTTTCTTTTGCCAGCGGCAATGGAAGAAGAAGTTGAGGCCGTTTCCACTACAAAATCAAAGAGGGAAGAGCGAGTGAAATTTTAATGAGATAGATTATAACTAGAAAATGGGCATTTGATAACACAAGTTTCAACTCTAAGTAAACAACCATCAAACTTATTTTAAAAAATAAAGTCATCTAATCAACTCTCTATTTTAGTTATCCAATCAACTTCATTTCAACTACAAATAACCTTTGATTTCAGCTTCAACTTCAATAAACTTGGTGTTTCCAAACGTACGCTAAAAAGCGATGAATTGGTGTACCAACTAACAACTATAAAAGTAGTTAGTGTAAATTTCAGCTACCAATAATCTTCGATTTAGCTTCAATTTCAATAAATTTGGTGTTTTCACACGTACACTAATAAGTGATGAATTGGTATAACAACTATAAAACTAGTTAGTATATACTACGAATATTGTTGAAAGAAATAGTTTGTTTTCTAGATAATCGGATTTTACTTAATTTATTTATTTTTAATTCCGACATAAATTGAATTTTCTTGTTCTATTCGAAATTAGTGATAAAGTTCATTGATATAATAAAGAAATAATACTTTTGCATTTTTGTTAAAAAATATTATAGTTCTCACTTATGATATTCATCGGTCATTTTATAGTCCATTCCACGCGTTAAAATCCGTAGAATTGTGACATTTGGGTGTTAGTCAACCCCAATACAGAAGTTCAGCGACGACTTCGTAGGTCTAACATTGATTTAAAGTCAATATTAGTCGTATCTGACTTCTATTTTGTTTCTTTTTCTCTTTTAAGTTTTAACTCTCTAGCGTGATTAAAAAGCCAAGGAAAATGTATAATTTTAGTACAAATTAACTTTCACTTATATAACATAAATTTAGAATTCAGGTTGGTAAAACATTTTTATATTGAGGGTGTGTGCGCTTACACGGTATTATAAATTACGAAGTAGTTAGTGAATGATTAAATTAGAGTTTAACAAAAGGTTAATAGAAACGATACAAAGTTACAACTATTAACGTATTTATACTTACATTTAAATTGTAGTTTAAAAAATTGGAAAAATAATATAAATTATTTTTTTTTAAACAATTTGGTTTACTAGACTTTTTCTAGTTTTGTGTTAAGAAAATGTACCCTTTGAGTGATAAGTGTGTAGAGTTTGAGAATAAATACAAAAGGTTTGGGGTATATTTACTTAACTGAAACATTAAAAAACCTAGTTACTACTATAGTTTTTCAAAAAGGCCTAGTTATCAAAATTGGCCATTATTTTTTCAAGTACTATTTAACATGTTGAAAATCAAAATAATTTTTTAAGGATTCAAAATAATTGATTTTATCTAAAAAAATTTTGGAATTTTTTTTTTGAATTTTTGTAACATATTTATCTTTGTACTTTTTTACAACATGAAATTTTTTATAACATTTTTTTAAAAATTATAAAAAAAAATCATCTTTAAACTTATCTTTAAAGTAAACTAGTTTAGCGCCCGTGCCGTGCACGGGTATTTGAAAATATATTTCTTACAGTTTTTTTTTGTATGAGTAATTTTTTATAGATTTATTTTTCTTATTATATTTTGTTGATTTGATTACGAATGTTTATGTTAAATAGTATACGCATATAAGAAAAATAATAACAACATAGTTGTTGACCCAGTTCGGGGCATACCAAGCCATGAGTGTCCACTATCTCTGTATTATAAAAATCACAATATTAATAATGTCAAAAAACAGTTTAAATTGTGTACATTTAATATAATAGAAATCACGATGATAACCTTTGACGTGAAACCTCGAGCACATGCGCGACAGTCCGATCCTGAAAAAGAGAAGAAGATAAACTTTATATAAGTGTAAGCTCAAGGACGAGTTATGATCGCTTGATATTATTGATTGAAAACGAAATAAAATGAAGAAGAAATTCTAACGTACCTTAAATTATGTTGCGAAAAACTTCGTCAAATACAACATTAGTTGTAGTATCTTGAACCTTGCCCTTAGGGTCACATATCATAATCCTTAATCCATCCCTGCTCGTCACTCTTGAGATAGCGACATATAATTGGCCGTGACTGAAGACCTGTCTAGGCAAATATATTCCAACCTGTGCAAGTGACTGACCTTGACTTTTATTTATAGTCATAGCAAAACATACCATAATTGGGAACTGTCTCCTTCGAAATTTAACAGGAATTTTCAAGTTTGTGGGTGTAAGAATTGTTCGCAGAATGAAGACCTTATGACCTATATTGTTCCTAGATATTATTTCTGCCTGGATGATTTGTTTTCCAAGTCTCCTAACTATCAGTCTGGTTCCGTTACACAACCCTGCAGACTGATCAATGTTTCTCATCAACATAATTGGAATTCCAACTTTCAGTCTCAAGACATGGTTCGGAAACCCAGAACACTTGATGCAGTTCAAGAACTCGCTCGAGTAGAAACCATCATCAAGAGAACCTTCGCTTGGACATATACTATCCGAACTCAAGTACTCTGTCACGTCTCCAAGTATCAATGATAGAATATAGTCATTAACCTTCTCAACAATCTCATTGGTAGGAGCGAGAATAGCTCTTTCTTGAAAGTAGGTCGGTGGATCCTGAATATTGTAACTCAAAGGATATACATGGTCAACAATAGTTGCAATCGGGTCACCTGTAGATGCAAGTAGGAGATCTTCGGGGATGGTAATCTGAGCTTCTCCATTAACACTTTCACCTTCCCTGCCATCTCCAATGCCCAATATCCAATCTGAAAACTCCTTAGCCTTTCGAGCTTCTAATTCAGTAACTCCACGTATAACCCTCATGTTTTGAGTTAATCTAAGCACCGTGCAGTGATCCCACAAATATGACGCATTGATTGCAGCAAAGACAATATCATGTCTACTTCCATGACTTACAACAGACAATATTTGTCTAAAATCACCACCAAAAACGACAACCTTACCACCAAACGGGAGAAGTGAGCAGTCTGGATTATAAGATCGCATGACGTCCCTTAAACTTCTATCGAGCGCTTCAAAACAACATTTGTTAACCATGAGTGCTTCATCCCATATTATCAGCTTTGTCTTTGACACTAACTCAGCCAGATCCGTACCTAAACATATAAGATTAAAACATTAATATATTGTTCAGTGTAATATGAACAATATATTAAAAAAAAAGTTTTAATAATTGAATAATAAGGTTTATACCTGCACGAATGTTGCATGTTGAACTTTCGTCAACATTTATTGGGATGCCAAACCTCGAATGAGCGGTTCTACCGCCTGGAAGCAAGAGAGCTGTATTACCACTCGAAGCAACTGTTAGAACGATCTCACCTTTACTCCTCAAACCAGCCGAAAGGGATCTCCGTATAAAAGTCTTTCCTGTTCCACCGTATCCATAAAGAAAAAACACCCCCCCTTATCAGCGGACACAGCACACATAATCTGATCATACACTCCCCTCTGCTCGTCGGTGAAACTGGAAACCAATCTGTCATGATCCAAAGATAACTGGGATCGATCATAGTTTAGTTCATCTTGAATTAGTCTATTATGTTGCTCCATAATCAAGGCTTCGTCACGATAAGGCATAGACTTATTCGTCTTCAAACTGCCGCCGTTCCTCTGTAAAAGTTTCTCTATCTCAACCAAGGCGTAGTTTTGCAGCACGGCATCATCTAATTGTAAATCTACGTACAAATAAACCAAGTTAAACATGTGTACTTACCTAGTACAAAATATACTAAACAAATTGAAAAAAATAATGCAAAACTCGAATTAAATTCATATACATGAAAGAAAGCATACCATTATTACGCAACACCCTTCTTTGTCGTGCAAGAATATCATCAGATAAGTACTTCCATACTTTGGCCCAAACCAGATGAGGCGACGACATGCTACCTGAGAGATACAACATGACGAATAAATTCCGAAGATAACCAGCAGTTCCCCAAAAACTTGCTTCTTTTATACCGTCAATGTATTCCCGGTCGTCATCCAACAACCCCATAACATAGCATGCTTCCCTAAATGTGGCATATAGTGTACCGTTGATTGTCCGAATTTCCTTGTAGCATGTAGGACCCTTAATATGATTCAGCAAAACCCTCAAGTAGTACCTCTCTCCAGACCCAGGTGCAACGTGGTATATCCTCCTTAGTGTATCACCTTGTGCGGGTTTGTTAATAAAATAGCTTATCATATTACATTTTTTTTACTATATTATATGTTTTTAACTTTATTAGTTATATGTTATGAGCTCGTATAAATAACGCGTCAAGTGTTACATAGTAAATGAGACCACGTAACCCATGTCTTGATCATTAATAAGTTTTATACTAATAAAAAAAATTTTAAATCTAATTTATTATTTAATAAATAATAATTTAAAGAAAAAGAATAATCATATAATTTAAAAATACCATAATCTGATACGAATTCAATTAGTAAAAAAAACTAATTTGCTTAATTTGTGATTTAGTAAAAAAATTTAATCCGAGAAAAAACATAGGAGCACCATGTCAGCATTAGTTTCGTATGTTTTAGTAAAATATGCAGAATATAGATGTATATTTAGTATATTGATAAAATAAGAATTACGAATTTAATAGTTCAACGGTCCAGGAATCAGTAGGTTACAAGGACCCACAAATTAGTAGATCACAAGGACCCACAAGAGTACAACGACCCACAAATCATTAGGTCACAACGACCCAAAAATCATTAGGTCAAAACGTCCAAAAAATTAGTAGCTCACAATGATTACATACAAATACTAATCCGATATGATTAAGTATTATATTTGATTCTGACCAAAAGGTTCAGAACTGTGTGAATTTTATAAGCCTCAAACACTCTACATCTATTTATACATGTTTTCGAAGTGTCATCCTTTCCTCATAATCGATGTGGAAGAACAAAAATCATATTTTACAAAATAACTATGGTTTAATTAAAAAAAGATTTATTAGCTTAATTCGTGATTTAGTAAAAAGTTTAATCCGAGAAAAAACGTGGGGGCGCCACGTCAGAATTAATGTCTTTTGTTTTAGTAAAGTATATAGAATATATATGTATAATTAGTATATTGATAAAATAAAAATTACGAATTTAATAGTTCAACGGTCCACAAATTAGGTCACAAACGACCCACAAATCAGTAGGTCACAAACGACCCACAAATCAATAGGTCACAAACGAACCACAAATCAATAGGTCACAACGAAAATTAGTAGATCACAATGACCCCCACAAGTTAGTAGATCACAACTCATAACGACTCACAAATCAGTAGGTCACAACGACCCACAAATAAGTAGGTCACAACTATTCAAAAATCAGTAGCTCAGTAGGTCACAAACGACCCATATATCAATAGATCACAAACGACACACAAATTAATAGGTTACAACAACCCACAAATTAATAGGTCACAAGGACCCACAATTCATTAGATCACAAGGACCGGCAAATCATTAGGTCACAAGGACACAAGCATCAATAGGTCACAACGACCCACAAGGTATTAGATTAAAACGACTCACAAATCATTAGGTTAAAATGACCTACGAATTAGTAGGTAACAACAATCCACATTCAAATACAAATCCGGTATGAATAAGTATTATACTTGATTCTGACCAAAAGGTCCAAAAATGTATGCTTTGTATAATCTTCAAACCTTATAGGTCTATTTATAAATGTTGTCAAACTATCATATTTCTCTAATAACCGATGTGGGATAACAAAATTTATATTTTACAAAACAATTATGGTTTAGTAAAAAAAGGATTTATTAGCTTAATTCGTGATTTAGTAAAAATTTTAATCCGAGAAAAAACGTGGGGCGCCACGTCAAAATTATTATTTTTTGTTTTAATTAATTATATTGATGTATATTTAGTATATTGATAAAATAAGAATTACGAATTTAATAGTTCAACGATCCACAAATCAGTAGGTCACAAACGACCACAAATCAGTAGGTTACACTGACCCACGAATCAGTAGGTCACAACGACCCACGAATCAGTAGGTCACAACTACCCACAAATCAATAGGTTACAACAACTCATGAATCAATAGGTCACAACGACCCACAAATTCATAGGTCACAACTACCCTCAAATTCATAGGTCACAACGACCCACAAATTCATAGGTCACAACGACCCACAAATTATTAGATCAAATCGACCCACAAATCATTAGGTCCAGACAAACTATAAATCAGTAGGTTACAACGATCCAAAAATCAGTAGGTTACAACGACTCAAAAGGTCTAGAAATGTATGATTTGTATAATCTTCAAACCTTGTAGGTCTATTTATACATGATGTCAAAGTGTCATTCTTCTCTGATAACCGATGTGGGATAACAAAATTCATATTATACAAAATAATTAAGGTTTAATAAAAAAAAATTATTGGCTTAATTCGTGATTTAGTAAAAGATTTAATCCGATAAAAATGTGGAGCGCCACATCAACATTAGTATCTTCTGTTTTAGTAAAGTATATATATAGGTAGGAAGTTAAGCTTACGGGTATGAGATAGACTTATGAACAATATCTTTTAATTTTAAATATTTGGAAAAAAATTAAAAGAAGAGGAAATGTTATTGTAATCGGAATTAGTTAGTAATCCAAATAAAATACTTTAAAATTGGAACTAACTAAAAAAGATTTAGGCTAATTATGGTTTAGTAAAAAAAGGATTTATTAGCTTAATTCGTGATTTAATAAAAAGTTTAATTAGAGAAAAAACGTGGGGTGGCACGTCAAGAATTATTATTTTTTGTTTTAGTAAAGTATATAGATGTATATTTATTATATTGATAAAATAAGAATTACGAATTTAATAGTTCAACGGTCTACAAATTAGTAGGTCACAAACAACCCACAAATCAGTAGATTTTAAGGACCCACAAATTAGTAGGTCACAAGGACCCATAAATTATTAGGTCACAACGACCCACGAATCAGTAGGTTACAACGACCCATGAATTAGTAGGTCACAACAACCCACAAATTAGTAGCTCACAACGACATACGAATCAATAGGTCACAATGACACACAAATCAGTGGGTCACAATGACACGCAAATCAGTGGGTCACAATGACACACAAATCAGTGGGTCACAACGTCCCACAACATATTGGGTCACAACGACCCACAAATCAGTTGGTCACAACGACCCACAAATTATTAGGTCAAATCGACCCAAAAATATATAGGTCAAAACGATCCAAAAATCTGTAGGTTAAAACGACCCAAAAATCATTAAGGTTTAGTAAAAAAAAGTTATTGGCTTAATTCGAGATTTAGTAAAAAAATTTAATTCGATAAAAATATGGAGTCTTAATTTTTATTTTACAAAATAATCAAAGATTCTGATTATGATTTGGTAAAAAAAGGATTTATTAGCTTAATTCGTGATTTAATAAAAAGTTTAACTAGAGAAAAAACGTGGGGTGGAACGTGAAGAATTAGTGTTTTTTGTTTTAGTAAAGTATATAGATGTATATTTATTATATTGATAAATTAAGAATTACGAATTTAATAGTTCAGCGGTCCACAAATTAGTAGGTCACAAACAACCCACAAATCAGTAGATTTTAAGGACCCACAAATTAGTAGGTCACAAGGACCCATAAATCAGTAGGTTACAACGACTCATGAATCAGTAGGTCACAACAACCCACAAATTAGTAGCTCACAACGACCCACGAATCAATAGGTCACAATGACCCACGAATAAATAGGTCACAACGACCCATGAATCTGTGGATCACAATGACACACAAATCAATGGGTCATAACGACCCACAACATATTGGGTCACAACGACCCACAAATTAGTGGGTCAAAACGATCCAAAAATCTGTAGGTCAAAACGATCCAAAAATCTGTAGGTCAAAACGATCCAAAAATCATTAGATCAAAACGACCCAAAAATCTTTAGATCAAAAGGACCTACGAATTAGTAGGTCACAACAATCCACTCCACATACAAATGTTAATCCGGTATAATAAGTATTATACTTGATTCTGACCCAAAGGTCCGAAAATGTATGATTTGTATAATCTTCAAACATTTGAGGTCTATTTATACATGTTGTCAAAGTGTCATTCTTCTTTGATAACCGATGTGGGATAGCAAAATTCATATTTTACAAAATAATTAAGGTTTAGTAAAAAAAAGTTATTGGCTTAATTCGAGATTTAGTAAAAAAATTTAATTTGATAAAAATATGGAGTCTTAATTTTTATTTTACAAAATAATCAAAGATTCTGATTATGATTTAGTAAAAAAAAGATTTATTAGCTTAATTCATGATTTAATAAAAAGTTTAATCAGAGAAAAAACGTGGGGTGGAACGTGAAGAATTAGTGTTTTTTGTTTTAGTAAAGTATATAGATGTATATTATTATATTGATAAAATAAGAATAACGAATTTAATAGTTCAGCGGTCCACAAATTAGTAGGTCACAAAAAACCCACAAATTAGTAGATTTTAAGGACCCACAAATTAGTAGGTCACAAGGACACATAAATTATTAGGTCACAACGACCCACAAATCAGTAGTTTACAACGACCCATGAATCAGTAGGTCACAACAACCCACAAATTAGTAGCTCACAACGACCCACAAATCAATAGGTCACAATGACACACAAATCAGTGGGTCATAACGACCCACAACATATTGGGTCACAACGACCCACAAATTATTGGGTCACAACGACCCACAAATCAGTGGGTCACAACGACCCACAAATTATTAGGTCAAATCGACCCATAAATCTATAGGTCAAAACGATTCAAAAATCTGTAGGTCAAAACGACCCAAAAATCATTACATCAAAACGACCCAAAAATCATTAGATCAAAAGGACCTACGAATTAGTAGGTCACAACAATCCACTCCACATACAAATGCTAATCCAGTATAATAAGTATTATACTTGATTCTGACCAAAAGGTCCAAAAATGTATGATTTGTATAATCTTTAAACATTTGAGGTCTATTTATACATGTCGTCAAAGTTTCATCCTTCTTTGATAACCGATGTGGGATAACAAAATTCATATTTTACAAAATAATTAAGGTTTAGTAAAAAAAGTTATTGGCTTAATTCGAGATTTAGTAAAAAAATTTAATTCGATAAAAATATGGAGTCTTAATTTTTATTTTACAAAATAATCAAAGATTCTGATTATGATTTGGTAAAAAAAGGATTTATTAGCTTAATTCGTGATTTAATAAAAAATTTAATTAGAGAAAAAACGTGGGGTGGAACGTAAAGAATTAGTGTTTTTTGTTTTGTTAAAGTATATAGATGTATATTTATTATATTGATAAATTAAGAATTACGAATTTAATAGTTCAGCGGTCCACAAATTAGTAGGTCACAAACAACCCACAAATCAGTAGATTTTAAGTACCCACAAATTAGTAGGTCACAAGGACCCATAAATCAGTAGGTTACAACGACTCATGAATCAGTAGGTCACAACAACCCACAAATTAGTAGCTTACAACGACCCACGAATCAATAGGTCAAATGACCCACGAATAAATAGGTCACAACGACCCATGAATCTGTGAATCACAATGACACACAAATCAGTGGGTCATAACGACCCACAACATATTGGGTCACAACGACCCACAAATTAGTGGGTCAAAACGATCCAAAAATCTGTAGGTCAAAACGATCCAAAAATCATTAGATCAAAACGACCCAAAAATCTTTAGATCAAAAGGACCTACGAATTAGTAGGTCACAACAATCCACTCCACATACAAATGCTAATCCGGTATAATAAGTATTATACTTGATTCTGACCCAAAGGTCCGAAAATGTATGATTTGTACAATCTTCAAACATTTGAGGTCTATTTATACATGTTGTCAAAGTGTCATCCTTCTCTGATAACCGATGTGGGATAACAAAATTCATATTTTACAAAATAATTAAGGTTTAGTAAAAAAAAGTTATTGGCTTCATTCGAGATTTAGTAAAAAAATTTAATCCGATAAAAATATGGAGTCTTAATTTTTATTTTACAAAATAATCAAAGATTCTGATTATAATTTAGTAAAAAAAGGATTTATTAGTTTAATTCGTGATTTAATAAAAAGTTTAATTAGAGAAAAAACGTAGGGTGACACGTCAAGAATTAGTGTTTTTTGTTTGAGTAAAGTATATATAGATGTATATTTATTATATTGATAAAATAAGAATTACGAATTTAATAGTTCAACGGTCAACAAATTAGTAGGTCACAAACAACCCACAAATCAGTAGATTTTAAGGACCCACAAATTAGTAGGTCACAAGGACCCATAAATTATTAGGTCACAACGACCCACGAATCAGTAGGTTACAACGACCCATGAATCAGTAGGTCACAACAACCCACAAATTAGTAGCTCACAACAACCCACAAATCAATAGGTCACAATGACCCACAAATCAATAGGTCACAATGACACACAAAACTGTGGGTGACAATGACACACAAATCAGTGGATCATAACAACCCACAACATATTGGGTCACAACGACCCACAAATTATTGGGTCACAATGACCCACAAATCAGTGGGTCACAACGACCCACAAATTATTAGATCAAAACGATCCAAAAATCTGTAGATCAAAACGATCTAAAAATCATTAGATCAAAACGACCCAAAAATCATTAGATCAAAAGGACCCAAAAATCATTAGATCAAAACGACCCAAAAATCATTAGATCAAAAGGACCTACGAATTAGTAGGTCACAACAATCCACTCCACATACAAATGCTAATCCGGTATAATAAGTATTATACTTGATTCTGACCCAAAGGTCCGAAAATGTATGATTTGTACAATCTTCAAACATTTGAGGTCTATTTATACATGTTGTCAAAGTGTCATCCTTCTCTGATAACCGATGTGGGATAACAAAATTCATATTTTACAAAATAATTAAGGTTTAGTAAAAAAAAGTTATTGGCTTCATTCGAGATTTAGTAAAAAAATTTAATCCGATAAAAATATGGAGTCTTAATTTTTATTTTACAAAATAATCAAAGATTTTGATTATAATTTAGTAAAAAAAGGATTTATTAGTTTAATTCGTGATTTAATAAAAAATTTAATTAGAGAAAAAACGTAGGGTGACACGTCAAGAATTAGTGTTTTTTGTTTGAGTAAAGTATATAGATGTATATTTATTATATTGATAAAATAAGAATTACGAATTTAATAGTTCAACGGTCAACAAATTAGTAGGTCACAAACAACCCACAAATCAGTAGATTTTAAGGACCCACAAATTAGTAGGTCACAAGGACGCATAAATTATTAGGTCACAACGACCCACGAATCAGTAGGTTACAACGACCCATGAATCAGTAGGTCACAACAACCCACAAATTAGTAGCTCACAACAACCCACAAATCAATAGGTCACAATGACCCACAAATCAATAGGTCACAATGACACACAAAACTGTGGGTGACAATGACACACAAATCAATGGATCATAACAACCCACAACATATTGGGTCACAACGACCCACAAATTATTGGGTCACAATGACCCACAAATCAGTGGGTCACAACGACCCACAAATTATTAGATCAAAACGATCCAAAAATCTGTAGATCAAAACGATCTAAAAATCATTAGATCAAAACGACCCAAAAATCATTAGATCAAAAGGACCCAAAAATCATTAGATCAAAACGACCCAAAAATCATTAGATCAAAAGGACCTACGAATTAGTAGGTCACAACAATCAACTCCACATACAAATGCTAATCCGGTATAATAAGTATTATACTTGATTATTTTGAGGTCTATTTATACATGTTGTCAAAGTGTCATCCTTCTGTGATAACCGATGTGGGATAACAAAATTCATATTTTACAAAATAATTAAGTTTTAGTAAAAAAAAGTTATTGGCTTAATTCGAGATTTAGTAAAAAAATTTAATTCGATAAAAATATGGAGTCTTAATTTTTATTTTACAAAATAATCAAAGATTCTGATTATGATTTAGTAAAAAAAGGATTTATTAGCTTAATTCGTGATTTGATAAAAAGTTTAATTAGAGAAAAAACGTGGGGTGGAACGTGAAGAATTAGTGTTTTTTGTTTTTGTAAAGTATATAGATGTATATTTATTATATTGATAAAATAAGAATTATGAATTTAATAGTTCAGCGGTCCACGTATTAGTAGGTCACAAACAACCCACAAATCAGTAGATTACGACCCATGTATCAGTAGGTCACAACAACCCACAAATTAGTAGCTCACAACGACCCACGGATCAATAGGTCACAATGACACACAAATCAGTGGGTCACAATGACACACAAATCAGTGGGTCATAACGACCCACAACATATTGGGTCACAACGACCCACAAATTATTGGGTCACAACGACCCACAAATCAGTGAGTCACAACGACCCACAAATTATTAGGTCAAATCGACCCATAAATATATAGGTCAAAACGATCCAAAAATCTGTAGGTCAAAACGACCCAAAAATCTGTAGGTCAAAACGACCCAAAAATCTGTAGGTCAAAACGACCCAAAAATCATTAGATCAAAACGACCCAAAAATCATTAGATCAAAAGGACCTACGAATTAGTAGGTCACAACAATCCACTCCACATACAAATGCTAATCCGGTATAATAAGTATTATACTTGATTTTGACCAAAAGGTCCAAAAATGTATGATTTGTATAATCTTCAAAAATTTGAGGTCTATTTATACATGTTGTCAAAGTGTCATCCTTCTCTGATAACCGATGTGGGATAACAAAATTCATATTTTACAAAATAATTAAGATTTAGTAAAAAAAAGTTATTGGCTTCATTCGAGATTTAGTAAAAAAATTTAATCCAATAAAAATATGGAGTCTTAATTTTTATTTTACAAAATAATCAAAGATTCTGATTATGATTTAGTAAAAAAGGATTTATTAGCTTAATTCGTAATTTAATAAAAAGTTTAATTAGAGAAAAAACGTGGGGTGACACGTCAAGAATTAGTGTTTTTTGTTTTAGTAAAGTATATAGATGTATATTTATTATATTTATAAAATAAGAATTACGAATTTAATAGTTCAACGGTCCACAAATTAGTAGGTCATAAACAACCCACAAATCAGTAGATTTTAAGGACCCACAAATTAGTATCAGTAGATTTTAAGGACCCACAAATTAGTAGGTCACAAGGACCCATAAATTATTAGGTCACAACGACCCACGAATCAGTAGGTTACAACGACCAATTAATCAGTAGCTCACAACAACCCTCAAATCAATAGGTCACAATGACCCACGAATCAATAGGTCACAATGACACACAAATCAGTGGATCATAACAACCCACAACATATTGGGTCACAACGACCCACAAATTATTGGGTCACAACGACCCACAAATTATTAGGTCAAAACGATCCAAAAATCTGTAGGTCAAAACGATCTAAAAATCATTAGATTAAAACGACCCAAAAATCATTAGATCAAAAGGACCCAAAAATCATTAGATCAAAACGACCCAAAAATCATTAGATCAAAAGGACCTACGAATTAGTAGGTCACAACAATCCACTCCACATACAAATGCTAATCCGGCATAATACGTATTATACTTAATTATGACCAAAAGGTCCGAAAATGTATGATTTGTATAATCTTCAAACATTTGAGGTCTATTTATACATGTTGTCAAATTGTCATCCTTCTCTGATAACCGGTGTGGGATAACAAAATTCATATTTTACAAAATAATTAAGGTTTAGTAAAAAAAGTTATTGGCTTATAAATAATAAAAATAAAAAGGAGATTTGACTATAACCTATAAAATCTTGGAAAATCTCAACAAAAAAAAAAGTTACGTACAATTTTGAATAGAAGTTTGTTAGGTTAGTAAAAAAAGCTTTCCTCCCACAAAAAATAAAGATTTTATGGCTTAAAAAATAAAGATTTATTGGCCAAAAAATTGTTTAGGAAAAAAAGATTTTATGGCTTAAAAAATAAAGATTTATTGACCACAAATTGTGGGAGCTCCATTTGATTGCTGCTTCCACAGCGCGCCACGTCATCAAATCATGTACTCTGTTTTAGTATGTATAATAGATTTAAATTTTTTTATGATTATGTTAAAAATATTTTTTTATTAAAATAGTTAAAAATGTATGATAAAAAAATTCAAAAGAATTTGATTTTTTTTTAAAACATATTTTTTACAAAATTATTTTTTTAAAATTATTTACAAAAAAATTTTTTTAAAGAAAACTTAATTCAGACTTTTAACATATTAAATTATATTAGTTTGATTTACGAAAAAAGTTAAATTCCACATCACCAATTATATACGTACAAAATCGGTTGTCACGTCATCACCGAAGTCAAGTTGTATGATTGAATGACAAGTGGTGTTATTTTTGGTAAATACGTTATCGATCATAATTTTTAAATATAGTATTATTTTAGATTTAACATTGATAGTTAGTATTATTTTGAGTTATTTTTCCTAAAAATATATGAATAATGCTTATTGGACAAAACTAGTTTAATGCTTATTGGACAAAACTAGTTTAAATGTTCACATGCTAGTTTGCATCAAAAAAAAAAAAAAACCAAAATTTTAGTTTACCGCAAAGAATGTCTTTGTACAAAATGTGAAGGGGAAGGTAGTTTCTTGCAATTGGTAGAATAAAAAGCTACAACAACATGTATTTGATGAGCAAGAAAATGAGCGACGTTATTCGCTTGCCGTCTTACAACAAACCTCAAACCGATTCGTTGATGCAAGAATCCTCTCAATCAACGAACCAATCATGTTACGAGGACAATCCATGTTCCTTAGCTTTTCACGAGAGATGAGCAATCCGTCTTCATCACCACTCTCAACATATCATACTACAATGTTGTAATATAATACTCCATAGTTTCTCCCAAATCCCCCTCCCGACCTTCACACGATGTCTCCCCCCTTCGATCCCATGATCGAAGATGAGGAAATAGACACTCATGACATCATAGTTTTCGTTCTTCTCAAAGTACCAAATCAACCTATCCTAATCCTCCACATCAATGAAGTGGATTTGGATATTGACCTTCACATCCTCATGGTCAAACCACTCCCTCGCTAACTCCTCTTTCCATTGCTCCACCCCAATCTATGAGATCTAAAACACTAGACATGTACCCAACCCCCGAAGCCCGAATGAAAGGTCTAAACAATCATGGTCTCAGAACAAAAGTTTTTTTTAAAACACTTATTCAGTTAAACATATCCTCTTCAACTTGAGTGTATCGGTCCTCAATTAATTTATTTTGTGTTAAGATGTGTGGAAATATCTCACATCGACAATATCATACTACGTGAACCTAACATATAAGTCATAGGGCTACTCCTCCTATTGCCAATTGGTTTTAGGATGGAATCCTGAAAGACTTGTGTGTATGTTCACTTTAACGTGCATCTTCTCCATGTCTTAGATCGTCCAGGATAGTTGTACTTGAGGGGAGTGTTAAGATTTGTGAAAATGTTCCACGATGACAATATAATACTACGTGAACCTAACATACAAGTCATACGACTCCTCCTTCTATTGCCAATTGATTTTAGGATAAAATCCCGAAATACTTATGTGTAGGTTCACTTTGACGTGCATCCCTCCTCGACCGTCTTTAGGATAAAATTTCGACATAAATGTGTGGATTCACTTTGACGTGTATTAATGGATACACAATCCCGATGATATCTGTTACGCTAAGAACGTGACACGCAAAAGTCTTAAATTTATAATCTCAATATAATTCTCCTAACTCCTAGCAAACCCGCAGTGTACGGGACGTTTCGTAGTAGGGATAGTATTCTGAGGTCGAACACAAAGACTGAGGTGAAATCGAGTCAAATAGTGACTAAGGATAGTGTTGATCTAGGCTAAGAGAAAAGGAAGAAATAAAGAAATGAAAATCTCAATGTTTTTGGTTTGGTTTTGAGGTGATCAATCAGAGATCACAAATCATGCGAAATCAACAAACAACTAAGCTAACAACACAAATAAACAAGCAAACACGAGATAGGTAATCAAAGAGAGAAAAGCGGATTCTAGGGGTTAGAAATTCCGGTTATGGCATAGGACTCAAGCTATCTAATCATTCCTTGGATTAATTATAGTATGTTGGGAGTGAGTGTTTCTAGATTGGGATCAATCACCGGGTAGGTCTCATGGTCCACTAGTCCGTTCCTAAGGTCTCATCACCGGGTAAGTCTCAAAGAGCCTAAGGATAGGAATTCTACACAAACCGGATTGTCATCTAGGGATCTAACCTCTCCTTACCGGGTAAGTCTCGGAAAGGCAAGTCCTAAACATCAATCCTAGCATACTCAGTCCAATAGCGGCTTATGAGGCTCACTACTACCTAGAGTTCATCATCTTCGGTATCTAAGGGCAAGAATCACCGGGTAGGTCTCTTCTAACTCTTAGTTGCTAACACTAGGTCACCCTAGGGTAGATTTAGCTCAACAAACTCTAGGATTTCAACAATCTAACATCCTAGCACTTAGATTCATCAAACAAGCAAGTTAATCAAAATTACGGGGTGTTCATCCCTTTCCACGGCCGTGGACTGGCAAGAACGAACCGTGGTTTCCAACAGTAACTCGGTTCTAGCAAATGAATCATCCTAAGGTACATCTAAGTCCAACCCATCATAGTCCAAGCTATAACCATCATTTCCTTACCCTAGAATCACATCTATCTAGCCAACAATATGCATATCAACATTCAAACTCATCAAACATACAATCAAGACTTCCATGGCAAGTAAATGAAGTGAAATAGAGATAAACAAGTAGAACAAAGAAAACCAAGCTGAATATGAGTTCAAAGAGAGACTTACAACCCTTCAAAAGAAGGTTTGATTCGTTCTTACAACCCTAGAAAATGTTTCCAACAATCTTCACTCTAAAAGCTATGAAAAACTAGAAATGGTGTGTTCCTCTCTTCTTCTCCAATGGACCCTTTTCTTCTCCAAAAGTAGCTCCAATCCGATCTTCCAATGAGAGAATAAGTGTTGTTGAGAGTGTGGGAGAGAATGGGAGTGATGGGTCTCCTCCTAACAACCTTGCAGGACCACCTTTTATCCTCCAAATTTGCAAGAGTCGGCCATGAAGATCGTGGGACAACTGTCTGGGGAAAACCACGGCCTATTTCCACGGGTGTGGTTCTTCCAGGGACCGTGGTTTTGGTGCTTCTGCACTACATGAATCATCAAGCCACGATTTGGTGCATGGCATGCACCAACAAGGTCCCAAGTGTCCTCCTTAGCTCCTAGCTTGCTTCCCAATGAGTCCGAAGGTGTGTCATCTCGAGGAATGATCTTCAAATGTATCGATTAAGCTCCTAAATCTCCCAAAATACCTACAAAGCAATGCAAAAGTCCGTGTAGACGTCTATCTCGACAAAATACATGAATTGAGTGCAAATCGTCACGGACTAGTGCAAACCATGCATGAATGGGCGGAAAAACTATCTAAATGAGTGCCTAAACCTAAGTCATAAATCGTGTTATCAATATCGTTGTACCATATATTTGCATTTTCATATATTATTCTTTAGGAGATTCTATCCTTTCTTGTTCAGATTATTATCTCCTACCTTGTGTATATATTGGTTACTCTACGTTATTGATAAGAGTGAATAATTTACTGGTTTATCTCTATATTGATATGGTATCAGAGCCAATAGGCTACCACCACAAAAATTTTCGCCGGAATCCTAGATACTGATTTTGTCAGTCGTTATCTCCCTCATTCTCTCCATGGCTACATCAGTATCTTCTCCCGGTGACACTCCTCCTTCGCCCACCACCAACAACAACACCCCCAACACAAATTCCCTTCTCTCCGCCGCAAACAACAACTCGACGATTACCTTCAATATTCCCAACCTCAACATCAAACTTGATTTCCACAATTATTCACTATGGAAAAGTACGGTTCTATCTGATCTTGAGGCATTCGACCTTGATACCTTCCTTGATCCTAACAACAAAGCGCCGTCAGCAACTCTCCCGGCTACAACTGACTCCGACACCACAACAGCAAACCCGGAGTACACAACTTGGAGACACAACGACAGAATTGTCTTGCTTTGGTTGCGTCTAACGCTTAGCGATCACGCTCTTGCACTAGTGGCTCGTGCAACCACTTCGGCGGAGGCTTTGATCACCTTGGAAAAGACTTACCAATCTCAAACTCGAGCCCGTCGAATGGCTCTTAAACAACAGCTTCAAACGTTCCAAAAAGGATCCCTCTCGATGATCGACTACATTGAGCGCAAACACACTATAGCTCATTCTCTAGCGGATAGTCTCTATGTGATCTCTACGGAAGACTTAATAAGCTATATACTAAGTGGTCTGGATTCCTCCTATGTCCCCTTTCGAACGACATTCATGATGCGCATCGACGAGCCAACGGTAGATGATCTCGTTGGATTGCTTCTCCAAGAAGAGGAGAGACTCAATCATGATGCTAACAACACCAGTGTTACTGTAGGTGCTTCTCCGACACCTCCTCTTTCAAATCAACCTTCGGCGTTCTATACAACTGGTCATTCTCGCTCTTCGACCAGATTTGGCGCACCCTCCTCCGGGCAACATTCTGGCAATCACCGCCGCCAGCAACACAACTCTGACCGTCAAACTCGCTCTTCATCTACTGACCGCGGCAACAACATGTCTGACACTCGTGTTGATTAGTATGGTCACCCTCGAGTTCCATGTCAAATATGTGGTCAGACTAGTCATCGAGCTCTAAATTGTTGGAACCGTCATAACGAGGCCGATTTTCCTCCTCGTCGGCGCACCTCCAACATATCTCAGTACTCCTCGTCACAGCCAACCGTTCTGCTAGCACGGCTCACATGTCATCTCCCTCATTTGTTGTGGACCCATCTTGGTACTTCGATACCGGCGCCACCGATCACGTCACCTCTCAACTCGACAACATGACCGTCTCAAACACCTACAATGGTCAAGATCGTATGCAAGTTGGAAACGGTAACAAGTGACTTATTTCAAATGTCGGTTATGCTATTTTACCTGCGTTGCATGCTTCTGTTCGTTTACCAACTATTTTCCACGTACCCGAAATTACCAAAAACCTTCTCAGTGTTTCACATTTAACTCGTGACAATAATACTTACATGGTATTCTTTCCCACTTTTTGTCTTGTTAAGAATATGCAGGGCAACACACTCCTTTGAGGCACCCTTGAAAATGGCCTTTACCGACTACAAATACCGAATGGATCGTGTCCTCCTCGTGCTTTGTTGGCCTCCCGCACCTCTTTAGAAGTTTGGCACCAGCGTCTAACCCATCCCCATGAGTCTGTTCTTCATCATTTAATATCGTCTTTTAATCTTCATGTTTCGTCAAATAAGCTCTCATCTGTTTGTGGAGCATGTCAGTTAGGCAAAAGTCATAAACTTCATCTTCCCATGAGTCATACTCCTTCTATGAAACCGTTTAATTTAGTTTACTCGGACGTTTGGGGACCCTCTCCCATTTTATCATTAAATGGATCTCGTTACTTTGTTTTCTTTATAGATAATGCCACTAAATATATCTGGATATTTTTTTTGTCCCATAAATCACAGGTTCGAGATTTATTTATCGTGTTTCACTCCATGGTCGAAACTCAGTTCTCCACCCAAATCAAACGCTTACAAACTGATGGGGGAGGCGAATATGTCGCCCTCTCTTCCTTTTTATCATCCAAAAGCATCATTCATCGAGTATCTTATCCACACACGCATGAACAAAATGGGGTTGCGGAACGTCGCAATCGAATAGTCACTGAAAAAGGCCTCTCTCTTCTTGCTCAAGCTAATCTCCCGCAACTGTTTTGGGAGCTTGCATTCCATTCAGCCGTCTTCTTACATAATCGTACACCATCTCCTGGACTCGGTCACAAATCTCCCTTTCAACTCCTCTTTAATCAAGCTCCCAATTACTCTTTTCTTAGGGTTTTCGGTTGTCTATGCTACCCGTTTCTTCGCCCCTACAACAAGCACAAAAATCGATTTTCGGTCTCTTCTGTGTCTCTTTTTCGGGTATAGCTCTCACCACAAAGGATATCTTTGTTTTCATATACCATCCTCACGGATATACATTGCGCGCCATGTTGCCTTTAACGAGGACACATTCTTATTTGCATCCATGCAAAATACCTTACCAACAGTAACAAAATCTACACCCATGCACAATTTCCCCACCTCTCTTCTTGACCTAGCCAACTATCCTCATTTAGCACCATCACCGAATCTGCCAACTCAAACCGCAATAGTCCCTACTCTTATGTCCTCACCTTCCAATACCGTAACACCCTCTCCCTCGTCAATCTCCACGGCTGCACCCGCCTCCCCTCCACCACCACCACCACCACCACCACCACCACCACCGACCTCTCGTCGCAGCAACCGTCATCCAACACCAAATGTTCTCCTTAAAGATTACGTTTGTCACTCCCTCTCCAAAACTGACCCAAAAGAACCAACAACCTTTCTTCAAGCTTCCAAATTACCCGAATGGAAAAATGCAATGCAGGAAGAATATCATGCCCTCCTATGAAATGGTACTTGAGACCTTGTCTCGCGCCACTCTAATTCTAACCTTGTTCGTTCCAAGTGGGTTTTCAAGATTAAGAAGAATGCGGATGGCACTATTCAACGATACAAGGCACGTCTCGTTGCAAAAGGATTTAATCAAAAAGAGGGAGTCGACTTCTTTGATACATTCAGCCCGGTGATCAAACCCACTATAATCCGCCTCGTTTTGACTCTAGCCCTATCTCGTGGTTGGCCGATTCGACAACTTGATATGCACAATGCTTTTCTTAACGGAGACCTTAATGAAACAGTTTATATGGCGCAACCTCCGGGCTTCGTTCATCCAACCAATCCATCTCATGTGTGCCGCCTTCGTAAGGCGCTCTACGGCCTCAAACAAGCACCACGCGCATGGTATACCAAACTCAAAGAATTCTTCACTACCCACGGGTTTCGTGCGTGTCAATCACACACCTCGCTATTCGTACTCAACAGGTCTACGGTAACAATATATGTTTTGGCCTACGTTGATGATTTGATTGTTACAGGTTCAAGTCCATCCGTTATTGCTGAACTTACTCGTCTTATCAATCGTTCATTTCCCGTGCGTGATCTTGGACCTCTTGGCCTCTTTCTTGGCCTGGAAGTGCACATGGACTCTGACACAATTCATCTATCTCAAACAAAATATATTTTGGATTTCATTCATCGTGCGAGAATGTCCGACAGTTGTTCAATACGGTCTCCTGCAGACCCATCATCTCGCCTTATGCCTGACGGGGACCCATTTGATGATCCCTCTTTATATCGTCGCATCCTTGGCTCACTTCAATATATCACCATCACGCGCCCGGAAATTTCCTGTGCTGTCAATCGAGTATGTCAGTTTATGCATTCTCCACGAGTCCATCATTGGCAAGCAGTTAAAAGAATTCTCCGGTACCTCAATGGCACACCTCAACTCGGATTGCTTATTCGCGCTTCACCGGATCTCAACCTCACAGCTTACACCGATGCGGGTTGGGCAGCAGATCGGTCCGACTTCAGGTCTCAATATGAATTTGCTATATACCTAGGTCCGAACCTCATCAGTTGGACTTCCCGCAAGCAAAAGGTCGTTGCTCGGTCTAGCACGGAGGCGGAATATCGTGCCCTCGCTTACACAACTGCCGAACTCATGTGGGTAGTTCAACTCCTTCGCGAGCTTCATATAAAACCTACCTCTCCGCCCCTAATTTTGTGCGACAATATAGGTGCCTAGTTCAAGTCTGCCAACCCTGTCGTCAAATCTCGATCAAAACATATCCAACTCGACTATTTGTTTGTTCGGGAACAAGTGGAGGCTGGCCAGTTACAGGTTCGACATGTGTCTACGGTAGCTCAAATCGCTGATATCTTTACCAAATCTCTCAGCTCCGCGTGCTTCGGTTTGCTTCGCTCCAAGCTGCTTGTGCTCGATTGCCCATCAACTTGCCCAGGGTATCAACGGATATACAATCCCGATGATATCGATGTACCATATATTTGCATTATCATATATTATTTTTTAGGAGATTCTATCCTTTCTTGTTCAGATTCTTATCTCCTATGTTGTGTATATATTGGCTACTCTACGTTCATGATAAGAGTGAATAATTTATTGGTTTATCTCTATATTGATAACTTACCTAGTCTACCTTAATAAGTAATTAGTTTAAAAGTTAGTTTAAAAAAATAACTCTTTAATACAACAATATGTTTAAATTAAGTAGTGTTTTTGTATTTGAAAATACTTTTTTATCCTTATTTTTTGGTACAATAACAAGACAATATATACTAAAAAGACATTACTCCTTTTTTCTTTCTTTATTTTTATCACCGTTTATCAGATGACCAAACACTAGTTTTTTTTTATATCAAATGCAGTTTATTACTTTATTGTGTTTTTTATTTATTTCAGCCACATTTACATAACTTTTATCATTTCGATTATAGTTTTATGTAAAAGCAAATACAACCTAACGGATATATAAAATTATAAAATCACTGAATATGAAATTTAATGATAAAAAAAAGTTTGAAATCTATTTACACTGAAGTAGTGAATCACGTGGAACCCAATATTGAAGTGCATATGTCCTATGAGTCTGACGGTAAATACAACACCATTAAGGAAGTGTTTGGCAAAAGCCACAGAAAGGAAAATAATAATTCATGCAAAAAGGATTCCAACTAACGCAGTTCCCAATTTTTTATTTTATTTTATTTTTTCCTCTCATTTTCCTCGACGACTTTGCCATATAAAGTAGATTTAAATCCAAAAAATATCTCAAATTTAAGATAATTAAATACTTTATTTTTGAACTAGATAGATTTTATTAAATATATTATTTTTTATTATAATCAAGATAGTATCTTAAAAAAAATCAATAAGAAATATAAGCCCATCACACATGCATATTTGTTTCAAGTTAAAAACTTTGCAATTAAAGATGGAATAAATATCTTTAATTTTAATAATAGAATTATTATTTATTTAATTTTTTAGAAAAAGGATGTATTTAGTTAGATTGCAATACAAAGTTTTGTTGCAAATTACTAATTTTATGTGTAAGTTAGATTGCAATATAAAGGGAATTTAAAAAAAATAACATCAATAGCATAATTTAGAAAAGCTATTGATTGACCAACACTTTTAATAAATCTAAAGCAATTACTCACTTTTAATAAATCTAAATTGTCATTTTATTATTTGAAACATTTTTGTAAGGCAATTGTGATTGATTGTTTTATTCTTTTGCTTTTTTTATTTTATGTTAGATTTTATTCACCCATAAGTATAAAAATAGATTTTATTTAGTAGATTTTATTATAACGTTTATCATAGAAAAATCAGAAGTGTATTTATGTTGTCAAGACGAACAAATAAATACGCTTTAACTTTTGCAAGCTCTTTAGAGTAATGGTAGGGTTGTGATATGACACAAGTTATTCGGGCTCGACTCGTCAAAAGTTCGGATCGAGCTTGTTCACTTTCTAAACAAGCCAACCTTGAGCACATTTTAAAGCTCGTATAAATTTTAGGCTCGGCTCGTTTATAAGCGAGCCGGGTTTGAGCATGTCAATACTCGGCTCGTTCGGGTAAAGCTCGGATCATTTGACTAAAATAACACTACAGGAGCATTATTTTAGCCGAGCTACTCGGGCTCGACTCGTCAAAAGCTCGGCTCGAGCTCGTTCACTTTTTAAACGAGTTAAACTTGAGCACATTTTAAAACTCGTATAAATTTTAGGCTCGGCACGGGCTCGGCTCGTTTCTAAACGAGTCAAGCTTGAGCATGCCGATGCTCGGCTTGTTCGGCTCGTATTACACCCCTAAGTAATGGGATTGTTCTCTGACAAAGTTTTTGTAAGGGACGGTTTCATGTAAAAAAGTAAAATTAAGGGTGGTTTATGTATTTTTACTGTATGCATTACGGAATCAATATTCCATAGTAGATGACAGAGGGGACCCACCTCCGACCCATACCAGCCATCACCAACCTCCTCTTCTTCGCCCTTCTCTTCTCAGTTGATTGTCAAGACGCCCAAAAAACGCAAACGCGCATTCCATTAATAAACAATTTCGAAGCTCTGCACTTAGCCAATTCCAATTCAACTTCATCTCTCTATATGAACCCCACAACTCCACCGCTCTCTCTCTCTCCTCCAATTGTCTTTTAAATTCCTATGTGCTTAGTTCGATCTGATGCAGAATTAGCAACTTAATTTCTAAGCTAACTCATAAACCCTTGCGATTTCATTTTTCTTCATTGCTCTGTTGCTAATGGCTGGTATGAATAGCGGTGAAACTATTACTAGGCGAAGTTTCGAGATTCTCGAAATCTGGAAACGTGTCGCCTTCCCGTTGGCTGTTCTGCTAATAGTATCCGCATCTGTAAGCTGTTTTGCGGACGATTCTTCTTCATCGTTGGGATTCAGTATCCATCACCGGTTTTCGGATCCAGTCCGGTCGATCTTCCCTGCTGGTGATGATCAATACCTGCCGGAGTTTGGCACCGTCGGATATTTCGCCGCCATGGCTGAGCGTGATCGCATCCATGGCCGCCGCCTTACCGACACTAGTGCCTACTCTGCTCCTCTCACCTTCGTCGCCGGCAACGCTACTTACCGCTTATCTACTTTCGGATAGTACGTTTTTTTCTCCTTTTTTTAATAAAAAAAATTAAATATTTTCTCTCTTTGTATTTTCTTTACTTTTCCGATTTAATTTGAAATTATATTTGCATCAATGAAGAAAAAAACGAATAATTGGTTAACTGAAAGTAGAATTCACGGAATCAAATCAAAATTGCTTTGTCAGCGTTTGTATTTTTCCGGGTCCGGTGGTGGTGGATTGGAGAATCTAATAGTTGTTATCACTTTTAGGTAAAAAGATTATAAGTGTACGGTTGAAACTTGAAAGTTGTCATGTAAATCAAATTTATGGAGTTTTTTAAGAAAAAAATTGATTTATCATTTTCTTACTTATGTTAACTAAATTGACATTCTTCTGTGTGGATTGAACTTTCAGCTTGTATTATGCAAATGTTTCTGTGGGAACTCCAGGATCGGATTTCTTGGTTGCACTTGACACAGGAAGTGACCTCTTCTGGTTGCCATGTGACTGCTTTAGCTGCATTTCCGGCATCAATACAGGCTCTGCCGAGGTACTGCATTTTTCGCCATGGATGTGTTCTGGTCTCTTGGTTTCAATTTCATTCCTTTTGATGGTTACATGTAGTTGGTGTTATGGGATCATAGCAAACAAAATTGGGTATCAGCTAAAATGAGTCTCAATTGGTTTGAATTTCCTAAAGCTGGGTTACTTCCATTTTCATTGTTTTGTTGTTGATCACTTTAGCTGATGTTCTTGTGTCTGCTGTTTGTTGTATAGATTCCATTCAATATTTACGGGTTAAATACGTCTTCCACGGGCAAAGAAGTTTCCTGCACGAGCTCTCAGTGTGATCACAAGTCATCATGTGTTTTGCCAAATAGATGTCCATATGAAGTCATGTATTTATCCTCGAATACATCCTCTACTGGGTACTTAGTAGAAGATGTGTTGCACCTCACTACAGATGTTGATCCTTCCAAGCCTGTTGATGTAGATATTACCTTCGGGTAGGTCTATGGTTATGTTTTATTTGATTATATCGTCATATATTTGATCATCAAACGATTGAGTATAGTGGCAAATGGAATTGAGTCAAATTTTGGTGCAGTTGGGGGCCAATAATATATAGTACATTTTAATTCTTGTTTGAACTAGTTATGCTATGTATTTTATTGAATAATTGCCAAATTTAGGCACCCTTCCTTTTAAAGCCCAGCGTTCTCTACTAACCTAAATGTTCTGCTTTAAACGCAGCTGTGGCCAGAGGCAGACAGGTTCATTTTTGAATGGTGGTGCTCCTAATGGTTTGTTTGGTCTAGGAATGGAAAAGATATCAGTTCCGAGTATCTTAGCAAGTAAAAATGTAACTGCAAATTCGTTTTCCATGTGTTTTGCTCATGGTGGACTTGGTAGAATAAGTTTTGGGGATAAGGGTAGCTCTGACCAAGCCGAAACACCATTTAATCTTCAATCATCACAGTAAGTTTCTGCATCTTCATCTCCCTATTGGTATGAATTTAAGCTTTCTTTCATAACATATACTGAACTTCCCTTAATGGCAACTTGTTACCAGTCAGAGTTACAATATCAGTGTCAGCGAAATAACTGTTGGAAAGAATACCAGCACTGTTGACGTAGATGCAATTTTTGATACTGGAACTTCATTTACACTCTTCACAGACCCGGCTTATTCTGCAATAACTGAAACAGTAAGTTCTTTAAATGCTGGTAATTTTTCTGGCTACTCTTTGGCATGTGTAATTATCTGAGTTTTTTTTGCTCCTTTTGTAGTTCAACTCTCAGGTGAAAGCTAAAAGAGTCACAGTTGATCCTAGTCTTCCTTTTAACTTCTGTTATGAAATGCGGTATGAACATTTAAAAGCATAATCAAACTAGCTAATTAAGCATCTTCTTTATCTGATGCCACTCACATTGGGAATACTCTATGCAGTTCATGCAGTGCTACTGATTTCAGTGCTCCCTCGATCAATCTAACCATGAAAGGTGGAGATAAATACAATGTTAATCATCCATTTGTGATAGTAAGCACGTCTGATCAGGTAAGTAACAGTTACAATGATATTGTTTGTTGGTTTTGTTGCTGCAAGGCTGGGGCTAAATGGCTAATTTAATCACTTGGCTTGCAGAGCCTGTGTTTCTTTTGCTTGGGAATTATCAAAGATGATGCTGTCAACATCGTTGGACGTAAGTATGCAGTTTTATTGTAGTACTTTTCCTCATCCTAAAACCACAAAGTAATAAGCATCTTAATTTAAGTATCTTTACCAATATCAATTGATGGTGATGGTGATGACTTGTAGCTAATCAGTCAAGATAACTCTTTGACAGTTGATTTTATCACTGATCCTTGTGAAATAGAAAAATGCCAACCCGGTCTTAATCATACAGACTATTAGTTACGAACCGTAGTACGAATAATTTTTTTCTAGTTGAAGTTTTCGTTAAAATCTAGTCGAAATAATGAGAAAACGACGTGTTATGAATTCGAAGTTTATATTGTGAACTTTTATGTTGGAGCTCTGGTCAGTTTCTCAGTTTCACATGAGCTTGTTCAACAAAAAAAACTAACTTATACTATTTTTGGTCCACAAGCTAATTTTGCTTTTGATCACTTGAAGGTGGTAAATTGACAGTTTATCCTAAATTTTCTACTTAAATATTCAGAGAACTTCATGACTGGATACCGAGTTGTGTTTAATCGCGAGAAGATGGTGTTGGGCTGGAAGGAATCTGACTGTGAGTGTTGAACCCTTATTATCTTTTTCATCTGCTTTCTTGTACTTTTGATGCTCTCTTTTACAATCCAAAATCTCTTATTTTCTTAGGTAATTACACATTGGATACAGCGACTTTGCCCATCAGCCCTCAAGCCTCAACAGTTTCTCCTACCACCCTTGATCCTGAAGCCACAACTACAGATACAAACAAGTCCAAGAATTCCGGCGCAGCATCAACAACAACTAAACACTTGGCATTGACACTTCTTTTGGTTGCCATTCAGTTTTTGGCTAGTTTCTGATCACCAATTTTCACACAGGCCAGTTCTAATTCTCTCAGCCCCCCCTATACAGACTTCTTAATTTATCTCGGCTTCATAGGTTTTCACACGACATATTTGGTGCAGCATTAGCCATCTTTCTGAGCATTCCTCTTCTTCAAGTTTGATTCGTATATCATTTTTGCACCATGCCTTTGTACATATTAGCTTACGTTTCAGCTCAGCATATACGCCTTTGTATAACACGACCTACGTATATAAAAAAGATGTCAATTCATTTGATGGGTAAATCAGCGCTAATGAGTATAGTGTACGGCGGAAACTTTGAATTGCTAGGGAAGCTCGGAAATACGTTGTTTTCGTATGTTTTCGTTTCCTCATCCATTACTGTGCAACATGCAGATCTGGCTTGTTGGTCGTCCTAGAACATTTGTATTGTCATTGTTGTTGTAAGACTAATCACTTCTATGCTGTGATTATAATACTGTTAGAAGTTATGTTTTGTTAACTTAGATGTCATATTTGATTCTCTGTGTTAATCATATAGCTCTAAGAAAGCAAACATTCTTTGTTGGAATGACAGCTCTGGGCCTCGGGCTTAGTAGTCGTAGCAACAATGATGCATAATGATATCTTAAGCGACTGAGTCTTTCTATGCCAAAATAACCGGAATGCAACGCTGATGAGTTGGATAATACTAAGATATAGACCCGTTTTATTAGTCAAACAATTAAGGAGACGAAGATTACGGGGACAAAAATGGTAGAATAATTACCTTAATCTTGTTTGGAAAGGGAACGAAGGAGATGAAAGACATTAAAGTTACGAGCCTCTAAGAGAATTAGATTATGGAAATTATCCAACTTCGATTATAAGGATTACAAGAATTATTAAGGGTAAAATTATATTTTATCTCCTCTTTCTTTTTTCATCTTCAAAAAAATTTAACACATAATTTTTCATAATTTTACCCACAATCATATTTATTTTATCAAACAGTATTTCACTTATTTTTATACTCTTCTCCTTAAACAACTTCATCTTCTTAATTCTTCATCTATGTATACTTATCTTCATCTACATAATCTTACTTTACAAAACAAATCCATAAATGTCTAATGTCACGTGTCATCATCACATTAAAAATTTTCCATTTCTATTTTTTATTTTAAAAGATATTATGTTGATATTAATGAAGATAGTAATATGTATCATATACTAAATCAGATATCGTGATAATATATATTTAGAAAGATGATATTACAAAAAAAAAATTAAATAATAAATAGACAAAAAAATGTACAAAAGATGGAAAATACAAACAATTATATTATATTGATACAAGGAATGAAAACGGGTCAATTTATGGATGAATTTACAACTTCCATCAACCACCCAACTTACTCAAGTCGTTACCCACCCGCCATCACCCACCTAACACTTTACCCATAGCCCTTCCACCCATAACTCACCGGTTGTTCGGGTGGTTCGGGTGAAACATTCGGGTATGAAGTAATTCTTTTGTTTTTAGAATTTTGAAAGTGTATGACAATTTTCATACTTAAAATAACAAAAATTAATATTGCACAATATCTTCATTATGTTGTTTTTCAAAGTAGGCCGAGTAATCAACTTGAAGTTTGGATTAAGACTAGCTGACATCTCTTGAAACTAATATGATTCACAATACTTAGTGGATATTCATGCACAAGGATCATACATGCTAACTCCCTCCTTGATGCTTCTTGATTGAAGTTGTGGTTTTCTATCCTTGCGGTGCCATTTGACTTTTGGCTATAATTTAGTAGTTGTTGGATGTCCACCTTCACATGTTTTCTAGAACACTTACTTTTATATGATCTCAAATACTAGACGTTCCATTTTTAGCAGGTGCACATAACTTTTGGTGACAATGCAAGCATTCAACATTTTCAACACCATTAACTTTCACTTTCTTAAAGTGATTTCACACGGTTGAAGTCAAACCTCTAGGTTTGCGTGAACTTGCAACTGAATTTTGAGGAACAAAAGGCTTGTTAGCATATCTTAGTTCATCAAAATTGAAGTTCGAGTCTCTTGAGTACTTGCTAAAGGCATGAATGACATTGACTTAGTTGATGAACTTATCGATTGAGTTGCTTGATTGGAACCATTTGTCATTTTTCTGAAAAATAAATAGGTAATTTAAACAAGTGCATCAAACTATATGAGAAGGTAATAAATTGAGAGCATATAATGACACAAAACATACATTTATATATGTACTAATATCGAACTCTTAGGCCGACAACGTGTAATTAACAAATCTCTATCACAACATAACCGTCTAGTCTAAAACTTTCACAATATGTGACTATAATAGTATTTAATCCATCCAAAACGTTCCACTCCATTTGCATTTGATTCTTCTAGTATCATATTTTTCATGTATAGATCAATCCTTCACGTCATGTTTTTTTGTTAGGGCGAGTGAGCAAAGGTCGGAAGGGATGGTTTTGTTTCAGCCTTTGGGTAGATCCATGTGATCGCTTTCGGTCAATTATGATTCTACATGACTCTACCATATCTACTTTGCTTTATTTGACTCTTTTCATGAAACTATTGACCTTAAATAATGAGCGGGACTAAAATTTATCTTATTTTTCCCTTCTTATCTACTTTCCTAGAGATTGATTAAGAAAAGTAATACGCCTTTCATTAAGGTTGAGTAGAAATTAATCTTTTTTTTATCAAAAAAAATTATTTAGTGATTTTTATAAAATGTAGATTTTTGAATACCTGAGTTGGAAAAGAAACGAATAGGCCGGGCTATAGAAGAAGAAGAGAACCGAAGAGGTTGAAGGAATATCGACGAGAGGTTCTACAATGAGGATGAAGCAATGACGACTGGCGAGAGGTTCTGCAGTCTGTAGTGAGGATGAATACGCAAAGAACAGTGAGATGAAGATTAAGAAGAAAAATAATACGTTTTGTTTTTAAGTCTCGAATTGAAGATCACTAACTCACCGCGACCCAACGAGCAAACTATATGGACTCTTAATCACCGGTTTATGTTCTATTCCTAGGGTAACTTGTAAGTCAAATAAGTAATCTTGTTACTGATTGCATAAGGCAACAATGTACAAGCAACATACTTGTTACACATAAGTTGGTGACCTAAAACACTTTCATTACCACCTTCATATCTTCTAAAACACTAAAAATACAAAGACAATAATAGAGGTAGCAATAGAGGTCTTGTTTCCTGTGTTGCCTGGCCCAAACCCATCTTCTCATGTCAATTAGGAGAACCAAAACCAATACTTTGTTATTATTGTCTTCAAAACTAAGATTCCTCCTAATTAAACACACAACCACCTTGAATTGATAGCTCAACCTTAACCACCCACACCACACCACACCACACCCTTCTTTTCTCTAAGGTCAAAACTCCCACTGCACTTCATCCATAGACATTGAACCATGTGCCCTTCTATTGATATCCGCTAATTTACTCGATTAAGTTCTTATAATTGATAAACTTCCCTTTATAATCAATGTTTGTGTTTTTGTAATGCAACAAGTATTCTCTTTCAAATGTTTGTCTTTCAAAACTTTATATCTAAAAAGGAAACTTAGATACAAAGTCTTTAAGATTCGTTTGGTATGAATGTAGGAATGAGGTGGAATCAGAAATCGAAATGAAATAAGGAATCGGAATAAGTCATTCCTGATACTTAGTGTTTGTGTATGATGTTGGAATGAAATACTTTTGACTCATGTAAATATATTTATTTATATTCGATAATATTTATATATTGTCTTATTTATTTATGATTAAGAATCTTATAGATGAGCAAAACTGATTTGATTTGTAGAACTAAACTGAACCTCTCGATATCGGTCCAAACTAAATCTAAACTGTTTATAAGCGGTTTGGTATGTGCTCCAAAATTTATCGGTTCGGTTATGCCTAAAATCGATTTTTAGGTTTGAGTCCAAATGCACATATACATTTTTATAATTACTCCAAATCTTTAACCTAATTACTTTTATCTCCATGCCACCTCTATAATTTATAAAATAATTTTATCAACCATTGACATATATTTATTTTATTTCTAATAAATTTATATTTTAACCTATGTGGGTGAAATATTGACTTGTCTTTTTAAGGTGAGGTAACTTAAAGCTTTATAATAGCCAAATTAAACACTAATAGCAACAGAATTGATTGATTTTACCTTGATGATCCATTTTCAGCATCATTACACTTTGAAATTCAAGAAATTTCCACATGATTTATTAAGCAACCGACAATAAACAAGATGATAATCTCAAGGATTAACAGTAAATTCATCTTGTCCTTGGCAAATAATTTTTCATGCAAAGTTGAAAATGACTTACAAAATAGTAAGATGAATCAAAGCCATGCAGCTTGTATGGTAGTGACCAGAATGCTTCACTTCTACTCCATTAATCAGCAATTAAGTTCAACTAATATCTGTTATTTAACTAACCACCACTCTTATATGTCCCTATAAATACATGAATATAATGTCAACCATTTCACAAAGAAGAACAAACAACACAAAAGATTTCATCCATGGCTATCTACATCACAATCCTCTACTTGCTTCTAATAAGCTCGGCTTTTTCGCTTGGAAGCTCTTTGAGCTTAAACTACTACTCGAAAACATGTCCGGGTGCTGAGAAGGCCATCGCGGATGCCATCAAGAAGACGGTTGCTCAAGACCCCAAAGTCCCCGCGGCTCTTCTTAGGATGCATTTCCATGATTGTTTCATTCGGGTAATTTTTATCCTTAATTAAGGGTCTTTTTGGATGTCATGCATTGTAAGAATATGAGCATAATCTATTGGGCCTAATATATTGGGTCGTTGAACTTATTTTTTTATTTATTAGTTTATCTTTTTATGCATTACACTGAAAACGCGTAATTCTGTTTGTTTTGAAGGGATGTGATGCATCAGTTCTACTAGACTCAACTGGAAAGAATACAGCAGAGAAAGCCGGGCCTCCGAATCTATCTCTTCACGCGTTCTATGCCATTGACAACGCGAAAAAGGCGGTAGAAGAGATCTGTCCTGGAGTTGTGTCTTGTGCTGATGTTTTGGCCTTGTCTGCAAGAGATGTTGTTGTTCTTGTAAGTTAATATCAACTGTAGTACTATTTTTGTGTAGTTGGCCTTTAGTTTTTGTTATTCACATAATCTTGCCTAATGTTTTGATCATATCTGCAGTCTGGAGGTCCAGCTTGGAATGTTCCGAAAGGGCGAAAAGACGGAAGAATTTCGCTTGCTAGTGAAACTAGACAGTTACCAGCTCCAACCTTCAATTTGTCTCAGCTTCAACAAAGCTTCTCAGCAAGAGGTCTTGGCTTAGAAGATCTTGTTGCTCTATCAGGTTATAATCACCTTTCATTCTTTATTCCCCGAAAATTATGTCATTTTGGACCGTTCAGTATCTGTTACAGTATGAGCCCGGTATATTGGACCCCATTTTGAATCACAATTTCAGTTTTAGGATAGTGATATGGTATAAATCCAGTATATTAGACCCAGTATATTGGGTAATACGTTATACTTGTTAGTTTATCAACAGTTGGTCTAGTGGTAAAATGATGCTAGACTGCTTAAGTTTTAGGATGAAGCACATGTGTCAGTCTTATGCGTTGATCCCGGACCTAATTATGTTGCATCCAACAGGAGGGCACACACTTGGGTTTGCACACTGCTCATCATTCCAAAACCGAATCCACAACTTCGACTCAACACACGACATAGACCCATCACTACAAACATCCTTTGCAGCAAACTTGAGGAACACTTGTCCAGCACACAACAAAGCGAAGAACGCGGGTGCCAACATGGATCCGTCTCCTACAACATTCGACAACACGTATTTCAAGCTGATTCTCCAAGGAAAGAGCTTGTTTTCCTCGGATCAATCATTGCTGTCATCTCCGAAAACTAAGAATCTCGTCTCCAAGTATGCTGGATCCAATAAAGCCTTTTATGAAGCCTTTGTTAGGTCTATGATCAAGATGAGTAGCCTCACTAGCGGCCATGAAGTTAGAAAGAACTGCAGAAAAGTTAACTAAAATGTGTTGTTTGATAACAGCAACGTGAGATTATTAGTACACAAAAATGGAGGATTGTTTTCCTCTGCATATAAGTTGCTTGCTGTTACAGTGTGCGACTGTTTTGTAATGTATGTTACAGCTTGATTATGTGGTTGATATCAATCTGCAGCAAATCTTCTGAATAAATGGAGCTTTAAAATTAAGCAATCATACTTTAGCTTAAACCTAAATTTGATTTAGATTGTATAAGAGAAATAGGAAGACTTATTATAGATAAATAGAACTTTTGGAAATAGAAATTGTGTAAGATATGGAAACTATGAAAGAAGAGCATATGTAGGGCCCGTTTGGTTTTAACTCTAGAATCGAAAACGGAATGGAAACGTATCTAGTCCATATGTATACCCTTATTCATGAAAGTTTTTTGGAATCATTCCTTGTGATTTGAAGTAATGGGGGTTGAATTTGATTACTTTTTGGAATCATTCCTTGTTATTTGAAGTAATTGGGGTTGAATTTGATTACTTTTTGGAATCATTCCTTGTGATTTGAAGTAATTGGGGGTTTGATTACTTTTTTGAATCATTCCTTGTAATTTGAAGTAATTGAGGTTGAATTTGATTACTTTTAATAGCCTATATGAAAATAAAATACGGGGAGACAAGTGCACTTTGCATGAAATGATAAGGAATGATTCTATCAAATTTCATGAATAAGGATATATATGAACTAAGTTCGTTTTCATTCTGTTTTCGGAGTTGGAACCAAATGCGCCCGTAATGTAGTTACCCAATGTTACACTAAAAAAAAAAAGTAACTTTAAGTAGAAAGTTAGAAATGCAATAAATTTACAAAGGAAATGTTTTTGACCAAAAAGTGTACCTTGATAGGATGTAAAAGAGGTTTGAATGTTCCAGAATTCATATCCTGGCATAGTTACACATGCAACTTCCTATGAAGGTAAATGTTGAGACTCGAAAAAAATGTGTCTTACATCGATAATATGTTAGTGGATGAAACTAACATATGAGTAAATCTAGGTAAATTCGAATTCGGATTGAGTATGGAATTCGTTTATGGGATCTTGTCCACACTTGCCCAATTTTAAAATGAGCTTTTGGACTGGACTTATGGCCCGAGTGGGCCTACACCCTTACATGTACCCCGCCTGACAAGCTAGATGGGTCGGGCTCAATGACCCGGACAGACCTATCTTATGTGTCATATCCGCCCATTTCTCGGAATTACGGATTGAACGGACAAGGTAGATTATGCAAAATGAATCATAGCTCAAGCAAATTGTCAAGTATCAAACCTAAGATTAAGATTGTAGGAGGTTAACATTAGGATAAACCATAACCCAACCACCTCAAGCAAGGTAGATTATGCAAAACATGCTCATATTTTTTCACCATTATCTATCCGGTCATCATCATATTCATCTTACCACAAAGGCCCATTGGCATTTCTACCCTTAGCAAAAAAATAGAGATCAAAACATGCATCTTCCAATTGAACCAGCCATGATTCAAACATAAATCTCTTAACTCACACAAACCAGACTTTTTTAAAAACACATTTTTTTTTCGAGTCTAAGGAAATTATTTTCTATTTTTTAAAAAAGAGGCAAAAAAAATCATATAAAATATAAGAAATAAAGATATTATTTTCTCAAAAAAATAAACAATTTGGTTGTGGAAAGAACCTTATTTTAAGGTCTCGAGTTCAAATCTTGCCATTAACCTCTACGTTCAATATATATGTTTTACATATTTAAACATAAAAAAGCTTTTTGACGGGACTATCCGATCTGGAGAACCCCAGACCTTTACTCGCACCCGTCCGAACTGGACTTTCCGGACTGATCGGGCTTGTGGGTGCTCTACTCACATCTAGGGCTGAGCATTGGTTCAAAACCGCAAAATCGCAAATCGAACCGAACCGCAAACCGCAATCCCAGAAAATGTGAACCTCACGGTTGCGGTTCGGTTACGGTTTGAACCGCATTTTGCGGTTTGGTTGCGGTTTTGCGGTTTGCGGTTTTTTTGCGGTTTGCGGTTTTTTTTGCGATTTTGCGGTTTGAACCACAAATCGCAAAACAATAAAATGTGGACCGCAAACCGAACCGATTAAGTGCGGTTCGTTTGCGGTTCGGTTCACCGAACCGCAATCTACTCAGCCCTACTCACATCCACCCGTTTATCCGGACAAACGAGTTGCCCAACTTTACCCGAGTTTAGTTAGTAGCGTTTTATTAAAAAAGTATTAAACTTGTTAGACTTAAGATAATGAAATTGTAATCCGTTGACACCGACACAATTTTATCATGGTTGAAGCCATTCACCGGAGACGCATGCTTGCATGAGTTACAACAATTCACACGTAATATTACGGATTCAAAGGTCGTTTACTGGAGGCGGCGGCGGTGGTTCACCGGTGGTTGTCAAACTACAACCATTTTGCTTCCCTGATGTAATGAGCAATGCAAGATCTCACTATAGATGGCCTGTCAGAGAGTTGAAGCACCCATGTTACCTAAATATGCATAAGCTTTTCAACAAAGACAGACTCTCAGCCTTTCTTGTGCAAGATTTAAGCCTCTCATTCACATAAATTACAAAACTTTACATCAAAAGATGCTTCTGTTTCACTGTCACCAACTCGAATCCGATACCTGTACTGCAATTCACAACTGGGTACAAAACTATTTTTTCAAAATACGGTTCCTTTTCTGTAAATTACCAAAACACGGGTCCTTTTCTGCAAATTACCAAAAATCAAAAAACAAAAGGTAAAAAACATCGTATTCTTTAGCCGTATGTGGTATTATTTGGTCGTTAAGTTACTATGTTTCACGGGGTGTAGTCTATTGTTAAAAGAGAAGGACAACCATTGACGTGCCGACATATGTTTGATAGTGAATACCAATTAGTACGATGAGACTTTATTTGATGTTGTTATATGATAGAGATTCCCACAATAGAGCATTGGTTACCACTAATGTTATGAGGCTACCTAGATGCTCTTTTGCCTTCGAATCTCTCTTGCATCTTATCTCATATCCTTTGTTTGCATCACCATCGCTATAGATCTATCAACTTATAATGTATGGTCGGCATAGAGGAATCAACTCCATTTATGTTCCTACATTTCATTCTCGATTATCATTAATCTTACTCTATTTGTGTCCAATTAATGTAGTGTTAATTTGTCTTATACCAAAAGTTGTGTTACCTTTATTACTCTTAAAAGTTATTGACTTTAAGGATATTTGTAACTACGTGTCGATTAGAGGCAATTCGGGATGATTTAGAATGAATGGATTTAATGAGTTGAGTAAACTCGAATATCTAGCATCTTGTTAGTTACCATGATTGAAAAAGGACACAAAGGTAAAATTGTATATACTGTAATTTCGTTTTTGAACAATTATCCCAACCTACGAATGTACACAACAATAAATTTAGACATGACAAGTATTTTGATCGAAATTTCAGGGGGGTTCTAATAGTTCGTGTATTTTTTAACGACAAAAAAAAGTTTGAACTTTTTTAATCCGAAAACCAATTATGAGAAAGTTAGAAAGTTTTCATAATTATCATAATATGGGTTAATTGATAGACTTTCATATTTAGATATGAAGGGTTGTTGAATGATCGAAAATTCTTCATGGGTGGATCGAAGAGAAGAGGACACAATTAAGATGTTTGGAGCTTGCAAAACCCTCAATTACAAATATTAAGTTGGGAGACACCAAGAAGGTAGGTAAATATAACTATTATAAATAGTAGAGAAAAGACACATGAGATTGTTCACATAGTATACTCGACTACTCCATATTAAGGTAATAGATAATAAAAGGTATATTTTTAAGCGAGATCAGAGAAGAATAACTCATTTCAAGGCGGAGACTTTCTTTGATATAAGTAATATAAAGATGAATTTAGGGATGAAAGTGATTTTTTTTGAATCTTTATAACATGAATTATTGATTATAATCTCTCCTTTCATTTTTTGTAGTTGAACCAAAACAACACAATTTTCAAGATAAATGGAGTTAGTACCGTTGGCAATGGAAGTTCATTTGATGAAGATGTAGAAAGTTTGATAAGTCATTGTTGGAGACAGAAACCTCAGCAGTGGGAGCAAACATCATCCACACAATTTCATAGGAAGTACCAATTTTGGCTTTATCTTCCCCTTCCAAATCAAATTCATCATCTTCTACTACTTGCTTAATATTACCATTAAAGACCCTATATTTGCTAAATATAACACCTGGGTTTTTAGGACTTGTTGGGGTAATTTAGGCAAATTAGAAAGAAGTTGATGTTGACTGTTGAGTAAATGCAAAGTTAGGGTTGTAATTTTGATATCACTAAAATAGAAGCTACAGTTGAAAGTTGAAGGTGCAGTTACAGTATATAGTTGAGATGAGTTGGCAACCCTATATCTAAATTCACTTTCCCTCCCTATATTTTCTTATTTTCACTATTGTACCCTTTTCTTTGAATTGTCCTTGCATAATCTAATCATCTAATAACCTATTTTTATATTATTCCAACATTCTTGATATAGTAAAGTTTTGATTTTGTGCATTATAATTATCTGGATTGGTATTATGGGGAGGGAGTTTGGGGCATAAATTAGAAAAAGAATAAAATAAGGGTGGTCAAATGGATTTTGTCGTGAACAATGAGCACAAAAGAGGAAGGGTGTGGATTGGAAGGAATATGAGAATGCAATAAATAGTTGACAGCTGTCCTGTTCTGTAATTTTGCAGAACATTACTATAGTTTACAGATGCTCTTCTGTCTTGTCTTGTCGCATACTATAAAACCACTTTATTCATTCCATTTTCTTCTCCTCTTCAGATTTTTATTTATTTTATTTTAATAAACAATACTAATTTTATTAGATTTTTTTAAATAAAATTGGACATTTTACGAAAAATATTAAAACAAAAGGACATCATCTGAAATATTAAAAAAATTTGGACAAAATCCAGAATAGCCAAACAAACAAAAGGTGTACCATCCGAAATTTCCCTTATATTTTTTAGTTTTAAGCAAAGACGGAGTTTATAATTGCGGGTTATTTATTGAAAACTCTAGTTTAACACAATGTTGTCCATTGTGAAATATTTTTCTTCCGTTCATAATCTCAAGAATAATTCAATTTATTTGATTATTTTGGGAAAAAATCTAAGTTATTTCTCATTTTAGAAGCTATGTGGAGAGAGCTCGTGGAACTTATGATAGCTTACTGACGGATTTATTATAAATATAACCCTATAAATAGTAATATTATATAAATTTATTTAAAGCAATCTTATACATATATCACCTAAAATACAATAACATAACCCATTATCTCTGCTTCCTTATTTAGCTTGATGATAATATGAACTTGTTTTTCTGATCTTTTACGGATTAAAATCCTGGATTATAAACGCTAGCAACACAAGCAAATTCAAGATTCAAGAATATAAACAAAACAAACAACTTTGTTCAAAAAAGAAAGAAAAGAAGAAAAAGAAGAAAAGAAAAACAAATTTGGACTCTTGTGGATAAAATAAAATAGAATTTACCGGTTTTGCCAATCGTTGTACAAGACATGTTTGTTCTTTGTTCTTAAAAAAACAAACACCAACTTTGTTTTTTATACGAATAATAATTGGATAGTTGTTTGGATAGACTTTTTTTTAGAGTTTATAACATTGTATCTTCAGCAAATAAGATGTTATTTGAATCTCTTAAAAATGGCATCTTCGGCAAATAAGATTGTCAAGTAGTTTAAGTTTATTTTGGTAGTTTACATTATTGGATAGTTGTTTGGGTAGATTTTTTGTAGAGTTTATAAAATGTGAACATATGGCGAAGAAGCAGCTAATTTAGTGTATGGTAAAAATAGACTTTTGGGGTGAAATTATCGAAAAGTACATATACAACTTTTACATCATGGCATAAGTATAGATAGATTGTCTAAACTTATTAAAAGCTAATGAAAAATCTAAAGAAAGTTGATAGCATGTATTATAGTCTATGTTTTGGGATCGGTTTACACGTTTTATCTTCATAAATCTACATGTATCAATATATATGATGCTGTTATATTGTTGATTTATCCACCTTTGCGGAAATCGAGGTCTACACCTAGTTTTTTTTGTAAATGTAGGTAAAATAGCACGTTTTGGACTAAAAAGGAGCTAAGAAAGCTAAGGAAACATTGGACCTACATTCAGGGATACTCACGAAGGCTCACAAAACATTGAAATGGATTAGAGACTTGATCTTTGACCAAATTAGAGATGATTTATTCTCAGTTGAGACTCACCTCGGTCAGGTACAGTACCCCCTTGACCAAGGTGATCTCGAGGAGCGCCCCGACCGAGGCGGACACCCTGTCGCCGGCGAGGTCATAATTTTGGCTGAGATCTTTTATTTTTAGAAGGAAGATATCTTATATTTTCGGGTTGGATTTCTGGAAGGAAGATAAGATATTCAGCTGATTTATTTTGATATATTTTATAGGAAATTATCTTTTAAGATATATTATCTTTGTAAGATAATTTTCCTATATAAAGAGTTGAATTTTCCACAAGTTAGATCTATGCTTACACACTTGTAGCATCCGAGATCCTGCAGTTGCAGATTATCACTCTCTGGAGTTGAAGGAAGTTTGAAGGAAGAATTCAAGGAAGGAATGAATCCTTGTTGGAAGATAGCTTTGAAGGAGTTTTGTAAGATCTCCTTAGGATACTTTTGATTTGTTGTTCTTGTTGATTTGTGACTTTGGAAACACTGATTTGTCACGCATTTGATTCAGTTATTGAAGCCTTTTTATTAAAGTCTTCTTGTCCGATTATTGATTCCTTCTTTATAAATTTGATTATTGTTATCATGATGATTGTTGGCTAAGTTTCTTGTGCGATTCTAGGGTGATTGACTGAAAGTTGTGGGAAAGACGATGATAGAATGATCATAATCCCAGTCGGACCCTGAAAGCTTGAGCCTTTACCTTAACCGACGAACATCTTGTCGATGAACATCTCGGCCGGGGTGAAATTTGGCTGAACGAGGTGAACGTTTTCCTGATCCAAATCTGAGTTAAGATCTAGTTTGTCAAACCCTATCCTTGTTACACCTTTCCTAGTTCAATGCAAGTTAAGGATGAGACTTACCCGGTGATTGCTTTGTTTGTTTACCCAAGATCACGAGCGATAGGTAATAAATGTTTATCCTTTATTGGGGTTTGAGTGTGCTTTCATCCCATCCTTGAGAGTTAGTTTGAGACTTACCCGGTAAAGGTTGATTCTATCCCCTTGGTTTGTGAGTTGGTTTGAGGTTATAGTTCTTTCCCTTAGTTCCTTGCGACTTACCCGATAATAGGAATTATGGTTTGGGATAGTGAGTAGTGAGACTTACCCGGTGATCTATTCCCACCTTAGAAACACTTTCCCTTTGCAAAATCTCAGCTTTGTCCGCTATATCCTTAGATCTTGAGTTTGAACCACAACTGGATGATTTAATCTCTAGAATCCGCATTTCCCCTTATTTGACTTATATCATCTTTGATTGTTTTAATTGTTTTTGGTTAATTGCATTACTTGAGAACCGATTATGTGTTTGGTTTCGCCTTAAATCCTTGTGTTCAACCCCTAGAATTCTTGCTTTTATTACAATTGATCCGTACACTGCGGGTTCGCATATTTGTTCAAGCATACTTCTTGTGTTATAAATTTAAAGCTTGCACACACCTTTTGGAACGAACAAAAGTCATGGACTGAAAGCTTTTTATAAATCTACAAAAATATGATCCATAAATTTTACCTAACACTATGTATTTTCTTAAAACACGAAGCTTCGTCAAAAGTTATTCAAAAAGTTACGTTGAACACCCTGTTAATCCTTTTGGTGTTGTCCACCAAACCATCCAATTACCTAAATGAATAAAAATGTTTTTTCTTTAGATGTTGAAATAGCCATTGTCCACGAACATCAAAGTAAGAGCGGAAAATTACAACGATAGAAATGAAATATAAAAATTATTTAATAATTAACGGAGATTTTTAAACATGGACGGTATCGTGTTATCACTTTTTTAAAAAACGGAAAAATAATATTGACTACTCTTTGGTGTTTTTTAGCTTCTAGTTCCACCGCTGACCGACATCACTCGTGGATCTTCCCACGACAACAACAAACCAAAGTCACAACACTAACCGTCGAGATCAATCCATAAAGCCACTAACTTCACAACATAAGATGTCGAAATCCTCTATTGCTAAACAATAACTTGACATACGAGGACTTATTGAATAGCAAGTTGTCGACATGTTTTGCTATTTTATTATGGGCAATTTTGGTAACTAAGCCTTTTTGAAAAACTATAATACTAACTAGGCTTTTTAATGTTTCAATTAAGTAAATATACCCTAACCTTTTGTATTTATTCTCAAACTCTACACACTCTTCTCTCAAGGGTTACATTTACTAAACACAAAACTAAAAAAAACATAATAAGCCAAATTGTTTTTTTTTTTTATTATTCAATAATAGGGTTCCAAAAGTTTGATGATGATGTAAAAAAAAAATATTAAAGACATAACCTTTAAAATACGATAAACAAAACTATATACCAAATAGTAAGAATAACACTAACTTAATATTGTGTCATAACATCTGATATTATTATTATTTCCTAACACCGTATATTTGATGTGGTATAATTATCCACACATTTAACTCTCTATTTTCAAGTTCAATTAACATATTGTTAAACATAACTCAAATACAAGAGAACGAAACTCACGTGGACCTTATTTTGAAACGGAACAGTCACGGTTATGAGTTACGAATTCGTGCCCTTTTATTTAACGAATTCGGAACCTGTAACCGTGACGATTACGGGTTTCAGATTCGTGATAATTTTCTTTGGGATTTCTAATCTAAAAACAAAAAAAAATGACAGATGTGACCGTCCGGTTTCAGGTTCCGGATCCGTTATGATTTTGTTAGACAAACTCTTATACTTCTTTTTGTTAGACCTTTTAGAGCATCTTCATCCCACATACTCAAAGTTTCTTACCTAAATAATTTTTTAAAAATAAAAATTAATGTCAGAAGGTGGTGTGGGAATAGAGGCAATAAGTGGAGAGAAGTTTCTTCTTCAAGAGATGAAATCTGCCAATTTCCTGCACAAAACACAGAAATCAAAGTAAGTTTTTGTATTGTTTTAATAATTTTCTTATATTTTAATTGTTAGTTTTTTTTTATTTTTTTTATATTTTAAGTTTTGCTATAAAATAGGGAGGTAGATGAGTTATTTAAAATTTTAATTCAAATATTAGACATAAAATTTTAAGGTTTAAAATATATAGTAAAAATAATGAAAATAATAATAATAATTTTATGTTTAGTTAGAAAATATTTTTATCTATCTATAGACATTAATATTGATTATATTTTAATTATATTTTAATAAATCTTTTTAAAAAAATATTAATACTTTAAACTTTTTTAATTGAAAACAAAATTTATTATATTAATGCTTAAAAGAAAGAAAAAATACAAGAACTTGAAATATAAATAAATAACAAAAATATAACAATAACTAAAACATGTTAAACAAGGTCTTCCATTTCTTCGAAATCTATCTTCATTAAGCGTTCGAGATATTTTTCTTCCATGCTCGTTCTCGTGGTCTTACTCAAGAGAATTCGGAGTGTTGCGAGACGTTGTTTTCTAACCTTTGTTTGTTCAATTCCCAATCGCATCTTCATCTCCTCCGCATTGTGTATTGCCAATAATAATAATAATAATAATAATAATAATAATAATAATACATAAAAAATAAATAAAAGAATATAGGCTACATAAAGTAAGTAGGGTGTAAGTTAAAGAAACTATCATGTAAATATGGGATGGAGAATTGAGTTTCTTTAGATGAGGTGGAAGGTAAAGGATGTAGTCCCAATGAGGCAATGACCCTTAACCTACAAGTGTCGTTATAAAATCAAATGGGTAGGGAGTAGGGAGTGATATTAGTTGAATCATGCACACGTGTCAAGAGGTAATGAAGAATCATATCCAGTGAACAAAAACAAGGATTCATCATTTATGTCTTATGTTCTTCCATTAACAGTGGCACTTACATGCAGGGTTTGATATGGTCACAATACAGGAAACAAAATATGGAAAGAAGGAAGAATCAAAATCTTTGAAGATATGAAGATAGAGTCAGAAAAGAGTGACTGATATGAGTGATTGAGTTGAAGGTATAGAGTGGCAGAACACGCGGCGCTATACACTCCTTGGCCCCCCATTCTTCTTCTTCTCCAACACTATCAAACAAAAACCCTAGCTCTCTAATGGCGCCCTCCTTAATTTCAACTTAACTCTTCATTATTCAAAATCTCTGCCATTTCTTTTACGAAATACTTTCGACTATTATATGCTATCTCTATATGCACAGTACATCAATCAGTATCACTTCTTTTACTTCTGTCTTTCTAGTAACCCTAACCTACTCCACTTACACTATCTACTTCATTACTGTATGTAGTTTAATTAGTGTTGATCAAGGGTGTTCTTTTCTATGTCATCTTCAAAGTTTTTACTTTTTTATGATGGAAATTAGTTCAAACACTAGACCAAGTGTCGTTTAATAGATTGAAATAAATGTCAAAAAAAATCGACAAACGGACTAATCGTCATTAAGAATCACAACAAAAGAAAAAAAACAACACAAAAATAAATCATGAATTCTGAAAGCATAAATCATGCATCCATGAATCCTGAAAGCAGAGAGACTTTCAAGAGAAAGTAGGATGATTCAGTCAACGAACATGTTTATCATCGAAGAAAGTAAATTGGTAGGAAGTCTAAGGAATAATTGTGGATACCTCAGATTTGTACTTACAATAAGGTCATTAAGAGACTATCATAAACCCACCGCTCATTTTAGACAAATCACACGAAACACACCAAAATAAGCATCAAACTAATAAGACGACACTGTAAAATACGGAGTCTTGACGTATAAAAGTGTATTTCTTTGACGATTAATGATTTTAAAAAATTAAGAGAATAATGTTCATAAAAATTCGGGGGGGTTTCCTTGTTGAACTAGTCCGAAAATAGAGGATGAGTTCTTTATCCTTCAATGTTGAAGATCTAGTTTTATGAGAGATAGAACAACAACTGGATACCATAGATTTGGTTAGTCTAGAACTTGAAACCCTACTTTCTTTGCAGACGGAAAGGCAAATTTTTAGTTTTTCAACATAAAATGGAGTCAGGTATAGCACAAACTGTTAAATGAATTTGTTTTGGATTTTGGATGGTAACCTGAAAAAATATCATAAACAAACAATGTTCATGAATTGCATAGTGGTATAGAAGGGTGGTGAGGTTAATTAATTTGGCTGTCCAATCCAGATCTAGAGTTGGTGGGAGACTAGAAAAAGGACTACATTAAATTAAGGGATTGAGGTTAATTTATGTGTTTGCTTGTTTTGAATGAGTTTTGCATCTCAAATGTTTATAACACACAAATAGTTTTGATTTGTTTGAGATTGTAAAGGAGGGTAAAGAACAAGACCAACGTCAAAGAGGAGGACAATGGGGGTTTTCTGCAAAAACTAGTAAGCCATTAGGCCATGAGATCGAGGTGGCCGGTAGACCATTAGTGGAGACGATGTTCAATCTTGCTCCGAAACAAAGAGTTTTGCTAGGCCGTAACCAGTGGTCAGAAGGCTGGTTAGGTAGTTTGTAAAAAGCTTGATGTTTTTTTTTTCTTTTTTTTTTAAACGAAAACGGTTAGGAGAGAACTACCTTCTAGAGGTAGTCCATCCTAAAACATCTTTGCGGATAAGAACACTAAGTTCGGGGTCGTCAGAAAATGGTGTGTTGGAGTTCGAAATTCTCAAACAGGTCAATCGGTCAGCAACACGGTTGATTTCTATGAACACATGTCTGACATGGACTTACTCAAAGAAGCGAAGATTCAGTATGTAGTCGAATATGATCATCTCGATCTCCCACGGGCAACTCCAAAGTCCTTGAAGTGTCTTGATAACACAAATGTTATCACCCTCAATTTTAGTATTTTTGTTATCTTTAGTCTTATTGCTTCTTTTAGTTCAGCTTTTAGCGGGAAGACTTCTGCTTTAACTACCGAGTTAAAGTTAGTTTTTTTGCGCCCAAGCTAATAACATCACCGTAATGATTTACTATAACAAAAGCAATGGAGGTTATTCCCGAATTGAGTTTTGATACATCAAAGTTGAATTTGTGGAACTCAAGTTTTGGTTTATCCCATTGAATATTATGTTTCTTTTTTGTGTTGGGTAAGTTGTTCTTTTGAATATCTTTAAAATCGTAGTCATCATCATCAGTCTTATGATTTTTCCAATTCTGAACTAGGTTTTTATTGAAATTTAGGATGTTATGATCCATCCAATTGCATCATTGTTAAATATGATTTTAGTTCTAAATAATCAAATATTCCACCATATGTTTGCAAGTCGGGAGAAATTAGAAAACCCGATCTTATTTTTTATTTCCAACAAGAGTTCGTGAGGTCTTTTGTTTTCGGTGTCAATGGTATTGAGATTGGTGATGATATTTAAGTCAAATTTTGTGATTATATTTTTGCTATAGGGACAATCATTAAGAAGATGTACAAGATCCTCAAGTTGATGATTACAAAATTCGTATTTTTTGGAACTGAGAATCTTCTTTCGTTAAGTTTTGCTTTAGTTGGGATACTGTTTCTTGATATTTTCCATATAAAGTTTTTAATTTTTGGGTGCGTGTCTAATTTCCAAATCCAGTCGCAATAATATTCGGGAAGCCATCCTGATTCCTTTTCTATCATTTCAGAGGCTGTTTTTGTAGAGAACCATCCGTTTGAGATGCTTCTCCAACATAACCTGTCTTGTATTTCATTTTTTATTATGATTATTTCCATAATTTTTTTCTTAACTTTAGGACTAATAACGCTTTGTAGCTCATTTTCAATTTTAGTAGTGCCTCATTTATTTGATTTGATGAAATGACTGACTTTTAATATGGGTATTGATTATATTAATGTTTTGTATTAATTTGATTAGGGGGGGGGTCGTTGTGACCGCTTAATGTTGTTGATTTGGAAGCCTCCGACCATGAAGGCTAGGTTTGGGGGGTTCAACCCATCTATAGAAGATAGTGTTTTTGTGGTATGTTTGGTAGTCTTTCTTGATAACATGTATCTCATCTTCGAATTTGAAAACGGTTTGGGTGATGATCTTGAACAAAAATGAAAATATTGGAAATTATAAGGTCCCACGTCTAAAGTGGAGACAACATGACTCTAGTATATAGTGTCGGTAAACTACTTCTCATATTACCTATTGGTTTTGGGAAGAGAACTAATCGGGTTTATGTGACGGGCTATGGTCTAACGCGAGTATGCTCGTATGCACACGACCTCTACAGTCTGTCTATATCGAACTTTATCATGGTATCCTAACATGTGGGCAAGTGTATGTACCCTAGTAACTAAGATCGGTATAATATTCCTCCTATTGTTAATTGATTTTAGATTGAAACCTCGAGTTTATGTGTTGGGTTTGAGCCTAACACACAAGTGTGTTCGTATGTCACGGCCGAGTTATTCTCTATCTCATACCGCACGACTCTTATCTATATTATAGCCCCGACAAGCTAAGATCACCCTTACTCTTTGACTATGAGCGATTTGTTTAGATGACAAGACAAACTTAGAGACATTCAACAACCTTGTCTTTCTATTAAATAAGAGAGTTTGATAAATGAGAGCTTTACAAAAGAGATTTTGGGTGAAATTTGTGGGGTGATGGAAATAAGGGTGACAATGACATCCCCTATTTCTAGCCTTGGCTAGTTGGCCACCTCCTTTCCGGGAAGTTTTCGGATTCTAATTCTCCTACGTCATTTTGGATCCTTCCTATCTTGATCTTACCCTAATGACTCTAGAACTTTCCCTAAGATTTTGGCTAAACCTTCAAGGTTCCTTCAAGTTCTAGAAGTCTCCGCCGTTTTCGAGGAGATCCGCCTCCATCCGGATCGTCCCACCAACTTCTACAATAGTGTAGAGACTTCCGCCGGTTTCTAGACTTGTCTCAATTTTTCCAATGCCTTCCAGGTTTTCTTCTCGATCCTTCGGGATGATTCCACCACTTTATGGAATATTTCTCCGCCATACGGAATAATTCATCATCTTCCGGAATGTTCCGGCATGTTCCGTCTTCCTCTTGAGCATTCCGGATCCTTCTTGGTTGTCTCGGATCTTTCCGAAATACGTACTCCTTGTCTACCCGGTGTACCATCTTGACAAGGTATTTGTCCAACCTCCCGCTTGAACTTCTTCCCATGTCATTGTCACTTTACCTTGTCAAATGGTGCCTTGGCGACGTCTTTTGACAAGTCGTCTTGTATTGTCAACCTTACATCGTCACGCAAAAGTTGTTCGTGACAAATATACGCTTGAACGCGCAAAAACTCCCATATCATATTTATAAACCGAAGTTTTAGGCATGTTCAAAATGCGATGGTTTTACGACTATAATCTATTAATCTATATTCAAATCATATAAACATGCGTCGGCTGGTTTACACGTTATTATAAGCCTAGGTAGTTAATTTTCATGAACTTATGAACTGTCTTTTTAGTGATAGAATTGTGTGTGTATGATTCGTTATTAACTTCTGACATAATAGTGTTGTGATCGAGTATGTTTGGTTGATGGCCATGTTTGGGACTAGGAACAACCATTATTGCCCCTTTTTTGTTAATTGAAATGATCATCCAACACAACTATTACATTGAATCTTATGATTCATTTCAACAACCATTAAGGTTTCGTTTGAGTTTATATTTACAATCATACTTCTATTCACGCTTAATATCCATCATTATGAGCTATTACAACCTAAACTTAAGATTTAGTGGAGATAAAGATAAAAAGTTTGTATCTTTTTACATTTACAAGGTCAATATTAATAACTAGACCTTTTAGCTATATTACACTGTAAAGTAGATCCATATAATCTTATTTGCTAAATATACACCTAATAGAATAACCGTGGTAAATCAATTATAGTGGTAAAAACTAGATAAATATACAAAATAAAAACGCATAAAAAATGTCTACTTCACCAAATTCTTTCTATTTACCATCATAATATCATAGAACTTTTTTTGAATCTTTTATTATCCTATAATTTTAATCAAAAGTCGAAAAAAATTCTAACTTTCATCAATTTTCTTTATTGTAACTCATTCATTTTGAACATTTTAGTTTATGAAGAAGATATTATCCCCATCAATATCATAGGAGCCCTTATTAAAGTTAGGATGAGTGATGTCCATGAAATATTCTCAAAGAAATAAACTTTTATTATACTATAAACTTGAAACCCAATTTAATTATTTATTTTATTGGGTATGAATATATTTGTAATTTAACCGATAAAATGAAAAAGGCAAAGCTAGCTTTTTGGAGGAATTGTGGGGTAATAAGGAAGCAGTACAATAGATCTACAGTATTACCTTCATATAAACAAACCCCCCAATCTTGAAACACAACCCACATTTCACATTAACTTTACATTTTTTTTTTACTGATTTCCTCCTAATGCTACCATCTCCCATCACCGCCGGCGACCGCCGTTCAGCCACCATAGCCACAGCCTTCCACCCATATACCCACCAACCATCTCCAACTCCGACGAAAACCATGGAAGAAGTTTGGAAAGACATTAATCTCCCTTGTCTTCATGATTTCCTCAATCGTCCTTCCTCCGACCAACAACCCTCATCCACCGCCGTTGCTCCCGTTCCTATTCCGGCGACCGTTCTTAGTCTCAACTCCGGCCCGGAATTATACTTCCCTAGTGACGATCATCACCAGATTCACCACCATCACCACCAGCAGCAGCAGGATGGTGATTCTCCTACCGGTCACCTTGTTATCTCCGGCGATGGCGGTGGGGATCACTTTGGGCCGTTTGATGCTCTAACTTCTTCTGTTCTTGTTTCTTTTGGGAAGAAGAGATTCGCTGATGCCACCCCTGTTGATCGCCGTCACAAAAGGATGATGAAGAACCGTGAATCTGCAGCTCGATCTCGTGCTCGCAAGCAGGTTTAAATCAGAGAAAAAAAGTTTACATAATACTCATATTATTTTCATAAATAAAAAATTACAGACATTTTGATTCTTCATATACTGAAAGGGGTTTTGTTGATTTGTAGGCATATATAAATCAGATGCAGTTAGAGATTGACAATTTGACAGCAGAGAACATTATGCTCAAAGAGAAACAGAAGAAGAAACAGGTAAAATAACCACTTACAGTTTTTTGATCATAAACTTCATATATAAAATATGATGTCATAGTTTGTCAAAGAAGAGATTTTTATGGTCTAAATGTGATCATGATATGTTTTTTTTTATGGTAAAATAATATTATTTGGTTGGAGATGATTATTTGAGACTATTGTTTTGGTCATATCATTGTATGATCCTATTGGGCAAGGCAAAGGAGTGGACCCAATTGAAAATGTTGTCTTTCTCTTTATTGTCCCATTTGGCCATACTTACAAATATGTCAAATAAGCTGTTCTTGTCCACATTGGGCAGGGTGTTAAAGTTTGAAGCTTTGAATGAACTTAAAAGAGTTTTTACATTGTTTTTCCACAGAATATGGAAGAACCGTGTCATCAGGATCCAAAGGAATATCTTCTCCAACGACTTCTAGCTGAACCAGTTCTTCATCAGCCTCATAAAAAAAATCAACTTAAACGCACGTCTACTGCTCGCTTTTAAGATATGGCTTTCTTTAGACAAAAGAATGTAATGGTAATATTATTATTATTATTATTATTATTATTATTATTATATATTAATACGTAGGTTAGGGAATTGCTATTAGAAATTTCCGTCTAGGGTTCGTAATGTTCAATGTTGTTAACTTGTTATATGGGCCTCTATGGCTTCTTTGTTTGGAATTAGAAAGAGGAAAAATGGCAGACTTGGCTGAAGTAGAATACAGACTGCTGCTTCGTTTTTTCTTTACATTCTAAAAGATGTGGATTTGGTCGGTATATATTTGGCCCAACTGTCTTGGGTTGCTTATGTAAATTAATGTAGCTTCTTGTTACTTTTTTATGCTAAAGAGCTGTCCAAAATGGTATATAAATTTAACTGTCATTACAAGTTTTGTTTTTGGTTGTTTTTTTCCTAACGAAAAGCGGTTAGAATATGATTTTTGCTTAAACTGGAATTGTCAAAACATCGGATAGGATTTACTAAAGTATCATTGCTTGATTTGTTTTTGGATCTTTTTACAACAAAAAGAGATAGGGTTTCCTAAAGCATAATTGCTGAATGGACTTCGTCAAAACAGAGGATAGAATTTCCTTAGAGCTGTACAAATCCAGGCCGACCCGTCCAGCCCGCCCTCTCGGGAACATTTTGGGCCTGGCCCAACCCATATTTTGGAGGACAGATACGGGTAACATTTTGGCGAGCTATACTTGTTTGTAATACAAGATTGCACGGCTAAATACTTGTTGATTTTGATTTTTAGGAAATTAAATTTATTCATTGGATTGAAAGTACATTATATTACTTGCTTTGAACAATAAATTTCAGAGAAAAAACGAAAAATCAAGTGCATACGGGCCAGGCCAGCCCGCACCTTACGGGTAGAGTTTTTGGGTATGACCCGGCCCAAACCCGCTTTTGTATAAGGTCTAGATTTCCTAAAGCATCATTGCTTAATTTGAAGTTGGATATAATCCCTACTCCGGCAATTTCAAAAGCCGATATGTCTAATTTGAACTTAGCCAAAGCACTTAAAAATACAATCATATGGAGAAAGGGCATGCGAGATCGATTGGGGCAATCACACAAATTAACAGGAACAATATCATGCGGGCGGGATGGAGGATATGAAGGGGGGCTTCACCTCTGTAAGCAGAGAGAAAGGCGCAATCACAAAAAACAGAACCAAGCCCCCAAATACACAAACCCGTTAGCATGCATATTTACATGTCTTAACTGGTCTCCGAATGTCAAATACGATTAAGAACAGAAGGATCATAATATTAAGTTCATACCAAAGTTTTTAGGATGCATAAGTACGCTTATAAACTTGCAAATCTTTACTTTCAAGTCTTACTCAAAGGCCCACTGGTTTTCCCTACGAACCTCCTCCTCCTCTTCGGGAGTGAAGTCATTTTTTATGTTGAACGTCTTGCGGATCTCCTCTGGTGTCTTGCCCTTGATCATGTCGGCCACTGTTTGGCATGTGAGGTCCAGTAGACTCTTGATGTTCAAGTAATTGGCAGCCTAACAATAGATATACATATCCATCAATTCATTAGTGTCCAAAACTATATGATACACATCAACAAAATTCTGCAAATATTGGGGGAAACCCAGGGGAATATCATCTTCAACATTATATCAGAGCAGCATTTAGGCATTGTCAAATACACAAGGTGGATCCAACAAAACTACCCACTAAATGGACACTTGCACTCATAATCTGGTTTGGGGTTTTTTCAAAACTCAACTAAAGTTGCACTCATAATTTTGGTTTGAAGTTACTCAATGCTCAAATAGGCAGAACAATTAAACAAGCAAGCAAATTTCTCCAATCTAAAAAAGTTCAGAGGACAAGCCATTAACAGGCTCGCCTCTTAATGATTTCAAGAATAGGAATTTCATTTCGCGTTGGATCATACGAATCACCCAGTATATAGGTGCGCCGTTCGAAAAGCAACGCACAAGCACAACAAGCAAACAGTCTAAAATCGCAGAACACATCTAATGGAAGTGCAATATCAACCAGAATAAACAAGATCTAAAACAATTTGTTTTCTACCAATTAAACGCAATCGTAAAATATACAAATCTCCGAGTTGTATATTTAAATCAATCAGAGTCGGATTGATGTTAAACAAATTGAATAGACTTCTCTTCAAATTGGACTGAGTAAATCGATTGGACAGCACAGTTTTGATAATAAAAACAATCAATTACAGACAGATTCAATAGAAAATCGGAAAGAGGAGAGAGACTCACAAGGATTAGGTCAAATAGAGTGGCCTGGTCGACCTTGACGAACTCGGCATCCCAAGTCTTGATCTCATCTTCAGCTGCACGATCTTCGGCCTTTGGAGTTTCGACATGCTTCTTACAGTATTCAATCACCTTGGCAAGGATCTTACTGGTGACGTTCGGAAGAGGGATAACATTATCGGCACAATCGTCTTCAATCATGTGCTTGATCGTTTGGGACTCAACGGCGACCGACTCCTCGACTTCGAAAGTCTCGCCGTCGGAGCTCTTCAAGGTTATCTTCTTTGGTGAAGCCATTCGTGCTTTCGCTTTCGTGGTTGAAAACCTAACCCTAGATTTGGAGAGAGCTCGAGGGGCGATGGGATGTTTTTTCGCCCTTGAGGGTGCGGTGAGGACTATTTATTGCCAAAATGCGCTGATAGACTTTGTGGGCCACGGTTTACGAGCGGATCAGGATCTGATCACATGCTACGCGTTTCGTGTGGTTTGCCACGTGGCGTTAAATGAGTGGCTCATTTTAGTGATTTTTCAGGATATTGTTTTGATTCAGTGATTATGCTAGGCCTGTTTGTATAGGATTCTTGCCTTAGCCGACTAATAAACTATGAGTAATAAATATAGAAGGACGTATATTTCTATTTTACTAGTCACGTTTTCCTTGAAAGGTAGAAAAAGGTTCGTTTTTTATTTTCGAATTTTGGGGCTTTTTTTATGGGATCGGTTCAATATAAAGGAAATAAGCAGACAACGATTAAGGGCCCATTTGGTTCCAACGCCGAAAACGAAATGGAAACGAATGAACATCTTTCCCACCAAACGGGCCCTAAATTCATACGTACGTACATAGCATATCTTACCACAGACATTAAAAACCTGAATCATAAAATTATAAACCAAGTAGATCCAAGAAATGCTCTAATTTGAAGTAATGATATGTATAAATCTTTTCCATCTACAACAATACTTGGTTCAAACCAAAAGAACAGCCTTCCCACCAAACAAAAAAAACCGAAAATACCCATGCAAGACAGTCGAGATACATCTTACAAGTATACATTTTTCCAGTTACATACACAATTTACAATATCTGCTAAACAAAAAAACTTTGGTTTCAGAACCACCAAGACAGTCGAGATACCCATGCATTTGATTGTTCAGCTTCCCACAAAAACCGAAAATTGTCAAGCTTTGAGAGCTGTTGAACTCGGACACAGAGCATGTTGTATTCAAAGAGTACTACCGTTTGCGTTAACTGTAGCTGACAAAGGGTTCAAATTTGCATTTTCCAGGTTCGAATTTCCATTTTGCATCTTTTGGGCTTTTGTATTGCACTTTTTCTTCTCTACACTACAAATGAATCAGTGAGTGAGAAATAAAAATCAATGTAGGCACATTAGAAAACCGATGATACATTTGAACAAGAAACAATAACAAAGTGGTGAACGTCAATGGACAAAGATAAATAAATAAGCAAGTCATGCATTATTCAGATGCGAAGTGAATGCAACGAAAACTTGGTGGCTAAAAAGGCAACACGGAATCAAGTGACAATTAACTTCACAAGTATGGTAGCATAGTTCACTTACTCTGTTATCAGTAATATATGTCTCTCTAGCTTAAATCAATCAAACTCACTTATGGTAGCATAGTTCACTTAATTATATGCTTCTTTCATTCTAGATATTTCCAAATAATTGGTCTACTTTGAATAATATTTTGAGTTACTAAAAACACGGAATCAAGTGACATTTAAAGTAGGTCGATAAGTGTGCTTAATATTTTGAGTTACTAAAAACAAGTGTGATAAGTCGATGCCTCATATTTCCTTGTCAAAATCCGAGGATAAAATTGTGATTAACTATACTCTTATCCTCGGTACAAACCTTGCAAGTATAAAATAGGACATGTACTAAAAGTATGTACCTAAAAATGATTTGTTCTTTTAAATCAATTGAATATTTTTGTCTTCGTAGCTAAGCCACTTTTCACTTGCCTTTGCTTCGTCTCTACCTTGTATTTCTACAAGCAGAAAAGCGAGTTTTGATTTAAATATCAGTAGTCGTTGTTTCCAAAAGGTGAAATAGGCGGTTTAAAAGGCTATAGAGGACATGAGAATGTCATGTGCCATATAGGATTGTCTAAGAGTACCAATCTATACGGATTCCAGGATCATGGAGAATATAATCCTTGTAAAAATGAAGAAAGCACCCTCCTAAATAGTTTGGAGAAAATAAAGAGAACCAAGTTAACTAACCTTGGCACATATATTCAAATTTACTACATCCCTTCAATCTCCAGTAAGATCAAAATTTGGTGTATCTTACTCCACAACTAGCACAAAACCAAACCAACATGAGAATACTGAAGGGGACAATTGATCTCCAGTTGTCTATGATCACATGCCATGAAAATATACGTAGAAAAGTCTACATAGACTTGTTAGTCCCATAAGAGTACATCACTACCATACTCGGGCCAGTAACACGGGGAATAAATCATTCATAATATTTCTAAAGTATGCATTTTATGAAACCTGCAAGATGAACATGGAACAATGGACATACCTTTAATGGACTCTAACTTGCATGTGCAAGTTCAAACTCAGGATTCGTTTATAAAAACAATGCATCATGCTCTGATATAGAAAGAAAAGCACCATTTTTGGCAACTTCATCCTGCAATTTCTTATGTTGAGTTTTGCCTGCATTCATAACGCAAATCTTATTAGAGCAGAATACTCTGTCAAGCCATAATGTTGCCCAATGGTTTATTCTAATTTAATTACCTTTTCCTTCGCACTGTGCAATTTATCCTTTGCTTCCTTTCTTTTCAGAAAACATGAAATTTTCTACCTCCATCCAGTCCCCCACTTGCCTAAAGGAAAAGAGATATTTAACATTATATCATATTTGCTCATCAAAAACTTGCAAAAGTAGTGAGTACCCCCATTTTTCACTTACAAGGTATCAATAGTTTTATCACAAAGAAAAACATGGAGATTGAGCTTTTTCAGAAGTGCTCAACTTGTCATACGTATCAGGTTCAGTACCATATAATAGGCAGAAAATGACAGAGTAAAAACAGTCAAGACTAAAATAAAAATGACAAGAAAAATTATTAACCAAAAAAAGGAACCTACTAAGTCAACAAAAATGCCACCAGCCATGTATTCCATTATGATCCAAACACAAAGGACTTCTCATACAATTTTTATGCATATGTAAATAACACAGTGAAGACAAAGAAAGGTTGATAATATATGGTCCAGTAAACACATCAACCTGGTCAAGGAAAACAGTAGCCCAACATTTTAAGGAAACAAACTTATTTAGTATCTACAAAGAGCGAAAACATTTTTAAACATGCAAAGATAAAAAACATGACGGCTAAAGTTACAATACTCACGATTCCTCAAAGTCAATAAGTTTAATGGCAACTACTTTTTCTTCAATTCCTTATCAAACCTGCAAAACAGCACGACTATATATGAATAGGTACAAGATCTCAATAAATCAAGAACTGAAGTTTGTAAGCACAAATAATTGAGTTCTTAAGACATCAGATTGTACTGCTCACAACAAACAAGGAAAAAGCTCCCAATAAGTCTGAAAGGTTCAAGTACCCCTTTAGTTAAATGTAAAATGCCGCATATTTGGAAGCATATAACTAAATAGTATCCACTAAAGAACATACTTATACGGAACAATGATTATACACATAACCAATGATCATTAAATGCACTCATTCTGGTGAACAAGTTCTAGCAGAGTAAACTTTACAAACTTGTGAACTCTTGAAGAAATCAATAAACAAATTAAATGATATTACATATAGAGTCAATCATGCATACCCTTTATAAACATCACCAAATGAACATCTTCCAATCATCTCCAGTGAGTCAATCTTTACCACGCAACCTCAAAATCATGCAACAGCATCCAATAGTCTGTTGGACAACAGCTTATGCAATCTTCATTCCCTTCTAGAAGAGAAACAATTGATATTTTGACACATAACACATTTTTAATGGAGGGTTTATCCTCCCATCATCCCATGTAATCTCATAACCTATTTGTCGCACAAGCATTTGTCTGCAAACTTCATCCCATCCAGAAGAGAAACAGAGGATTTGTTGTTGGATTCTTATTGGAATTTCTTTGTTTATATAACAAGTCCTTATACAGAGTTGGTCCCTGACTATTCTTCACCTGGTCTGAATTTTTTATTGAATTTTCTCCTTTTTGCTTTGTGTCCTTTGATCTTGAAGGCACCTTTTAGAATCAGTTAATAGTTTGTGTAAATTATGTAGATAAACAATATTCTAATATGTAAAGTCCATTATGCATAGTAATAAAAAAAAATTCATTTTACTAACCTTACAAACACGTGCTTGGTGTGTTGCTGTCCCTTCACATCTTCAAATTGAACATAACTTCTGTAATGGATTTTTATGAAAAAACTGAAACAGGGAGTTTTTGCTTCAACTACACCAACTAAGTCAATAAGGTCAAGCTAAGTAATAGAAAAAGTGATATCAGTAGTTCAAGCGTACCAAAGTTTCAGAGATAAACCTTATCTTTGAAACTTGGATGATGTTATATCCTTCAAATGACAAGATATAGTTCATGTGTACCATAATCTCAGCCAAGCAAATTGACAAGTTTGAAGTCATTGCCAAATTCAGAAGCCTAAACTATCAAACAACTTACAAACCTTGTCATATGCGGTCAGTTGCACCAGTCAAGGGTCATAGTTATCTCCTTGATCACTACTTTCTAGATTCTACTTAAGTAATTGTGCTATTTTGAGAAACCTTCATTATCCATGAGCAATCAATATGCTTATATAATGTTCAATCTGTGAGCTTTAAAGACAAGCTTTTTATAGTTTTATCACAACCCAATTCAGCACGTAAAAATTATTAACCATCATTGAACTACATACCACCAAGAGAATCCAATAACACTTGACATTGTTAAAGACGAATAGACACACCAAATTATGAAAAATTAGTATACATAGAACTCTGAGCTCCGCAAATACTCGTCTTGTAAATCAAATAGTGTTCCATATGAAAGAAGACCATATATGTAGTGTGATAGTGGTGACTAACCAAAAAGAGAGAAAAAATAGTAAAAACAACTCATAAGCAAAGATAGAGGAAGAGAAGATATAATGATGAGTTATACATACCACTTTCATTAAAGCATCCTGCAGCTTAACAGTGAGATTCCGTATGAACCTCTTATGGATATCCTGAGATGGTAACAATTCAAAAGTTATAAGATGAAATCATGCACAATCAAAGCTATTAGAAGGAAGAGTAAGGGCAATTCAGATCAGTCGAAAGAGGACAAGAGGATTTGGTAAACAGATAATTATAAATAAAAAAAATTGAGGGCACAATCTATATGCCTTTCTCGGGTTTTGTTTAGATTCAAATCAAAGAATTCGTTGGGGGCGAGATCCACTTGGGAAAATGACGGAACAACAAGCGATGAGAAAGATTTTGAATTAAGAAGGATGATGCAAACTTGAAATATCAATAGAAATAGAAAAAGATTCATAAAAGGAAGATTGGGTAAACAAAGTACCACTTGCCATTTTCAATTTGACGACCTGCAAATGACAAAAACGAAGAAAGAATAAACAACTGAGCAGGTAAGCAAACCGTAAAAAGGGATCATTAGCGGGTTCAACAATTCGATTATAGATCGAGTTCAATGGAAAACGTTAGTGAGGGGCTTTCAATCAGTACTCCAATCCTCAGAACCCGTTAGTTCACGCATTCATTCATCACATAATTGATGAATGAATGTATGAACTAACGGGGTTCTGAGGATTCGAGCGGCGAAGAGAAGAAGCAACATGGAAGGATCTGCGAGAGAGAAGAGCAAGGGGGAAAAAAAGCAAACGAAGAGGGGCTTTCAATCGTCCACTACCTGTCGAGAGATGCCACCGAGCGTGAGGAGCCACCGAGCGCAGGAGCCTAATTAGTTTCCTATGACTGAACGAAGAGAGGGGAACTGTGTGATAACGCAGAGCCAATTCAAGAGAGGAGGGTTTTTTTCGTAAGTAATAGCTAATTATGGACATAACTGTCAATACACCACAATTAGCATTTGAATAAGTTAAATCATAAATCTAAAAGAAAATCGCAATTAGAAAAGCGGTGGAATTTACAAACGCACGATAGTTACGGAATCCTTAGGCGTCACGATTAACGGAACCGGGTTCCGCAACCATGATGATTTTCTTTGTGAATTCTAACAAAAAAAAAAAAAAAAAAAAGTGAAGAAAAACGTCAGGATTACGAGTTCCGGATCCGTAATAATTTTCTTTGTGATTCTACCAAATAAAATTAACACTATTACGGTTACGGGGTCCGTAACCTTGACAGATGTCAGGAATATATATATATATATACCGTGACACGTGCCCGTAATACCCAAATATAAATAACCAAACAATATCAACTACGTTACCAAAATTTGTTATTTGGGCTCTCTTAATCCTAGTATTGAGATTAACATACTAATTATTGTTTTTTGTTTAAAAAACCAAATTTGTCTGGAACTTCAATAAACATAAATGCCCCTTTGCTAAAAAATGAAAACCCTATTCCAGACTTCAAAGAACGCGCATTCACGCGCTGGAGATCCTTCTTCCAAAAGCCAAAAATTACCCAGAAACCCTAGTCCGGAAACCCCAAAACAACCATGGCCGCCACGAAGCTCCGCCCATCAAAGAACCAAAGTCCTAAATAGCTCTCAGATCCAACCTAATGCAGTGGTTCGTAAGTCGGAATACCTCAATCACGAAGAAGGGGTAAAAGGAAGGTATGGGCTTCGGCATTCCTTCATATACCCATTTCGATTCATCTCAGTTAGAAGGAGAAGAAAGCAGATGGATCGAGTTTGGCTCTTCGATTGGTGGCAAGGAAGATGGGTTCTCTCGTCAGGGTTGGGTGGGAGATCGATGTTTAGCCTTTCGAACGCCATATGTCGTCATCTGCGTCCAATAGAATGGGGATTTCGTCTGTCTTCCTCGTATCTACCGAAGACATCTCCGAACGCCAACAATGGATCTCTTGAAAACGTTTTCGGATCCATTTTCCCTCTGATTTGCTGCCCAAACCAAAGATTCAATGCTATCCACTACAAAACTCAAATCAATTGGGGTTGGAACTGCACAGGCGACCCTCCCGGAGGCCATGTTCTTCCCCTCCATCTTTTTTGTTGTTGGATAATGAAAAAGAAAAGATTTGCCTCCCCTATTTTCGTCTGGCAGTGGATGCTACGCGTGCTTAGAGAGAGCGGGATCTGTAGTTTTCTTGTTGCGAGAGGGGCGAGATCCCAGGGAGTCGAGATCTTCCCGTTTGGGTTCTCCCTTATCCGATTTTCTTCGCATCCCATATTGCGAACAAAGGTCTTTTTCATGGATGACAAGCGCATCACCTTACAATGGGTCTATTTCGACTCATGCCCATGGAAAATCACTAGAGACTACCGATTCAAAACCTGGAGAAATACAAAAACAAGAACCAACATTCGAGCTATCAGGTGGTTTCTACCCCTCAATATTCCTCTTGTGTTTTGTAAATTGTCTGTTTGGAATCATGAAAAGAAATATATGTTGTATGCAAAATGTACCGGCCAATCTGGTATACAATATAAACCCAAGGAACAATACCAATGTACTTTGATAACCGGAAAAAATAGATGGGAGGAATCAGTGGTGATTCACCATCACAATTTGAGCAAAATAGGAATGAAAAAACAAGATCTTGACAATAGTTGTTGGCTAGTTCTAAATAAATCTAGTCTCAAACAGAAAACCCATGACATTTTGATCAAAAGACTCTACCGTTGGTTGTTTTTGCATCTCACTGATTTTGTTTGGAGGATTATTGAGTTGTATTTGTCGAATCTGTTAAAACATGAGACTATGTATCATCACCTTAAATTCATGTATAGAACATGTAATAAACTCAGTGACTTGGTCAAACTTATTCTTTACTTTTCCTACTCCTTTATGCTTAGTCACCTAAGTGTTTTTCTTGTGGGGATTAGTTTTACTAATGTCAAACAGATGTATAAGAGCAAATTTATACACATGTTGCAATATAACACTTGGCTATGTGACATGATTAATTTGTGGAAATTTGAATGCGCTGATGTGAACTTGAATTTCTTTAGACTTTTCTCTTTTTTGATGAACTTCCTGAATTTATATGAATGGCATGCTTATTGTTGGTACCATGCTGATCATAGGACTGTGTATAATTATATCATTGATATGATAAAGCTGATGCAACATATCTATGGATTTGCTTTTATGTGGATTGTAAGGAAATACACTTTTTTAAGTGTTCTCTTGTCTTATCTTTCCCATAATCGTAGAGATTTGGTAGCCTGTAGATATGTTAGAACTATGAACAACTCAATTGTTTCTTTCCTAAAACCTAGGGCTATTTGGCCTTTGACCGCGTCAAGGCTTTTTTATGCCTTCAATCCTGAACTTTGTTTATCTCTGATTTCTCTTTGCGAATTTGTGGTCTTGTCATCCGTCTCTATTTTGAATGGATCTAGTAACCTATTTGATTATGTCTTTGATAAGTTTCAAGACTACGAGAATCCTGATTCTATTTTGACCAACGTTTTTGTGATCTTTCACATGTTTTATATAAGACAACAACCTATCTTCTTTCATGGTATCGAACTCCTTAGTATAGTCGGATATGAATCTCACTACAATAAGAGGGTCAAAAATCTAGCAATGGAGCTGGACATCGTTGCTTGCCAGAACAAGAACTTCAAAAATGTAACTATAAGGAACAATGTTGGAACCAAAAGAACAAAAACGGATAGTACTAATCTGGATGCGAAATCCGATATGTTCAGAATCTGTTTATTGCACTGTTGCGCACAAATGCTGAATAAATTGTGGAATCAAGATGTTTGGAGTAATGGTAATAATAAGATTGATTTGCAGGAAACATCAACACACAAAATGATCAAGGTGATGGAAACAACCAACATGACAACTGTGTTTACGCCCCGGCTGGAGCAGAATATTCATGAGTGCTCTCCAATTTTGAGAGTCAGGAACTCTGTGAATGTTTGGAATATATATGTATCAAACTCTCATTGTAAGTACAGGCCACAATTGGCGTTTAGTAAAGTACGGCATGTGGATATGTCAAGCATCATGATGATAAACACTGTGGATAATAAGATGACGAACCATGGTTGGTTTTGGATGAGATCTTATTTTATTTGCATAACAGGAAACAACAAGAACACCATTAAGGAAGTATACCACAATGATATGTTTGAAAATAAATTGGAATTTCGATCAAAGGAATTAACTAGTAATATCACAAGGTGTTCAATGTACTATATAAAATGTGGTCCATCAGAATATAGCACCAACCTGGAGGTAAACTACAATTTAATAATGCATCATAACGTAGTAAGGGGGAACCAACAACATGTTTTCACAAAAATGATAGTAAGCGAACCCATGTGCGATCTATGGAGCTTACTAAGTAATAGCCCAAGCGCATGTAAAAAGGATGACTTGAACAATCTGTATACTCAAGGTGGAAAAAACTTTAAACCGGAATTTTCGTTCGGAACAAAGGAATCGAACATCCAAATACAATTCTCGTTTCCTAGATGAAGATCGCCTTTTGGAACTGTCGGGGTATGAAGAAAAAGAATTTCTGGACCAATTTGAATATGACTTGTAAAAATGAGAATATTCAGATGATTATGCTAGCTGAGACAAAAACGAAAGACGAACCTGAGGAAAGGGCATGGAAAAGCGCAGGTTTCGATAAAATATTTTTTATACCAGCGATGGGCTTTGCGGGAGGGTTGTGCCTACTCTGGAAAGAATATCAAATTAAAGGGGAAAAGGTGGAAATTATTAAAGCCTCACAAAGGTTTCTGCTGGTTAAACATACAAATCTAAATTCACAATTTGAATCTATGATCTTCTTCATTTATGCGCCGTCAAATGAGCAATTGAAAAAACCGTTTTGGATAGAACTTCATTGTGCTATGAATAGTATCCAATCACCGATGATTGTTATGGGTGACTATAATGATCTGATGGAACCATCGGACAAAAAAGGAGGAGCTACAGTCGCGAATAATAGATTCGACAGACTTTTGCAATTGTCTAACCAATTTTTCTTAAGAAACTTAACAACCAAAGGAAATGATTTCACTTGGAAGAAAAAGAAAGAAGGAGATAATAACACGTACGAAAAATTAGACAGAGTGATGACCTCCCTGAAAATCATCCAACAATACCCTAGTTTACATACCCGGAACCATGCTTTCACAAACTCCGATCATTGCATGATTTCCATTAATTTACAAAACAACCAGACAACCATAAAAAACAAACCATTTAGATTCGAATCAATGTGGATGATAAGACAAGACTGCGAAAACATTGTGAAACAAGCATGGAGGAACCAATACCAAGGTACAGAAATGTTTAATATAGTCAAGAAGACTACTACTCAAACAAAAATTAAAACAATGGAGTCGAGAAAAGTTTGGTAATATAAACAAACAACTGCTCAAAGTGGACGATGAATTAGAACGACTACAAAAAGTGATTTTCTCACAATTTCACCAAGACATTAATAATAAGATTAATAGACTGACAAAGAAAAGAGAGTGTCTAATAGAATACCAACATAAGTATTGGATGCAGCGAGCAAAGACGACAAATTTACAATTTGGTGATAAGAACACCAACTTTTTCCATAGAAAAGCAACGGGCCGAAGAAATAAAAAGATAATTACAACTATTACTAAAAATAATGGTGAAATTCTAGCAAAAGATACGGACATCGAGGAGGAATTTGTAAATGACTACAAAACTCGATTTCAATCCACGCCAATTAGTAGGAATAAACTACAAAATCAGTTGCAGGTCATCTTACCAGAAATTAACACTGATGATAACTTGAAATTGGAAATGCCTTTTTCAACAAGTGAAATTAAGGAAGCAATATTCAATATAGGAGCTGACAAATCACCAGGTCCGGATGGGATGCCAGCAGGTTTTTATCAGAAATACTGGCATATCGTAGGACCATCAGTCACTAGAGCTGTCAAGAGTTTTTACAGGAATGGAAAAATTCTTAGACAACTTAATCACACTTTTATAGCACTCCTACCAAAGATTGATAACCCAACAACAACATCTCATTATAGACCTATTAGTTTAGTCTCAACGGTTTATAAAATTATCTCGAAGATATTAGCAAAAAGACTGAGCCTAATCCTCCCAAAACTTATCCATCCTCTACAAAGCGCTTTCGTTAAAAATAGAGCAATCCACGACAATGTGCTCATTGCCCATGAAATCTTCCATGGTTTCAAATCAAAAAAGGGGAAGGAAGGATATATGGCTATTAAATTGGACATGGAGAAAGCCTATGACAAAGTGGAATGGGAATTCCTTATAGCGGTGATGACCAAATTTGGATTTGGAGAAAAATTCCGGAATTGGATTCACGAGTGTATTTCAACGGTTTCATATTCTTTACTAATCAATGATTCACCCACTAATCTATTTACTCCACAAAGGGGACTTAGACAAGGTGACCCACTATCTCCTCTTCTGTTCAATCTTTGTTCGGAGGTGTTAGCTAGAAACTTACAAAAAATATCAAATGAAAATCCCAAATCTATTGGCTTCCCTATTTCAAAAAATGGGACTAGAATCCCGTTTTTAGCTTTCGCAGACGATATTATTATTTTTACCAAAACCTCAGCACAAGCTAATGAAATGGTTCGGTTGGTGCTGAAGGACTATTGTGACATATCTGGTCAGATGATCAATTACCATAAATCCATGTTTCAAACTACCAGCAATGTGGATCAAAGCAATAGGAGAAGAATTCAAGGCCACCTTGGAATAAGTATTTCTACCAATTTAGAACAATACCTAGGATGTCCAATTATCAATGGACGTGTCAACAAAGACATATTTCATTCCGTCATCACTAAGACTAAACAACAACTGACTAAATGGAAAGCATCCTCATTGTCTCAAGAAGGAAGAATAACGTTAATAAAAGCTAACCTTAATGCAAAACCAAGTTATTTAATGCAGGCGTTCATGTTACCGGGAAGTATACATAATGAATTGGACAAAATTAATAGAAACTTCTTTTGGAATAAGGGATCTAACCACCATCCTTTGATCAGTTGGGATAAGATTTGTAAACCTCGAAGTCTAGGTGGAACGGGGATAAGAAAAGCAGAAGACATGAACAAAGCACTACAAATGAAACTCTTGTGGAAAATAATGGCAGAACCACATAACGTTTGGGTCAAAATTGTAGAAGAAAAATACCTAAAAGGGACGAGCCTTTGGAATTACGAATGTGGAAAGAATGTGTCATGGCAATGGAAAAGCTTGTTTAAATTACATAAAGAATTTGATAAAGGGTTGGCCTGGAGAATAGGCGATGGAAATACGGTTAGATTTTGGACGGATAAGTGGTTGCTGGATAAACCACTTAAACATGTCATGACAAACCAGAATGGAATCAACCTGTCAGAATTAACTTCCTCATACATTACTAATAAAGAATGGGACCAACAGAGAATAGATCAGTTAAAAACAATTTTGCCAAGTAACGTACTAGACAAAGTTAAGAACTATAACCTCCCCAAAACTGAAATCCGCGACCGTCTGTATTGGGCAGGAAATGAGGAGGGGTGGTATTCCACGAAATCATCTTTGGAGTTGATACAAAAACGGAAAATTGGTGTTACTTTGGATAAAACATGGATTTGGAAAATGGACATTATGCCTAAAATTAGGAACTTTTTATGGAAGATAGCTATGAATGGTCTACCTACAAAACAAAATCTTGACAGACAGAAAATTCCGGTACTCATGAATTGTGAGTTCTGTAACCACCATACTGAAAGTGCTAAGCACCTTTTCTTCCAATGTCCAATCATGATAACAACTATAGACAATCAAAATGTAAAATCTAGTCTACAAAATATCGATATAGATAATCAAGGAATCACTGAGTCCCTGTTTGAACTCAAGGAGTCAATTTCGAATAAGGAAATGAAACTTGTAGTGGTTATTTGGTGGAACATGTGGATGGCCAGGAATCAATTCGTTTTTAATAAAACAAAACTTCCATTGAACGTCAAAACTACTGCTATTACCCAAATTGCGAGTTGGGAGCTAGCAAATTCTGACCAAAACAAGATTTTTTCATCAACGAAAACACAAAGAAGAAAGAAGAAAAACATTAAATGGCAACGACCAAAGGATGATTCCTTTAAAATCAATTTTGATGCTTCATTTAATTCAACAAACAACTGCGCGTATGGATTTATCATTCGGAATCAACATGCGATTCCTACAGCCGTAGGATGCGGCAAGTGTAACGCTGAGTCCGTCTTGGAAGCAGAAGCACTTGCTTTGAGATTTGGCCTCCAAAAGGCAAAGGAGTGTGGAATTACATGCATCGAGATAGAAGGAGATAGCCTTATGCTCATCAACTCGATTAAGCGAATGTGGAAGCCACCATGGGAACTCGATATGATGATTAATGATATTACGATTATTATGTCTAATTTCCATAGCTTTACCGCACAACATGTTTTTAGGGAGATCAACACGGTTGCGGACAAGATTGCTTCACACGGATACAATGGCCAGATGGAAGTGGATGCAATCCCAGAAGATGTTCAAGACCTCATCCGAAAGGATGCTTTAGGACGATCGGTTTCTAGAAATTGATTCTCCTAAGTTTTTACCTATGTATCAAAAAAAAAAATAAAATAAATGCCCCTTTGCTTAGGCTTGATGACAACAAATTTTGTCTCGACAAGCCATTTTACTCTAAAAAATCACCAAAGAAAGTAAATAGAGTACCAAGTAGACCCATTTTTATAAATTTTTATTTTGGGTATACCTCTAACTTTTAACACTTTATTTTTTTTTATCACTATTACTCTATTAAGAATATATTTACTAAATATGAGATTATACTACGAGCCTACTTAATAGAATAATATTGCTAAAATATCTAAGTTAGTGATATTAACCAATTAAATATATCACCAATGTGTATCAACCAAATTAAGATTACGATTGATCTTTTACAAAAATCGTTATTAATTTTGATTCGTTGTCCATTCTTCTATGGATATTAGGTTGGATTAATATTTATTTCTTAGTTAACCAATATTGTTATCAACGTCGTCCCAACCAAAGGTACCAAAGTTTTGGCTTAAAAAGGTTGTGTAGATTTAGGCTGCATAGTAGTAGTATATTGCCTCCCAAAAAGCAAGCGATCTTGCTCATTCTTATCAAAATGGACTTGACTTCTTCATGTTGACGGGAAGAATCAAATTTGGTTTACAGTGTTTCAATGCAAGACTATCAATGTAGTTTGTAATAATGAGTTTTATCCTCAATATTAAAATATCTCTACTAAAGGCACTATTTAAATTCATATTTAGTAATGTGCTATATTTTAGGTTAATCTATTTTAATCGAATTAAGACCAATGTTTGTCCTCAAATAAAGAGCGTTGAAAAAAAAAGTCGATTTTAATTGTGAAAGTGCAACTTTTTAGCTTGCTTGTAGAAAATTAGGTTTACCGAAACTTGTTGCTCTCCTAATTTATTGTCGTAAAATTGTTAAATGATAGTTAATTGTTGGAATATTAAAGGGATGGGTCAAAGTAATCGCTAAACAAATCTCGACCTAGTGTGTAAAATCCACCATATTAAAATTATCGCTCTTGCGGAAACAAAAACTGAAAAACCATACGATGAGCGGTTGTGAAAGTCTACAGGCCTTGACAACATTGTTTATCGTCATGTTAATGGCAGAGTTGTAGGTGTTTGTCTCCTATGAAAAAAAAAGTTAATATTGAAAATTAATATTTGTCTTGAATTTATTTGCAACAACCCAAACAAAAAAAATTAGTATTAAATTTATTTGCAACAACCCAAGCAAAAAAATTAATATCATTTTTGAATATGCATTTCACCGTGAAACTACTAAAACAAATATTTTTTGGAAATATTTTTACCGAATTTTAAATTCGAAATTCTTGTGTCCCATATGCATCTTGCTTGGAGATGTGAAAGAATACAACAAACATCTAAAATGCAAACAGGGGCACTACTAAATTCAAAATTTTAAATAATTTTTAAACTCAGGTAATCTTTTAGATCTACAAACCTCTAGTGATTTTATCTTGAGGAAAAAATGTGATGGTCTCGATAATATCTTAGAGAAACTTGACCGGTTTAACTCTAAACAAATCTTATATATATTAATGCAGGAGCCTCTATTGCCACGTGTCAAGCCATGGTTCTCCCAGCCCCAAATTTTTTTTAAAAAGTGGTTTTTAAAATTTAAAATCTATAAAATTTTTAAGTAAAGTCGTTAATTAAAGTTAAAATATCTTTAAATTTTGTTATAGTAAATGTCAGTAAAACAATTAAATTTTAATTTTAGAAAATATCTTCTCTTCTCTTATCTTATATCTTATATCTTATATATATATTAAAGCATGAGCCTCTATTGCCACGTGTCAAGCCACGGTTCTCCCAGCCCCAAATTTTTTTTAAAAAAGTCGTTTTTAAAATTTAAAATCTATAAAAAATATTTTAGTAAAGTCATTAATTAAAGTTAAAATATATTTAAAATATCTTTGAATTTTGTTATAGTAAATGTCAGTAAAACAATTAAATTTTAATTTTAGAAAATATCTTCTCTTATCTTATCTTATCTTATCTTATATCTATTAAATCAGAGCCTCTATTGCTATGTGTCAACGCTAGATTTCTCGAAGCCTAAAAAATTATTTTAAAAAGTGATTTTTAAATGTAAATATAAATTAAAAATTAATTTTTAAATTCTTTAAAAAATATTTAAATATATATTTTTATAAAAATAGTTATTAAACTTTTACGAAATTGTTTTTACCAACAAGCATATCTTAACAAATCAATTTAAAAATATAATTAATTAGAAGAGATTAATACTTAAAAGATAATTAAAAATCATAATATTTGATTATAATTTTATTTTTCGGAATTTTATTTTACAAAAATATACATATAAATTTTTAAGTATTAAATATTTATTAAAACTGAACCGCACAAAGTGCGGGTAATACACTGATTATACAATGTTCCCAAACTTAAAATATGTTTGAGAACAGACTAACAATTTAAAAATCTAAACATTTTAAGCAAATATCATTAGTATTGAAGCCCCGATTGGAGAAAATAAAAGTCTGGAGGGTTCCTTCCTTTCCAGAGCAATCAACCATTAACAGTATCATAATATGCTTAGTTGAATAAAACAAGAATACAAGTAATGTGAAAGTTTAAGGCAAGAAGATACTGAAACCCTAAAACAAGTTGCAGTTTCACAATTCCATAAACAAAAGAGTTCAAGCCCATATACGATTATAAACCTCTATCAAGCTCTAAGATGATCCTCTTCCCAAACGCGATTCCTCGTTCCAAACTCATTCCTGAATCGTAACCAAACACGGATCTAATTGATCCGACTGATAGATACCCAACAGACAACAAATTCCTTCACACTAGAAGGTATCAGCCTATATAGTACATGTTGGTCCAGTTAGAAAGGGTAGCACACCAGAGTAATATAAAGCTAAGAAAACACTTTACATTAAAAGATAACAAACACGGCTATTAGCAGTATGTAATATAAAAGCATCATGTGCAGAGTCTTTTTTTGTGTTCGTTCAGGTCAGTCCCCATCGTTGCCCCGGCCTGAGTCTCCTCTCAAGTTTCCATGAACTGAGAAACAGGAGGGCTTGTTTTTGTCTTCTCACCTATAGAATTATGTTTGATTCATTACACTTCATGATATTAAGGTGCAATGCTGAGGTGATTAAAAGTGCATGATAACAATTAGCAGGAGCTTACTGTAGACCCCACGCATCTCAACTTCTCTCCATTCTTGGACAAGGGCACAGCAGCAGCACATCAAATGCGAGAGGAAGTCGTCGAACATGCCTCCCTGCAAAATTACACGACTTTTTGGTTTGTTTGGATATTGCGCATTGTAATGCAATTATGAAGTATCGGGTTCGTCAATACTACATTATAAAATTTGTATTATGCCCAAACAAGCCCTTATTCAGATCAAAGGCAATGAAGTTGAAGTTAACCAACTCCATGTCACACTTGATGCTGTGATTTGAAACTTCCAATCTCAAGTGTGATAAAACATATACTGTCATGAGATGAAACACTTTTCATTCAAATCATGATAATGAGAGTCTTTGAAGCAAAAACCACTTACCGTAATATTTAGCGTCTTGCGCAGCTTCCTTCTGATGCAGCAAGTATAGCAGCAGCATGACAAAATCAAAGAATACGCAAATAATTCATTGCAAACTTCTGCGGAAGCTGCAAACCACACACGAGTTTCTTTCGTGAACATTCATGTTATTTCAACTTCATTCATCAAGTTTCCGGCATATAACTAGTTTCAGATAAGCTAAAAGGCTATGCAGTGTCGCAGTAAGGCTTTGATCGACTTCAGTAACCACATTGGCGGTGAGTAAATGCCAGAAGGTTAAAAGCCTCACTCATATGCCCACTTAAAAAAGTGCGCCAAAAACTTAAACTAGATTGACCTGTTCACTTTCCATTGTCATGATCCTAATCTGCTAGTTCTGTTAGACATTAGTCACACTTAAAAGTCTCGAGTCATTACTCCAAACAATGCAGGCCCCTTGGGCAAATTGCTTGCTTGGACACTTGGAGAAGCGTTCTTCAGAATTAATTGGCAATTTTTTTTATCTATCTGGAAAAATTCTTGAAATTAAATATCTAAAAAATCTCTAAAAGCGAGTATTAAATCATTTTTTTCCAGAAATTCTACCCTAATTGATTACAAATGCGGAAAATGGAGGCGAAGGAGATTCTACTTACAGACATATCTGTTCTTCGCTACAGTTGCTATTTTTGCAAATGTGCCACAGGGAAAGAACAATGTCTTCAAGCCTGCAGGTAAAGAGTATAAACATATGTACAGTAAATACAACGGATAATACTAAATTACATGTAAGAACTCCACTCATTTACATCATAGAACGAGAAGATCAACTTTGCAAGACTTGATCTATATAGGTACCGAGGCTCTTCTACGGTTCCTAGGAATGCAGATATGAAAAGGGGCTCTAGTAGACGTCGACTTAGGTTACAAAGCAATGTTAACTGTTATTCTTGATTTATGTACACCAAAGCAAGAAGCAACAATAATAAACTTGTACGGTAACAACTAATAAGTATATTTTTTTTCTTTTGGTAATGAACAACTAATAAGTATATAAGCAATAAGAAAGGGTGAGGAAGAAGTGAAATTTTATAGTTGCCCATTTAGGCACGGGGTAATGAGTTCAAATACTAACGTCTTAAGCAGATAATGGCATTAGGTTCACCTCTCAAACACCAGGATAAGCTCTTAATATTTTCTCCAGATGTACTCAAACTGAATCATCCCTAAATACCGCTCTATATCAGGTCAAGGCTCTATGAATTTAAGTACTTTGATCTGTTCACAGATGAAAACCAATAAGATAAAGTCACTGGAAGAGGTTACTGGTCAAATATGCCTAGATTGCTAGACACATATCCTTCAATAATGTACGACTAACAACAAAGATAAGCCAAGGCCACTCTGTCCCAATATATCTTATAAAGCTTAGGAAACTTAAGGCTTTTAATGGGTATAAGAGAGAAGAAATTGAACATAACTAATATGTTGACAACAGAAATCAGCAAATTTGCTTTTGAAACTAGTGATTAATACAAGGTAAAAAAAACTGGGAACCCAAGTTTACAATACTATCATAGCAATATAAACTAAGCACATTCCACTGTTATGGATGATTTCTGTTCGCTAAAACTTTTTGCAAACAGAAATCATTCATAATCGTGGAATGCTGGATCCTAGGATAGAGTATTTCGGATTCAGAAATTATGCCCTAAACGTCAACTGTTATGCAAATATGCCATGCCTGAAACACATATTCGACTTGATACAGCTCTCTAGAGATTCAAACTTCAACTGCATGCAAATACTTACAGAGACAAGGCTCCGAGCAGCAGCCGAGTAAATCATGATGCCACTCATCCTGCTGATATGAGCTTTGGGTTGAGAGCAACTGACATCCTGATGAAGCGGTAGAAACAGTCCTGCAAAAGCATAGATGTCAAAGAGTCACTAAGAGTCTAAAATAGCATATTATGTTTTTTATAATCAACTTAGACAGTTTTGCATCACCAAGAAGCTCGGTTGCCCTTAGAATTTCAGTAGATGAAAGGCCATTTTTAGATCATATTCAAAGTTCTTGACTTTTAAAAAAATTCAAACGAGACAAATGAGCATTGAAGCTACAAGTACTATTCCTTCAGCCCTCCCTATTACTGTTGCTACTACTATTACTACAGACAACCAGACGAACATAATAACTAACCTAGGCAGATATGCATCTGCAAACTACAGACAACTAGAAAAATGAATACCTTGAAGCTGTATGATTTTCACTTTTCTTTGGAGATCTTTCATCATATGAATGTTCATTCTCTGAATACTTGGACTCATCTATCTTGGAGGTTTTCACAGGTGAAGCTTTCTCATCTTTACAGATTGCAGCTGCAGTTTCTGTGACATCGAGCAAACGTTGGATGACTTCACATTGACCCACATCCAAATTCTCTTGTGATACTTGCAGTTCAAACCGAAGCTTTTCATTCTCCTTTCTAAGTGCTTCATTAAAGGAGTATTGAGGGTAAGAACACGAAAGCGTCTTCTTGAGAACGGCGGCATCCGAATAATCAGGGTTAAGAATCACAGTCTGTGCCTTCCTGTCCTCTTCATCCAAAGTGTACTCTCGCTGGTCCATTTCAATATATTCCAATCTTTCCTGTAGAAATTATTTGAAGAATATCATTTCCTGTAAGCAACAGGTATCCTCTAGTATGTGGATTTCTCAGAAAAATATAATTTTGGAAGTGTATAACAAAATTGCTTTACGGTACCCCAGTGACTCAACCAAATAAATTTGATTTAATTTAGAATGAAGGCTGTGAGAGTTTTAATTTTAATTAGTGAATGGCTAAATAAATGACATCATTTGTTCCAAGTATACTATATATAAGAGTCTACACAACATAGAGCACAAGTAGGCTAATGTCCAAGCATAAGCTGTGTGGATCCATTGAGAAATCAACACGTCAAGTACTAATATGTAATCTTAATCCGATTTCCATTTCTAGTAGATGTAATGCCACCAGATTGCATGCACCATTATTAGATATCCAAGGCCATCCATACACTTTCTCTTGTTTGTTGCGGATCTAATACCATTTGGACACCAACAGCTAAGCTCTAAATAAAAGTCCTCCAATATGGATAACATAAACAAGTTAGCAAGTAATCTGGAAGATTCTTAAGCATCTTAGTATAACACAACCAATACTCAAATGTGCAATAGTGGGACCCACTTGTGGTCGCAATAAACTTGAGTAGACAGAAATAAGGTACTACAAAAATGTCGCAGAATCTCTCGATCCAGAACCTAACAGTTTAAGACATGCCATTATCAAATGTTTTAGAATGCCAGAACAACGTTTGGCTTCCCTGTCTTCTTAATATCTAACAAAATCCTATGATGAAAAACTGCACCTGAAAAAATGACATTTAATGGTGACTGAGCCTCCTTATTCCTACAAGTGAGGTTTGAAGCATCCGCCACAATGTTCCTAAAACTTTCCTTTGAAGGCTAGTCAGTCCTTTGGATTTTAATCTAAAGCATTCTTGAAAAGCAATATAAAGTGTCATTCCCCTAGTCAATGCTCAACTAATAAAGATCATTCAGGGAAAGTAACTCAAAACTTCACTTCTGAGTTACAACACAGTTCAACCATTTATGTAAATTGATGGTGAAACAACACCATACACCTTAACCAATATTTTGATAAAACTTGTGCTTTAAAGCAAAATTCGTACTATAACACACAGGGAACCCACAAAAAAATGTTAGCATATTTTCTCCCTAAACAAGGTGAAGAGTCTTCACATATGAAGATGAAATAAATAAATAAAAACTCCATCGGATGATTTTAAGATGAATCCAGTTATTCAAACATAAAAATCAACAAAGAATTCAGTGCTGAAATGTGAAATTACCCTGACTCGAGCATTATCAACAAGAGTGATTAATGGCACAAGCTTCAAGTACCGATCAATCTCATTTTGCGCCTTCCTGAATTGGTAAACAATGTTCCACCCCATTGCAAGCAGATATAGATAACTCTTATCATGACAGCTGTTGACAAGGATGTAAGACCTCCTCAGGGCATCCTCAAGTTGCTCTAATGGCTCTCTAGTCTCTGGATATCTCTTCAGCTCCGTGATCTTCAGCTGTTCAAGCAGGTTTCCTATTAGCTTCAAATGTTGAGCGAATTGCCTGCAATTCTTCTTGTGCATGCGCGCCGTATTTGCTGCTTTCACAATCAGTCCGATGAGCTTCACAGCATCTAGACCAGTAAGCTGCGCTATGTTCGCAAGCCCCCCCAGAGCAGCCATTAGTGACTGATTTAAACGGATCCAATGGAGGAGAATCTCAGTGTAGATGTGGAAATCACAATTCACGGCAAATAAACAAACGCATCCTTTTCGGATTCAGACTGATGAATTTGTTGCAGATTTGATACTCGTTGAAGTAGATATTTACTGATCTTCAAATCCACAGTTCTATATCAGATTAATTATAACAAAATATAAAAAATTACGAAAGTAAAGTCAAAGGGATAGCAGAAGACTGAAAAAGGATAAAATTAAAGAGATATTGTCCGATGAATCTCGTAAATGAGAAGCAACTGAAAGTAAAGCGAGAAAATATGAGAATTCTAAAAAGGAACGAACTGTTGGAAACCAAGCCGTCGGATCAACTGCATGACGCCATGGGAGGACGCGGATGAACCTTAAGCTGAAAACAAAGAGGTTCATTCGGTTACACTCACATAAAACTTCCAGGGAAGAGAGAGAATCGAAGCTTCATCACTATCAACTCAACAAAATTATTTCTAAATTCTTTATAACTATATTACTCAACGACATTGCAAAAGACATTCGAAGCAGGAAATTAAATAATTTTCTACAGATTAGAGATAGAAAATTAAGAGAAAGACGATAAACGATAAATTGAATTCCGTGTGGAAACAGGCATTGCATTGCGGGAAAATGCTTCTTGTGAGTTCATCTTGCAGACTTTCTGAGCACGTGAATGAGAGAGAAAGTGAAGGGGAGAGGAGAGAGGGACATACTCGTCTTTTTCAAGCGCCGGATTCGATGGCGTAGTTTACTCTGCGGTGTCGTTTGTGCTGTTTCCCGGTGCTTCCTTCAATGGCTGGTTTGCACGCAGGAGAAGGTAAGAAGTAGAAGAGGTTTGGAAAACCAGGTGCACGGAAACTGTAAGTATGGCCGCAACTCGAAGGGGGACAAGAAGTGGAATTTTGCGGTGGGGACGTCGATGGGGTTGACTTTACAATCTAGCCCTTGGAGCTGGGTTGGTATTACGAGGATGCCATTGGTAAATGCTAGGTCCTAGGGGGTTACGACTATACGATGGAGCAAAATCAGCAAATGGCAAAATTGACAGGTGGTTAGCATTTTGCATTTTATTTTATTCGTTCCTCCATACTGCAATTTTTAATTTAAGGTTTAGGTTGTTATGGCCTATGGGGGCATTAAAAACTAGCTTAAATAAAAAGCTTGTGAAGTTATAGTTATTACACTATCACATTATCTAGTCCGTAAAATTAAGAACAAGTTTATCGGTTCGGATTTTAACCGGTTGTGACATGGATAAAGTGATATCAAACATTCATCGTTAAAATTACAGTGTCTATCCATTTGTTTTAACTATTTGACATTTGATAACCTTATAAATTTCAAACGCTATAATCTTGACATTTGTTGTCACATTTATTAAACGGTTACCAAAAATATTATATTTATATATGGTCTCATTTCATTATACTTTTTATAATTAGATTTTAAAAAATATTCATACTTAATTAATTTAAAATGATTACTTTTATTATTAGTTTTAAAATACTTTATTATGATTTTATTTTCATAAATAGTTTTAAAAAAATCTATATAAACACATCATTTTAAGTTGTAATTTTTTATAGTAGTTTTTTCTTTGTTTATAAAAAAATAAACGGTGTTTTTTCTTCGAAAAACCTTCAAATTATAACACTAAAATAATAAATAAATGAAATCAATTTGAATTAAGCGGTTAACAAACAAAAAGGGTGAAAACACGTGTATAGTGACAATTAAAAATATTTGAATGACATTGACTTAATATTTTGACCCAATAGGTGAAATTTTTTTAATATATTGATAGTTCAGATAAAAAAAATTTATTTTTATATGAATTTTTTGGTTAGATATTTTTATATGAATTTATAAATCGATAAAAAAAAATGAATTAAATATATCCAAGATTTTCGAAATTGAACCTAAAACTGAATTGTTAGTGTAAAATAAATAAAGTAAGGTGATAATTTAGTATGAAATTTATTTTTCTATAATTTTTCTAGAATATTTAAAATAAAAAAAAAAAACAGCCGATACAATATTAATTCAAATTTTGTAACTAACAATGCAAAGTTTTTGTTAATTTCACATTGAACGATAATTCAAATTTATTTTTCTATAGTTTTTGTTAGATTAGAATTCAAATTTATTTTTCTATAGTTTTTGTTAGATTAGAATTCAACATATAAAATCATTCAGATTTTATCATAAAAATTTGGCAATAGGATTAAACTATTGAACTTACATACTAGTTCATTTTTTTATTATTAATCGGCGGACAATTTTGTCTCTACACACCTTCTCAAGTGCATCCATCTTAACACTTAATGATGTTTTTAAGATTGCCTAGCCTAATCGGTCCGGATAATTCAGGACTCGTGATTAATATCTTAAAGTTGACAAGTCTAATTAATTAGGACCCAAATTGATTTGCTCATATGCTTGGGTAATTGCAATTGATTTGCTCATATGCTTGTGTAATTGCAATGATTCAAATATAACGTACCTTTTTTTTTTATCACATCTTTCAGCGCACATACGAATTAGGCGTTACGTCCGACACAAACAAATAAGTCCAGTAAAATATTATTTTAAAACCAATCATAATAAATAAATATTTTTTTAACTAAACTGATAACAAACTGCAATTTTATTTTATTTTTGGTAGAAATGAAACTGCAATTTTATTTGTATGGAAGTGGGACAATTTTATCTATCACTCGTTCCCTTACCAACTAGGTCATAGTCGATTGTGTATTATTCTCTTAGTTATGATGTAAATGTCTTTTGGTTGGGGGAGTTAATCAAGTTCAGACGATAATTAGTTGGGTTGACAAAGAGCGGTTTGAAGATAGAGTATTAATTACCCCATACAACCGCCAGCTGTGCTTTCTTTTTCAGAATTTCACTTTTTTCTTTTTGTATTTATATTATAAAGATAATTTTGTTAACTTTTTCATACATAAGTTCCGGGATCAAATGAGTACACGTCTGGTGAGCCACACATGAGTCACACATACAAGCCTTCTTTCTTTCTTTTTTGACGGGTTTCACCTCTCATTGCTCTGATACCATGTTAACTTTTTCCTATGTCCGTTCCGGAACCAAATGACATGGAGGGCACATGATAGGTGATGGAATCACTATTGGTTGTTTGTTGTTGCTAATATCTACATCCAGATGATGAAGTCAGAAATGGAGAATATTAAAGGTTTAGCAACACTTGGAAGAGAAAAAAGATCAAAGAAGATAACAAAGACGGATTTCTAGTGTTCAGCCGCCTCCGCGGTCCTACGTCACCGCCCCCGCGGTGACCGATGCTTCCGGCGCCGCACCCAGCGCTCGAGAGCAAGGCTGTCACCGCCCCGCGGCTACCAAGACCCGCCCCCGCGGTGACAAAGCCTGAAGATCAATGCCAGCGCCCCATGCGCCTCTTGCTAGCGGACCTATGAAGCCCAAGCGTTTGTGTCACCGCCCCGCGGTGACACTGAGCCACCCTTGCGGATTGAAGACAAGCGTCAAAAGATCAAGTGTCAGACGTTCCAAAGCATTAAAGGCGCCGCCCCGTAGCACTACCAAGCCGCCCCCGCGGCTCCCAGATTCGCGCTCGTGGTTGTGCAATAGACGACACAATTCCGACTATTTAAACCCACCTTTAAGGCCATTAAGGTGACTGTTTACACAACCTATTTATTCTCATTTACTGTCATTTCTAGTATAAATAGAGGTCCTAGGTTGATGTTAGAATCATCCTCATTTTCCCACAAACCTCTCTTTGTTTAATTGTCAACTGTATAGAGTGTTAAGTCTCCTAGCTACATTGGGTTGGTTAAAGCTTCATATTAGTTCTTTTCAATATAAGTAATATTCGGTATATCAATTGTGTTATATTCCTTGTGTTTAACTTAGTTTGCATGTTTGTTTTCCACTTAGTTTGATCACCTAAGTTGTATAATTGCATGTAGGCTAAGGTTAATTGGTTCCGGGTTTGGGTTATTAATCCAGTAGCAAACTCTTAGGTAATAACGGGTTGTGATAATCTAAGTGTAAAGGAATATAACTACGTAACAAGCTTAACGGATTAATCTCTTTTACATATCTCTTTATCTTTGCATGAATGCTAATTTGTTGTTTGTTCTTGTAGGTTACGGATTTGTAACTTGTTAAGTTGTGTTAATGTTGGTTGGCTTAATGCATAAATATGATCAAGATGAGAACAATTATCGAATGCTTCTAAGAAGAACCAACCGAGTTATGTGCAAGAGGAAATCTAACTTATTATTATTAGTAGTTATTGTTACGAATGTTGTTTGTTCTTATTAGTTGTGTTAATGTTGTTTGTTCTTATTAGTTTTGTTACGAATGGATCATATCGTTTAATGTATTATTAGTAGTTATTGTTGGTTGAGTGGATTATTCATAGTTATTGTTGAATTTCTAATTATTATTATTCGTAGTTATTGTTAGTTAAGTGAATTATTCGTAATTATTATTATTTTTGATATCTACTCTAAATTAACTGTCAAAGGGAACACCTCAACGTTAAAAGAGGCAACTAGACAAACCGGAGAAAAAGAGGGGGAGAGAGATATGACAAAGGATGACAACGATATGAAGATGTCAAACATTTTCCAAATATACACGAGAATATGTTTAAACAACTTAGTGTGTTTTTATAATAATAATAATAATATCAATTTTATCTTTATGTTTTCATGAAAAGCAAACTAACCAACTAGCTAGGATACTTAATGCAAAATATTTTATTTTAACTATCATGTAAAACTTCAAACAAAACTTTGCAGAATCAATCATATTTTATGATATTTTTGAACTACGGCTTAAATTTTATCAACTTTTAAAAATGCACTAATTTATTACTTCATCCGATCCAATCTTATGGAAACTCGTTTTAGACATTGACATCGTTATTTAGTAAAGCATTAAATAAATTTTATATATAGAATTTTTAATATTACCACTAATTAATTACTCACAACCCTTTTGAAACAATAAATAACATTTTGTTATAAAAAATATATTATTAAACAATTTCTAAAAACTATTCTCATACCCTTTTGCTTAAGTTTTGCCTTGAAAAAATAAAACGTTATTTAAACTTATCAAAACTTAGATGCTAAAATAATTTTTTTGGTGATACGAGGAAGTAGTTTATAACGATGTGCAACCAAACGCATATACTTCTTAAATGCATAAATTTATCTTTATTTTTTGGCCTTCACATTTTTACGTAATATTTGACATGAATTTTAAACTTTTTTTAAACCTTCGGTAGAGATTATCAAATTTGATAAGTTCCTCTTATGGTGTGTTCGGGAAATATTTATTTGGTAGCTTATCAACCTTATGGAGATGATGAAATTTTTAAAAATAAAACAATGGGTGTTTGAGAGGCTAGATGATGGAAGATTTTTGAAAATTATATTGAATAAATTCATCAAGAAATATTTTACGTATCTTTATGAGGAAAATCAAGTAAAAAAATATATGATAGCTAAATAAAGTTCATCCCAAATTTAAGAATATTTATTTCACTAAAAAATAAGACGATGACTTTTACAAAAAAAAAATACTATTAATGAAATTCATGTAACATAAAAGCACAATTGTATAGAAATATATTTATTTTTTCAGTCTAATTAAACTCAATCAAAAATTGAGTGATGGCCTTTTTGATAATTTTACGTTTCGATAAGCTTTGTTCTCCCAATCACCCATCAAAATTGTCAAAATAAATGAGCTTATTCAGTCAGCTACTTATTTCAGCTACTCAATCAGCTCCATCTTCAACTTCAATAAGCTTTAGATTCAACTTCAATAAGCTCATGGTTTCCAAACGGATCCTTATTGTTGTATTTTGTATCGATCATTTTCTAAAAGATTGAAAAGCTTATTGATTTTGGAACGAACAAAAGTTTACACTTGAGATAGCCAAGAATGATATTTTTGCCCCGTCCACCTTGAAATAGTTTACATCCTCTTTTGCCCTTCCTCATCTAACATGAAGTCCTATATTTTGACAACTCTATTGCCTCTCCTTCAACACGTTACTATATATGTGTCGTTGTTTCATTTTGTCAGCATCTTCTCCCCTACATCGCTTATTTGTTTTCCTCTTTTATTTTGTGAATGTCTTTCTTCTCCCCTTTTCACCGCCGCATTCACAACAACAGTAAAGTCATGACTCATGGCCATCAACTTCATCAAATTCGACGCTCCTCTAGGATGTATTTACCGGTCTCAGAAATCTCTACTCAAAATCAGTAAGGTTTGGTAAGATCCCTATTGTTGTGTTATTCTTTGCCATGATGTCAAAGTCCGATATTACCTAGGAGAAGATTGTTGTGTTATTCTTTGCCATGATGTCAAAGTCCGATATTGACGGACCGGTTGAGCGGGGGTCGTGTGCATACGAGCACACATGCGCATTAGGCCCAAACCCAACACATAAACCCGGCGAGGTTCCATCCTAAAACCAATTGACAATAGAAGGAGTAGCCCACCGACCTTATATACCAGGCTCGGAGTGTCCCCATCTTTCGATGTGGGACTTTATTATCTCCAACACATGATACAATCTCTCTATGCAGTATGCTGTTCCTAATCGAGTACTTTCATGGTAAGAAAATAGGTAATTTGGCTTCGAAAAGGAATTTATCGGAAAAGTCTACTACTTGTTCACAAGATGGTATGTATTTCAGCGATCTGTTGTTAATTCCTACCGGTTTTCTTGTTCAGGTGTAGTTTACAGCTGAAAAGTTGTTGGCTATCATGGACCTCAAGCATAATATTCGTAACATGTCACTCATTCCAAATGTTGACCAAGGTTTACATTTCTTCTCAATTCACTTTCCACATATATGTTATCAAAGGGTTCTATAATAATATATGTGTATATATGTATACCAAACATCAAACACAACTCAAACTGTGCGTGCTTATTATTAGAAAAATAAATAGAAAGTATTATAATTAAAAGTTGTTGTTAATTCCTAACGTCGTTGCTTTGTTATCGATTCTTAAAAACTTTTTATGAGCTGAAGCTTAAACTTATTGTAGCTGAAGCTGATTGAGTAGCTGACTGAACTAACTTATTTTTTTATAAGCTTGTTGAGCGTTTGGGAACTACGAGCTTTTCGAAGCTGATATAAACATAAAATTAAGAAAAAGGACATCATCTATGTTATATTTCATTATTAACTTTTTGTAGATATTAAATAGAGATTATAGTTACACAACATTAATTATATAATAAGAAAATTATACAATAAGTGCCTGACTAAAATATAAATTTGTTATTTTAAATTTATAAGTTGGTTTTACTAAATTTATTATTTTCTAAATAAATATTAAAATATGTGTAAGAATATTATAAATTTAAAGTTATTCACTTAAAAAAAACCAAAATAATACTTACCAATCATTCACAAAATTAAATACACACAATTTAATAAGAGAACTACTCAATAACGTGGATAATTAGAATATGAAATTGGTATTTTTAAATTTATAAATTGGTTTTATTATAAATATTTATTAATTTATTTTTTTAAATTTGTTAATTTAAATTTTAGTGTAAGGTTTATTTCTAAGTTATATTAATTGTAATTGTGCAAAAACGTTAATTTGGGGAAATATTTTTCATCATCTAGCTTCATCTCCATCATCTGCATTCATAAAGTTTACAAATTTGAACATTTTTCATCTATCATAAGCTTGCTTCATCTAGTAAAAGTTGGGCTCCCAAACACCTTCATCTTTTCAGCTTCATCTATCTTCATCTCCGTTCTAGTAAAAAGAGGCTCCCAAACAAACCCAAAGTGTACCTAATTTTACTCAAATGTCCTGTGGCTTTGATTACCCGTCTCATCCTCGATGTTTCTTGTGCTTCTATCACAAACTCTTAGGGCCCGTTTGGTTTTAACTCCGGAATCGGAAACGGAATGAAAACGAATATAGTCCATTCGTATACCCTTAATTGTGAAAGTTTTTGGAATCATTCCTTATGGTTTGAAGTAATTGGAGTAGAGTTTGATTACTTTTGATACCCTATAGGGTAACAAAATATTGGGAATCGGAAACGGAATGGAAACGAATCTAGTCCATTCGTATACCCTTAATTGTGAAAGTTTTTGGAATCATTCCTTATGGTTTGAAGTAATTGGAGTAGAGTTTGATTACTTTTGATACCCTATAGGGTAACAAAATATTGGGAATCGGAAACGGAATGGAAACGAATCTAGTCCATTCGTATACCCTTAATTGTGAAAGTTTTTGGAATCATTCCTTATGGTTTGAAGTAATTGGAGTAGAGTTTGATTACTTTTGATACCCTATAGGGTAACAAAATATTGGGAATCGGAAACGGAATGGAAACGAATCTAGTCCATTCGTATACCCTTAATTGTGAAAGTTTTTGGAATCATTCCTTATGGTTTGAAGTAATTGGAGTAGAGTTTGATTACTTTTGATACCCTATAGTGTAACAAAATATTGGGAATCAAGTGCATTTTGCCTTAAACCGCAAGGAATGATTCCATACAATTTCATGAATAAGGATACATATATGAACTAAATTCGTTTCTATTCCGTTTTCGTTTCCGGAGTTGGAAACAAACGGGCCCTTATTGTCTATGTTTTAATCCTTTGTTTTTTCCGTCTTACGATCACTCGAATTTGTCTAGGCCCTTCAAAAGATCAAAGTTATAGTAGAGTAAAATATTTATAAAATTTCAACTAAAACAACAAAATAGAATAATGGATGAATAATCCGCGACGTGGAAGAGAGGTCCACAACCGTACGACAACGACGAGCGGGAGGGTCACATGGGGTCAAATAATGGGTCGAACCTTTTTAAAGGTGACCCCGTCAATCCATCACTCTCTGTCTTCAATCTCCTCCTTCGTATATGGCAACGGTTGCTATCTAAGCCCGGTTTCAAATGTAATTACCTTTCTAATCGTATAACCTTTTGAAAATTTGCAAAAATAACCTTTTTAGTTTGATTTCTTCTAGTGACACCTAGCTAGGTGTTGTTTGGCATGGGTAGGCTTTAGACACGATGCATTGGCTCTTAATGAACATATATCAACTCCTAATTTATAATGTCTACTTCTTAATTGATAGAAATTGGAATGATTTTATACCTGAACTGTTAAAATTATGTTTAATAATATATAGTGAATAATGAAATACATCGATAATAAGGACCAATCAAGTATATAAAATTACTAAATTACTCTTGTCAATTAATTTTAAGGCGAAGGTGAATTTACGTGATGGGTGAAGACAAAACGCACATTTATGTATGAATGTGTGAATCCCACATTAGTCCTAGTGTGTATGTGCGTCTCAACGCTATAATCCCGTATTATCTTGATTCATCGAAAATTAAAATATATTGTAAAATATTATATTGTTAAACAAAAACTACACGTTGGATAGAAAAAATTGATGGGATGATCATAAAAATAGTGAAATTAAAAATGTAAACACAAATTTTCACTCATTTGATTTCTAAACACTTAATTAAAATAATTCGATTCTCCCCAAAAGCTTTGTTGATAGTTAACAGTTAGGCTCAATCATGTTGTATTGTCAAATTGACGGTCTATAATGCGTATGTGCGTCTCAACCACATCTCATTATACCAATTGAGTACTGATAAAGTTAGACTTTCAATTTCATAATTTAACTCTGATAGTTAAAAATTTTGCCCATAATTGGTAATCATATTTCAACACTATTCTACCCAAGGTTGTTCGTTAGTCCTTGGACCAGAAATCTCTTGTTAGACAGAACTTGCACCGGGTAGGTGCGGTCCAAATTGATTGTACAAAAAAAATTTATATTTGTTTTTCGGTTCAAAATTGGACCTTGTAAATTTTAACACTAATCAAATCTAGACCTTAATATCCGGTCTAATAAGGGCATTTCGATCTAGATCCGGTCCTACATATCTATACAGACCGGAATTTGAACTAACCTAACCCCACCTATATATCAGTAATCCAAAATTTGGTATACTTGAAGTGAAAATACGATTAATTTTCCTAAAGTTTGTCTTTACACATAATTATGTGCACGGTTGGAGACATGGAGCCAAATTAAGTTCATAAATTATGCACTATCACTTTCAACTTTGATAGCTTTGCGTCATTATCGAATACATAATGTTTCCCTAATAATGTTGATAATGTACCAAACATGTCTAATACAAGAGATATGTTTGGTAAAGTGGTAGTAGTTTTTTAAAATTATAAAATATTTATTAAGTATAAAGAAAAATGGATATTTTCACGAATTACTTAACTCATTGCTTTTATCTATCATATTAAAAAGTAAAAGGGTAAAACTTGGGTTAATAAAATTGAAACTAGATTTACTACAAAGGACGATTTAAAATTTTTTTTAATGTTTTGTTGGAACTACAAAGGACGATTTATACATGATTGTGAATACAATTGAAGTATATATAACTACACAAACAAAAAGCTATAACCTTATAACTAACAATAAGACAAGGACTGCCTTTCAAAAAAATATTAATAACGAGATAAGTAGTGTTGTATATCTATGTAGATGTTTATCGAAACATAAAGCGACGTACGGTTATGACGTTGCGGAAGAGAAGTCTTGAAAATCGGTCGATGACAAAAATCATTGTCGACGAGATATTCAACAACATGGAGTGCATCGGCATTAGCGACAAATTACAACTGATTAAACAACAACATTGACTACTTTGGTGGCACTCCTACAAATATGTTTGATGCGGACTGTATAGAATGAACGTAGATGGAAAAGAATATATCTCCATCAAAATTTCGGATTTTCAACGGTTTTACAATTATCCATGACACTATCAACAACGTTAAGATGATCCCTTCGATTTCATATTTCTGAATTCCTCGTTCTTTGTAGTCATTTGCTCACAATTAAAGTCTTCATCTCAAAAATTGATAAGTTCGAGAGTTTAGCAAAATCTTCATCAGTAACACACTTGTCTCATGATCTAAACATAATTTTGCCGTTAAGTCAAGTTTCACAACATAGATTTCAAGGTTTTTTTTTGTTATAATTATAAAGTTGAGATTTGACTTCTTTAGTTTGTCGGAAAGGTGTTGTTTTGCCAATTCAAGCCACAAATCATCCTAATTTTATGCATTAGTAGATATGTAAATTTATGAGGATTTAATACTCTCATAACAAATTGAGATATTAAACAGAAATAATGAAAATAGAGGGAAAAAAAATTATACTTCCATGCGACAAAGTTGATCATAGGATTCTCACCACATTTTCACTGTACCGAAAGTTCTCACAAAGAGCTTCTTCGAAGATTTCCTATTCATAAACTTTTGTTAATGAATTTCAATAATCATATTGTTGGTTTATTTTTAAAAATTTTGAATGTGTCCCTAAATTTTATAATTTTTGAAAAATATGCATACTTACTATTCATAAGTTAACCTTTGTTGATATTGCGAGGGATTAAAAAATATAAGTTATTCATCCAAAAAACTATCTAGGCATGCAAAAAAAAATACTAATAATAACTAGTAAATGATTATTTTTTAAAATTTAACTTATAGATGATAGAAGAGTATATTCAAAAAATTATATATATATAAAGATAAGTTATTTATCTAAAAAACTATCTAATTATAGTCCGAAAAAATCTAAAGTATAAGGAAACTATCCGAAATTTCCTTTTTTTTAAGCGGTATCAAATTTAAATAAAAAGAGGTATGAATGTCTCATATCAATACTCTAGAGACACTTTCTTCTAAAAAATTTCACATATCTACTTATTATTCTACTGTGAATAAAACAATATTTTCAACTTACAATCGGTATAGCTTCATTTGATGATACTCACACAAATTAAATTTGTATGGATGTTATCCTAATTTTCTTTGATAGATTAAATACGTATGAGAACCAAAAAATAATATCGCCCCAAACATACAAATATTAAGGACCGGCCCTCTATTTTTATGTACATATGTATACGAAAAGATGTTTTGAAAGCAAATAGCAAGAAGTTCACTAGTAAAATAAAAATATTGCATTGTTTGTATTATTATGAGTCATAAACCATTAAACACCTAATTATGAAATATTAGTTGCTTTCATCGTACATTGTTATGAGTCATAAACCATTAAACACCTAATTAGGAAATATGAGCTGCGTGGTGGGCTTTAAAAGTTCATTAATATTTAATGATTAATTAAGAATATTCCCATGGTCCTGCCTCGTGGATTAAAGAAAATAACATGTCACCATTCACGGCTTGCATTTCCTTCCCTCTCATGCGTTATCCTCACATAAGTTTTTTTTTTTTTTGAAATTGAGAGCCATGTACTCTCCGCGCTCAAGCACTTTATTAGAGAGGAAAAAAGTTACACTCGAGTAGAGCGAGGGAGTAAAACTCTACTCAGATTGTCCAAAATTAAAACTCTAACGTCCAAGGGCGGTTCAACAAGGCAATGAACACTAAAGCCAAGAGAGAAAGTATGTTGGACGATAGAATTCGCAACTCGGTTATAAAAAGGATTATTATTAATTTTATAATTACAAAAATTCTATTACTTTAAATATAAGATGACTCCTTTGTGTTCGGTTATAGATGGATTATGAATTTTTTATTTTCGAAATAATAATAAATAAATAAAATCGAAAGTAGGTACCAATAGAAAAAATTGACGAGAACAGGAAGTCACTTAAGTTAAAAAAAGACTCATAGTTTAAAACCACAAATTTGTATTACGAAATCATAGTTTAAAACTATAATTTACAGTGTTAAAATATACAAACAAGGAAACATGAAAATTAAATTGCAATTTCCATTATTATGTTCATTACGGGAAGAAAACGGTAGATTATAACTCTAATTTATCCTAAAAAAAAGGCAATTTTGGTAATTAGGCCTTTTTGAAAAAGTTGAGTAGTAACTAGGCTTTTTAATGTTTCAATTAATTAAATATATTCTAACCTTTTGTATTTATTTTCAAACTTTACACACTCTTCTCTCAAGGGGTACATTTACTAAACACAAAATTAGAAAAAGTCTAGTAGACCAAATTGTTTCAAAAAAAAATATGGGTCTTCCCGGAACATGATAGAGTTCCTATTCTCGAAAATAACTTTCTACCGTGCCTATTTTGAGTAATTTCATAATTAGTTCCTTTATTTTTATTATTCTAGAACAAAAAATCCTAGTTTTTGGATATTAATAAGTTTATGGGGTTGACATTTATTGTTTTGATTTCGTTACTTACTTGATGAGCTAACAGAACAATATTAATTTTTTTACCTAAATGAAACTAATCTCGTTGGAAGGAGGGGCACAATCCCCTTCCTTACCCCCCTTGACTATATCTACCATAATTTCGTATGAATGAGGATCTTGAATTTATAAACCCGAGATTTTATATGTAAAGACCGACCTTATAATGAGTTTTAACACTAACTTATAACAATATTTATAACAATGTGGGTGAATCTTTAAACAAGACACACATAACTAAACGTGCAGAAAATCAAAATGTAAATAATAATAATGCCATGATCATGCTTAGTATGAAACGACCTTATCAGAAAACTTAACTGCTTACATTGTGTCATATGACTAGTTTGACTACATGAATACAATGACCTGGTGATAAATCTTAGAGTAGCAAGTACACAGGTTTGGATGGTCACCCTCACTAGAATAATACATAGCTTTTTATCGTGTATAAAGTCTATTGACCAAGACCGTAAAAAAAAATGTTAGCTAACAATCTTAAATCGCATTGTTATGTACTAAGGGTAACATAATATCACATAATACATAATGAAACATAAACACGTAAACATGCTTACAACATCATTTTAATAATGTTTGTTGTTTAGGGGATTCATATTGTGTTCACTTATATTGTGACATTGAAGGTCCGTGAACCCTACGATTGTCCCTATATACACGTGTATGAGTAGTTTTTATGCAGTTCTCCATACACCTTTGACGAAATGGTTTCAAAGATTTTCTTCATAGACCATGATTGGAGTGGTTCAGGTATCACGACTTATCTTACACACACTTGGATCTTACAGATATTATTGTTACATCACCCTATTTAAAGACATTATTAATAATTCAACGAACACACAACTATCGTACCACAAGTCATACACGAAATTATCTAAAAAACCAGCTAGTTCAATTAGCTATTTATTTCAGTTACTCACCCGACTTCATCTTTAGCTTCATATATAAATAAGCTTCAACTTAAATTATAATAAACTTAGAGCTCCAAATGGACCCTAAATAGTCATTAGCTTTTCAAATTTTCTGTAACTTTCTAAAACTCAAACCACCACACCCTTAAATCCTTAACTTATCTTTATTTTTTATCATATTTGTATATCTGTCTAATCACTTGTAATTTCTGTTATAAAAAATATATAATATTATATTACATTACTATATTTATTACAGTAATGTGAATTGAGTATGATATAATACACATACATTTCGTCCTTTTCTATTTAATGTTTTATCTCGTGGTTAATTCTTTTGATTTTTTTAATCTTTTACACACGAAATACAGTCTGGCTTTGATTTTATCGAGTTAACAAAAAGTATTTTCTAAGCAACTATCAGATTTGTATGTGTCTGTCTAAAAGGATGACAGGAGGAGGGGAGCTCTAGATGACGGGGCTGGCATCCGCCGCCCCACCAACCACCGCCAGCAACGCCAGTCGCCAGTAAGCATGCGTGGAAAGAAGCTGCAAATGGAACCTCCACTATTCCTCTTTCCATTCATAAATGTTTTTTTTATACCAAAGTTTTTTAAACGAGAAAGGACGTCAAATTTATCGAAGTTGGTCGTCCTAAAACATCGTTTTAAATGAGGTGCTCAATGTCATCGAATTTTTTGACTACAAGTCATTACCAAAAGAAGTGTGTATATCTGTGACGACTTCCTTGAAAACGTAAAAAATTCTAACTTCGTTAAACCATGAAATATAAAAAAATGTCATATCTATCGCGCATTTATACTCGAAAATTGTTGAATCCGCTATACTACGTGCCCGTTTGGTTGGAGCGGTAGAATGAAAACGGAATGGAATCGGTTAAAGGTAAGAAAAGGAAATGAAAATAAAGGGGTTACTTTCATGTGTTAAAATACCTCTAACCAAATGCAGTTTTTGTTTGATTTGTAATCACTCCGTTATCGGGAATGATTACCAGTGCTTTCAAACGAGCCCTAAAAGTATTTGAAGTATTTTTTTATTCCAAAACGTACTTGTGTTTTAAATTTCGTATTGTAACGAAAAATATCTTGCACTTAGCTTGGCAACTAGCACTTTTGACAACTCTCTTATTTGTCCTCTATCCCTATGTTTTGACCTAGCCGATCAACATGGACGAACTATCTATCTAGATGCATAGAAAAAAAATCTTGCACTTAGGTAAAAGACGACATTGGGGAAGTTGAATGAGGTGGTCCATAGAACGTATAAAGGTCCCTAGATGTGGTTATGAATGTGAAGGCCATCAATCGCATTCAAACTTATGGATGCATTCCCTTGAGGGCTTCAATCCAACCAAATAGCCTATCCAAATCCATATAATCGTCTCATGGGTCCTGACGTGTCAGGTTCAAGCGCAGAACATGAATCGAGGTTTAATTGACAATCGAAGAAGGCTAATGATAATAAATGGGCCACGTGGCCCAATAACTGGGCCTGAACCGCCTGTTTAACAAATGAAAAGGCTAATGATGAATAAATGGGCCGCATGGCCCAATAATCGATGATCCATGTGATTGGGCTTCATGTGACAACTTTTTGGTTGGATTGAAGCCCTCAACGGAATGCACCCTTAAAATCATTTTTTTTTATAAAATACAGTTTTCTTTTAGCAAAAAAAACATCATATTTTAAACGTGAATTTTAATTTTAGCTATTTAATGATAATTTTTTTTATACATATAAAGTTTATTATTTTTGGATTTTATTTCAACTTCAAATATTACGATTTTTAAAATTATCCGCAAAGAAAAACTGTGTTTTTATTAAAACTTTAAAATTCATTTTCTCTAAATATATATTTCAATATGATGGTAAAAAATTTGTAGAAGTAAAAGGAAATATTAAAATATATCTTTGGAAAAATATCTGTAAAAGATATTTTTGTTCCTTGTAAATTTCCAAGTCCGGTGGTATATAAAGTTGAAAAAGCAGTAATGGATAAATGGATATATTTAGTATATATTAGGGATAGATTTAGGAGAAAAACAGTTATTCAGAATTATTAAATACAAAATTAGCATTACTCATATCCTGGATGCGAATCCCATAGTTTGCATTAATTTAAGTAAAGAAAATAAAGAAGAGCAAGCAATTAGATAATAAAAGTAATCATACTTAGTAACATTATAATTAAGAGAAAATTGTTACATAAGCATGTGTCGATTAATTAGCTGCCGCATACAGAATTAAAAAAAAAAGTACAATAGAAGTCTAGTGGGGCTGAGGAAAGGTACATTCAGGCAACGACATTAACCTGTTGGCAGCGTGGGCAGCGTTGGTCGGCTTGGGGAGATTGGTGGAAATGCCTAAATGCCAAGCATACTAAATACATAATAAGAATTAACATGGGGAGCAGAAATACTGTTTCAAATAAAACCAGGGACTTGCTATGCGCACTCAGATTCTTATGTTTATGGCAGCTTGATATGCAGGAGTCCAGAGTGGTTGTACTCGAAAGGTAGATGCTGATTCCAAGTCCGCTTGAAATGGCTGTCATGTAGTATGTGATTCCCCCTTCAAACTTTTTGAGGAAGCCGTTTCAAATATCGCTGTGAAAAAAAAATAAATAAATTAACTTTGTTATAAAAAATATTTAAAACTCAAATACGGATACTTACCACAAATGCATGTGAGTCCCAGCGTGCATCTAAATGCACTGACGTTTGGACCCGCCATGACGCTCCAGCACGTAGACACTGCTATAGAAACGATGAGACTAACCAATATCCAACCGTGTTGGTTGTCTTTAATTTCCACAAGAGGGATGTGCCAAATATTGGGACCGTTACGTATCTTGCGTGCAAACCAGACAATTATGATTAAAGAAATACCCGAGAGGGACTACCAGTGAAAATATAAGCAAGCATATCCTAAACCACTCGCATCCAAGACCATCTTTGTGACAGTATCCGAAAAACTTTACTACGTAGAACCCGGAGCCTCCCAACCACGCACACACAGACAGGAGAAGAAGAACAAATCTGTGTCCGCTGTCACCCGTCACCCAACCCGCCATTGTTTGATTTTTGCTTGACTTTTGTTTTGGTACTTAGAATGAAAATCGAGCATGGATTTATCCATAGCTCGTATTCCATTTTCGGAAATTCTTCAGGAATGCTTTCTTTGAACTCTGATCCAATTTGATGAAAGGGGAAGAGGAACGTTTAAACAAATTTAACGCTATATTTATATTTTCTAACGCGCTCTCTCCTACTTAGTGATTTGATATCTGTAGCAATTAATGCATCTTGAAACTATTATCAGTTTTTTCAATTTTCAATGACCTCTCTCCTACTTATTTTGCTTTGCTATCTGTACGTCTACTTCTCCACCTTGAAACTATGCGATTTTCTATATGTAGCAATTAATGCAATCCGTCTCCCACCTTGAAACTTTGAAACTGTGTGCTTTGCTACGTAGTAATTAAAGCTATATGTAGCAGCAGATGAGTGGTTGAAATTTTGTTTAGTGTTAATAAATTTGTGGTGGTTGAAGATTTGTTTAGTGTTAATAAATTTGGGGCACACCTTGAAACAGGCGTATACATTTGGAGCTGTCCTCCATTGATGAATAAAATAACAAGTATAAGAAAATTAGGGGCACACCTTTAAAAATATAATTGTAGATTTTATTGATGAATAAGAGTATAATAAAACTAGGGTTGTCCTCCATTGAAGAGGTCAGTACGAGAGTGTTGTGTTGTTTGGTCTGTGTTGATCTTGTTAGGTAGAGACACATAAGTTGCACATAGAAAGATAGTAACAAGGGATGAACAACACAGGACCACTTTATTCCATCTGGGCTCGTTAGGACGAACATCTCGAAAAAGATATGAAATAGGTCCGCTAATGTAGCAAAGGAACAACCCATAATACGTAGCATTCAAATAACTCTTGAAATGCATTATAAGCAGAATCATGAAGGGTCCTACGAGCACGTGGGACAAAATAGCGAGCATCCCTAATGCAGAGGTTGGCTTGTAGGCGTCCAAGAACGGGAAAATGACTAATAAGAAAGTAGCACTACGCATGAGGCCACGAAGAAGACGAGTACAAGGACGATTGCGATCTGGGAAAGATGCTGGTAGCCAATAAGCTTCGGGACCAATGTGATACATCAACGGGAAGATCAAAGCAAGAATGAATTGAAAATAACTTATGAACGCAGTACACGTGAATTCATCACTCGTGAATGCATCATCTGTGGTTTCTACTTCACATACAAAACAATGGGATTCAAACGCCACCATGCACACCGCCCAAGAAAATGATGCACCCACTAGGAGCCACTCTGCTTCCGGCACCGGAAAATTGAAGACCGGTGATGTCGAAATTGCTTCCGCCCGGCTGCCGTCATCGTTCCTCATTGCTTGCAGTTGCTCTACCAAAGATTAAGAGATCGTGCTGCTTAATTACCATATATATATATATATATATATATATATATATATATATATATATATATATATATATATATATATATATATATATAATCTTTATTCAGTGGCCGATTAGTGAGATAATCTTGATTCAGTTGGAGATTCGATCTCCTTTTAGATATGAATCTTTAGCATTTTGTATAGATTTACTTCCCATTAAAAATAAATAAATAAATCTATTTTACTAGGGCTGCTTAAGCCATGGAGAACCCTAAATTTCTTATAATACTTTTTGTTTTTTCGTCAATAAAAAAAATCTGTTTGTTTGTTTGTTTAGATTGATTTGATGTTTCAACTATTTACAAATATATATTTTATTTTTGTAACTTAATTAATGCTGTTAGGATATCATTTTTCTAAAAAATGAAAATATTTATTGTTACTGAATGAGTTTTTCCACACACAAATATCACCTATATAATCTAATTCATCAAATTGAACCACAAATCAGATTTTATGACTTTTTAGTGAAACTAGTTCATATCTCGCACTGCGGATATATTTATATATTTGATGTTTTATAAATAAAATATCATCAACTTGTGTATATGGGACTAATCATATATTTATGAAAAAAATCAAATTAAATATTTGCTTTAATTTATCACCAACAAAAATTTTGTAAAAAAAGAAAATATAATTTTTAACTTACAAAATCTTACTTTTATATCTTTTGGCATGGTAAAAAAATGTTTGTAAAAGAAAACATAAACAAAACATAGATATTTTTATAAATGAATCTAATCAAAAAAATTTTGATGGTGTTTAGTCAGAACAAAATCTATAAAAAATTTTTTTAAAAAAATCGGTATTTTAAAAAATCAAATCTGATCAAAATTTTGTTGGAAAAGATTATGTTGGGAAAAAATAAATATTAAAGATAAAAACAAATCTCTTTTATGAAAATAATAATTTATGGATCTACTAACAAATTTTTTGTGAAGAAAAAGAAGAAAGAAAATTTATTTTTTGTGAAAACTGTTTGTAAAAATAAAAACAAAAAAAATATAGATATTTAAAAAAACGAATTTGATCAAAGATTTTAAAAACCGTCTTTCCATTATTAGATGATATTTAGCCCGATCAAAATCTGATCAAAATTATTTTTAAAGAAATGACGAAACATGGAAAATACGACGAGCTTATTAGATTGAGCATGAAAAATTCAAAAAAAAGCAGGAAAGTTTGCAAAAAACAAATCAATATATGAAGTTTTACTTATTAGATGGTGCGAGATTTACTTGGAAAAAAATAGGACGAAGCAATAAAAATTGAAATTTGGAAAATATCTTCAAATTGTCGGAACTTGAAAAAGACGACGAAACTTGATCGATAAATAGTAGAGTTGGAGTTGAAAGATGTAGAAATTTGTAGATTAACATGAAAAATAAGAAAAGTGTATTGACTTATGAGAAGGTGCGTTCCATATATATATGAACCATCCTTATATGCATTCAATAGTCAATACTGGATAACGTAGTGTGCTGCTACATGCTTTAAACTCATTAATTAATTGCTACGCGTGCTTTCCTCTCTAATAAATTGCTACCGCTGGCGTGCTTGCTACAGATAGTTTCAAGGTGGGAATTAATTGCTACAGATCGTTTCAAGGCACAGATCGATAGTTTCAAGGTGGGAATTAATTGATAGGGATAGCTTCAAGGTTTAACCCTACACTTCCCATCACATCAAACTCGATCTCAGCTCAAATAAAGGATCAAGTTTAAACCGTGATCTTCCCCTTTCATCAAACTCGACCTGTGCTCAAAGAAAGAATACCCAAAGAATGACTTAAATAACATAAAGATGATCAGAATTAAACGTGGTGTTATACACAAAACTTGTATATTTAAAATTCTAAGGGTGCAAAGACATCATGGTGGTCGAAAATCCTCTTGAATAAGATAAAGATGATCAGAAAATTTATCTCCTAAGGTATCTGATCTAAAAATATTAGATAAGCTAAAATAAGATCTATCTTTAGATAAACCTAACTTTAAGTCTTCACTATTAGATGACTTAAATAACATAAAACAAACAAATAAAACTTGGGCCGAAAATAACATCATAAGGTCCAAAACTAAAAACATAATACATACTTAAGGTGTTGATTATTGCCTGAAAAATAAGATCAAAAATGATATAATCCAGCCACATAATTCATTCAATAAAATTACCTCTAGCCGTATGATACAAAAAGGAGGAATCGATAATAGGTTTCGGGAAGAAGAAAAAGCAACGGGTACATTAGCATGATAGGGTGTATGGTATTTATAGCATATAAATTAAAAAGTATGAAGAATATCGAACAATTTTCTTGAAAGTGATTTACTCAATTTCTAAAATATATAAACATGTGTTAATGAATTTCAACAATCATATTAGTTAGTTTTTTTAATGCAGGGCCGACCCGATGTAGTTCTTGTGGACTCCAACCCAGGTTTATAACTTTTTTAGAATATAAATTTTTACTATCCATAAGTTAACTTTTATTGACATTACGAGAGATTAAAAAATACGAGTTATTCATCCAAAAGGCTATCTAGACATGACTATAAATAATAACTAGTAAATAATAATTTATTCCTCAAATAATTATCTATTTATTTGAATAATTGGACATATAAATTAACATTTTTTTAATTAGTTGAACAATTGATCATACAATTGAACAATTGACCATATATTTTAACAATTTCGAATATAGTTGAACAATCTGACATATTTGAACAATTTCGAATGTAGTTGAACAATTTTTAATTGAACAAATACATGTTATATTTGAACAATTGATAGTTTTTTTTTATCATAAGCAAAATTTCTATTATATGACCCCTTCTCACTTGAATATGACCATATATATATATATATGGTGTGGTTCCCATGAGAACATCCCTAACATGTATACATGAGAACAATCGTACACCGTTTGATGATGAGTATTAAGGGTTGAGATTTAGAGTAGATATCATAATTAATAATAACTACGAATAATAATTAGGAATCCAACAATAACTACGAATAATTCACTCAATCAACAATAACTACGAATAATATATTAAACGATAAGACACCTTCGTAACAAAACTAATAATAATTACGAATTTATTTTCATGATTATACGATAAACTTGTTCTCATAGGAATTATAATATATATATATATACATATATATATATATAGAGAGAGAGAGAGAGAGGGATCATGTTCAAGTGAAAATCTTTCTTAAAGTAAAGGATTAGAAATTTCTAACGACCATTAAATTAAATAATGAATGAACATCATTAAAGACTATGGTAATCTTAGTATAGAGAAAGGGAAAGACGACACCTTTACGGCTTTAAAATTTTTTTCCCACTTATTAGATGAAAAAATATTCAACGGAAATAATTATAATTTATTTTTGTTAATAATATATTTTATTTATGGTTAATTTTGTGATTTTATATGAAGAAAATAATTGCCCGACTATTCAATACAAATCCGTTAACACTAATTTTGATGGTTAATTTTGGTTTAACATAACTTGTCATTACTATTAAAGAAAAAAGAAAATGATATTGATAACAAATATGTAAAGCATGAATACAAACTAAACAAGATGAAAAATAAAAAAACTAAAATATAGTGATGTGAGAGAATCTCAATGTAACACCCCAAATTCTCAGAACTCGGAGCATTACTGGTTAGGATCTCACAATGAGTCCCGACCTCAGTTTGACAATAATATTACTAGGATCTTGCAACAAGACACAAATAAGAAAAGCCGAAATTCATAAAAAGTATTTTCAAGGGATGAATGTAACAACGTCTAACAACCTATAGTACTTAAACAACGGAAAAGACTAACTGTCTTTAATAAGAAGAAGGAAACAAGGTAAACACCCAACCCCACTCTAATTAAGGAGTACGAAGACCCGGCTGGCCACTACTTCCAGATCACTCAGTTGCTGCTCTACATTGTGGTAAATCTAAAAACACAATAGAACAACCATTAGCTAGCTATCTAAACATTTGAAGAATTAATAATAGCACACACACATCATAGCAAAAGTAAACACTCATCATGCTTTCAAACAATCCATTTATTATCTTTACTTAGGTGTTTCACTCTTACTAATGATACTTATTTTGTGACACGAGGGATTCCCAAACCTCGCCTCCGCCCCCGTGTAACCATCAGGAATGGATCCGATGCATCTCACCTTGTACCTGCCTGGTCTGGGTATAGAGAACCTCCCAATCTCCTGGCAGAGCTGGGCAGTGATGTCACGGCCCGTTATACATACACTTGAGCCTTAAAATATAATAATAACAGTCGTCCTATCAAGTTATTATTATAAACACACATCACACACACCACTATTATCACTCAACAAACATCCAGAAACTAGCTAAGTAAGTCGCAAGGACTTACCTGAATCAAATCACAACTCTCAATTTCTCAACTCGGTCCGCAACCGTAGAAACTCAAACGCCTGTCACACAAGGCACGTGGATCAAAATCACATCCCATACTCTTAGAAGTTATAAACTTTTAAGATGTACAATCTCATGAAGAGAAATTACGGAAATAGCTCACTCTTAGGGTAAAAAGACTATTTTACCCCTGGTCCCGGAAATTCCCAAAAAGTCTATCATTTAGTTCTGATATTCTCTTTTAGAACCTATGTCCATAATTTAGTTCTCATTGAAAAGTTTGGTAAGGATTTAGTAAGGGTTTATAAGAGTTAACCAACATTCTTAATTTACACTATAGTCGTTAAAGCCTGATTTTGGGTTCATAAATGCTGCTTGGATAAGGTTATAAAAATTCCGAAATAAAATCCTAGATCCTCTATGATATGCATACTAAACATAGGGGTAAATATCTCTCACAAATACTTAATCATAACTCTGCCTTAACTCTCCAAAGTTGGAATGAAAGCTGAAAAAAAAACATACTTAGTCAATTTTCTTCTGCTGTAAAAACAACCCAACTACTTTGAGTACTTATAATTTATAATCCGACCGTTAACTTTCTAACAAATTTTAACACAATAAACTACATATTTCTGTCTACAATATATAAAAAATTCAACGGTGGATGTTCGATCTAAGTTATCTAAAAACGGTTTCAAAGTCAGCACCTTCAGCTCACAACTGGAAATTTTTTCTAAGATGAATCATGTCCTAGGTTCGAGTCTCTCTGTTAGCAGTCTCTCATATTTACCCGGATCTAAAGGTCACCAGTTCGAAACCCCCTTCACTGACTTTTTACTCCTTCTAAATCCAATATACTCTATTCTCCTAACCTACATTTATTCAGCCTACTAACATCTACACCACTCTCATTCAGCATACAAAACCCAACGTACTTCCTATACATTACAATATATGTAGAAGAGGGTTGCTGACTCACCACAGCCTAGGCGTCACGGCTTCCTACAGGTCGATAAGGACAACCTCGGTGCCGACTTCCAAGTAGTTGCAGGGTCGTACCTACCGGAGGAGTGCAGCAGGTCGGCACGGTCGCTGTTGTACGTAGACGGTTGGGTGCGGTTTTGGCGAAGGCGATGCGTACAGGAGGCTGGCGTCGTGAGGTCCCTCCCTTCAGCCTAGCTCGCTGGTGTGCAGGTGTAGATCGGCAGCAGGATCGTCTCTCGCTGGCTGTGCAACAACATTCTTCAGCATCGGTTTGTCTCAGACTAAAGAAGAGAAATCAATACTTACCGGTCCGGGAAACCGAACCAGGCTCCGGTGCAGGGGCGTTCGTCCGGCTCGGTGGCAGTTGCCTGAGATGCCAGCGGTCGAGGCGGGCCCACTTCGTTCCAGTCGTTGGTGCAGAAGGGAGAAGGAAGTGTCGGTACGTAGGAGTGGTAGGTAGATTAGGTTAAGCGTGATTAAGGAGTCAATTAGGGTTTAGATTAATTTAGGTTTAGGATTAAAGTATGGGTTGGCTGCAAGGTTAGTGGGCCGGTTCTAATGGGCCAGAACTGGATCTGCTCCTCAATTAAAACAAAAGGGCTGAAAGAATGAGTTATTTCCCCGGAACCGTTAAAAATACGGAAATAAATTACGGGATTATTTACGGAATTATTTACTGAATTATATAAGTTATCATTTTATGTGAATCCAGATCACATAAAATGATAGAAATTAATATCGTTTTATTCTTAAATAAAAGAATTTAGGTTGGCGGATCGGAATCCGGTTTGATCCGGTATTAAACGGAGTTTAATATTTTCGGGTATTACATCAGTGCCCTCTTAAAAAAAGTTTCGTCCCGAAACTTAGAATAATGTATCCAATCAAACGACTTTCTTTGTATGTCTTAGTTTCATAAAAATTTTCGTTTTCTACCATGCAACTACTCAATCATCATACTCAGACACACATCACATAAAACATAATCACTCAATCCAATATAAAAACATGAATGGTCAAACAACACAACATCCGAGTACTAACTCGTAGATATAGAAGTAACATCTAACCCCGCAGAGAACTCGGGGTAATTATGTCTAATACTCTCCTCTATCTCCCAAGTGGCCTCATCGGCTCCTCGTCTAGACCACTAGAACTCTACAAAAGCATGAACCGGCTAAATTTTCTGATCTTCATAGCGGATGACGTGTCTCGGAATCGGTAGGTACTCTCAACGGTTTGGTTTTCTAAACTTACTTCCACTTCTTTTGATGACTCTACCAACCCATAAACTTTCCCTTCCACTAGCCCACTTGCTTTTTCCTTTCGAAAGTTTCCGACTATTGATTCTGAAATAATGATCTTAAACTTCTGTCGGCACTTTACTTAGTGCCTAATGTTCTTTGTAATACAAACCGCTTGGCCCGGTTTCCTCAATGTGACCTAATCGGATCGTTCCTTAATTAATGGATTTTCACCTACTTCTTGTAAAGCTTTCAAATTTATATAACTCAAAACAAATCACACCCCCAAGTGGACCTTTTCATATAGATCTCTAATTCTTTAACTTGAAATCATAGTTAACATAACATTGATTTTCTTCATCTGTGGGTTATGGGCCTACCACAACTCTGGTGTAACACCCATTAATTACAATGACGTCTTTTTGAGGGTCAACATGATTTACCCAACTCCCGCCTATACTTCCCTTCTAATACTAGCAAGATCCTCTTCAAACAAACCTTTACTCTCTTACTCAACCGTAGTCTGTTCTTAACCGACCAGTAAGCAACCTCTAACCCGATTCTCTCCATATCCTTAGATCATCCCATAAGGTTGTCGTTGCCTACTTGGGGAATCCTCCAAGGCATGGGTAAAGTTACCTCTTAAATCCGCAGTCACTAATGTCTCTTCTTAACGGTACCTACTCATCAATACCAACCAACACTTACACGTCCTCAATTGACGTCGTTCAGTCTATAATTGACTTATCTCAATATCCCGGACTTACTCTTCTCATACCTATACTGGCGTTAAATTCTTGGTGAGCATCACGTGCTCGATTGATCCTTTCATGCTTCGCTAATTGGTTTTATCTTCCACACTTCTGTTTCCTTAGGCTAACTCTACTTCTCGAGCCCTACTGAGTCATTCATCTTGAAATAAATAGTCATTTTAAGTCTTCAACGATAGCTGGTAAGTGTCTTGGTAGTTCTGATGACTTTAGTTATCATCCCCTTGCAGTTTCCATTGCGTGGACCATCGGTGTTGATGACTTAGGTCTCGTGATAATTGGGGTTACCTAGAACTTTCGTGTCCACCAAGGCCGTTCTCATATATACATTCATTCGCTGGTGTTACCGACAATATTGCCTTCATGAAACTCTGTTGTTTCCGCTACAGGGCTTCAACACTTTGATATCGGCATTGCGATTTCTTTCAAATACTTATATCTTTGAGGAGGTCCAAACCTCTCTACATTTGTAAAGTCTACATTTTGCTTCTACACTCCATTGTAGATATCCCTTCCATGCACCTTAGACCTTCATATCCGGATCGAAATTTTATCTCTTTTGGTCTCTCAAGCTTGTCTTGTGAACTCTTCTACTAGGTGACTCGTCTTACAAAAATTTCCTCCCCTGAATCGGTCTCAACTTTCAGTTGATCATTACTGCTAATTTCATTTTGGAACCTCAGTTATGTTGTACTCTTGCATAAATTCTACAAAGGCATCCTCATCTCAACACTTTATTCCAATTTAGCAAGACTCGCCTTTTGATACATGACTTTCCTTCTTATTGGTTAAGTTATTCTTTTGGTTTACACTTTATCCATCCAAGCATTATCGGTCCGATGTGTATGACTTTTGTTAAACACCTATCAGTACCATTTGCATAAGAAACCTCAATTGTATATGATTTTCTCAAAAATCAAAGTTCTCGACTCATATTTATTATGTTGTCCTTATGCTCATGTCGCTTTACCTTCGATAAATCTTTACCCCCAGTAGGATAGTTAAATCCCTTTGTGTTTCCTCGTATACGCCTTACGGACCACGTTGGTTGGTCTTATTACTTTTATCAACTCTTATGTCATCGGTCCAGCCTGAATTTTCATTGGAGTACCTCCATTTCTCATTAAGCTTTTATATAAACACTTTTCGGTAATCATCTTATTGGGGTAATACCGGATCCGTATAACAGCCTTTAGTCATTCAACTTTACTCTTTCACATGCCTGTTCTAGCCAACATGTAGATTTCATCTGCAATCACCTCACAACTCGACCACACATTTTATCAAGGCTTTAAATCATATTCTCTATGTTTGTGCCGCTTCTGAAATTCCAATTATTCGGTGTCATATCTTTAAATCACAAGAGTTTCCCCTGTCAATCTAGACAGTTTGACCCCACCTTTTCTCGGAGGAGCACCATAAGTCATACTTGTGTGGAATGCTAAGTCATAGGACATGTTCACAACCATCTACTTCTTCTTACTCTTCTAGTTCTTCTTATAGGGATCCCTTCATACTAACTTTGATATGTATCTTTCCATAGCCAGTAGTAAGTAACTACTCACAACAATTCCCTTTACACCATTTCTATCATCAATGGTCATTATCGACCGTCAAGAGCTTCTCTTTAATTTCTCTATTAGAGATATCATATTGGACCCATTCAATGTTACCATCAAGGCTACTAGTACTTGTATTGATTTAACTTCACCATTGTCGTCGTTGATCTCTGGAAGAAATTCCCCAGATTTCGGTAAAATTCCTTTATAACCTTGTGGTTATTCTTCTTATCTGTCAACCAACCATCGCTAGTTAGCTAGTACATGTAAATTCTCTATTGTTACCAATTAGTCTGTAGTTGACCTTCTATAAGATCGAAGACTTACTTTTCTTCTACCTCTTTTGAGGTTTGATATACATGGTGAAAATATCTCTCTCCCATTTATTTCCTTTAGCTCCTTCTACAAATTACACTCCTAGAAGAGTACTATACTCTTACGAGTCTAGTTGTATCTTCGTCTCCCGTCAACGGATTTATCAATTCTTCTACGATAACTTATTTCTCCATGATTCTTTTTACCCGAGTTATTGTCCACTTGTGGTTCTCTGTTACGACCCGCTAGTGTTATTAACTTAAATCCCTTCATGAGTGAGAAGTTATTAGAGACCCCCGTGTTCATCAAAACCATTCTCCTACACCTTCTTCCTTGTTTGCTGCTTTGTACCGCCGCCTTTGTAGAAATCCGGTCTTTGTTGTATTCCGATCCTTGTTGAAATTCTTGTGTGTTCTAGGAGGTCACCCCACTTCCATGTTGGTGGAACTTGCCTTCCACTTTCTAGCAACCTGTAAGCTTTCCTTTTGCGGCTCTTTTATTCTTCGTATTTGGATGGACAATGTATTTCATCTTGACTCCTACGCTTATGAATGTCTCGGTTTCCCATCTTGATTGTGGCGTCAAGTATCTTGTCAAGAGTGATCATATTCCGCTCTGCTTCTTGCCTCAAACTTTTACCTTCTGGTCCGTCAGTAAGCTTAGATTCAATGCCTCTTGTCTGGGTCGCTACTATATTTCACCTTGACCTTCATGCCTATTTGTGTTTCTGAAGGCATCCCCATTGTTGTAACGTTGCTTTACACCATCTTGAAAGAACCTATGGGTTGTCTCTTCCAATTTGTATACTTGCCGGTCATCCAACGTGTTGCCGGAACTACCCTCATGTATATTCTTCATTTGATCCTATTGAGTTGACTCAGGATTCTCATCTTGTCATCGTAGTTGGTGTTGTCTTTTAGTCTTCACTTTTCCGTCTCGACGTTCCTCCACAAGATCGAAGGAGTTGTCCGTCGTTCGTCTACCCTAATGCACCTAAGATGTGCATACTAATCCTCACGTTGACACCCTTCAAAATCTACTTAGATGTGTCAAAGGGGTGAGAACTCATTATGTTATCTCTGTTAAGGACATAACATAACTATAATTTCTACTAATCTTCAGCATATAATTATTTATATCACATATCCTTATAATCAAGCTAAAACGTCCAACTAAAGTAAAACCTAAAGTCCATACTAAGCATACCGAGATCTGCGGTAGTAGTGGTGGTCAACCATACTTTTCTATCCCCAACTAGTTTATGCATGCATTTGAAAACCAAAAGTTCTTTTTAAAACTCACATCCCTTTTCGGGTTCTGCTTAAGTACTTATTCGGTCTTTCAGAAGATTTCAAGTGTCATTGTTGCCAACCTAGAGCTCTGATACCATGTTGTAACACCCCAAATTCTCAAAACTCGGAGCATTACTAGTTAGGACCTCACAATGGGTCCCAACCTCAGTTTGACAATAATATTACTAGGATCTTGCAACAAGACACAAATAAGAAAAGCCGAAATTCATAAAAAGTATTTTCAAGGGATGAATGCAACAACGTCTAACGGCCTACAGTACTTAAACAACGGAAAAGACTAACTGTCTTTAACAAGAAGAAAGAAACAAGGTAAACACCCATTCACATAACCCCACTCTAAGGAGTACGGAGACCCGACTGACCACTACTTCCAGATCACTCAGCTGTTGCTCTACCCTGTGGTGAATCTAAAAACACAATAGAACAACCATTAGCTAGCTATCTAAACATTTGAAGAATTAATAATAGCACACACACACATCATAGCAAAAGTAAACACTCATCATACTTTCAAACAATCCATTTATTATCTTTACTTAGGTGTTTCACTCTTACTAATGATACTTATTTTGTGACATGAGGGATTCCTAAACCTCGCCTCCGCCACCGTGTAACCATCAGGAATGGATCCGATGCATCTCACCTTGTACCTACCTGGTCTGGGTATAGAGAACCTCCCAGTCTCCTGGTAGAGCTGGGCAGTGATGTCACGACCCGTTATACATACACTTGGACCTTAAAATATAATAATAACAGTCGTCCTATCAAGTTATTATTATAAACACACATCACACACCACTATTATCACTCAACAAACATCCAGAAACTAGCTAAGTAAGTCGCAAGGACTTACCTGAATCAAATCACAACTCTCAATTTCTCAACTCGATCCGCAACCGTAGAAACTCAAACGCCTGTCACACAAGGCACGTGGATCAAAATCACATCCCATACTCTTAGAAGTTATAAACTTTTAAGATGTACAATCTCATGAAGAGAAATTACGGAAAAAGCTCTCTCTTAGGGTAAAAAGTCTATTTTACCCTTGGTCCCGGAAATTCCCAAAAAGTCTATCATTTAGTTCTAATATTCTCTTTTAGAACCTATGTCCATAATCTAGTTCTCATTGAAAAGTTTGGTAAGGATTTAGTAAGGTTTTTTTAGAGTTAACCAACATTCTTAATTTACACTATAATCGTTAAAGCCTGATTTTGGGTTCATATACGCTGCTTGAATAAGGTTATAAAAATTCCGAAATAAAATCCTAGATCCTCTATGATATGCATACTAAACATAGGGGTAAATATCTCTCACAAATATTTAATCATAACTCTCCCTTAACTCTCCAAAGTTGGAATGAAAGCTGAAAAAAAAAACATACTTAGTCAATTTTTTCTGTTGTAAAAACAACCCAACTACTTTGAGTACTTATAATTGATAATCCGACCGTTAACTTTCTCCCAAATTTTAACACAATAAACTACATATTTCTGTCTACAATATATCAAAAATTCAACGGTGGATGTTCGATCTAAGTTATCTAAAAACGGTTTCAAAGTCAGCACCTTCAGCTCACAACTGGAAATTTTTTCTAAGATGAATCATGTCCTAGGTTCGAGTCTCTTTGTTAGCAGTCTCTCATATTTACCTGGATCTAAAGGTCACTAGTTCGAAACCCCCTTCACTGACTTTTTACTCCTTCTAAATCCAATATACTCTATTCTCCTAACCTACATTTATTCAGCCTACTAACATCTACACCACTCTCATTCAGCATACAAAACCCAACGTACTTCCTATACATTAAAATATATGTAGAAGAGGGTTGCTGACTCACCACAGCCTAGGCGTCACGGCTTCCTACAGGTCGATAAGGACAACCTCGGTGCCGACTTCCAAGTAGTTGCAGGGTCGTACCTACAGGAGGAGTGCAGCAGGTCGGCACGGTCGCTGTTGTACGTAGACGATTGGGTGCGGTTTTGGCGAAGGCGATGCGTACAGGAGGCTGGCGTCGTGAGGTCCCTCCCTTCAGCCTAGCTCGTTGGTGTGCAGGTGTAGATCGGCAGCAGGATCGTCTCTCGCTGGCTGTGCAACAACATTCTTCAGCATCGGTTTGTCTCAGACGAAAGAAGAGAAATCAATACTTACCGGTCCGGGAAACCGAACCAGGCTCCGGTGCAGGGGCGTTCGTCCGGCTCGGTGGCAGTTGCCTGAGATGCCAGCGGTCGAGGCGGGCCCACTTCATTCCAGTCGCTGGTGCAGAAGGGAGAAGGAAGTGTCGGTACGTAGGAGTGGTAGGTAGATTAGGTTAAGCGTGATTAAGGAGTCAATTAGGGTTTAGATTAATTTAGGTTTAGGATTAAAGTATGGGTTGGCTGCAAGGTTAGTGGGCCGGTTCTAATGGGCCAGAAATGGACCTGCTCCTCAATTAAAACAAAAGGGCTGAAAGAATGAGTTATTTCCCCGGAACCGTTAAAAATACGGAAATAAATTACGGGATTATTTACGGAATTATTTACTGAATTATATAAGTTATCATTTTATGTGAATCCAGATCACATAAAATGATAGAAATTAATATCGTTTTATTCTTAAATAAAAGAATTTAGGTTGGCGAATCGGAATCCGGTTTGATCCGGTATTAAACGGAGTTTAATATTTTCGGGTATTACATCAGTGCCCTCTTAAAAGAAGTTTCGTCCCGAAACTTAGAATAATGTATCCAATCAAACGACTTTCTTTGTATGTCTTAGTTTCATAAAAATTTTCGTTTTCTACCATGCAACTACTCAATCATCATACTCAGACACACATCACATAAAACATAATCACTCAATCCAATATAAAAACATGAATGGTCAAACAACACAACATCCGAGTACTAACTCGTAGATACAAAAGTAACATCTAACCCCGCAGAGAACTCGGGATAATTACGTCTAATACTCTCATCTATCTCCCAAGTGGCCTCTTCGGCTCCTCGTCTAGACCACTGGAACTCTACAAAAGCATGAACCGGCTAAATTTTCTGATCTTCATAGCGGATGACGTGTCTCGGATTCGGTAGGTACTCTCAACGGTTTGGTTTTCTAAACTTACTTCCAGCTCTTTTGATGACTCTACCAACCCATAAACTTTCCCTTCCACTGGCCCACTTGCTTTTTCCTTTCGAAAGTTTCCGACTATCGATTCTGAAATAATGATCTTAAACTTCTGTCGGCACTTTACTTAGTGCCTAATGTTCTTTGTAATACAAACCGCTTGGCCCGGTTTCCTCAATGTGACCTAATCGGATCGTTCCTTAATTAATGGGTTTTCACCTATTTCTTGTCAAGCTTTCAAATTTATATAACTCAAAACAAATCACACCCCCAAGTGGACCTTTTCATATAGATCTCTAATTCCTTAACTTGAAATCATAGTTAACATAACATTGATTTTCTTCATCTGTGGGTTATGGGCCTACCACACCTCTGGTGTAACACCCATTAATTACAATGACGTCTTTTTGAGGGTCAACATGATTTACCCAACGTACTTCCTATACATTACAATATATGTAGAAGAGGGTTGCTGACTCACCACAGCCTAGGCGTCACGGCTTCCTACAGGTCGATAAGGACAACCTCGGTGCCGACTTCCAAGTAGTTGCAGGGTCGTACCTACCGGAGCAGTGCAGCAGGTCGGCACGGTCGCTGTTATACGTAGACGGTTGGGTGCGGTTTTGGCGAAGGCGATGCGTACAGGAGGCTGGCGTCGTGAGGTCCCTCCCTTCAGCCTAGCTCGCTGGTGTGCAGGTGTAGATCGGCAGCAGGATCGTCTCTCGCTGGCTGTGCAACAACATTCTTCAGCATCGGTTTGTCTCAGACGAAAGAAGAGAAATCAATACTTACCGGTCCGGGAAACCGAACCAGGCTCCGGTGCAGGGGCGTTCGTCCGGCTCGGTGGCAGTTGCTTGAGATGCCAGCGGTCGAGGCGGGCCCACTTCGTTCCAGTCGTTGGTGCAGAAGGTAGAAGGAAGTGTCGGTACGTAGGAGTGGTAGGTAGATTAGGTTAAGCGTGATTAAGGAGTCAATTAGGGTTTAGATTAATTTAGGTTTAGGATTAAAGTATGGGTTGGCTGCAAGGTTAGTGGGCCGGTTCTAATGGGACAGAACTGGACCTGCTCCTCAATTAAAACAAAAGGGCTGAAAGAATGAGTTATTTCCCCGGAACCGTTAAAAATACGGAAATAAATTACGGGATTATTTACGGAATTATTTACTGAATTATATAAGTTATCATTTTATGTGAATCCAGATCACATAAAATGATAGAAATTAATATCGTTTTATTCTTAAATAAAAGAATTTAGGTTGACGGATCGGAATCCGGTTTGATCCGGTATTAAACGGAGTTTAATATATTTGGGTATTACATCAGTGCCCTCTTAAAAGAAGTTTCGTCCCGAAACTTAGAATAATGTATCCAATCAAACGACTTTCTTTATATGTCTTAGTTTCATAAAAATTTTCGTTTTCTACCATGCAACTATTCAATCATCATACTCAGACACACATCACATAAAACATAATCACTCAATCCAATATAAAAACATGAATGGTCAAACAACACAACATCCGAGTACTAACTCGTAGATACAGAAGTAACATCTAACCCCGCAGAGAACTCGGGGTAATTACGTCTAATACTCTCATCTATCTCCCAAGTGGCCTCATCGGCTCCTCGTCTAGACCACTGGAACACTACAAAAGCATGAACCGGCTAAATTTTCTGATCTTCATAGCGGATGACGTGTCTCGGATTCGGTAGGTACTCTCAACGGTTTGGTTTTCTAAACTTACTTCCAGCTCTTTTGATGACTCTACCAACTCATAAACTTTCCCTTCCACTGGCCCACTTGCTTTTTCCTTTCGAAAGTTTCCGACTATCGATTCTGAAATAATGATCTTAAACTTCTGTCGCCACTTTACTTAGTGCCTAATGTTCTTTGTAATACAAACCGCTTGGCCCGGTTTCCTCAATGTGACCTAATCGGATTGTTCCTTACTTAATGGGTTTTCACCTATTTCTTGTCAAGCTTTCAAATTTATATAACTCAAAACAAATCACACCCCCAAGTGGACCTTTTCATATAGATCTCTAATTCCTTAACTTGAAATCATAGTTAACATAACATTGATTTTCTTCATCTGTGGGTTATGGGCCTACCACACCTCTGGTGTAACACCCATTAATTACAATGACGTCTTTTTGAGGGTCAACATGATTTACCCAACGTACTTCCTATACATTACAATATATGTAGAAGAGGGTTGCTGACTCACCACAACCTAGGCGTCATGGCTTCCTACAGGTCGATAAGGACAACCTCGGTGCCGACTTCCAAGTAGTTACAGGGTCGTACCTACCGGAGGAGTGCAACAGGTCGGCACGGTCGCTGTTGTACGTAGACGGTTGGGTGCGGTTTTGGCGAAGGCGATGCGTACAGGAGGCTGGCGTCGTGAGGTCCTTCCCTTCAGCCTAGCTCGCTGGTGTGCAGGTGTAGATCGGCAGCAGGATCGTCTCTCGCTGGCTGTGCAACAACATTCTTCAGCATCGGTTTGTCTCAGACGAAAGAAGAGAAATCAATACTTACCGGTCCGGGAAACCGAACCAGGCTCCGGTGCAGGGGCGTTCGTCCGGTTCGGTGGCAGTTGCTTGAGATGCCAGCGGTCGAGGCGGGCCCACTTCGTTCTCCAGTCGTTGGTGCAGAAGGGAGAAGGAAGTGTCGGTACGTAGGAGTGGTAGGTAGATTAGGTTAAGCGTGATTAAGGAGCCGATTAGGGTTTAGATTAGTTTAGGTTTAGGATTAAAGTATGGGTTGGCTGCAACGTTAGTGGGCCGGTTCTAATGGGCCAGATCCGGTTTGATCCGGTATTAAACGGAGTTTAATATTTTCGGGTATTACACTCAAGGATCGCATCGATCACCTAGTAGCAATAAGGAAGTTAGAGTTAAAGAGTGGGAAGAAGAGAGGAGGAGAAGAGTGCAAAATGATCAAATGAAATGGTTAGAGAAGAAGGAGTGACTTTTTTTTTTTTTTTTTTTTTGAAATGGTAATTATATTGAATTGAGAATGGAGAATTTACAGGTAAATAGGTGCAAAGAACAAGAGCAAGAAGCAATCAAGGGCAGTACAGACTAGAAGAGCAAAGATCAGACAAGGTTGATGCTGAGGGTGCGAGCCATATCCAGGGAGAGGGGCGAGCGGTTCTTCCAGTTGTGAGCATAGTGGAGTTTGACAGACCTAATGATGGAATTAGCACAATCAATTGGGTGGGTAAAAGAATGGTTATAAACCATGCAGTTGCGCGCAGACCAAATTTGGTAGACATAGGCAACAATTGAAGTAATGCGGACACTGTCCATCGGCTGGGGCTTGCGCTTAGTCCATGAGGCAAGCCAATCCCAAATGTTATCAGCATAAGGGGTAGGCTGGGGGGTCCTTGTCCATCGAGAGATAATGTCCAGAACCGTCTTCCCGTAGCAGCAATTGTGCCAAAGATGAGAGTCGTCTTCCGGAAGGAGGTTGCATAACTTACAGGTAGCATCATTGGTCATGTTCCAGGAGAGGATCCTTGCAAGCGTTGGAAGGCGGTTTAGGGCAGCCATCCAAGCAATGAAGGAGTTCTTAGGGATGTTGCAGTGAAGCCAAATAGCTTTGAAGGGGGTCAAGGAGTTAGTAAGAGATCGAGGCTTGAAAATATCATGTGCTTTCTTACTCGAGAATGAGCCGTTATGGCCGGCGAGAGCATCACCTCTCAAAGTCCCCGCAGGAGAAGACAAGACCAAATCCCTAACCGACAGGAGGGATTTCCAGAAGGCACTATGGTGAGCCTTAAGGGAGCAGCTCCAGATTGAATCATTGCCCCTAAAAAGATGGTGCTTAACCCACGAAGCCCAGATGTTAGGCCTTCCACGGTCGAGATCAAGGATCAATTTTGAGAAGGCAACTTTGTTCTTTGTAGCAATGTCAGGGAAATTGAGGCCACCGTTAGCAAGGGGAGTACAGATTGTGGACCAGGCGACCAACGCACGCTTGCTATTAGCAGTGCCCGACCAGAAGTAAGATCTCAAGAGCCCAGTGATTGTGCAGATAACGTTAGTAGGAAGAACAAAAATAGAGCTCCAATACTGGCAGGTGGCGATCAAGATCGACTTAATTATCTGAGCTCTACCAGCGTAGGAAAGACATTTCGCGCTCCACGAATGAATACGCCTGGTAATTTTGTGGATCAAGGGAAGGAAATCCGGAACAGTTAACCTTTTACATCCAATCGGCACACCAAGGTAGAGAAAGGGGAGGGATCCCACAGTCATACCCGTAGAAGCAGAAGCGTTCGCAGCCGAAGCCTGGCTCATACCCCCAGCGAAAAGAAGGGACTTCGCAGGGTTAATAACGAGGCCAGATAAGGTACCAAGTTCCACCAAGGTGTCAAAGAGGATCTGGATAGATCTGATGTCTCCGCGACAAAGGAGAAGAAGATCGTCAGCGAAGGCAAGGTGGGTGATGATCGGATTGGAGCATTTTGGATGAAGAAGGAGTGACTTGCAATAAAGGAAGAACCATATCAAGCAATATAGATCAGTATATGCAAGAAGATCACGTATGCATGAATGATTGCTTGCCCATGCAAGGGCACGTAGGAGGCTTGCCAAATCACGAATGAAGCATGCATGCATTATTGATTGAATTATGTGGCTGGATTATATCATTTTTGTTCTTATTTTTCAGGCAATAATCAACACCTTAAGTATGTATTATGTTTTTAGTTTTGGACCTTATGATGTTATTTTCGGCCCAAATTTTATTTATTTGTTGTATGTTATTTAAGTCATCTAATAGTGAAGATTTAATGTTAGGTTTTATAAAATCTTTATGTAAAGATAGATCTTATTTTATCTTATCTAATATTTTTAGATCAGATAGTTTAGGAGATGAATTTCTGATCATCTTTGTCCATCTTATTCAAGAGGATTTTCGACCATGATGTCTTGCACCCTTAGAATTTTATCCCTTCATCACCATTAGGCTATCCCTCTTCCTTTCATCCCCTCTAATTCCAATAATAAGAATCAATACTGTGTCATCTATGTTGGTGTCGAAAGATCTGGACTCATAAGGGCTTAATTATCCCTCTTCCTTTCGTTGAGCTGAGGTCGAGTTTGATGTGATGGGAAGTGTAGGGTTAAACCTTGAAGCTATCTGTAACAATTAATTCCCACCTTGAAACTATCTGTAGAAATCACGCTAGCTGTAGAAATTTATTATAGAGTATGCCCTAATTAATGCATATAAGGATGGTTCACATTTCTGTATTGAAAAAGTTTAAGTAATTCAAGTTATATGCGACTAGCACGTATGCCCTAATTAGGGTTTTGCAACTCAGCTATCCGATCACCTATGCCCTTATGAGTCCAGAAATCACGCTACCTTGTCATATTTTAAAAATATTATATTTGTTTATTTTGTAACTTAATTAATGCTGTTAGGATATCGTTTTTCTAAAAAAATGAAATATTTATTTTTACTGATCGAATGAGTTTTTCAACACAAAAAATATCACCTATATAATCTAATTCATCAAATTGAACCACAAATTGGATTTTAAGACTTTTAGTACATGCAACTAGTTGATATATCACACCTTGTGCGAATATATTTATATATTTTATAATTTTTAAATAAAATATCATCTACTTGTGGATATAAAAACTAATCACATATTTATAGAAGAGAAAAAATTATATATTTCTTTTAATTTATTACTAGTAAAAAAATTGTAAAGGAAAAAAAAAAGAGAATATAATTTTTAGGCCAAATATAAAAATAAATTCATATAATTTGATTGTGGAAAAACTATAGTGTGAAACTTCAGATCATGGTTTATTAAAAAACCGGTGTATACATTTGGAGCATTCGACTAGTATTGTATGCATATAGCCAGATAAAGCAGCCAAAGCGTGATGTGGAACCTTTTTTTTTTTTTTTTTGAAATGTTAATTGTATTGAGAATGAATATACAAGATGGGGACTGAACTCTAGTTCAGGATACAATATCCAGTACATTAATCATGAGAAGGAACTTGCAACATTCGGAGATGAGGGACCAGCAAGCTTAGTCAAGGTGGAGCCGCAGCATCCCAGTGACTTGTAGAGAATGGGGAGATCTGTCTTTCCAATTAGCTTCGAAGTGGCACTTGATGGAGTTGATGATGTTAGCAGCGCACTCGATGGCTCTTGTGAATTCATTGTTGTAGATCATGTTGTTACGAGTAATCCAAACATGGTAGATGAATGAGATGATAGAGGCAATCCTTATACTGTCGATCAGCTTCGTCTTTTGTGTGTTGCGGGAGCTCAGCCAGTTCCAAATGTTGCCAAGATAGGGGGCTGGGAAGGGCGTTCTAGTTCATCTTGATACAATGTCCAGGACAAGGGAACCATAGCTACAATGGAACCAAAGGTGGTCATCATTTTCAGTTGCGCTCTTGCACAGCTTACAGATGTCGTTATCTGTCATATTCCAGGCTTTGATCCTAGCCAATGTGGGTAGCCTCCTGAGGGCAGCTAGCCAGGCAATATAGCTACATTTGGGTATGTTGGAGCGGATCCAAACAGCATTGAAAGGGTTTGGGATACAAGGGGAGGGGATGGGCATGAAGATGTCATAGACATTTTTATGGGAGAAGGAACCGTTCTGGTTAGCAACCAACACTCCTTTCTTCGCACTAATGGAAAAGCCAAAAATGTGCTCGGTAGTGTGGTGGTCGGAGTAAAGAAGCAGACAAGAAGGCTGGAAAAATGCTCTCATTTCTCTCTATGGGAGAAGAGACTATTAGAGATTGGGGTGAGGATTCATCCTACCCCTACAACAAAAACAAGAATGAAATGCGGAATAGGCAGATAAAATAGTTTAGCCAATACTCTAGAAGGGGAGGATGAATAGAGTATGAAAACTTTTCGCAATCTTAGGATAGGTAAGACCTTATCGAAAGAGATAAGACCTTATCAAACGAGATAAAGTCTTATTCGTAATTATAAGACCTTACACGTTTCTCTAAGATTGGTATTAAGTGTAAAGGTTTAGACAAACCAGAAATATAAAGAGCAGTAAAGGACACACGATATGTTAACGAGGTTCGGTCACCAACACGACCTAGTCCCCGCCTAGGATTGATTCAACCCTAGGATTCCAAGTAGCTTTATTTTCCTTCTTCTTGATGAGTTCCAGATACAATCTTCAGAAGACCTTCCCTCTTCTAAACTCAGAAGTCTTACACTTCCTATCCAGCAACTCACATACTCTTAAAGGAAAACTAAAGTACTCCAGATACAACAATAGTATCCAACGTGTCTAGAGGTAATAACGGTTTGTATGATCCTAGTTGAATTGTACTATAAGCTCGAATAAGATCTCACACTCTCAGGGGAGTAGAACGATAGAACTTCGAAGGTGAGATCAACACTTTGTAAGAAGAAAAGGATGAGTCGATTTGTCACTTGCGTTTCAGTCATAGGTAATGAATGCGTATTTGTGTTTTCTTCCTTGTCTCTTTAAATAGGCAAGCGTATCAGCATTTTTGATCGTTGAGAAAGATCTTTCCATTTTGAACGTAGAAGAAGATCTTGGCTGCGTGATCTTGGTTGTTGAGATTTGATCCAATCTTGTTTGTTGAGATTTGAAGTCAAGTCAAACTTGTTTGTTGAGATGTGAAGTCAAGCACGGTTTGTTGAGGTTTAGGAAATCTTCCAATTTTATCTCAAGAAGATTTAATTAAAACAAATCAAAGATTTGTTAAAATCAAATCCCTTAAATAACTCAACAAGAAGGAAAAGCCATTTGGACGTACGTAACTCAATTGTAGTTTTTGTCCAGTTTTGGTAAGGTCTTACCAGTTCGTGTAAGGCCTTACTGAAACCTGGAAACCAAGGTTTTCTGTAATATGGTAAGGCCTTACCAGACACTGTAATGTCTTTACCAAAACCTAGAAACCAAGGTTTTGACTTTCATCAACCATAAGTAATGTCTTATTATCAAGGTGGAGTTAACAATCTCCCCCTTGATGAAAGACAAAACTTATGATCCATTTTCCTACAATTGAACAAACAATATAACAGAAACATATGTAGGATATGTAGGATCAAATTTTGAAAAAGATCAAATCAAGCAAGCAAATCAAACAAGTTTTTCAAAATAGAAACAACCAAACCAAAACAACCAAGGTTTTGCATAACATCAAAAGACAGAAAATATTCTCCCCCTTTTTGTCTTTCAGCAAGAAAATTTTAGAATTTGAAAAGATCAATCTTCATCATCAGACACTTCAACAACTTCATCAAACCATTGCCCATAAGCAGAAGAAGGACCATCTCTTGGTCTGCGAAAACGATTATGCACCTTTTCCCTCCATCTATCTTGTGCAGCACCAGTTTTGGTCCATGCCATCATTTTTGCTAAATGCTTTTCCTGTTCATTTCGGTATTTCTTGACCAATCCATATTCTTCTACTGTTAAGATTGATGGCTCAGGTACTATGGGTCGAAGAATGCAACGTTTTAACACCTTGCATTCACAGTTAATCACAACATTCTGACACACTTCTTGAATGTGTTCCACAACATCCTCATCCAAAGGCATGATTGAGGTAGTTGCCCTGTGAGATAGAGATGTCAAAAATAGTAATTGATTTAGCTTCTCATTTACCATTAACAGCTTCTCATGTGTGTCATCCTGTCTATCCACAATATCAGCACGAGCAGTATTCAGATCTTTCCTCAAAGCATCCACTTCTGCCTCCAAATCCTGAATTCTCTATTCGGAAGAAGGCTGAGCAATTTGTTGATGTTTCTTCAAAATCCATTCCTCAGATAGAGTTTTCTCAACCCCAAGTCTTCCCCAACAATCCTCATCAAATTTTCCTTTATGATAAATCTTATCCTCATCTGTAGTATCAATTTCAAAGAACTCAAAGATCTTTGGAAATAGATTGGCATAGGGAAGAAGGGCTGTCAAAGGAGTGTTTACAGTGTGCAACATGTAGGATAAAATGAGGTTAGGAACATCAATAGCATATCCAGTAAGAATCAAATCCAAAATTTCTAGAAGATTGTCAGTGATCAACTCTTTGGAATGCTTTCGTGGTAGGATGCACCTAGCAAGCAAAGTGAAAACAATTTTGGCCTCTAAAGTTAAGACATTATGGGTTTGTTTTTGCTTTGGCTTTGAAGAAGTAGCCACTGAAGGGATTTGTTTCTCAAAAAAAGTTTTCTGGGCATGTGCAAGACACACACTTTTAGAGGGATAGGATTTGGTATCGATTTCCTCAGGAATCCCTAAGATGATTGCCAAGGAAGAAGCAGAAAGGGTAACCGTTCTTTTTAAAACTCACATCCCTTTTCGGGTTCTGCTTAAGTACTTATTCGGTCTTTCAGAAGATTTCAAGTGTCATTGTTGCCAACCTAGAGCTCTGATACCATGTTGTAACACCCCAAATTCTCAAAACTCGGAGCATTACTAGTTAGGACCTCACAATGGGTCCCAACCTCAGTTTGACAATAATATTACTAGGATCTTGCAACAAGACACAAATAAGAAAAGCCGAAATTCATAAAAAGTATTTTCAAGGGATGAATGCAACAACGTCTAACGGCCTACAGTACTTAAACAACGGAAAAGACTAACTGTCTTTAACAAGAAGAAAGAAACAAGGTAAACACCCATTCACATAACCCCACTCTAAGGAGTACGGAGACCCGACTGACCACTACTTCCAGATCACTCAGTTGTTGCTCTACCCTGTGGTGAATCTAAAAACACAATAGAACAACCATTAGCTAGCTATCTAAACATTTGAAGAATTAATAATAGCACACACACACATCATAGCAAAAGTAAACACTCATCATACTTTCAAACAATCCATTTATTATCTTTACTTAGGTGTTTCACTCTTACTAATGATACTTATTTTGTGACATGAGGGATTCCTAAACCTCGCCTCCGCCACCGTGTAACCATCAGGAATGGATCCGATGCATCTCACCTTGTACCTACCTGGTCTGGGTATAGAGAACCTCCCAGTCTCCTGGTAGAGCTGGGCAGTGATGTCACGACCCGTTATACATACACTTGGACCTTAAAATATAATAATAACAGTCGTCCTATCAAGTTATTATTATAAACACACATCACACACCACTATTATCACTCAACAAACATCCAGAAACTAGCTAAGTAAGTCGCAAGGACTTACCTGAATCAAATCACAACTCTCAATTTCTCAACTCGATCCGCAACCGTAGAAACTCAAACGCCTGTCACACAAGGCACGTGGATCAAAATCACATCCCATACTCTTAGAAGTTATAAACTTTTAAGATGTACAATCTCATGAAGAGAAATTACGGAAAAAGCTCTCTCTTAGGGTAAAAAGTCTATTTTACCCTTGGTCCCGGAAATTCCCAAAAAGTCTATCATTTAGTTCTAATATTCTCTTTTAGAACCTATGTCCATAATCTAGTTCTCATTGAAAAGTTTGGTAAGGATTTAGTAAGGTTTTTTTAGAGTTAACCAACATTCTTAATTTACACTATAATCGTTAAAGCCTGATTTTGGGTTCATATACGCTGCTTGAATAAGGTTATAAAAATTCCGAAATAAAATCCTAGATCCTCTATGATATGCATACTAAACATAGGGGTAAATATCTCTCACAAATATTTAATCATAACTCTCCCTTAACTCTCCAAAGTTGGAATGAAAGCTGAAAAAAAAAAACATACTTAGTCAATTTTTTCTGTTGTAAAAACAACCCAACTACTTTGAGTACTTATAATTGATAATCCGACCGTTAACTTTCTCCCAAATTTTAACACAATAAACTACATATTTCTGTCTACAATATATCAAAAATTCAACGGTGGATGTTCGATCTAAGTTATCTAAAAACGGTTTCAAAGTCAGCACCTTCAGCTCACAACTGGAAATTTTTTCTAAGATGAATCATGTCCTAGGTTCGAGTCTCTTTGTTAGCAGTCTCTCATATTTACCTGGATCTAAAGGTCACTAGTTCGAAACCCCCTTCACTGACTTTTTACTCCTTCTAAATCCAATATACTCTATTCTCCTAACCTACATTTATTCAGCCTACTAACATCTACACCACTCTCATTCAGCATACAAAACCCAACGTACTTCCTATACATTAAAATATATGTAGAAGAGGGTTGCTGACTCACCACAGCCTAGGCGTCACGGCTTCCTACAGGTCGATAAGGACAACCTCGGTGCCGACTTCCAAGTAGTTGCAGGGTCGTACCTACCGGAGGAGTGCAGCAGGTCGGCACGGTCGCTGTTGTACGTAGACGGTTGGGTGCGGTTTTGGCGAAGGCGATGCGTACAGGAGGCTGGCGTCGTGAGGTCCCTCCCTTCAGCCTAGCTCGTTGGTGTGCAGGTGTAGATCGGCAGCAGGATCGTCTCTCGCTGGCTGTGCAACAACATTCTTCAGCATCGGTTTGTCTCAGACGAAAGAAGAGAAATCAATACTTACCGGTCCGGGAAACCGAACCAGGCTCCGGTGCAGGGGCGTTCGTCCGGCTCGGTGGCAGTTGCCTGAGATGCCAGCGGTCGAGGCGGGCCCACTTCATTCCAGTCGCTGGTGCAGAAGGGAGAAGGAAGTGTCGGTACGTAGGAGTGGTAGGTAGATTAGGTTAAGCGTGATTAAGGAGTCAATTAGGGTTTAGATTAATTTAGGTTTAGGATTAAAGTATGGGTTGGCTACAAGGTTAGTGGGCCGGTTCTAATGGGCCAGAAATGGACCTGCTCCTCAATTAAAACAAAAGGGCTGAAAGAATGAGTTATTTCCCCGGAACCGTTAAAAATACGGAAATAAATTACGGGATTATTTACGGAATTATTTACTGAATTATATAAGTTATCATTTTATGTGAATCCAGATCACATAAAATGATAGAAATTAATATCGTTTTATTCTTAAATAAAAGAATTTAGGTTGGCGAATCGGAATCCGGTTTGATCCGGTATTAAACGGAGTTTAATATTTTCGGGTATTACATCAGTGCCCTCTTAAAAGAAGTTTCGTCCCGAAACTTAGAATAATGTATCCAATCAAACGACTTTCTTTGTATGTCTTAGTTTCATAAAAATTTTCGTTTTCTACCATGCAACTACTCAATCATCATACTCAGACACACATCACATAAAACATAATCACTCAATCCAATATAAAAACATGAATGGTCAAACAACACAACATCCGAGTACTAACTCGTAGATACAAAAGTAACATCTAACCCCGTAGAGAACTCGGGATAATTACGTCTTATACTCTCATCTATCTCCCAAGTGGCCTCATCGGCTCCTCGTCTAGACCACTGGAACTCTACAAAAGCATGAACCGGCTAAATTTTCTGATCTTCATAGCGGATGACGTGTCTCGGATTCGGTAGGTACTCTCAACGGTTTGGTTTTCTAAACTTACTTCCAGCTCTTTTGATGACTCTACCAACCCATAAACTTTCCCTTCCACTGGCCCACTTGCTTTTTCCTTTCGAAAGTTTCCGACTATCGATTCTGAAATAATGATCTTAAACTTCTGTCGGCACTTTACTTAGTGCCTAATGTTCTTTGTAATACAAACCGCTTGGCCCGGTTTCCTCAATGTGACCTAATCGGATCGTTCCTTAATTAATGGGTTTTCACCTATTTCTTGTCAAGCTTTCAAATTTATATAACTCAAAACAAATCACACCCCCAAGTGGACCTTTTCATATAGATCTCTAATTCCTTAACTTGAAATCATAGTTAACATAACATTGATTTTCTTCATCTGTGGGTTATGGGCCTACCACACCTCTGGTGTAACACCCATTAATTACAATGACGTCTTTTTGAGGGTCAACATGATTTACCCAACGTACTTCCTATACATTACAATATATGTAGAAGAGGGTTGCTGACTCACCACAGCCTAGGCGTCACGGCTTCCTACAGGTCGATAAGGACAACCTCGGTGCCGACTTCCAAGTAGTTGCAGGGTCGTACCTACCGGAGGAGTGCAGCAGGTCGGCACGGTCGCTGTTGTACGTAGACGGTTGGGTGCGGTTTTGGCGAAGGCGATGCGTACAGGAGGCTGGCGTCGTGAGGTCCCTCCCTTCAGCCTAGCTCGCTGGTGTGCAGGTGTAGATCGGCAGCAGGATCGTCTCTCGCTGGCTGTGCAACAGCATTCTTCAGCATCGGTTTGTCTCAGACGAAAGAAGAGAAATCAATACTTACCGGTCCGGGAAACCGAACCAGGCTCCGGTGCAGGGGCGTTCGTCCGGCTCGGTGGCAGTTGCTTGAGATGCCAGCGGTCGAGGCGGGCCCACTTCGTTCCAGTCGTTGGTGCAGAAGGTAGAAGGAAGTGTCGGTACGTAGGAGTGGTAGGTAGATTAGGTTAAGCGTGATTAAGGAGTCAATTAGGGTTTAGATTAATTTAGGTTTAGGATTAAAGTATGGGTTGGCTGCAAGGTTAGTGGGCCGGTTCTAATGGGACAGAACTGGACCTGCTCCTCAATTAAAACAAAAGGGCTGAAAGAATGAGTTATTTCCCCGGAACCGTTAAAAATACGGAAATAAATTACGGGATTATTTACAGAATTATTTACTGAATTATATAAGTTATCATTTTATGTGAATCCAGATCACATAAAATGATAGAAATTAATATCGTTTTATTCTTAAATAAAAGAATTTAGGTTGACGGATCGGAATCCGGTTTGATCCGGTATTAAACGGAGTTTAATATATTTGGGTATTACATCAGTGCCCTCTTAAAAGAAGTTTCGTCCCGAAACTTTGAATAATGTATCCAATCAAACGACTTTCTTTATATGTCTTAGTTTCATAAAAATTTTCGTTTTCTACCATGCAACTATTCAATCATCATACTCAGACACACATCACATAAAACATAATCACTCAATCCAATATAAAAACATGAATGGTCAAACAACACAACATCCGAGTACTAACTCGTAGATACAGAAGTAACATCTAACCCCGCAGAGAACTCGGGGTAATTACGTCTAATACTCTCATCTATCTCCCAAGTGGCCTCATCGGCTCCTCGTCTAGACCACTGGAACACTACAAAAGCATGAACCGGCTAAATTTTCTGATCTTCATAGCGGATGACGTGTCTCGGATTCGGTAGGTACTCTCAACGGTTTGGTTTTCTAAACTTACTTCCAGCTCTTTTGATGACTCTACCAACTCATAAACTTTCCCTTCCACTGGCCCACTTGCTTTTTCCTTTCGAAAGTTTCCGACTATCGATTCTGAAATAATGATCTTAAACTTCTGTCGCCACTTTACTTAGTGCCTAATGTTCTTTGTAATACAAACCGCTTGGCCCGGTTTCCTCAATGTGACCTAATCGGATTGTTCCTTACTTAATGGGTTTTCACCTATTTCTTGTCAAGCTTTCAAATTTATATAACTCAAAACAAATCACACCCCCAAGTGGACCTTTTCATATAGATCTCTAATTCCTTAACTTGAAATCATAGTTAACATAACATTGATTTTCTTCATCTGTGGGTTATGGGCCTACCACACCTCTAGTGTAACACCCATTAATTACAATGACGTCTTTTTGAGGGTCAACATGATTTACCCAACGTACTTCCTATACATTACAATATATGTAGAAGAGGGTTGCTGACTCACCATAACCTAGGCGTCATGGCTTCCTACAGGTCGATAAGGACAACCTCGGTGCCGACTTCCAAGTAGTTACAGGGTCGTACCTACCGGAGGAGTGCAGCAGGTCGGCACGGTCGCTGTTGTACGTAGACGGTTGGGTGCGGTTTTGGCGAAGGCGATGCGTACAGGAGGCTGGCGTCGTGAGGTCCTTCCCTTCAGCCTAGCTCGCTGGTGTGCAGGTGTAGATCGACAGCAGGATCGTCTCTCGCTGGCTGTGCAACAACATTCTTCAGCATCGGTTTGTCTCAGACGAAAGAAGAGAAATCAATACTTACCGGTCCGGGAAACCGAACCAGGCTCCGGTGCAGGGGCGTTCGTCCGGTTCGGTGGCAGTTGCTTGAGATGCCAGCGGTCGAGGCGGGCCCACTTCGTTCTCCAGTCGCTGGTGCAGAAGGGAGAAGGAAGTGTCGGTACGTAGGAGTGGTAGGTAGATTAGGTTAAGCGTGATTAAGGAGCCGATTAGGGTTTAGATTAGTTTAGGTTTAGGATTAAAGTATGGGTTGGCTGCAACGTTAGTGGGCCGGTTCTAATGGGCCAGATCCGGTTTGATCCGGTATTAAACGGAGTTTAATATTTTCGGGTATTACACTCAAGGCTCGACATCGATCACCTAGTAGCAATAAGGAAGTTAGAGTTAAAGAGTGGGAAGAAGAGAGGAGGAGAAGAGTGCAAAATGATCAAATGAAATGGTTAGAGAAGAAGGAGTGACTTTTTTTTTTTTTTTTTTTTTGAAATGGTAATTATATTGAATTGAGAATGGAGAATTTACAGGTAAATAGGTGCAAAGAACAAGAGCAAGAAGCAATCAAGGGCAGTACAGACTAGAAGAGCAAAGATCAGACAAGGTTGATGCTGAGGGTGCGAGCCATATCCAGGGAGAGGGGCGAGCGGTTCTTCCAGTTGTGAGCATAGTGGAGTTTGACAGACCTAATGATGGAATTAGCACAATCAATTGGGTGGGTAAAAGAATGGTTATAAACCATGCAGTTGCGCGCAGACCAAATTTGGTAGACATAGGCAACAATTGAAGTAATGCGGACACTGTCCATCGGCTGGGGCTTGCGCTTAGTCCATGAGGCAAGCCAATCCCAAATGTTATCAGCATAAGGGGTAGGCTGGGGGGTCCTTGTCCATCGAGAGATAATGTCCAGAACCGTCTTCCCGTAGCAGCAATTGTGCCAAAGATGAGAGTCGTCTTCCGGAAGGAGGTTGCATAACTTACAGGTAGCATCATTGGTCATGTTCCAGGAGAGGATCCTTGCAAGCGTTGGAAGGCGGTTTAGGGCAGCCATCCAAGCAATGAAGGAGTTCTTAGGGATGTTGCAGTGAAGCCAAATAGCTTTGAAGGGGGTCAAGGAGTTAGTAAGAGATCGAGGCTTGAAAATATCATGTGCTTTCTTACTCGAGAATGAGCCGTTATGGCCGGCGAGAGCATCACCTCTCAAAGTCCCCGCAGGAGAAGACAAGACCAAATCCCTAACCGACAGGAGGGATTTCCAGAAGGCACTATGGTGAGCCTTAAGGGAGCAGCTCCAGATTGAATCATTGCCCCTAAAAAGATGGTGCTTAACCCACGAAGCCCAGATGTTAGGCCTTCCACGGTCGAGATCAAGGATCAATTTTGAGAAGGCAACTTTGTTCTTTGTAGCAATGTCAGGGAAATTGAGGCCACCGTTAGCAAGGGGAGTACAGATTGTGGACCAGGCGACCAACGCACGCTTGCTATTAGCAGTGCCCGACCAGAAGTAAGATCTCAAGAGCCCAGTGATTGTGCAGATAACGTTAGTAGGAAGAACAAAAATAGAGCTCCAATACTGGCAGGTGGCGATCAAGATCGACTTAATTATCTGAGCTCTACCAGCGTAGGAAAGACATTTCGCGCTCCACGAATGAATACGCCTGGTAATTTTGTGGATCAAGGGAAGGAAATCCGGAACAGTTAACCTTTTACATCCAATCGGCACACCAAGGTAGAGAAAGGGGAGGGATCCCACAGTCATACCCGTAGAAGCAGAAGCGTTCGCAGCCGAAGCCTGGCTCATACCCCCAGCGAAAAGAAGGGACTTCGCAGGGTTAATAACGAGGCCAGATAAGGTACCAAGTTCCACCAAGGTGTCAAAGAGGATCTGGATAGATCTGATGTCTCCGCGACAAAGGAGAAGAAGATCGTCAGCGAAGGCAAGGTGGGTGATGATCGGATTGGAGCATTTTGGATGAAGAAGGAGTGACTTGCAATAAAGGAAGAACCATATCAAGCAATATAGATCAGTATATGCAAGAAGATCACGTATGCATGAATGATTGCTTGCCCATGCAAGGGCACGTAGGAGGCTTGCCAAATCACGAATGAAGCATGCATGCATTATTGATTGAATTATGTGGCTGGATTATATCATTTTTGTTCTTATTTTTCAGGCAATAATCAACACCTTAAGTATGTATTATGTTTTTAGTTTTGGACCTTATGATGTTATTTTCGGCCCAAATTTTATTTATTTGTTGTATGTTATTTAAGTCATCTAATAGTGAAGATTTAATGTTAGGTTTTATAAAATCTTTATGTAAAGATAGATCTTATTTTATCTTATCTAATATTTTTAGATCAGATAGTTTAGGAGATGAATTTCTGATCATCTTTGTCCATCTTATTCAAGAGGATTTTCGACCATGATGTCTTGCACCCTTAGAATTTTATCCCTTCATCACCATTAGGCTATCCCTCTTCCTTTCATCCCCTCTAATTCCAATAATAAGAATCAATACTGTGTCATCTATGTTGGTGTCGAAAGATCTGGACTCATAAGGGCTTAATTATCCCTCTTCCTTTCGTTGAGCTGAGGTCGAGTTTGATGTGATGGGAAGTGTAGGGTTAAACCTTGAAGCTATCTGTAACAATTAATTCCCACCTTGAAACTATCTGTAGAAATCACGCTAGCTGTAGAAATTTATTATAGAGTATGCCCTAATTAATGCATATAAGGATGGTTCACATTTCTGTATTGAAAAAGTTTAAGTAATTCAAGTTATATGCGACTAGCACGTATGCCCTAATTAGGGTTTTGCAACTCAGCTATCCGATCACCTATGCCCTTATGAGTCCAGAAATCACGCTACCTTGTCATATTTTAAAAATATTATATTTGTTTATTTTGTAACTTAATTAATGCTGTTAGGATATCGTTTTTCTAAAAAAATGAAATATTTATTTTTACTGATCGAATGAGTTTTTCAACACAAAAAATATCACCTATATAATCTAATTCATCAAATTGAACCACAAATTGGATTTTAAGACTTTTAGTACATGCAACTAGTTGATATATCACACCTTGTGCGAATATATTTATATATTTTATAATTTTTAAATAAAATATCATCTACTTGTGGATATAAAAACTAATCACATATTTATAGAAGAGAAAAAATTATATATTTCTTTTAATTTATTACTAGTAAAAAAATTGTAAAGGAAAAAAAAAAGAGAATATAATTTTTAGGCCAAATATAAAAATAAATTCATATAATTTGATTGTGGAAAAACTATAGTGTGAAACTTCAGATCATGGTTTATTAAAAAACCGGTGTATACATTTGGAGCATTCGACTAGTATTGTATGCATATAGCCAGATAAAGCAGCCAAAGCGTGATGTGGAACCTTTTTTTTTTTTTTTTTTGAAATGTTAATTGTATTGAGAATGAATATACAAGATGGGGACTGAACTCTAGTTCAGGATACAATATCCAGTACATTAATCATGAGAAGGAACTTGCAACATTCGGAGATGAGGGACCAGCAAGCTTAGTCAAGGTGGAGCCGCAGCATCCCAGTGACTTGTAGAGAATGGGGAGATCTGTCTTTCCAATTAGCTTCGAAGTGGCACTTGATGGAGTTGATGATGTTAGCAGCGCACTCGATGGCTCTTGTGAATTCATTGTTGTAGATCATGTTGTTACGAGTAATCCAAACATGGTAGATGAATGAGATGATAGAGGCAATCCTTATACTGTCGATCAGCTTCGTCTTTTGTGTGTTGCGGGAGCTCAGCCAGTTCCAAATGTTGCCAAGATAGGGGGCTGGGAAGGGCGTTCTAGTTCATCTTGATACAATGTCCAGGACAAGGGAACCATAGCTACAATGGAACCAAAGGTGGTCATCATTTTCAGTTGCGCTCTTGCACAGCTTACAGATGTCGTTATCTGTCATATTCCAGGCTTTGATCCTAGCCAATGTGGGTAGCCTCCTGAGGGCAGCTAGCCAGGCAATATAGCTACATTTGGGTATGTTGGAGCGGATCCAAACAGCATTGAAAGGGTTTGGGATACAAGGGGAGGGGATGGGCATGAAGATGTCATAGACATTTTTATGGGAGAAGGAACCGTTCTGGTTAGCAAGCAAGTTCCCATTCCCACCCGAGGCCAGAATGTCATCTCGAATGATGAGTAAGCTCTTCTAGAATGCACTGTGATGCGTTTTAGGCCTACAGTTCCAGATATTGCTGTTCCCCTTGAACGTATGTTTAGCAAGCCATAGTGTCCAGATGCTATTGTCTCCTCGATCGATGTCAAAGATAAGTCGAGAGAGGGCAACTTTGTTACGTGTATGCAGGTCAGGGAACCCAAGTCCACCATTAGATTTGGGGGAGCAGACGACTCTCCAGGCGACCAAGGCTCTCTTGTTATTCTCAATACCCGACCAGAAGTAAGAGCGGATGATCCCATTAATCATGCTAATGATCTTGGTAGTATAGAAAGATGAACGTAGGTTTAAAGAAGATCGGGTAGTACCCCAAAATCAATTCACTCTTTCAAAACCTAACTACCATATAATTATAGAAAGATGAAGAAGAAACCCTAACTAGAAGTTGAAAATCGACGACACAGATTTAGAACATGTGGCTACTAAGTATTCTCTTGATAAATAAATTATTGATATTTTACAAAAGAGGATCCTAAGAGAGATTTATCGAATTAAAAATAAGTATCCTACAAGATTTTTTTGCTTTATTTTAATACTAGGGTATTAATAAATGGAGACAAGTGTGATAGAGATTGGCTTATTTATTTGTTTTTTTTTTCAAAATAATAACAAATTGAAAATAAATTCTAACATTAGACACGAAAAAAAACTTATTCCGAGAATAGGAAGGATTTTGGGTGGAAGCAGACCCGTCGTTTCAAACAAAAAAAACTTATTTATTAGGATTTTTTCTAATTGGGGATAACCCGTAGTTTGACGGGTTACCTCTTTTAAAAAAGAAAAAAGAAACACGCAGTTTTAAACTACTAGTTATTCATAACCTGTAGCTTGAAACTGCGGGTTTGCTCTCTCCTATTTCTAGTATAAGTTTTACTCCGTGTCTCATGCTAGAATTTATTTTCATCTTGTTATTATTTGGCTGAATTGGCATTATGAGTCTTTTACACTATAGAGTTGAAATTTAGGACCCTACAATAACAAATTGAGAAAATGGGCTCCTACTTTCCTATAGTAATTCAGACATAGTACAAAAAATGCAGAAATAGTACAAAAAACGCAGAAACAGTAAAAAAAAAAGGCAGTCCTCCTCTTGTTGACTGTGACACTTCTGAGTATTGATTGTGACACTGTTGATTGACATTTTGGGGGGAAATTTTGGCCCAAAAATACAGCCCTCTGTCAAAAAAAAACTCCATGAAGAAGAGAGCCCAAAATACTCCATGAACATTTGTTTGTTTGTTTCTAAGTAAGCATCCTATCTTCAATAATGCATACCCAAACTGCACACACATATACTCAATAATCAATACCCAAAAAATGCATATCAATCACTCAATAAGCAATACCAAAAAATGCATACCCAAAAAATGCATATCAATCACTCAATAAGCAATACTCAAAATTGCACACACATATACTAAAAAATGCATACCCAAACTGCATAGACATATGCTCAATAATCAATACCCAAAAAATGCATATCAATTACTCAATAAACAATACCCAAAAAAGTTATAAACCAAGACAGTAATGCAACATCCATGAGAGGGAAAAAACCATAATAGCTCTCTTCTCTCTCCTCGTTAACCAGCCCTTGGAGTAGGCTCCGCCTGCTCCACCCCCGTGCGGCCCCCAGGCTGCACCCCAACCCCACCCCTCTCCCTGTCGTCCCCCTCCCCGCCGTTCCCCTCCATGCCGGTGATGGGAGGCTCCAAACGAACCAAGAACCGATCTGTTAAGTTATCTGAACTCCACCATGGACCGAAGCACAACCACAACTCCCCTACTGACCCCCCTAGCCCATTCGAACCCGTACCTGAAGAGTTGATCCGCTCAAACAACGCTAGATTGGGTATGCCACCGATCCACAAGCCTCCTGAGATCACGTCTCAAATCTCATTCCCTCCGCTCACTCCACCCCCTGCTGCCATCAAAAACAACTCACTGCCACGTCCAGACTCAAACGGAAACCCTAATGCATGCTACTGTGCTAGTGACACAAACCAAACTGATGCTGGAGTTGGAATCGTAACAGACGTTGCGGTCTCAAGCATCCCACCTGAACCCTCGCCCAACCAAACCACAGAAAAGATTACCCCAAGCCTGATCCTACTAGACCCGACCCCCCAAGTCCCACCAACCCCGCCCCCTCAGCTCCCTCAAACCCTGGAAAACACAAAAGGCTCTTTCAAAAGCATGCTATTAAATGCTATGCCTAGGAACCATGTCCCACTTGAATACTCCCCTGGCCAGGATCAAGGCATTATACACTTCTCCAATGATGACGTTTCGGATGCTATCTCCAAGTGGAAGCTAACATTGGTTGGATTCCCTGTCGGCAGCCCCTTGGCCTTCAACAGAATGTCGAGTTTTGCTTCACTCTCCTGGAATCACATCTCGAATGCCAAGATACTCCGGAGTGACAACGGAGTATTTGTGTTCCACTTCTCTTCCGAAGATGACTTAAACACTATCCTACTCGAGAGTCCCTGGGTGATTAATGGCAACACCTCCATCATACTTAAGAGATGGTTCCATGGCATGGCCCTAGATTATTCAAGTCTATCTTCGATACCTATTTGGGCTACCCTCCCGGACCTTGACTACAGGTTTTGGTCCCCTCGGATGCTAGCAAAAATTGGTTCCAGTATAGGCATTCCCATCCTTACGGATGTTTACTCCGCCTACCAAGAGCGCATGGGGTACGCCAGAATTCTCGTCGAGATACAAGCTAGCAAGCCACTCACCCGCTCGATCACCCTCATGGGACCCGATGGTGAAAGTATTCAGCAAAGGGTGACGTTCGATTGGCTCCCGGATCACTGCCCAGACTGCCAAACTTTCGGACATAAATGTAAGAGGATCTCAATCACCAAACAACCCTCAAACAAAAACCCCAAGTTGACACCCACTTGGTTAATACCTGCCTCACCCAGGGAACTGTAACACCCAAATTTTAGGCGTGTTCTCGATAAGTATCTTTCCGTGTATTTATTGATATTTTAATAGTCTAAATATATGTTCCGAGTATTTTTTACGTCGTATTAAATTCTATGAGTATATATATACATCGATATATTTTATTACCCGTGTTTTAATTATTATATAATCTCGTAAAACAAATTTCGAGAATGGTTTTTGTATTTCAAAGTTTTTTTTTTGCGGGTTTATTTATATAATTGATCCATGTATATTCGGTATTTTATCTTTCGGAAATATTCGAAAATATTTCTTCAATCCGGAAAATCCGTTCCGATTAATTTTGATCGAGTTTATTTAATTTCGGATTTCTTTTTTATTTGAAATGATTAATTTAATTTTAATTTTTATTCTTTCTCTTTTCTACTTTTTCGTTTCCCTAGTTTGCTGTTTCTTCCCGGCTGATGAGCCTCAACTGGGCGACCTTTCGCAGCCCCTGCTCGACCCGACCCCTCGCTCACCTCACCATCTGACTCTTTGACCTTCCCTTCCCTCTGTCCCCTAATCCCTCAGCAGCCCAGCACCTCACCTCTTTCCTTTCACCACCTCCCTCTATCCTCTATTCTCTCTCTCCCCTTCCTCCCTGTCACTTTTCAATCTAGCCCAGACCACCGGATCGAGGAGGAAGCTGCCGCGATCGACCGGAGCACCAGCAGGCCGAACGCCACACCTCTCCTCCCCTGCTTCTCACCTCGTCGGAACAACCAGCAGCTGCCACGCTGGAATCAACTTCTGCCTCGCCGGAGAAGCGCCTTGTGCCGCCGCTTCTTCCCCCGCCCCTGTTGAAGAACGCCACTGCAACTCCGGAGAATCTCGTCCTCGCGCTTGCCAGAGCACAACACAGAAGCCGCCGCCTTCTCCTCTGCTCTCCTCTGTCGCCGGGAGGAGGCCACTGTCGCCGGAGTTGCGGGCGACCTCTGTAGCCCTCCTCTCTGCCTCGCCTTCGCCGGGACTGCCGCCTGGAGCAATACCGGAGCCCCTGCCTGCCGCCTCATGCCTCCTCACTCTGTTTCAATCCAGCGATTCAATTAAAACCCTTTAGGGTTATTTACAAACGGCCCCCCCTTGATTTTGGTATAATTATAATATGTGCCCATGCTTGTATTTGCACAATTAACCCAGCTTTTTGGAGATTAACGATTATGCCCTGCTGATTTATATAATTATAGTTTTGGCCCTATGTTTTGGATATGTGCAGATTTGTCCTTGTGAATAAATTATAGATTTGACCCAAAGTTTATTTTCAGAAAATGGCCTAAGTTTCTTGAGTTTCATATTTATGGCCCGGAGATTTAAATGCGGATTTTGGCCTTGTTTATATAATTGTATGAATTGCCCTGGAAAACGTGTTAGCGGGTTTTAGTCTTGGATTTTAATTGTGGGGATATTCTTATATTTATTTATACTATATATTATGCCCTTGTTGTTTTTCGTTCGGTTTATGGCTCAAGGTTTTAACTACGGTTTGATGACCAAGTTTCAGAATTTCATATTATGCCCGGAAGGGTTATTCACAGGATTTTAACGTTGGCTTTTCGAAAACGAGTTTTCCGTAAACCTATGTATTTTATTTATTCCGTTCAAATTTAGCGTATAAGCTAAATTTGTTTCGTTTGGTGTTAGGTTCGGAAGCGCCCCGATAAAGGCCAACGAATCCATACTCGACATTCGTCGATCGACTTCCACCTTTGACCCCGAGTGAGTACCTTTCTCGATCTAGTTATGTTTAGTAGTAGTAGTAGTATTAGTATCATGCTAGGAGGAATCTAGCATAACTTAGTGAAAATGCCAAGTAGTGGCCTTGAACCGTATATAGATGTTGGATGGTTATGAGTATTGTAATGTTTCGGTACGATCATAGGATGATCTTCGGGATTAGGAGTTGGACCTAGCATGCTAGGGTTGTGACCTCGTATAGGTTTTAGGAGACTAGAAGCCCGAGGGCTTCTAGCTTATTGGTTAGTTATTGATTGTGTGCCTTGTCTGATCAGGCGTTGAGTTACATTCCTACGGGAAACTGAGTACGGGATTTAGCCGGTTTATCTTAGGGACAGGTAAGTCTCCGGACTTACTTAGCTCGTATTCCTTGTATTAGCGTTGATGTGTGTTTGGTGGTGTGTGTTTATTGTTTATTGTTCATAACGACTAAACCGGAATTAGGATTACCGACCTTTATATTATTTTGGCCCAAGTGTATGATAACGGGCGGTGACAACTTGCCTAGCTCCCGCGAGAGCTAGGAGGTTCTCGGCGACTATCCCGTGCTGGTAGACGGTCGGATGCATCAGTACCATTCCATGCCGGTAAGTAGGGACCGAGACGAGTTTCGGTGACTCTCGTGTCACAACCTAAGTTGAATTAGAACGGGATATGACTTAATAATAATAAGATAATAAACCGGACTTGTGTGCTTAGAGTGTATTGCGTGTTTATGATGATTGACTTGTGTTTGTGCCTTTCACCTTGATTCTAATGCCTCGAATATTAGCTAACGGTTTTATACCGATTGTTGTAGATTGCCTTGCAGGTTAGGAATGCGATCGAGAGATCTGGAAGAGTGGGCAGCCGGGGTTCCGTACATTTTAGGAGGGATTTTGGTTGGAGTTGAGTTGGGTTTTGTCCTTCGGTTGTTGCGTTTTGTATGTCGTGTATTTGGCGTTTGATTTTTGTGTTGTATCTCGGCTGAAGTCTTTGGTTTGTATGGTTTTGGGTTTCTTTGCATTGCATAAAATGTATTTGGTTTTGACCTTTATTTGTGCCTTGTTGCAAGATCCGGTGAAATTGTTGTCAAGCTAAGGGTCGGGACCCATTGTGAGGTCTCAACCCGTAGCGCCCCGAGTCCCGCGGATTCGGGGTGTTACAGGAACCAATCCTGTCAACCCCTGATGCCTCACAACGCCTGAACACAACCTCTATGTTTAAACCAATACCAAAGACTGGTCCATCAATCCTAGCCCCAGCAAGCACCCCACCAAGCACTGATACTCCTACACCCACCGAGCCCCAACCCCTCAACCCTATACTAGGAAACAAAATCACCTCTACCTCTAGTAACTCTCCTCCCACTCCTAACATGAATACCCAAGGGCATTCTGACCCTACCGCAGCCCCAACTACCTTAACTCCCTCACTCCCGAACACTGCACCTTCTCCATCTGAACAAGCACAACACCCGATACCGCCCACCTTCATTCACCCCCTCATATCTCACATCTCGCTATCAAGGATACGGGATGCACACAAAAATGTTGTATATGTATCTTAACGTATGTTCATGGAACATAAGGGGTCTCAATCACCCCAGCAAGCACCAGACGATTCGTGACATTGTCAAGACCCACAACTTGGACATTATTGCTATCCTAGAAACGAAACTCTCTGAGAACAAAATGAGTCATCTCTCCTCCCTCATTCCCAACTGGAATCATACATCTAACTTTTCTGCTGAATTCAAATGCCGCATTTGGC